>CM077645.1:92548349-93748349 GCA_039707465.1 Rhabdophis nuchalis | reverse complement strand
ACAAATAGTGTTAGGAGATATATACATTTGGCACATTTTTAAGATTCATACATTCAATCTTTAGTTTTACATTTTCATCTGTTTCAAGAATTACAATAGTTCAAAATTAATTATTTTTGAGATCTGAGCCTTTTTGCTATCGCACCTTCTTTCTCCCTCCCCTCACAGGGCGGGGCCGTGGCTCCTCCTGTCCCTTCTTCATTGCCCAGGATTGAGGAATGTTTTTTTAAGAAAGGCCTCGGCCTCTGCAATTGTTTTAATTCTAATTCTGCCTCCCTCCCAGAATACCAACATTCCTTCAGGCATTAACCATTTAAACCAGATCCCATTTTTATATAATTTTTTAGACAAGAAGGAAAATTTCCTTCTTGCTTCTCTAATCTTTTTTGGGATCTGTTTTAATATGGCAATATCTTTTTGTTCATATTTCAATGGACCCTCTCGTTGTGCCCTTAGTATCTCCTCCCATGTGTACCTTCTTAAAAATTTAATATGAATCTCTCTGGGGACTTCATTTATTCTAGCATATGCTCAATTAATTCTATAAATTAAATCTATTTCCCCCCAAAGGTATTCTTTAGTTTTTTTGATATAATCTGCTAAAATTCCACTCATTAGCTCTCTTAAATCTTCACCTTCCCTTTCAGGAACATTCTGAAACCTAAGGAAGAAAGACATTCTTTCAAATTCAAATTTAGACATGTGCCCAGAAAATTCTGACGTTTCTTTCTGCAATTCTTTTAACTCGTCCCTCATCTCGGCTGTCCCCTTCTTCAACTCTCCAATTTCCTGTTGGTTAATTGTTATAGTTTTTTGTGACTCCCGCAGTTCATCTCTTAAATCTGAGAAATCTTTCGTCAAGCCTTTCCCCATTTCTTGTATTTCTCTCATTATGTCATCAAGCGTTAGTCCTTTCTCTTTCTCTCCTCCTGTTGCCCCTTTCTGTAACATGGTAGAAATTTTGCCTTGTTGTGAAGTCGGGATGACTCTAGATGAAGTTTGAGCTGGAAGGGATTTTCCCGTCGGAGATTTTTTTTTATGAGGCATTTGTGATTTTAAGTTCGTAGGATAAAAATGGTGTTGAGGAGTGAGCAGTCTATGAGGTTCAAGATATCAGGAACACATTAAGTCAGAATCCAATTTTAAATTTTTTAAATTTTATCAAATCCAGAGGGATAATTTTTCTATAAATCCACAATAGGAAGGTCCACGTATTGGGAAGTACACCAAGGGCTTCTTGAGAAGACCGTAGAAATATATTTTTCTTTAAATTCCAAGTAACTGAAGGGATGTTACATAACTCAATAAAAGTTTATCATCCGGAACAAAGAAATCGCCATTTTGCCGCCTTTCCTCCGGGAAGGTGAAGAAAGTGAAAGCAAAGTAAAAGTTTCCGCTGTTTAAACAAGCCACAAATACAGTGTTGCCAATTGTAATTCCAGCATTGTCACAATTTTCAAAGGTTGTATATGGGTGTTGACCCGCAGAAACAAAGACACTTAGAAATAAGGCAAGGGAATTAAGTAGCAAGTAGGGAGACTGTTCTGAATCAAATGTAGAAGCTCATTGAAAGATACAAAGATCAAAGGGAGATTCCGAATAATTTTTCTCAAGAGAAGGAGCAATTCTTTTAATTCACTTAGTCATACTATAAGTATATTTTCAGTTCTGTATGAGAGGAATGTAGGAAATTCAGTGTCTCAATAACACTTTAGCACAGATGTTCCATTCCTCTGGGATAAATCAATAGCTACACCTCAGTAGTACCAATGAGACAACCGCTAGGACCCTGATGTCGACCCTATGCCAGGCATGCTGGAAGTGGCAGACAGAGCCATCTCACTGAGCATATGAGCCATCGCCCATTGCTCTTCCTGGTTCTGGTGTGCACCTGTACGCATGCCAGCTGGTTTTCACGCACACAGGAGCACCGGAAACTGGAAGAGCAGCATCCCAGAGCGCATGCGTGCACTGGACTCCTGGTCTTCTGGTTTCTGGTGTGTGCATGCACAGTGGCCAGCTGTTTTTTCACGCATGCATGCTCACCAGAAACCAAAAGACCAGGTGGCATGGGCTGGAAACCGGAAGCACAGCTTCCCGGCATGTGCATGTGTGCCAGTTATCTCACCTTCTGGTTTGAAGTGCTCCAATGCGTGCATGCTAAGGTTCGCCAGCACTGCTCTAGGATGTATTAGGTGCCACAAGCTCTGTTTAGGCCCTATAGTAACACTTTGCTTCCTCTTAATCCAGAAACTCCCAGTTCCATCTATCTATTCAGAAAGATCCAGAAAAATATTCGAATGTGTCTCAACCTGAGGGATGCATCTCTAGCCAGGTTAGCTTGAGGGTGGACACCATCTTTATATAAAGATATCTGTTTCTGCAGATGGGGCTCTTGCTAGATCTGGGCAATAATAAGATTAAAGATAATAGCTTTAGAATTGTTACTCTTTTTTGATAAGAAAGTCCAGTTGCCTTTTGGAAAAAACATCTTTGGGACAACCATGACCTGGATGATTGGGAATCTCCATACATATTTAGGTTTGGAGTTGTTTAAAAAAATATTCAGAAACCTCACCATACCAGGGTTCCGTAATCTCTGATTACAAATATGATCACATGATCTTGACACAATGAAAGACAATTTCAAGGTTGCACTGGGTCCACCATGATTATATATATGTGTGTGTGTGTGTGTGTGTGTGTGTGTGTGTGTGTGTTTTATGAGCTGATCAATAAATCAGTAAGGGAAACAGTATGTCTCCTCCCTTAATTGGGGCCTAATAATAACAGGTTGTTGTGAAACAATTACACACACAAACACACACACACACACACACATATATATATATATATACCTTTTAATATTTATAACTTTTAATTCATCTAAAATCTTAATCACTTTTTTCTTTGCCTCCTCAAGTTAGTATGTATGTGCTTTATCTTGTGGAAAAAGTAATTTAAAATATGACACTCCATTAAAATGTTCTTTGGAGGTCTGTAAACATTCCAGTGATCTTTCCATCAATTACATATAAGAAGATGTTAATGCTACCACACTTTGATAAACAGTACTTTTGTCCTTCCACACAATGTCAAAAGAATGTTTTAAATGTATTTTTATGTTCCATTTGCTAAATCACAGTCCTTGTATGCTTCAGATGATGGACATGTGGATCTCGAGAACTTTGGTAAAAGGCTTTTTATTAGTAATACTGTAGGATCTTACAAGATCGCAGTTTCATATCTCACTAAAGTATTGGCATAATAATGAAATCATGTCTCTATCCTGCTAAAACGCACATGAATGGCATTCCAATAGAAAAGTATCATTTGCACAATTAAAAATGGGAATGAATCCAGAGTTTAAGCTTGTTTGCTTTTTCCAACAGGTACATTGTTATGAATGCTCATATTTCTCTGACCCTTATGTAAATAATTTCATCAATTTGTGGGTGGAAATAGGGTCACACTAACTGATGTCATACCATTGAATGGCTCCTGGTTATACACATGCACATCAGAGTTGGGTTCCTGCCAGTTCAGTGGAACCGGTAGTGAAAATGGCGACTGGGTTGCCAAACCGGTAGGGACAGCATGCCCCTGAACAGGTTCTCCAGCTACTGCGACATCTTTTTTTGACATTTTAAAAGTTCTATGCATGCGCAGACCTATTTCCAGGCAACTGTGCATGCGTGCAGGATGTGCACAAATCGCACACACCGAATTGGCAGTAATGCCGGCAGAAACCCACCCCTGATGCACGTATAAACCATTGTACTGGACATGGGAACTTATTAACAACCAAAACACACTTCCTGTTCCGGCTTCTGGCGGCGACGGATGAACCTTGGGGTTCGTCCGCCATTTTGCTCTTTTTTCTGCCCCTAACGGGGCGGGGTGCCCCCCCTTTTTGGGGGGGGACCCTCCGTAGGACTGGCTTGCCTGGACTGGTTCTGCCGGCGGCAGCTGGAGAACGGTCCTTGTCTTCGGTCTAGGTGGAAGAAGACATGCTGCGGGGGGCTTGGTTCTCTTCGCCAACGGAGGACGGTAATGAACAATGAATTTGGAGAGAACGGAGCGCTCGGGTCGGATGGCTTTGCCGGGGCTTGAGCTGCGAGGTGGAGAGTAAGTGTTTTTAGCTTTATTGCTGGCGGCTTTGGATGAGAGAGACGTGGAGGGGGGTGTTTGTTTGCTAAACCCCCCCTCGGATTTACAGCAGCGGCGCGCAGAAATGGCTCCTGGTATGCAGGGAGCGGATATTTCGCATCCGGACTGTTGCGCAACAAGTGAAAGTCTTCCGCGGCTTGTTTTCATACAATGTATCTAAGTCCGGCTTGACTGAAACAATTTCTCTGCTGTTTTCTCCGGCTGGCTGCCAGAGTGGGTGGTGGAAGATGGCTGTCCTTTGTTCCTGAACACTTATTTCTTTATGGAAAATCTCCAACATCTCTTTGTGATTTGGACTGCCTCTCTCTATCAATGGAGAAATTTTTTGGATTAATTGATTCCCTCCCTGGAATGCCTTCTTTGTCTTAATAACTGACTGTGAAAATTGCTTCTCTTCTGGGCTCTACAACTTTTTACAACTTTGATTGGAACTTTCTTCTCCTGACTTGCTCCAGCGGCCGCACCCAAAAAACGCCATCTTAGTGGCACTGATTTAAACAGTTTACCATGGCTTCAAAAAAACAACCAGGAAATCCAGGATTGGAAGAGAGAATGACAGCTATGGAAACAGCGTTAAACTCCTTGGTGCTGGAAATCAGAGAATTTAGAAAAGATAATGCTAGCACTAAACTTGAACTTTTGGAGACACAGAAAAAATTGCTGGAGAATACACAGAAGACCGAGGAGTTGGAAGTGGGGCTGGCTGGGGCAAAGGGAGAACTTAAAAATGTTAATACTGAAATTGGAGATTTGTCTGGTCATATGTCTAGGATGGATTTTGAGAGGATGTCATATTTTTTAAGATTTCAGAATATTTCTGAGGAACCTGGTGAATGCCTTCCTGATCTCATGAGTACAATTTTATCAGACTATTTACGTAAACCCAAAGAGGAGATCAGGGGGGACATTGACCTAGTCTACAGAATAAACTCAGCATATGCCAGGATGAATGAAGTACCCAGAGAAATACATATTAAATTTGTTAGAAGGTCGACAAGGGAGGGAATCTTGAAGGCGCAGAGGGAGGGTCCGTTAATTTACCAACAAAAGGAAGTCGCCATCTTGAAGCAGATCCCAAAAAAGATTAGAGAGATGAGACGGAAATATTCCTTCTTATCTAAAAAATTGTTTAACCACGGGATTTGGTTTAAGTGGGCGATGCCAGAAGGGATGTTGGTGTTTTGGGACGGAGGAAGAGTAAGGATTAAAACAGTTGCTGAGGTGGATGCCTTTCTTAAAAAACATTCCTCTATCCTGGGGGAAGATTCAGGGGGGACAGAGGGGGCCATGGCCCCGCCCGCTGGGGGCCAGGAAGGAGAACAAGAAGACACAATTGCCAAGAGACTTAGATCTAAAAAATGACTTTTATTTCTATTTTTATTAATACAGTATATTTTTTGTCTGGATGTTTGTACACGACTGCCAGCATAGAACATAGAATTCAGAATTTATATGTAAGCATTTATTTTCACCTTGTTGTATTATTGAAAAATGTATTACCAATGTCTTGTTAAGAAGCCCGGGAGGGCCAACGTTCCCGACGTGAAAGTTCTCAAAATATCTTTTTAATTCACCTTACCCTACCCTTCTTTGTTAAAAAATTTGTAAAACTCAATAAAACTTTTTCTATATAAACAACCAAAACAGAACTGATGTTCTGTCACAGCACTGTCATTATGTTCCAAAACTGAAGTGCTACAATTTGGACCAGCAACGATCATCTTAAAAGGCAGTGCCCTATACAGTGTTTTCATTTATATGTGTGGTGATGAAGGGGTGAATCACTGTCACCAAATTTTTCAGTCTAGGAAAGGCCACAATTGGTATACCATCTGAGTCTGGATGAAGGCCTTCCTGGCCAAACTCTGTACCTGATGCTTGAGCAAGTGGCATGAGTCCATAGCACTAAATGAAGCCCCATTCAAAGCCAACCAAAGAAACTAAGGAAAACCAAGATGTCTATTTACCAAGTAAATAGTAATTGGTCTATTTACCAAGTAAATAGTAAGTCTGTTTTGCTAGGATTCAGTTTAGGTCTATTGCCATGATGGCGAACCTATGGTACACGTGCCACAAGAGCTATATTTGCCGTCACGGCAGCCCACAGCTCTGGCATGTGCCAGCTGATTTTTGGTCTTCCGGAGGGCCGGGGGAAGCCATTTTTGCCCTCCCCTGGCTTCAGGAAAGCATCCGGAGCGTGAGGAGGGCAAAAAACAGGCCCAACGGGGAAACCAGAAGTTCATTCCTGAACTTCCGGTTAGGCCATTTTATGCCCTCCCCAGTCTCCAGAGGTTTTCCTGAAGCCTGGGGAGGGTGAAAAACGACCCAATGGGCAAACTGGAAGTTAGTTCCCAAACTTCTGGTTGTGCCATTTTTCGCCCTCCCTAGGCTTCAGGAAAGCCTTTGGAGACTGGGGAGGGTGAAACCTCCCCCCCCCACGGACAGGGAGGGGTGCACACATGTGTAGGGGGGAGGGTCACATGTGCATTCACAGGTGGGTGAGCATGCGTGTGCACATGATAGCATGCACACACAGTTTTGGCACACCTTTACAAAAAGATTAGTTATCACTGGCCTATTGTAGCCCATTCAGTTCCTCACTCTCTGTAGGATCATCTTGTGGTTCCCCAAGCAAGCCCGGAGTGGCAATATAATGGCAAGTACCATCAGTATATTAAAGGTACCACATCCCAAAATGCCCTTTTTAGCAGTTTCAGCAGCCACAGACATAACAACTGACCTGGAAGCTACCTTTGCAGCAAATATCCCAGGAAGATCCCAGAGATAGCAAGAGGAACGCTACTGAGAGGTCTAACAAGATCAAATGGAGTATATGGCATCCCTCAGATTCCAATGAAGGGTATCCACTATAAACAATGCTGTTTCCTTTCTATGACCAGGCCTAATTTTTGACTGAACCCTCAACATACAATAAATAAATGAATCACATTAGGAATGTAAATAAATTATTCTATTTTGTAGTTGGAGGCTAACAAAATATTTTTATTCCTTTCAAATGGTCTATATTATTTATTTCCTATATTAACTATTCAGTGAACTATTTTTTTAACTCAAATTATAAATAAATAATTTGCATGCAAAGTCACACAGCCAACAAATCTCACTATACATTTATTGAGGTACATTTATTTATTTATTGAATTTATCTGCCGTCCATCTCATAGCAAATTACTTACATACTGTATATCTCCAAACTTTGAATGTTTTAAACTTCTGAATTATGTGGTAAAATAAGGAATGTGTTGATAATGTTAAATAATAATGCAAATAATCACTCAACTATGCAGAGGTCAAGAGAAGCCACCATTTTTTCAAATTCTGGTTTTTCAGAAGCTCTGAAGAACATTTTTCAAAATGTGCAATTTGCTTGACCTTACTCAAATTCTATAGAAAATTCATCTATGCTTCATGTACTTAACATTCAAAATATATTTGGATTTCAGCTATGTCTCTTTGTTCCTGTGGAAAAAAATATATTCCAAAATTTGGTCCTCTGAAAGCACTTATATCAACAAAGCTTTGAGGGATGATTAATATTTTAGAGGACAGAGAATACATTCAACAAATAGATGACTTTGAACAGAGAGCTGAAATGAGTAAAATTGAATTTAAATGTAATGTAAAGTAAAACACAGATATAGAATGGGAGAGATCTGGTTTATCCATAGTAGCTTAACGCTAGTATGTGTGAAAAGAATCTGGGTTAAGTTCTTGTTAAGCATGTCTTGGGAATCATAGGAAGTAATTATTTTCCTACACTTTGTCCTAGTCCGATTGCGTTTGGATTACTTAATCCTGTTTTTGGCACTACAGTTAAGAAAGGACAGTAACAAATTGAAATGAGATCAGAGGAAAGCTACCAAGACTATGATAAATCTGAAAACCACGTTCGATCAGGATCAGTTAAATAAATGAGTATATAGCTGTTGTGGCTCTCCAGCAGCCAGTAGAACTGGCAGCAGATTCAGACAGTGAGGAGGTTGGGGAGAAACATGGGCCAGTCCTGGAGTCTGGGGAAGGCTCTGATGAGGGCTCTGCGTCGGAGGCAGAGATAGGGCCAGGGCTGAATGACAGTTATCAGCTGCAGAGTTGGACATCAATGGGGCAGAAGAACAGCTGAAACCTCTTCCCGGTGTGTGCATGTGCAGAGCTGCCAGGAGAAGGGAACAGCTAAGGAACAAGGGCTGACTCAGGAGTAAAGCCACAGGTGGATGGTAAATGGCCCCTCCCATTGGGAATAAAGAGGAGCGAAAGGGGAGGGGAGTTTTCAGGACACAATTAGTTAATTCATTAGGGGGAAGATCTGTTCCTGACTTCTTGCCAAGTATTGTCTGCTACAGAGTGTCGTTTGGAAGATATCAGCCTGGCAGCTCTCCAAGCCTGATAAAGGTCTGTAGTTTTGAAATCTCTTGAAAGACTGTTGGCCAGGACTTTGTTGGACAGGAATTCACTTTAACGAAATAAAAGGTGTTTTATTGGGATGAGGAGTCGGCTTCGTGCTTTTGGGAAGCCTAGGTCAGAACAATAGCTTGCCTACAGTAGAGAAGAGTAAGGGGATATGTAATCATACTTTCCAATATCTCAACAGGCTGCCTTACAAAAGAGAGAAAGGCCTTAATCTGGGTTGTTCCAAAGGTAGGACCGAACCAATTGATTAAAACTACAACAAAATTGGTTCAGGTTAGATGTCAGGAGGGATGTGAGAGTCTATGATGTTTATCACTGGAACAAGTTGTCACAAGTGATAAGATTTCCTTCACTGGATCTGGATGGTCATCTAAATGAGATGTTCTAGAACAGGGGTATCAAACTGGCGGCCCATGGGCTGGATGCAGGCCACGCCTACCCCGGCTCTGCAAAGGCAAAATACGTCACGATATATCATATCATGTGACATCACGTGACATGATCAAATTTGACACCTGTGTTCTAGAAAATGTTGCACTGAACTGGGGATTGAAAAAGATTTCTAAAGTTCTTTCCAATTCTGCAAACATTTTGAATCAAGAACCCAACTGAGAATGTTTTGTTTTCTGAGTTCTCTAATTTGTATATCTGCTGCAAAAAATATACAAGGAGGAATCCTTGAAGAATTCAAATAGTTTTTGTTTCTTTATGAATTCTGATGCAAATTGATTTAAACTAATATATAGATTGAAATATAATTCATTGATTGAAGTAATTTTCAGCTTCTAGTAATCACATAAACAGATAGATATAATCAGTGGTGGGATTCAAATGATGTAACAACCAGTTCGCTGAGCACACGCTTCCATGCGTGTGTAGTGCATTTGAAAACAGCTCAAAAACGTACATTCTACTGCAGCCCCGGTGAGAAAAACCGCTGAGGCGCGACAATCTGCCGCACCTATCAACTGGGCTTCAAACAATGGAAATATAGGTCAGTATAGCACAGGGGCAGACTGGCAAGTCCATCTGATCGTCAGAACAAACCAGTTCGCTCTCAGCTGATCATCGAAGCTACCGGTTCACCTGACCTGGTCTGAACCAGCTGAATCCCATCTCTGGATATAATTATCCTTTCAATATTCTATCTCTCCATGTTTAAAATTTAAAGTTGTCAAAAAGATGCATATTGTACTTTAGGATAAAGTTTACAAATCGAAACTTCTAAATTTCAGACTTGCGTTAATTTTTATCAAACAGATTCTTCTAAGATTGTTCTTAGAAAATATCCTTTGGCCAAAAAGAGAAACTATTGTGCAGATTTTTTTTTTCTGCAAATTTTGGCAAGGAACCACCATTTTCCTCTGACAATGCACTAGAATGATTTTATATCTGGAACATTATGGAGATTGCTAAGTGATGAATGGATTGGTAATGTAGTTAACTGTTGATACTGTGTGTGATAGCTGCAAGCGGCAAAAAACAAAATTGCAAATACTAAACATATAAGAGAAAAAGATATGTTATCACCAATGCTTATTCAAACTGGGTCCCCACTCACAAAAACTATTGGGATAATTTCCCCTTGCCCTGAAAAGAAAAAGACAGAAATTCTTCCTCTCCCTTGTTTGTTAGTAATTTTTCCTATGCATAGCAAGGAGAATTTTGACCCATTTACAGATTTTAAATAAAATTAAAATCAAAAGTACTGTTCTTAACTATTTTTGTATGGTTGCTTTTAAAAAAACAACACGCAACTGGTGGTGCATAAAAAGATTAATACAACTGGTCCTGTAGGCAACTAGTACAGTTTGCACTTCTGAGTTTTTAATATTTTATTTTCAAGTTAAGCCTCTTACTGACCCCAATCCTATCTCTAAACCACTCTGCCTTTTTTTACCGAATTGCATATTTTCTTCTACCCACTTATTTCACCATATACAAAACATATAAATGCTTTTACTCTCAGGTTTATGTGCCACTTTCAAATGTTGAAATTGTTTCACCAGTATTCTGTCACAGCAACCTTGAGAAAAGCTCTTCGCTAGGCAGACAATCATTTGTTTCACAGTCCCCTCACAGCCTCCATTCACTGAGAGAACACCTGCAATTTATGTCGGTACATGTGAACAATGATTGCAGACACAGAATAGAATACAGAATACCAGAGGCAGAAGGGACCTTGGAGGTCTTCTAAGCCAACCCTTTCCTCAAGGAGGAGACCCTATGCGATTTCAAACATGTGGCTGTCCAATTTCTTCTTTAAAGTCGCTAGGGATGCAGCACCAGTGGTGGGTTCTGGATCCCATTGCAACCAGTATGGTGCAATGGGGCCAGGCGTCCACCACATGAACATGTGCAGCACGTGCGCATTGCATGCATGCGTACTTACCACCTGCGACGCTCCATGACGCCTCTGTGACACACCAGCTGCTTGGTGGAATGTCACACAGGCGCCATATGCTCCATGTGGGTAAGCCCCAAACAACTCAAATACCGGTAAGGGGCATGGGCGGGCAGGCCCACCGGAGCACCATACCAGAACGGTACCTGGTGATCCCGACAGGCACCTGGGCGTACCGGTCGTAACCCACCACTATGCAGCACCCACAATTTCTGAACGCAAGCTATTCCACTGGTTAATTGTTCTCACTGTTAGCAATATTTCTTTTAGTTCTCTCCTTGATTAGTTTCCATCTATTGTTTCTTGTCTTTCCTTCTGGTGGTTTGGAAAATAGGTTGATAATACTCCTCTCTGGGACAGCCCCTCAAACATTGGAACACTGCTATCATGTCTCCCCTGTCCTTCTTTTCACTAGACTAGACATACCCAATTCCTGCAACCGTTTTTATATGTACTAACCTCCAGCTTCCTAATCATCTTTGTTGCTCATCTCTGCACTCTTTCCAGAGTCTCAACATCCTTTTTATAATGTAGTGACCAGCAGTGGATGCAGTATTCCAAGTGTGGCCTTACCAACAAGGCCTTAAGAGTGATAGTAACCCTTCTTGTGATCTTTATCACATCTCAGATTTTACACACACAGAGAGAGAGAGAGAGAGTATATTAAAATGCAATTCCAAGATTCAAACTATTTGTGTAGTAAATGCCTGTACTACTATAATTCTAAAATATTAATATTGAAATGAAATGTGACAAAAGCATTGTGGAGAAACATACTTTCTTCTGTATTCCAAGAGCACTAGTGAAATTATTGAGAATTTTATATAAGCATGTGATTCTTCCATTCAACTCTGTTACCATTTGCACTCTTAAGTAATTGAATAATTGTTAGAAGTGGTGTACATGCTCTTCTCCAATTAAAATACAGAAGCAGAATAGGGAAAATATTTGTCTCTGTGAGAATGGTAAAAGAACCCTTGTTTCCCAGATAGTTCTTATGTGAAAACTTTGAAGTGCTTCTTGAGGCTATCTCATTGTATGTTCATTGCATTCCCATCATTCCTGGTTTCTGAGGATTCTAGGATTCAATATCCATAGTTGAGTTATGATTCTCTCAATTTTCCATTACAGAATGTGGCAAGACTCCTTTAAATCTAACACGTTTTTTTTTGCAGTGGCATTCAACTAGCAAATTAAACTGAGTAAGCTATAGTAAAGTCTCACTTAACAATAGATAAACCCAGTGGTGGGATTCAGCCTGGTTCGCACCGGTTCACCAGAACCAAAAGCTAATTTTTGGTGCAGTTTGGCAAACTGGCTGAATAGTGTGCCTCGCCAGACCCCTGTCTCACCCCTCTCCTCCCAGCCACTCCTCACATTGTGTGCACACGTGTGGCTAATTCGTGGCTCAGACAGTTCCTCCCCAAGTCAAACCTCCACTTGTCTGGTGCACGATTTCCTCCCCCTTCTTGCTTGCTTTGTCCTCCCAATTTCGTAAGCTTCCAGGATTCTTGGTCTCCAGGATTTCCAGGCAGGTCTGCTCAACTGGTTCCCTTAAAACCCTGCAGAGCAGCTGCCACACTGAACTCAGTGGCTCTTCACAATAGAGGCCGAGTACGACAAGGAGAGGCCAGGTGAGGCGCCCCTCAATGTGAGTGATGTTGAGTTGGCCACTCCCACCCAGTCATATGACCACTCAGCCATGCCTACCCAGCCAGTCCTTAGGGCAAAGAACCAGTTTTTAAATTATTTGAATCCCATCACTGGATAAACCTATTGCATACCCTTGAATATTAACATTAAATCTGAAATGTCCCTTTCCAACTTTCAAATGCTTACATTTTATTCAGAACCGGTAGAGACATTCACGTGTAGAGCTAGAAATAACAAGAGTTTTAA
This sequence comes from Rhabdophis nuchalis, assembly GCA_039707465.1. NCBI lineage: Eukaryota > Metazoa > Chordata > Lepidosauria > Squamata > Natricidae > Rhabdophis > Rhabdophis nuchalis. The sequence continues at coordinate 93,735,448 of CM077645.1, read as the reverse complement.
ATTGTTCGTGAAGTCACTGATACTGTTTTATTTTCTTCAATGTTCTTAGCTGAAGCATAACAGAAATTTTATAATGTGACATTTCAAACCTAGAGAAGCAAGATTATATAAAGAGTCTCCTTTATCTCTAAATGTGTGTTTATTTGGTTGATTAAAATCCCAGGGCTGTAATGATATAAACATAAGAATCTTTGTTATTCTCTAACGCTTGGCTGTTATTTTCAGTTGTATGAAAGCCATGCAGTTGAAAATAACAGTTACGTTATGATGTTTTCATCATATGATTGTGATAACATTTTCAATATCAAATATGTTCTATAAATCTCTAGTACAAGGACTATAGATTTAAGTTTATTTCAGTATAAATTAGAGCAATATATGAGTTGTAATGCTAATTAGATCCAGTAATTATTATTCTTATTTTCATTATTGCAGCATATTGTGACTTTCCTCTAGGACTTATTATTGGTTAAAAGAGAAAAAATACATTTTAATTCACAGCAATGCTGAAAATTCATTCTTCTATGATCAAAAATGTTACTGATGATGTTATATGGTTCACATCATAAGTTTGTCTCCATGAGCATCAAGGACCATGGTGGCGCAGTGGTTAGAACGCAGTACCGCAGGCTACTTCTGTGATTGCCGGCTGCCAGCAGTTCAGCAGTTCGATTCTCACCAGCTCAAGGTTGACTTAACTTTCCATCCTTCCGAGGTCCGTAAAATAAGGACCCAGATTGTTGGTAGCAATATCGCTTAGAGAGGCACTGTAAAATTGTGTATAAGTCTAAGTGATATTGCTATTGTGCATTTAATGAAAGATTGGTATTATATTATTGACAATTAGTTTGTTGCATCTGATTGTAGGCCAGAGTATTTAGAGGTATAGTGGTTTTTTTAATTGTTCACTACTGTTGTGATATTTAGTTTAAAGCTGAGTCTTTCTTGACAAGTAATGAGACAATGTGCAAGGCAAGACTGCATACCTATTTATTACAGTTAGTGGATATTAATGTTATAAATGTATATGCCTCAACTACAGACATAACAGTGGAAGATATTGATGTATTCTTCATTTAATGGATGCTGCTAAATGCAAACTTAAAAAAGATAAATGGAATGCAAAATTTGGAATAAAGAAGAAGCTGGAATTACAGGAAGAGTTGGATTGGATAAAGGCAATAAAGTAATGCAGAAAATAGATTAGTAACATTTTGTGAATATTGTTTTCTGTTCATGATGACCTAGTAAATATTAAATGGTCAACATAGCTTCTAGTAAAAATTGCAAGACAGACCATGAATTAATTATTGGCCTCAGATACATAGTAGGTAAGCTTAGAACTATTAAGAGAGTGACAACAAGATTGATCTCAAAGATGCCCAGTCAGAATATAAAATCAAAGTAATTAAGAGATCCCATGAAGATGAATGAATGAATGAATGAATGAATATGATTTAATAACATGTTTAATTCCAGCCAATTTTTGAGCTGTATAGGCTTCATTGGTATTCAGCAACTTAAGTGTAACACTGTTTGTCAAAGATCTGTTTTGCTGGTCAATGGCCAAAATAAAATGACTGACTGAAGAAATAAATATTTTTTAAAAACTCTAAGGAGCCACGTGAAGAAATAAAATTCTGTGACAGTTGAAGCAGAAAATTTTTTTCCCCGTAATTTCAAAAATGAAAAGATCCACATAGTTTTCAGAACAAGTAACCCAATGGCTTAGTACTATATATATATCCTTCTGATTGGTAAGAGACAGTGAAATTGTTAAGGCATTTTAAGCTTTAATCATTAAGATCACGTTCAGTTATCATATCAACCTTCTACTGCTAATTAAATATTCAAGACGGAGTTGTTTTTTTCTTGAAGGAAGAAATGGAGTGAAGTAGTTATTCCACATAGCACATACACAAGCTAATCTTCAATATACAGTAAGTAATGGTTGTATTATCCTCTATCCAAGTAATCTGCAGAATACACAGCTTTCAACTGCATACCATACGACATCAGCATTCTTTTCCTTCTCTTCTCTGTTTGAGCCAGAAAGCTGGACTGTAAGACACTTGGTGCCAAGCAACCCAGCAATTTGCTGCTGCAAATCTTTTAATTCATATCCTTGACGTCTTAGGCTGTACAGCTTTATCAAGGGAGAAAAATGAGTTGCCAGAATGGATAAATGTCCATTTACACTCTACAAGATGTAATGCAGCCACCTTTAGTATCAACATTGCTCAAGTAATTTTCTGATCTTTTTCTTCAGACGAATTATTTTAGGCATAAACATCTGCCACAGGAGGATGCATATCCACAGTATACAAGCTTCATTCTGATGTAAAAAAAGGGCAGACAATTCTTTCACAGGTTCTCTTTACACACACACACACAAAGGGGGAGGGGAAGGAGGAAGGGAGAGACACCGAGAGTGGTTTGCTATTTTTCCACGGTATTAAAGAAATGGCGCAAAGGTGTCCTTCCTTAATTATAGAGGCACTAGTTCCATTTCTTGAAACCTGTTAAATAGGATTGAACAGAAAAGATGCAGAGAGAAAAAACCCCACCCTTTGAAACTCGAATGCCACTGCCAGTAGGAATATAACAATATTAAGTTAAACAAAATAAAGATGTAGGTATCAAAGATCTTGATATTAAGTATTTTCAACTATTTAGACAAAGATATCTTGTAGGCCAGTATGCTATATGCCTTAAAAATATGTTTTGCTAGAATCATCATCAATCATCACCATCATCATTTCAAAATAATGACTTTGTGTTGGCTGTTAAACTCCATTAACTCAAGAAATAGAGGAAGAGGAATTATGTATTTCCGTATTTGCTGACTTCAGGATGATGTTTGGGGAAACTTGGCCTGAGATCAAGTCAGTGGTTGGATTTTATAAAATTTTTGATACCAGTTCTGTGGGCGTGGCTTGATGGGCGTGGCAGGGGAAGGATACTGCAAAATCTCCATTACCCCCCCCCCCACTCCAGGGGAAGGATCCTGTAAAATCTTCATTCCCTCCCCACTCCTGGGGAAGGATATTGTAAAATCTCCACTCCCTCCCCACTCCTGGGGAAGGTTACTGCAAAATCTGCATTGCCTCACCACCCCACTAACCTGCTTTCAGGCCCCATGCTCCTGTGCAGGGCAACAAAAGAAGACCCAGTCAATCAGCTGGGACTTGGGAGGCAGCAAATAGATCAGGGGTGGGGCCAGCCAGAGGCGGTACTTGCTGGTTCTTCAAATCACTCAAAATTTCCGCTAACAGTTTGCCAGAACCAATCAGAACCGGCTGAATACCACCTCTGGATCAAGTACAGGATCTGACTGCTTGCCTATGCTATAGCTAACCCCCTCCTTCAAGCCCAGAAAAGGGGTGCTTTCAGGGCAAATCCCAACCAACCCAGGGAGAAAGACAGGGAACTTGATAAGTGCCAAAGAACATTATGGTAGGCAGGTGGTTCCCTGGAGGTCAGGCAACTCACAAAGTTTCTGATTATTTTACCCTTATGTCCTAAACCTAATGAGATAGACAAATGAATAATGAAATCATAAATGGTTATGCCTAATTAATTTTCTTTTTGCTTAGCAGGCAAGCTTACTGCAACCCCAAATCGTTTTAGAAAAACGTATCTGCGAAACAGCATAGTGAATGTGAATTCAAATGATTTTTAAGTAAATGTACAGTATACATCAGTTATTCACCAAACTCTTGCAGTATTAATCTTATATATTAATCTGCTTGTCTCATTAAATTATCAATCAAAGCATAATATGAGTGAAAGTTAAATACAAGTTTCCCACTGAGGCCAAGATAAGGAAAAGAGATACTTCGGGGGTTGCAGACCAGAAACAGATTAATCTTAATTAAAATATATTAGACTGTCATATCTTGTCACACCATGCGTGATCATCCTATAAAATTAAGACCACAGTGTTCTAAACTTATGTCAGGTAAACAGGAGGCTGGGCAAAATAGTTTTTGGAGGACTGACTTAGGGATAAATCCCATAAACACTGAACTCAAATTATTTTTTAATAAATCTGCAAAGGATTCAACTGCAATTCAATAAATAAATAAATTCCAGTACTGTATTTTTTGGACTATAAGATGCACCAGTGTATAAGATGCACCAAAATTTCAAAGAGGTAAGTAAAAAACAAAGTTTTTGCATCTTACACACCAAAAATACAGTACCTATGAGCATGTATATAAATGAACATTACTTGGTGGATATAAAATCATAGGGTTGAAAGAGATCCTGGAGGTCTTCTTCTTCAATCCTCTGCGCCAGGCAGGAGACATTTTTGAATGAATGACCAATGTTTTCTTGCAAACCACCAGTGATGGAGAATCCAAAACTCTGTGAAGCAAGCTATTCCACTAACAATAATCATTGTTGCTGTTAAGAAGTTACTCTTTAGTTCCGGGTTGGATCTCTCTTCCATGAACTTCCATCCATTGCTTTTTGTCCTGCCTTCAGGTACTTAGGAGAATAAGTCAACCCTCTCTTCCCTGTGATAGTTGGTCGAGTACTGGTTATCATGTCACCCTAATCATTCCGTTTGATAGGATAGACATACCTAGATTCATCACACTTTTTAGCCTCTTAGACCTTGTATCATCTTTGTTGCTTTTCTCTCGACACCTTAAATGGTCTCAGCATCTTTTTTGATGCTGGGTACAGTATTCCAAGTATGGTCTCAAGTATAGTACAAAGCAGCACTATCATTTCTCGTGATCTTGATGCAGAGAAATCTCAATCTGTTGATGCAGCCTAGGGATGCATTGGCTTTTTTGGCAGCTGCAGCACATTGCTGGCTCATACCTAAGTGGTTGCCCAGTAGAACACACAGATCTCTCTCAAAGTTACTACCGTTGAGACAGATACCACAATAGCAGGGGTGTCAACCTCAATTTCATTGAGGGCTGCATCAGATGTGTGATTTACTTCGGGGGGGAGGGGGCATGGCTGACTTGATGAACATGGCTGACTGGATGGGCATGGCCAGCTTGATGCCACTCCCCAAACTGCTGGCATGTTTCCTCTTCACTTTGGGTAGGCTGGGCTGAAGCCACTCTGGCCTGATCTGTCCACTTCACGCTGGGTAGACTGGGCCGAAGCTACACTGGCCTGATCTTTCCTCTTCGCCCTGGGTGGACCAGGCTGAAGCCACGCTGCCCCAATCTTTCCTTTTTGCATTGGATAGACCAGGACAGTTCCTTGAGCTGGATCCGACCACATCACAGCCCCAGGGGTGGGCTGCTATGGGTTCACCCAGGTTTGGGAGAACCCATAGTTAACATTATGGCCGGTTCAGAGAACCTCCAAATCCCACCACTGCCTGGCCCTGCCCACCCCTCCCAGGAGTCTCCATGTGGCCTCTTTTGCATGTGCAGGGACCGTGCCAAGGTTCAGGGAGGGGGAAAAAACAGGAAGGCCGGAAACAGGCCCATTTCCATCCTCCAGAGCCCAGGCAGGCAGTTTTCACCCTCCCAGAAACTCGAGGAAAGCTTCCAGAGCTTGGAGAAGGTGAAAATGCTGTGGTGCAGAGGCCAACTAGGCCACACCCACCATGGCCATGCCCACCCAGCAACTGGGCAGAGAACCCGTTGCTGAAATTTTTGATGTCCACCCCTGCAGGGTCTGCATCTGGCCTGCAGGCTTTGACACCGCTGACTTATAGCATATCTGTGCATTTGGTTTTTCTTGCCTAGGTGCAGCAGAACCTTACTTTTCTCACCACTAAACTGTATTTTGTTGGACACCATTCATTAGGGATGAGTATATATCTTTTATTCTACAAAGGGAGTCACACAAGGCAGTGTGAGAGAGAATCCCTGAGCATTCCAGGTTATCTGCAAATGCCAGACACAAATGCTTTAATATTTTGGCATAGTTTCAATATATTAATGAATTTGGTATGCAGAAAATAAAACTTCATTGAAGCTGATTGCAAAGAGATTTTCAGGATCATTTCATGTAACCACACTAGATTTATACTGTAATTATTCAAAATGTCTTTGAATCCTTTTAACTATTGTTAGAATAAAATAGCACACCATGAAAAAGATGAACTTTTCTGCATAATAGGATAAAATGAAAGAGAATTTCTCATCATATTTTGAATTACACAAAAGAAAAATTTGACGGATGAACCAGAAATACACATGAAAGCCTTGGAGTATAGATACAAAATGCATCTAATGCATGCATACATTTCTTGCTGTTTTTTGAACATGCCAAATGGCAACTTCTGGAATGTACATTTCCATATTTTAAGTAATCTTAATTAAATTAATTAGCTTTCAGAGTCTCAGGAAGCAGTATACAATTTATAGAAAATAGAAGATATCATTTAATTATCCATTTTACATATAAAGAGGGATTGATGAAGTTACATTCCTTCAGAAAATGTGTCTAGATGCATTATTTCCATTTTAGTTTTATTTTTATTTTCAAAAGCCTTCTGCTAATGTACAAAACACCTAGATGTGGTATAATAAATTCCCCATTCAAATTTATGAATATTTTGTGTTAATGAAACAAAAATGGCAACTATCATAATAGAAGCATACAAACCTTGAAGTTATTTTTCAGCTAAATGCTTAACACGAAGAGGGAAAACATTTATTGCACTTCTCATATCCCATTCATTTTAATGTAAATTATATTGAAGCAAATGAGCATCTAAAGTCGTCCACATGCAAGTTATCCATAAATCAGTAAGAACGTCAGTAAACCTACTTTACAGTTATTTTTCATTTAAGAACAGTAAAATGAGAACTGCTGCTTTTGACATTCTCTTTCAAGTTTCTTTCCTTTTTTTAAACCTACTTAAAATTCTCTGCTTTTGCCAGGACCCCCACAACACCTGCAAATGTTCTACTTGCCCAAGAAGATTTTGTATTTAGGTTTAAAAAACAACAGACATCTATCTCTTACATGTCAAAAGACTTTTGAAAATGAAAATCAATTTATAATATGGCTCATCGCATGAATTTGATTTCCCCCCCAAAAATAATGGGGGCGGGAGGTGGGCGGATGAAGGAGTGATGGGGGGAGGATTATACTTAAGCTTCAATGTAGTTTGGTGGATTGCCTGTTCATTTTTCAGGGTAGCAAGCCAACATTAAAAATAGCACAGCAAGATTGGCAAGAAGCTTGTATTCCCTTCCACAAATTGTGCAAAGGAATGTGATTCTTTAAATTATCAAGTGCAAATCCAGAGAAGCAGCAGGGTATAATGTTGTATGTCCTCTACACAGATTGAGGAAGCGGAAAGAACAGGACTTGGGGAGGCAATCAAGAAGAGGAAGAAGAAAAAGGCATATCAAAAAGGCTAAATGTTCCCCCATCACTTCAGGATCTCTATTGCATCACTTCATCCTAACATGGTGAAACATGTTGGACGAAAGATGCTGTAAACTGAAGAGTATTGTTTGCGTTACTGCTCTGTGATGTGAAGAGATTCCCAAATAATAACTTACAGCAGAAGAGCACAATATAAGCTTCTCTATATTGTGCTATTTGGTATCTGCAGGAACAACATTAGACACGTCATGAGACAAAAAACTTGTCATCTACCATTTATAGTGGACCAGGCCAGAATCCTAGTGACTCGTTCTGTCTGCATGGTAATGTTAACAGCTGAGACTCCACCAAGTTCAAGGCCTGCTTTGGTCATTCTGAAGGACAGTAACCTTGAGATTTTGATTCAACGAAAGAACCTACACCTTACTCTACTTGTTGAAATAAATGATGTCACCAACATTGCTTGCAAGTCTTCTGGAGACCTTTCAAAAGGTATAAACCATTTGTGGGAAAATGCTACATTAAGTTCCTCCTGTGCCTTTATAATTTCACAGCTTGAGCTCCTGTGCTGTTGCTTCCAAGATAGCTTGGCGCTCCTCGGTCAACAGGCTCATCAATCATATCCTAATAGGGCTCATTAGCACCCACAGACACAGTCAATACCTGTGCAAAGTTGAAGGGCTACTTGTACATTGGTGAGCACCTGCTCCCATACTTGATGCATTACTGTGTAGAATGGAAAGTGGGTTTTTGGGACAATTATGAGGAGCAGTTACGCTGAGCGGAAATGATTATTTCACAGAAAGCAATGAGTAGCAGCCGTGGCCTTTTCGGATGCTACTGTCTGGGGCTGTCAACATTTCTTTGTACAGACCATTCATATTTTGAGAACGAAATTGTAAGAAGCCTCCTGGGATTTTAGAGGGAAAGGAGAAACTTAAAAGAAACAAAATGCATTTTCATAAATTTTCATTATTTATTAATGTAATCTGTATACCCAATTTGCTACTGTTTCATACTGTTAAAGTATGCTGGATAAGATACCGTTAAAGGAGTGGTTTGCAACCGTTTTTTTGGCCATGCTCCACCTAAGCATCTCTAAAATCCTGACACCACCCCCCCCCCCAGTAGTGGTTTGGTGACCTAGGTCACTGGAACCAGCAGCGACCAAGGCCTTTCATGCCCCGGAACCGTACTGCATCAAGTGCGCTGCACGACCATGAGCAAACTGGCAGTAGAGGCTGCCAGAACCCACCCGAGTGAACTACTCACACGGAGGAAGCCTAAAAGATAATTAACTTGGTTTAAACAAGGTTCCAAAGAACATGGCATCCATGAAAGAGAAAAATAAAAGAACGAAAGACAGTAGAAGTACTAAGGAAAGTAAAAAATAATAATAGCATGAAGGGATATGAAAAAACAGCAAATAAAGTTTCAAAACTTATAATAGAGAACAGAAATGCATAAATAGAAATTAATTTTAATGAAAGCTTTTTGTGTAATAGTTTGATCACATTAATCACTATACATATTAAAATAAATGTGCCTAACAAATTCTGTATCTTCACTGCTGGGCTTCCCCCAGCAGCCATCCACTCTGTCTCCCCACAGAGCAGCTCTGCCTGCAAAGCCCACAGGAACGAGAGAGAGAGAGAGAGAGAGAGAGAGAGAGAGAGAGAGAGAGAGAGACTCTGCCAGTCCCATGATCCTTAGTGAGAATGCATCTGATTGGCTGGCAGTTTCTCCCTCCCCCTCCCCAAGCTGGGATATCCTTTTCAGACCAGGCGCTAGGAAACGCACTTGAACAAAGACAACAATAAATAAATGAAACACAGCAGTTTCATCACAAATATATAAGAAAAATTAGCGGGTTTACAAATAGCTCATTTTCAAACTGCCCCCATTAAAAATCAAATTGCCCCCCCCCCCAATATGGGATGTGGGCCCCACGTTGGGAACCACTGCATGTTAAAGCATGTTGGATAAGTTCAGCAAGATACTCCAAGATGTATATGCCTATACTTCCCACATCAAATAGACATAGAATCAAGATCAGGTGAAATGTTAATACCTCTTTATAACGCCACACTTGGAATACTGCATTCAGTTTTGGTCAACATGATGTAAAAAAGATGTGGAGATACTAGAAAGAGTGCAGAGAAGAGCAACAAAGATGATTATGGGAAGGGAGGCTAAAACATAAAGAACGGTTACAGGAACTGGGTATGTCTAGTTTGATGAAAAGAAGGACTAGGGGAGACATGATAGCAGTGTTCCAATATCTCAGGTGTTGCCACAAAGAAGAGGGAGTCAAGCTATTCTCCAAAGCACCTGAAAGCAGGACAAGAAGTAATGGATAGAAACTAATCAAGGAGAGAAGCACCTAGAACTACGGATAAATTTCCTGACAGAATAATTAATCAGTGAAACAGTTTGCCTCCAGAAATTTTGGGTGCTCCATCACTGGAAGTCTTTAAGAAGATGTTGGAATGTGAATGGATTGAACTCTCCACAAAAAAGGAGAAAAATATTTAATTATTTGAAGCAATTTAATAATGATGTGGTCTGCCTTCAAGAAACTCATATCAGGCTGCAAGATCAGAAGTATTTAATGAGTCCAAGATTGGGAACATTTTATGCAGCCTCCAGTTTAGTAAAGAAAAATGGTGTGGTAATATATATTAACAAAAGATTTTCAGCTAAAATTATAGAGGCGGATGACAGTGGTAGATTTATAGCAATTGAACTTGATACAGATTTTGGTCCTATCTTGCTGGTAGGAATATATGCACCTAACCAACAACAAGAAAGCTTTTACAGGATGCTTCACTTGAAAATTTTGGATTGGAATTTTAAGAGTGTTTTAATTATGGGAGATTGGAATGGTGTGATCTCTCCAAGGATAGATAAGAGAACAATGACTAAAGTCTCCACCCAATTACCACGGGGTTTTTTTGATTTTAAAAATGATTTGGAGTTAAAAGATGTTTGGAGGATACAACACCCAAAAGAGATGGACTTTTCTTTTTACTCAGATAGGCACAAATCTTTTTCAAGGATTGATTTTTTTTTGTTAACACCGGATTTACTTCCTAAAGCTAAGAAAACTAAGATATTCCCCAGGACATTAACTGATCATAGCCCGGTGTGGTTAGAGATCGATCTAGGGAAGAGGTTAAGAAGGTCATGGAGAGTAAATGAAAACTTATTTAGATATGAAAAAAATGTTGAAGAACTTAAAAAACACATGAAGGAATTTTTCAGTTTTAACATGAATAAAGGTACCTCTATTGAAATAGTATGGGATGCGAGTAAAGCTTATATGCGGGGGGTTTTGATACATATGAATTTTAAACATAAACAAAGCAGGCAGAAAAAAAGAATGGAAATGGAAAACGAAATCAAGAAAAAGGAGCAGCTACTTATAGTAAATCCAAAAAATGAGACACTCCAGATGGCGATAAAGTTGTTGAAAGATCAATTTCAAATGCTTATATCAGAACAAACAGCAACCAACTTACAATTTGCTAAACATAACACCTTTGCTAATGCGAATAAACCTGGTAGGTGGTTGGCCTATACCTTGAGAAAAAATACGAATAATAGAATTATTGATAGAATTGAATATGGAGGGAAAACGGTATATCAACAGGACTCGATTAAAAAATCATTTGTGGATTATTATACCAAGTTATATTTACAGGATAATATACAGAATAACTCAATAGATGACTTTCTGGAAGGAAAAAGGGTGACCAAAATAAATGTGCTCCAAAAGGCAAATCTGGAATGCTTGATAACTGCAGAGGAGATTGCTTTAGCTATAAATCAACTTAAACTAGCCAAGGCTCCAGGGACTGATGGATTGACCGCAGTCTACTATAAAACTTTACAATTGGAAATGATTGAATATCTTACACAGTTATTTTGTAATATACAGCAAGGGGGTAAAATACCTTATTCATGGGAAGCGGCTTTTATATCATTGATACCTAAGGACAAAGACGGCCCTAAGAAACCAGAGGATTACAGACCGATATCTCTTCTAAATACGGATTATAAAATATATGCTAAAGTACTTGCCAACAGATTGATGCCAGTTATCCAAGAGGTTATTCACTATGACCAAGCAGGATTTATTGAAGGGAGACATATGAAGGAGAATGTAAGACAAATTCTAGATTTAATTGACTATCTTGATAAGAATAAGCAGATCTCTGCAGTGCTGGTCTTTTTGGACGCGGAGAAGGCCTTCGATCGAGTGAACTGGAACTTTCTAACCAAGACTTTGGAAAAGATGGATATGGGACCACGAATGAGACAAGCGATTGGTGCAATTTATCAGCAGCAATATGCACAACTTATTATTAATGGAAGTTTGACTACAACTTTTGAAATACAAAAAGGTACAAGACAAGGGTGCCCATTATCTCCATTGTTATTTATCTTAACCCTGGAAGTCTTGTTGAATACAATTCGGGACTCTAACACTTTAAGTGGTATAATTATTAGGCAAAAAGAATACAGAACTAGAGCATTTGCCGATGATCTGGTTGTTACCCTCTCACATCCTATGAACTCAGTAATTCAGATGAAAAATATCATAGTAGAATTTGGTATGGTGTCTGGGTTTAAACTGAATCAAGGCAAAACGAAAATGATGGTTAAAAATATGTCAGAGACTCAGAGGAAGTCACTTGAAAGCTTGGCAGGTTTTGAAATAGTTTCTAAAGTTAAATATTTAGGAATACAAATTGCAGAAATAAATACAAAACTTTTTTCAAATAATTATGAAGTGTTGTGGCAACAGATACAGAAGGATCTTCAAGCTTGGAATAAGCTACAACTATCTCTGCTTGGAAGGATTTCAGCAATTAAAATGAATATTCTACCTAGATTCATTTTTTTATTTGAGATGATACCGGTGCTTAAATCAGATAAAATCTTGTCAGATTGGCAAGCAACATTAAATAAATTTGTTTGGAAGGAGAAAAAGCCGAGAGTAAAGATGAAGATTATGCAAGATACTCGTGAAAGAGGTGGCCTTAGACTCCCAAACCTCCGATTGTATTATGAAGCGGCAGTTCTGACGTGTGTGGCAGATTGGTTTGGGAAAACAAAATCTGAACTATTGAATATAGAAGGTCATGATCTTGTGTTGGGTTGGCATGCATATCTGTTTTATGAAGAAAAGGTGGATAAAGCATTTAACAATCATGTTCTCCGAAGTGCCCTGATGAGAATTTGGAGGAAGCACCGGCCTAATTGGGATTATAAAATACCGCTTTGGTTGGATCTTGCAGACACCATGTGGATTACAAATACTAAGTCACTCGGGGGGTGTTTATATAAAGATGTGCTTACTTTTGACAGGGGCGAATGGCAGATGAAAACTTTGGAACAACTGTTGGAGGCAGGAATTACTTTAAATTGGTTACACTACACACAGTTACAGAAGAGATGGAAAGAAGATCGCAGGATTGGTTTTATGGAGAAAGAAGTGGAGTTGATCAAGCAGATAAAAGAGACTGGCCCAAAACATGTTAAAAGAATATATAATGTACTGTTAGAAAGGGATTCAGAAAGCGAGTTGGTCAAGGATTGTATGATTAAATGGGCTCAGAATTTTGATGAACCCGTTATGTTGGATACGTGGGAAAAAATATGGGTTCAAAATATTAAATTTACACAGTCACAAAGTTTAAGGGAGAATTTTTATAAAATGTTTTATAGATGGTATTTGGATCCTAAGAAATTATCATGTATGTATCCTAATTTTCAACCTAAATGCTGGAGATGCGGGTGTTTAGATGCTACTTTCTTCCATGTGTGGTGGACTTGCAATAAGGTCAAAGCTTTTTGGATAAAAATATGGTGGGTTATGCAAAACGTATTTAAGAAAAGATTAGAATTTACCCCGCAAATGTTTCTATTGGGCATAACTAAGGATTTTCGTAAAGGGGAAACAAAATTGTTTTTGTATATGGTTACAGCAGCTAGGTTGTTGATTGCTCAACATTGGAAGAAAGATTTTGTACCGACAATTGCTCAATGGATTCAAAAAGTGGCGGGGTTTGCGGAAATGGCAAAACTTTCAGCTTTCCTAAAAGACCAGAAGCAGGAGAGCTACACGCAGGAATGGGCAAAATGGATTAATTATATACAGAATAAATATCAGACTGGGAAATACAATGTAGCTTTTAGGTAGGAATGTTTGGATTGATAGGTGAATAGATTAAACAATATATGGGATGTTTGGAATGTTTACAGTGGTGTACAGCGGAACTCAGGGGGGGTGGGATTGACTGGGAGGTGGGGGTGGGTTAGGGTGGAGGGTGGGGAAATATAAGTGGATAAGCAATATAGAGATGGGTATAATGGGATATGGTTATGTTATGATGTATATATGCTGAATTAACCTGGAAGAGGGTGTCAGGGAGAGATTGATGTATCTTACACTAAATTTATATCATGTTGGTCGGGGGTATAATACTCAATATTTGAATGAGAATTTTATTTTAAGACGGGGGGAGGTGAGGGGTATACTTTTTGTATGTGATTTTATATTATATGTCGGGGGGGTAAAAGGGGGGAAAACTTGTCTGAATAAAACTTTTGCAATAAAAAAAAAAAAAGAAGATGTTGGATAGCCATTTGTCTGAAACGGTATAAGGCTCCTGCCTAGGCAGGGGGTTGGACTAGAAGACCTCCAAGGTCCCTTCCAAGTCTGTTATTCTATTCAAATACCAGGAATTGACCACAGGAGAGGGTTTGTAACATTTTCTATTATGTAACAAAGTATGTTGTTATTAAAAAATGTTTTATAAAATTTAATTCCTTGGGAGTCCTGAGTCCCAGATTTTGAAGGCAATCTGTAAATAAGTCCATCTGAGGTACCTTGGCTGAAAAAGATTTGCCCTGTGATGCACCTCTTCACCCAGTTAAAGGTTACACAGAAACAGGAGAGTTTTAGTATATACGTAGTTATATAAATTGTAGGGGACACAGATAAAAATCAGAATTGATTTTCTGTGGCCTGGCATTAAGAAACATGTCAAAAAATGGGGAAAACAGCACAACGAAATTGGCCTACACTGAAGTAATAATAATCATCAGGAGGAGATATGGTGACAGGCCTATTGTGGGGAAAGGAGGGAAGGACAATGACAGGTCTCACTTCCTTTCAGGTTGCGCCCTAATTAAAGAAGTCAAGGTGACAGAGATGGTGGCCCCTGTATCTATTTGATCTGATGTGGTATCCTGGAGACCAAGGGAGGACATTCACTCCTCTAGTTTAATTTGCCAGGATATTCTGTTCAACGAGGTGTCAACTGTCCCACTGGGTTAGATAGCAAAAGAAACTCCTGGGACATTTTTTTACCAAGAGTATAACTTTACTGAAAATGTATGAACTCTGTTACTGGTCACTTTCCCTGCTTCAGGGCAAAGATACAGGCTTACACGCACCAGGCCACCATGGAGTCTTCAAACCACTCTCACAGGTCTTGCATGAAGGTCTTGAGGTCATCCAACTCTGGAGCATTTGCATCATGCAGTCACACCAACCACTCCAAAGAGTTCTCTTCCAGGTTGACCACGATGTCATTGACCTGGCCCATCGTCTGTGTACATTGCTCCATAATGTTTCATGTGGTGACAGGCTTGAATCAGGAAATGGGCGAGGGGAGTTGGGCATCTATTGGGGGGGGGGGTAGCTGGTGCTCCTCCCATACCAGGACAATCCCTGGGACACAATACCAGCTGCTGTCACTAGTGCCAGTGCTGGGATTCTAGCTGTGGCTGCTTCTGCTGGGCTCTGACTGTAGCTGGTGCTACTGGTTGCAACAGAGGTGGAGTAAAGAAGCTTACTGTCACCATCACATATGCTGGGGCTTTGCTGCCAGCTGAAGAATAGGAGGGAAAGGAGTAGCACTTAGCAATAGCACTTAGACTTATATATCGCTTCATAGTGCTTTTACAGCCCTCTCTAAGTGGTTTACAGAGTCAGCCTTTTGCCCCCAACAATCTGGGCCCTCATTTTACCCACCTCGGAAGGATGGAAGGCTGAGTCAACCTTGAGCCAGGTGCGATTTGAACTGCTGAGCTGCAGCTAGCAGCTGAAGTAGCCTGCAGTACTGCACTCTACCATCGCACCACCTTGGTGAGTAGCCAGGACCACTGGGGGTTTCATGACTCCTGGCCTGCTGATGAATCTCCATCCTCCTGAACTTCTCCCTCAACTGTTCCAAGTTCAGGTTTTGGATGACGATTGGGAGCTTCAACTCAGTGGGGTCATCCCATTTGGCTAGCCACTTCCTTTTCAACTTACTACCTCTAAATTTCCTTCTCAAACCTCCCTTAGATTCCAATGCATACATATACATACATCACCAGAGACCATCTAGACAGCAAGCCAAGAATTATGTTGTGTAATTTTTTTTAAAAAAATTAATATACACATACACGCTGGTCTTGTTGTATTTGGGTGTTTTCCCGTGTAAGAATGAGATTGTTTTTGCAAGATCTCGCCATCTTCAGGCTTCAGTCTGTGGCTGCGTAGATGCCGCCTTTCCTTAAATCTTAGGGGGGGGGGCTGGAGTGCTGACTCTGTTGCTATGAGTGGGTTGATTGGCTACAGACCGAAGCCTGAAGATGGCAAGTGAGATCTTGCTGAAACGTTGCAAAGACAATCTCATTCTTACACAGGAAAAAACCCGAATACAACAAGACCAGCATACCTACACCTGTGAAAATCTATGAAAACAAATATATGTATGTATGTATGTATGTATGTATGTATGTATGTATGTATGTATGTATGCATGTATGTATGTATGTATGTATGTATTTGTATTACTATTGTTTAAGTGGCTTAAAAAAGGATTGACCCAGTCAATGCACTGTCCATAAAATATGAATGTTTATAATGGAAACAAATTTGTGTGTGTGTGCGCGCGCATATGCATTCCCTCCCCCCTTCCTATTACTTTTGTCTGGTTGCGAGTCGGGCTGTATAGTGAGTCAACTATGTCACAAGGTAAAATTGGGAGAGAAAACAGTAGAGTTGATATAATTTGTAGAAATTTTGTCTCACCGACCAGATGGTCCATTCTGCAAGCCACAAGTTTTGTGTGAGTCATGCTGTATATGGATGGACAGGCCAGCACAAGGAGAGTATAAAAGTACTGTCCACCACACAAGCCAGACTGATTTTAGTAGGGTGCAAGATTGCCCTGAAGGAGGTTCAGTCATCAATGATTCAGGATTTCTCATCCTCCATGACAACCCTGGAGTTGTCCCAACAAATATTTGATCTTGGTCTCATAAATGAAGTAGAGCAGTGGTTTTCTGCTCTACTTCATTTCTGAAATGTTTTCTGACTCCTTTGTCATGAAGAAATCAACTCTAGTCATCTTTAGATTGATGGGCAGTATGTACTCCTACAAGATTGGTGAATATCTTGCTCTAGGGCAGTGGTCGGCAAACCGCGGCTCGCGAGCCACGAGCGGCTCTTTGGCCCCTCGGGTGTGGCTCTTCCTCTCTCCCTCCCCCCCCCCCCGCGAGCGAACGGGCGGGGGGGGACGCCCGGGGCTGCGGCTTCACTGGAGCCGTCTGGGCGTCGTGCTCCCGCCTCCCGGGCGGGAGACCCAGGGAGCCGTCCCAGCGCAGGCGAGAGACCCAGGGAGCCATCCCAGCGCAGGCGGAAGACCCAGGGAGCCGTCCCAGCGCAGGCGAGAGACCCAGGGAGCCGTCCCAGCGCAGGCGGGAGACCCAGGGAGCCGTCCCAGCGCAGGCGAGAGACCCAGGGAGCCGTCCCAGCGCAGGCGGGAGACCCAGGGAGCCGTCCCAGCGCAGGCGAGCGTGGCTCGCTGGCGAGAAACCCAGGGAGCCGTCCCAGCGCAGGCGAGAGATCCAGGGAGCCATCCCAGCGCAGGCGAGAGACCCAGGGAGTCGTCCCAGCGCAGGCGAGCGTGGCTCGCTGGCGGGAGACCCAGGGAGCCATCCCAGCGCAGGCGAGCGTGGCTCCACCCGCCCGCTACAGGGGGAGGCAGCCGAAGCACCAGCAGCCAACATGCAGGGCTCTTTGCTGCCTCCGGGCAGGGGAGGGGGGGGAGGGAGAGAGGAAGAGCCGCCCCCGACGGGGCAAAGAGGGACCTTGTGGAAACTTGGCCGGCTGTCCTGCCCGATGCGCTCGGACTGCAGGAGCTGCATGTCGCAGGGCTCGGGGGGCAGCAGCAGCAACAGCCGCCTGCAGAGGCCGCCGAGCCGTGCTTTCCGGGGCTGGCCGCCGCGGGCAGCTGGACGGAGGTGTGCGTGCGGTGCCCTGACAGCCTCCGCGGTGCTTGGGTGGCCGCGGCCTCGGGTGCTCCCCCCGCCCGCTCGCTGAGGGGAAAGGCAGCATCCCCGGCCGGCGTGCCAGGCTTTCCACTGCTTGGGGGGGGGGAAGGGAGGGAGAGAGGGAGGGAGAGAGGGAATCACACACACACACACACACACACACACACAGAATGACAGATGGGTGGAGGGAGGAGAGAGAGACAAATAAAGAGAGAGACACAGAGAGAGAGGGAGGGAGAGAGGGAATCACACACACACACACACACACACACACACAGAATGACAGATGGGTGGAGGGAGGAGAGAGAGACAGATAAAGAGAGAGACAGAGAGAGAGGGAGGGAGAGAGGGAATCACACACACACACACACACACACAGACAGAATGACAGATGGGTGGAGGGAGGAGAGAGAGACAGATAAAGAGAGAGACACAGAGAGAGAGGGAGGGAGAGAGGGAATCAACACACACACACACACACACAGAATGACAGATGGGTGGAGGGAGGAGAGAGAGACAGATAAAGAGAGAGACAGAGAGAGAGGGAGGGAGAGGGAATCACACACACACACACACACACACACACACAGAATGACAGATGGGTGGAGGGAGGAGAGAGAGACAAATAAAGAGAGAGACACAGAGAGAGAGGGAGGGAGAGAGGGAATCACACACACACACACACACACACACAGAATGACAGATGGGTGGAGGGAGGAGAGAGAGACAGATAAAGAGAGAGACAGAGAGAGAGGGAGGGAGAGAGGGAATCACACACACACACACACACACACACACACAGACAGAATGACAGATGGGTGGAGGGAGGAGAGAGAGACAAATAAAGAGAGAGACACAGAGAGAGAGGGAGGGAGAGAGGGAATCACACACACACACACACACACAGAATGACAGATGGGTGGAGGGAGGAAAGAGAGACAGATAAAGAGAGAGAGACACAGAGAGAGAGGGAGGGAGAGAGGGAATCACACACACACACACACACACGCAGAATGACAGATGGGTGGAGGGAGGAGAGAGAGACAGATAAAGAGAGAGACACAGAGAGAGAGGGAGGGAGAGAGGGAATCACACACACACACACAGAATGACAGATGGGTGGAGGGAGGAGAGAGAGACAGATAAAGAGAGACACAGAGAGAAAGGGAGGGAGAGAGGGAATCACACACACACACACACACACACACAATGACAGATGGGTGGAGGGAGGAGAGAGAGACAGATAAAGAGAGAGAGACACAGAGAGAGAGGGAGGGAGAGAGGGAATCACACACACACACACACACACGCAGAATGACAGATGGATGGAGGGAGGAGAGAGAGACAGATAAAGAGAGAGACACAGAGAGAGAGGGAGGGAGAGAGGTAATCACACACACACACACACACACACGCAGAATGACAGATGGGTGGAGGGAGGAGAGAGACAGATAAAGAGAGAGACACAGAGAGAGACAAAAAGAGAAAGAAAAATAGAAAGAAAAAGAAAGTAGGAGAGAGAAAGAAAGAAAGAAAGAAAGAAAGAAAGAAAGAAAGAAAGAAAGAAAGAAAGAAAGAAAGAAAGAAAGAAAGAATGAATTTTGGTTGCTAAGCAGGACCGTCGTTAAGTGAGTTTCACCACATTTTTCAAGTTGGCCACGCCCACCTGGTCACATGACCACTGAGCCACTCCCACAAAACAGGCCACGCCTTTTGGCTCTCAAAAGAAATTTAAATCGTGGTACTGTTGATATTTGGCTCTCTTGATTAATAAGTTTGCCCACCACTGCTCTAGGGCAACAATCAGGAGGACTGGATGCACTGAACACCAAACTTGATAAACTTTCTTCAAGATTTTGTCAAAAATATAAAAGATATGACTAATATCAAAGGCAGATGGGTAGAATGAATGACAAATAGAACTTAAATTCCTTCAGCCAATAGAAACAGCAGCTATACCTCAAAACTGGCTTGGGACCAGTTCTGTTTCAAGAGTTCTGTTTAGACAGAGTTAATCTCTTCCGGATAATTTCAAAAAAAATATACCTTTCCATTTTAACTGATCATTTCTATTGTTCTGGGAAAATATAAGATTGTCTGTTTTCCAGATAATATAATATATATACTATGGGCACCCTATGTATATATTTGTGGAGCTTTTTACATCAAAGTGCTATCACTGAAGTTAAGGTTAAAGATCATATAACCCCATACAAAAACTACTGTTTTATAACTGACATATACTCCTTACATCAGGGGTGTCAAACTCGCAGCCCGTGGGCTGTATATATCATGTGCTGGCCACGCCCAGTTTAGAAGGGGAAAAATGTGATATATCATGTGAATCTGCTGTAATGATGCGAGTTTGACACCCCTGCCTTACATGAAGGGGAATATTCACATGTGTAGCAAAAGGGGTGTGTTCCACCTTTCTCCTGCAATTCCACTACAGAGGACTAGTTAAGAAAACTTAGGGAGTTTACTATATGAATGGGTCTCATCCAACTTCTCTCTTCTTGTGGAACCAAGCCAGCTCCTTTATTTCAAATTTTGTTAATGTCCCCCAGAGCACATAAACAGGGGCTATACTGAGTAAATAAATAACTTGGTTAATTAAGTTTCTAATAGAAGAAACACAATTTTTTTTTTAAAGGTCCATGAAAAAGCCATGAAATATAAACCTAAATATTTTTACTTCTCTAAATGTGTAAGTGCTACTAGAATTTAGTTCAGTATATGTGTCTTTCAGAATCTCTAGATAATGTTAATTGTAGTTTAAAATCAAGTAGTTTAAATTCTTGAACTCAGTTAATAGCTCACGGATACCCTTCCAACAGTTTCCACCGTTAATGCTAAATCCCAAGAGTGTGCCTCTGATTTCTCTTGCTTTGATTTCCCTGATTAGATTTACTATTTTTTGTATTCTTTTACTATCTGTGGCCACACAAAACTGTTTACACAGACAAAATAAAATAAAATATTAAAACCAACACAATAATCGTGGAAGTAGTTGTTTAGTGGCTAAAAAACAAAAAAACTATTCTTTCTCTGAGTGATCTCTGGGGATGGTCAATCTAACTCCTAATTGAAAACAAGAGCTTTACACTGCAGGCTTTCTGATAAAGGTCAAATTCTCCCCTCTATCCAATCCTCTGGTATTTCATTGAAGAAAGGTGGCTTTAAGTCCATTTGAGTCATAGGATTACTCTGGCTCTATCAGTGGTGATATTCAGCCGGTTCGGACTGGTTCAGGCAAACTGGTAGTGACAACCTGTGGGTGGGCCCGCCCCTGTGCTCAGTCTGTGCTCAGTCTCTATGCCTTCCTATTTAGGCACATTTTGTAAGCTGTGCACCTGCATGCAAGCCGCATGCACAAGTATGGAAGGCCACGCACATGCACAAAAGACGTGCACACTGATGAAGCGAGCATGTATGCATGCTCATAGTTTTGGCACATGGCAAACCGGTGATAAACCTATGTGAAACCCACCTCTGGGCTCTATCAATATTTAGTGCCATATGAATGGTAATAGACAGCTATTACTTTTATTCATGGAAAGGGAGGCAATCCATATTTGCAATAACTACAGTGTACAGTGAATATGAACTTAAAGTTCATTAAAAAAATGTCGATCTTTGTACCATCATGGTTGCTGCTACCTTGACTTCTTTCTGATCACTTTCAGAAATTGCTCATTAACTACTCCTAAGCTATTAGAGACCTTCCGACCAACAAGTGTGAAACTACAAGGTGAGCCTGCCTTCCATCCTGCTTAAAGAAACATTGTGCAATATTTCTAAATCATGACAGCTGCAATTACATCTCAAAGAAAAGTGCTCTCCCTCTGACATTAATTTATCCAATATGGAAAAAAAAACCTTTCAAAAACCTGCTTCTCCCCCCCCCCCCCCCAAAAAAAAGAAAAAGAACGTGTAACTTGAAGTACATGGAAAATTTCAGCT
Source organism: Rhabdophis nuchalis (assembly GCA_039707465.1). Classification (NCBI taxonomy): domain Eukaryota; kingdom Metazoa; phylum Chordata; class Lepidosauria; order Squamata; family Natricidae; genus Rhabdophis; species Rhabdophis nuchalis. Next base: position 93,713,824 of record CM077645.1, on the reverse strand, counting down.
GGTATATAAAAAAATAGAGGGAAGTTGTTAAGAATATGAAAACTGCATAGGTTAGGGTACAATGTTAGAAGTCACAGTGTGACATTCATTTTTTATCATTGCCCTACTGTGCTATTTGACATTTTATATCCCAGCTGAAACAAGAATTGAGCAAACATCATTCAATTGGGAACAAAAAAAAATCTAATTGCTTTCTGGAAAAGACTGGAGATGGTGCTTTTAAGGAACACTCTCTGCCCTGCTGTTTGAAAAGCTGCAAATGAAACTAGATGAAATAGAAGCAAATTGCACAATGAACTGGCAATGTAAGGCAACTTGGTGTATCATCCTTAGTGCAGGAAAAAAAATACTACCAATTCTGACTCTCATTTTCAAAATGTGTTATATATTCTGAGAAAAGTTTACTGTAAGAACTGTGAGTGGGGGGAAAAATCTGGTTTGGACACCCTGGAAGAAGCAGGTGGTGGGGAACATCGTAATTGATTTTAACTGACCCCTCAAGCATTTTCTAAAAGTGATCCCACAACTTTCAATTCGATCTGTCCAGATCACTCAGAGAGCCAGCATGTTTTGATGCCTAGGACATGGTGAAAGACAGTAAGACTGTCAGGCCTGCAGCCAGTTCCTTTTGGGATCTTTGGCCTGCCACACTAATATCCTATTCTACTATGCTGTTTCATTAGTGGGGAATTGGGAGGGGGAACAGTAAGGAGTAGAATGTGATGTTGCCAAAATAAAATTCCTTTCTAGAATTCAAAGTCATCTTATGTCTTTGCACCTCTGCACCTGACCGGAATTGGATGGGTGGAACTGCCAGCATGGCACTGGAAGATTGGACTATGTGATGGACTTGTGGGTGTGGGGCAAGATCTTGAACTTTCCACTGGGTGGGGAAAACTCGGGAAGCTCAAATTTGGGTTTCCCACAGGTGTGCCAACATGAGTCTCTTAATAAATTGGAACTTTGAGCAATACTTTGCTTTGGACCCTGATTTAATTTTGGATGTTATTTGGAACCCTGAATTGGCTCTTGCTGATTTACTAATTTCTAAATTGAAGCTTGCTGCTGGACTTGTTATTAAAGCAGAATTGTATTAACAGTTTTTATCATCTTGCTATGTTGTTTAACTGCTGTGATGCTCCAGTAATATGTATTTTTTTTAAATCAGAAATAAATAATGTATAGCCTCACAATTTATAACAAAAAACAATCTGTTATTTTTAGGAATTGGAGATAAATGAATGGTGAAATTTATATATACTGACATTCAATATCCGGAGTAGTTGCTTTCAAGACTATCCAGGGGTGGGCTTTACAATTTTTAGCAAGGGTTCTCGGCCCAGTTGCTGGCTGGGCATGGCCATGGTGGGCATGGCTTAGTGGGCTTCCTGCACCATGACAGGTGCATTTTTGCCCTCCCTGGGCTACGGGGGCTTTCCTCAAGCCTCCAGGAGGACGAAAACAGCCTCCCCATGCTCCGGAGGCCCAATTCTGGCCTTTCTGAACTACGAGTAGGCCCATTCTTTGCCCTCCCCAAGCCTCCGTGCGTACCCTGCACTTACCTGCATCCAAAACAGGTCCCATGGGGACTCCTGGGAGGGGCAGATTGAGTGGGGCCAGCCAGCAGTGGGATTTGGGGGTTCTCCAAACTGCACAGAACCTTAGCTAGAGGTTCTCCGGAACCCCTGCAAACCCCCAGCAGTCCAGCCCTGAAACTATCCAATTAAACATTGCTGATTGCCACCATGAAATTATAAAATTTTAATACTTATTTGGCTATGCCCTGCAGACTGCCTTGGCCCATGGGGGCAATTTGAACCTTCTGTAAACCAGGTTAATGACCTTTTAGACTTCCTCCATGTGAGTAGAGTTCACTTTTTGAGTAAAGTAAGAATTATATGTCACAAGGGGGAAGGGGCATCAGGATATTAGAGATGTTTAGGTGGGGCATGGCCACAAAAAGGTTGGGAACCACTGTTTTAGAGTCTCAACATTTTTTCTACAGTGTGGTGACCAAATGTGGATGCTTAGTAAGGTGTGATCTTACTAAGGTTTCAAAGAGTGGTATTAGTACCTCACTTGAACTTGATAGTATCCCTCTGTTAATGCAATTTAGGATTGTGTTGGCTTTTTTGGCTGCCAATGAACACTGCTGGCTAATATTTAGCTGGCTGTCCATTAAGACTCCAAGATCCCTCTCACGGTCACTGCTATTAAGCCTGGTTTCACCCAGTCTATATGTACACTTTTGGTTTTTCTTGCCTAAGTGTAGGACTTTGCTACGTTCACTATCATTTTCCTACAAAGTGGGGATGGCTAAGAATTTTGGGGTTATAGGAGTTGAAAACTCCACAAAGGTGTGAGGAGAGATGAACAGCAGATACTGGTCCCTCCCTCCTCCCCACTGAATGAGGAGCACTGAAAACAGAGGCTCCGCTTCTCTGTCCTTTCTTCGGGGCACATGGCCTCTGACCAGAGCTGTCGGTGCTGATGAAGTGTCTTTTCTCAATGGATTCTACAGACGGGAAAACCTTCTTAGATATAAAACAAAATCAAACTTTTGCCTGTTTCATCTAAAGCAATCTCTCCGCTTTTCCAGAGGTCCTGCACTCATCCTCAAATATTAAATTAATCCCTGGTTCCTTTTCATCCCACCCACCTCAAAGCTGCTGGCCTGAATACTTAAGCACATTCAATTTCATGTCTTTGAAAAGAGACTGTGATAGCCTGGAGGCATCTCTTATATTCTGGACTTGATTTAGGTGAGAGGAAAAACAGAATAATTACCCTGGTGCTCAAGATCAACCCTCACATCCAGCCTTCACGGACTTTTATCTGAGGGCCCTCTCACTGACCTGGCTGCCTTTGATGTGCTCGCCCAGGCTTTGACAGTGGCAACATGAGGGCTGTGTTCAGGACCAGCTGCCTTCAAACCACCATTTGAACTTCTGAGCTGCTGCCCAGGAGCCCAGTAGCAGGGCAGTGATTCTTTGGGGAGGTCTCTGACTGCTGGTGCCCTGTGCTGATTCCAAGCATGAGGCAGCTTTGTATTTCCCGCAAATGCACAATGCAAGAGCCACTATAGCAAGAATTATAAAGCAAAACAAAGCTTTCATACCTCTCCCACTTGAGATGGTTCATCAAAATGGACTCCAAATTTCTCCAGCCTTTTTCCAGATAATTTATATTACACTCTCTCACTCTCTCCCCAACTCCTATATATTGGTGTGCATGGGTGAGTAGGTGGTTCAGTGGCTAAGATGCTGAGCTTATCGATCAGAAAGGTTGGCGGTTTGGTGGTTCGAATCCCTAGTGCCGTGTAAATGGAGTGAGCTCCTGTTACTTGTCCCAGCTTCTGCCAACCTAGCAGTTCGAAAGCATGTACAAATGCAAGTAGAAAAATAAGGACCACCTTTGGTGGGAAGGTAACAGCATTCTGTGTGCCGAGGTGCTGTCCCGGTGTTTGGAGGCCGTACGGATCTGGATGGGTAGTAACAAACTCAAACTCAACCCGTCCAAGACTGAGTGGCTGTGGTTTCTGACACCCCGGTTCAGCCAGATTACTCCAACTCTGGCCATCGGGGGCGAAACACTGGCCCCCGTGGAGAGGGCGCGCAATTTGGGTGTCCTCCTGAATTCCCAGCTGTCTATTGAGGACTATGTGGCAGCCGTGGCCAGGGGGGCGTTTTATCAGGTACGCCTGATGCGCCAGTTGCGCCCCTTACTGGACCGGGCTGCCTTTCGCACAGTCACTCAAGCACTCGTGACATCCCGGCTCGACTACTGCAATGCTCTCTACATGGGGCTTCCCTTGCGGTGCACTCAAAAGCTACAGCTAGTCCAGAATGCAGCCGCGTGGGTAATAATGGGAACTCCGAGATACTCCCATATAACACCAATCCTGCGCGAGCTGCACTGGCTTCCTGTGGTCTTTTGGGTGCGCTTCAAGGTTCTGACGACCATTTTTAAATCACTCCATGGCTCGGGGCCTAGTTATATGCGAGACCGTCTCCTGCCCCATACATCCCTACGGCCGATCCGCTCTCACAGAGAGGGCCTTCTCAGGGTGCCATCGGCTGGGCAATGCCGTCTGGCGACACCCAGGGGAAGAGCCTTCTCTGTGGCAGGCCCTGCCCTTTGGAACGACCTTCCCCCTGAACTTCGTACCATCTCGGACCTCCGCCTCTTCCGCCAGTGTCTAAAGACACATCTTTTTCAGCAAGCCGGCCTAGCCTAACCTCCCGCTGGGGCTATTTTAGATAGTTTTAAATTGGGATTTTTAATTTGGTTTTTAGCATAGGATTGTTTCATGTAATTTAATATGCTTTTAAATTTTATATATTCTGTTTTATATGTTTTTAAATTCCTGTGCGCTGCCCTGGGTCCTTCGTGGAGAAGGGCGGGATATAAATCGAATTAAAACTAAACTAAACTAAAAACTTCAGTGCTGGCTCTTCGGGTTTGATATGGAGATGAGCATCGCCCCATAGAGTCGGTAATGACTAGCAAATACGTGCGAGGGGAACTTTTACCTTTATCTTTATTCATCTTGATTTAAGATTGGTTCAGTTTTCTTTTGTGTAATCTACACAATGATTTCTGTCCTCTGTCTCAATCTTAGCAATTACTGGAAAAGTTGGCAGCAATTGATGCCTAAGCTGGAGTCATAAAAATGAACTCAATGGTTACAACGGCAATGTATGCACTTTTAAGAAACTGCTATTATTTTCTAGACAGCATTCTTGGCAGCTTTATTGACAGTGTTTTATTAAGCAAATGATTTCTTTAAATTATGAACTAAGAAAAGGCTTTTACTTTCAGTTAAAAGATTGACTAAAGTCAAGTTCGCTTAATGTGTTGAAATAACTACATTTAAATAAAAACAAAAACATTGGGGCTAATGCAGACAAAAATTATGATGATTGGCATTCGTGTTGGCAAGTTTTCATGGAGCACTACAGATCTGCAAAGTGCCCCACTATTATTTTACCCATATGTCACCTGCAAGTTTCCTTTCCAAACCGCCCAGCGCAGGTACACCTTGCATGTTGCCAAAATCTCTGTTTGCATCCATTTTATCTACCTTTTTTGGTAGCCAGATGTAGCCATTCCTATAACTAACCGCATGTTGTGCCTTTCTACTAAATGCCCTTGTGCTTTTTTAAAAAGACCCCAATGGTCCAATTTTTTTCTTGCTTCAGTGAAAAGAGCCATTGAGGCTGTCCAATCTGACTTCGTGCTGATGCTGCAGTCTGAAAGAAAGAGAGAAATGGACCATTTTGGTGGACCATGCTGATGCCCCCCTATCTAAGAATTGGTCGATTCAGGTGCCAAATGGTCTGATTCTGCCCAGTTGGAAGCAATGGAAAAGCTTAAGTTTCCTGTCCAAAAACTGTCAAGCACTTTCTTAAATATTGTTTTCTATGTAGAAACCCTGGAGTTAACCTATCACAGACAACTTTTCATTTCTCAACTGGAATGCTGCCCATTGATGCATTTTAGTTCATGGGTTTACTACCCTTTAATTCCTGCTGACTTTCCAGTGATAGCCTATCTCTCTCTCTTAGGTCTGCTTGCTGTGTGTCAGTCCTATTTCTCTTTTTTTTTTAATTGAAAAGGTTTTATTGGGTTTTAAAATTTTTAACAAGTAGGGTAAGGGTAAGGTGTGAAAAAAATATTTTGAGAACTTTCACGTCGAAGTCGTTGACCCCTTCCAAAGCTTCATAACAAAATATAGATAATACATAATTTTCAATTGTACTACAAAGTGGAAAGAAATGCATACATATCATTGTAAAATATGTGCTAGCAATCATGTATGAACAACCAAACAAAAGTTATACTATACTGAATAAAGTCATTTTTGAGATCTAAGTCTCTTGGCAATTGTATCTTCTTCTCCTCCCTGGCCCCCAGTCCTATTTCTCTTGAACAGAAAATATCTTCAATGACTTCCCATCCTATTTTTAAAAAATCCCAGCCAGCCATCATGAAGAGCCACCCTTAGTTCTTCAAGAATAGAAAGCTAACATTATATTGAACATATTTTTAATATATACATACACATAGATACCAGAGGTGGGTTCCTACCGGTTTGGACTGTTTCAGTCCGAACTGAATTGGAACAGGCAGCGACCCAGGCTTGCCACACCCACGAACCGGTTCTTCTACAGGGCCACCATCATTTTTTGGGTTCTGCGCAATTGTAATTGCACAAATTTAATTTTTTAAAATGTTTTGCGCATGCGCAGACCTATTTTTTTGCAAATGCGCACGGATGCAAAAAAAAAGGTTGCGCGTACCGAACCGGCAGTAATGCCGGGAGCAAGCCACCTCTGATAGATACATAGATACACAGACACACACAGACACACACAAATTCCAAAAGTAAATATACATTAATTTTTATGTTCTCTCCTACACATACACTACACTGGTCAACGCCTGGAATACTCTACCTGACTCCATTATTACATCCTCAAACTCTCACACCTTCAACCTTAAACTGTCTACCATGAGCCTCACCCTATTCCTAAGAGGTCCGTAAAGGGGGCCTTTGTTCATGTCCACTTATACATGTTACCTTGTACATATTTGACAAACTAATGTATGTATGTATGTATGTATGTATGTATGTATGTATGTATGTTATGTTATGTTTTTGAGCTGATCAATAAATAAGTCTGGGAGACTAGTATATATCTATTCTGAGCTTTTTAGCTCTCATCAGCTAGCCATACCCTTACTGGGATTTGAACCGGGGCTGAATTGCATGCTAGGCAGGAGCCTTACCAATTAGGCCACCAGGTTCTCTTCCTGATCAGCTGAGACAGGAGGATAAGTATATACTTGTGTCACAACATCAGCTCAAAAATGTAACACACATATAAAAAAATTACACAACGGAACTCATAGCTTTCTGTCTAGATGGTCTCTGGTGATGAGCCGAAAGGCAGAAAAGGAGAGCAGTATGCTTCCTCCCTCAATTGGGACTTAACAGGGTGTTGTGACACAAGTATATACTTATCCTCCTATCTCAGCTGATCAGGAAGAGAACCTGGTAGCCTAATTGGTAAGGCTCCTGCCTAGCATGCAATACAGCCCCGGTTCAAATCCCAGTAAAGGTATGGCTAGCTGATTAGAGCTAAAAAGCTCGAAATAGATCTATCCTAGTCTCCCTGACTTATTTATTGATCAGCTCAAAATCGTAACACACATAAAAAAATTACACAACGGAACTCATAGCTTTCTGTCTAGATGGTCTCTGGTGATGAGCCAAAAGGCAGAAAAGGAGAGCAGTATGGTTCCTCCCTTAATTATATACATATATGTATGTATATTATTTAAGAGATACATTTATGCAGAGTTGATTATAGACTTGGCAATAGTACCCTTATCTCTACTGTCAACCTTCCCAATATAGTAATTCTGAATATGGGACATGGACCCTATCATTATGCAGGGGGAGGACTTCATCACAGAAGAATTAGGTTGAGGGGTTGTGACAAAAATGGACTACGTTTTGCTTTTGTGGTTTTGCTCTCAGAGAAAAGGGAAGGGAGGTACAGGGACAAAATAATTTGGCTGTCCTAGCACATTGAGAAAACACTAAGTCATTTATTTATAGAGAATATCTTGGAGATTTTTTCCCTGTGATATTTTTATCTATTTTCTGCTTCAGTTGTGAATGGTTGACTATCATTACAATCACCACAGCCTTCTAACCAAGGTTCTTTTCATAAGCAATGTTACTGTTTGAGAAGGATTGGTGTGTGTGTGTGTGTCTGTGCGCGTGTGTGTGTGTGTGTGTGTGTGTGTATAAAAAGCATTGTTGTCAATAAAAATATTTATGAGAGTTTCTCTAAGTTATCGAATAAGCCAGGACTCTCAATGGAAAATCAAGATGGCAGCCATTACAACGTGAGACCCAGGCCCCCATTTTTCTACATGCATAAACATAAAAAAAAGTGGTCAGAACTGGAATTGTGTGGTCATAGCTGCCATCTTGGGTTTTTGTTGTTGTTGTTGATGGGGGTTTTTTTGACACCCACTCCCTGCTGTTGGATGTCCTGGACTGAAGTGAGATAGTTGTGGGAAAGTAATTACACTGCTTATTTCCTTGTGAATGTCTTACTGAAATCTTGTTATTTGATATCGAGTTAGAAATCATTAAGTTCTTTCACTCAGGACTGTTTCATACCATCAGACCCTAAAGCAGAAAGCATAACTAATGTTTATTTTTGTGAAGAGACCAAAGGCATGCTTTTTCCGTTAGCTGGTTCTTTGCAATATAGTTTGTATCAGAAACTAAGATCACATCTTACATTTAAAGGGATAACATTTACCCAGTTCACGGTAAAACACAACTATCTCTTTTTCTTTTTCATTCTCCTTCATAGCTGCAGGAGAAAAGAAAATGGTAAGGGAATGCAAATTAGAGATGCCTGACAGAAATTGGCAACAGATTTGTTCCTTCTCCTCAACCAACTGTGCGAATAATTATTAAACTGATGGTCAGTGAGCCAAATTTTTTTTGTTGTATTTATGATCCTTTCTGTGATCCTTGCATTGATATTATTTCTCTTAAGCATAACATAGCTAGAAAATCATTAAAAGAAACCACACACCTCTCTATCAATGGCCCTTACGCTGAAATCTGTTATCCATATGTTACTTTTCATCAAGCGCAAATAGTTTTTTTGAAAACCATCTGGCCCTTCAAACTTCATGCTGTGAATGGGTTTAAGAGATTATCAGGTCCCTGTGTTTATGCGGTACATCTCCTGTTTATTTAAGAAGAGTACCGTATGTGGATTGCTTCCAACTTCTCTTCACTAACTACTGAGCTAGTAATAGCTACTTCAATTTATAACTTAGGAATTCTTATCATGGTTCCAAGAGTTCCAAGTTCTTTCTGGTTTCTGGGTTTCACACAATGGTTCTGAATCTGTGAAGACTAAGAAAATTTCTAACAGAGCATTAGGACAAGAAAAGGGTTTATTCTCGGCCCTGCTATGCAATTTCCAAGAAGTATCAGTTGTCAGTTACTTTCGAACACTATAGCAGTAGCTTTGTTGTCAGCTATTCTTTTTTCCTGCGAGTTTCTTTTTGTCTTTTCTACTTGCCATTGTTCTCTCATTTCATTTTATTCTTTTCCTTGACAAGGAACAATGGAGTTGGTTCTCTTTCAGTCTCCCCCTGTAGTCCTGAAGACCCATTTTCAAAAGTAGAATAGGTATACAATAAATGATCTATCCTTAACATATTACAGTCTTATAGAATTTTAGTTGAGATATATATTGCATTTTTGCTGATAAAGAAATGAAGGGAGACTAGAAAAGATCTATTTCAAGCTATTTAGCTCTCATCAGCTAGCCATACCTTTACTGGAATTCGAACCTGGGCTGTTTTTACATAGTAGGCAATTGTATTAACCTTAAAGCCACAAGCTCTCCTCCCTTATCAGCTGAGCCAGGAGAATGATTAACTGTTTTTCTTTTGTCAAAGCACCTGGTGTGCCCAAATAGGCAATACAAAAAATGGTTTGTTTGTCTGGAAGGCTCCTCGAGTGAGGCTGAAAAGCAAATGGGAAGCAGTATGCTCCCTCCCATATTTGGCCACATCAGGTGCTTTGACAAAAAAAACCACTGTATGTATGTATGTATGTATGTATGTATGTATGTATGTATGTATGTATGTATGTATGTATGTATGTATACACTATGCAATTTAAAAATAGACAAGGTATTAATTGCCCAGTTCTGTAGAATATAAAGCTAAAATGATGAGTATTCTACTCTATGGTCCACAGTGTACTTCTCAAGTGTCAAGATCTTTTGAGACTCTACAATCCAAATTTTTGAGATTTAAACTCCAAATCCTTCATAGTGTATTTAAATTATTCTTTTAATCATTGGAATTTTGGATATGAAGTTATGTATTTGCTTCAAAAAGGGACACGGTGGCTCAGTGATTAAGATACTGCGCTTGTTGATCACAAAGGTCGGCAGTTTGGCAGTTCGACTTCCTATTGCTGCGTAATGGAGTGAGCTCCTGTTACTTGTCCCAGCTTCTGCCAACCTAGCAGTTCGAAAGCACGTAAAAATGCAAGTAGAAAAATAGGGGTCACAGTGTTTCATGCGCCTTTGACGTTTAGTCATGCCGGCCACATGACCACGGAGACATCTTCAGACAGCGCTGGCTCTTCAGTTTTGAAACAGAGATGAGCACTAACCCCTAGAGTTGGGAATGACTAGCACATATGTGCGAGGGGAACCTTTACCTTTATTTCCTTCAAACTAATGGGCTTGCCTGATTTTAAATTATATTTTTCAGCCTGCCATTCAGTTTGGATGAAAGAGTGGTTACTTTTCAGAAATAAATGGATATTAACACTAGAGGGTCATAATTTCAGATTTGGGTGGCATGGCTTTTTATAGTATGATAATAGTAATGTAGATTTTAAAAATCATTATGCTAGAAATGCCATACTGAGTATGAAACAATGCTAGAGTTTCCCTTTGTTAGTTTCAGCACAGAAAGCATATTATACAACAGAATCAGAGAGTAAGGAGAAATGGTTAACATACCAAGAGATGTTAATTAGAGAACATGATGAACTAAAAACAAAATCAAGAGAACAATTAACTGTAAAGGGATTTAGTTTTCAATGGTTCTTATGTATACAATTAAAAGAAAGGCTTAATTTAGACAAAAAGGCAACTGGAAATGGGTTATATAAGATGGAATTTGAGACTGTATTATGTACAAATGATGAGAATGTCATTGCCAAAATGCATAAGCTTTTACTAAAATTTGAAATGGAGGAAGAACAAGTTAAAGAGTGTAGGATAAAATTAGCTAAGAATTTCATTTATAATATACAGCTGGACCAATGGGAGATGATATGGTTGAAAAGATTGAAATATACCTTATAATTTAAAAGAAAACTTTTTATCATGGGTATATAATATCAGAAAAATTATCTAGGATATATTAAATGTATAGCAATAGCAATAGCACTTACTTATATACTGCTTCATAGTGCTTTAACAGCCCTCTCTAAGCGGTTTACAAAGTCAGCCTATTGCCCCCAACAATCTGGGTCCTCATTTTACCCACCTTGGAAAGATGGAAGGCTGAGCTAACCTTGAGCCGGTGAGATATGAATTTCTAAATTGCAGCTAGCAGTCAGCTGAAATAGCCTGCAGTGCTTCACTCTAACCACTGCACCACCTTGGCTCTATATGTTGGAAACATGGAAAAATTTTATTATTGTAAAAAAGCTAGAAAATTCTGTATCTAAATACAGCAATATAAAGAATTTTAAAGACCAACATTCAGTCAAAATCGTAATGGGTGTCTGTGTGAAATTATAGATTGTCCATTAGAAAAAAAACCCATGAAAGATTGTTTTTTGTACGTGCAGTTTTGTAACTGCAGCAAGACAATTATCTACACAAAGCTAGAAAGATCTGGAAATACCTACAATGGTGGAATGGCTGATGAAGATGACAATATTTGCAGAAAAAACAAAATTATCTTATTTGATTAAGGACAAGACAACAATTATATTTGTTAGGGACGGAAAACCTTTGGGGAACTTTTGTTGGAAATGGAAAAAAAATGTGATTTATGGATTCGAATATTAGAAAGGGTAAAATATGAAAAGAAAGGAATCAGGATGTAACCTTAAAGGAGGAGGATACAATTATAAGTGCTTTAAAGAAGATTGTAAGCTGCTTCTTTACATTTATTTCTTTATTTCTGGTGCTTCGAAAGACATTAAATACTGAAACTTTTCTATGAGCTTTTGGTGAGCATGGAATATATCGCAATTGTGTTTTTTTTAAATTCTTGACATTTACAGGTTTTTTCAGTAATAAACGTTACATTTAATTATCTTAATGTGGGTTGGAGTGGTTATTTTTATATATTGGCTTTCAATATTCACTTTCAAAGATGACATGATTGGGTGGCATGGAAATAATGCACATAAATACATGAATGAATCTGAATTTTAATTTTGTCCTTGGCTCAGCTCTGCTTTTTAAAGGCAGTTTAGCTTTTCCTTATATTCTGAGTATCAGAAATATGATCCTTATGTTCTCATTCGTATCTGGATATGAAAATAAGAAATAAAATCATTTGATTTCAAACTTGTGTCTATTTTCTATTTGATAATTCCTTATTTATGACCTGAACAGATCAAATTGTATTGGTTTCAATCATCTCACTTGCAATTGCCAGTAAACTTTTAAATTACTTATAAGTCATCATTGGCAAATGTCTGAAAGGATCTAAATTTGCTGTGAAAAAGGTAAGGTATAAGATAATAGGGAATAGAAAATATGCTAAATAGTGAATAGAGAAATTATAAAAGTATCAGAGCACTCTGGCACTTTCACAGAAAGAATGGAAAGCTTAATTATTTTGAACCAATAATCTAGCAGGGGACTAATAGTCATTTTCAACAGATCATCTTTCAGAATAATAATGGGGTCTGAAGCAAGATGCTTGTCAATCCTTTGACATTCTGTTGTTACCTCAGGAATATAGTATGCATTAATGTTAATCTAATAGCTGGATACCCGTGCTTCATAAGGAAACTATGTGATCGGGCTATGCAGGAGAAATTTGGTTCACAAACCATTGGCTCAGTGGTGGTCGGTGATTTAAATACATAAGAGAATATCCCTCCTGCCGCCTTGAGTTTGGAAGCATTTTTATAGGTGGAAGGCATAGACATTTTGGTGAGGTACCAACGTTTAGTACTATAAGAAGCCCCAGACCACACCCGAGTGAAAGAGTGGAACATCTGCCAGTTTGAACTGAGGTAACAGAATATAAGGCAACTGGCAGTTGGAACAGAGTTCTTTTCAGGTGGGGAGGAGGAGTAGAATTCCTTGGTATCAGAGCGTGTTAATTACTGTGTAAGAAATACTAATGATCTGATGATCATTTCAAAAAATCCTTTTTTAGCGAGCACCTAGAAGCCAAGAGGAACATCCTTGCCAAATTTCAAGTTTGTAGGCTTTATGGTTCTGGAGATTTCGTGATGCGTGAGCGGTAATTGCCTTTTATATATATAGATTTCATTTGGCTCCTAAATGTTTACTTTTTCTGAGGAATTGTTTGAATTTTGAACATCACTATTAGCAGTCTGAATTAACAACATCTGTTAACAGAGTTCTGTGTAGCACACACACAACTCATTGTAGTTACAGGGTTAAAACTTCCATTGAGAGAGTCTCTTTCATGTTGGAAGAAAGCCTCATGAATTGATGTTGTTCATCTGCCTCTCCCAGTTACATTTTGATCAAGAATCTTTGCTCACATTAGCACTGGATTCCTTGTATAATCAGAAGCCTGATGCATTTGGCAGAGAATCAATGTATCCCAGCCAGCAGCTGGCCATAATGCATGTTAATTTCTTCACCTTGGCTGCTGTGGAAGGTTTACATGGCTAAATAATGCACAGATATGCTGAAATGCCTAATACACAGCTTAAAATAAATCTAGGATTGATTTACCTAAGTAAATACATCCTTCATTACAAATACAGGCTTTCTCCTGTCTTTCTCCTTTTTGTTGGTCAAAATACCCATCCTAGTTGGGTGGGATGAGGTCAGTGCTAGTAGTTAGTGGGCCTTGTGATATTAAAACAAACCCTACAATGCCACAGGTAAGCAGTGGACCAGGGGTGAAATTCAGCAGGTTCTGAAAGGTTCTGTGGAACCTGTAGTGGAAATTTTGAGTAGTTCAGAGAACTGGCAAATGCCACCTCTGGCTGGCCCCAGATTGGGGAGGGAATGGAGATTTTACAGTATCCTTCCCCTGCCATGCCCATCAAGCCACACCCACAGAACTGGTAGTAAAAAAAAATTGAATTTCGGCACTGTGGTGGACTATGCTGAAATTTAGGGAACAGAAATATTTCATGGGTTTTTCTCAGAATTCAGAGTTTAACTATTCTAAAGCTTTTATAAGCATGAATAACATACTAAACTTGCCTATCATCTCTAACTAATTTGCATATAAAAATCAAAGGTATAGATAAATCATGTTTTAATACTAAGGCCTTGCCGCTTGATGCCTAATCTATCTTCCTACCAAGTCATGTCACTTGCCCCACCCTACCCCAGTAGCTAGAGGAAAGAGAGAGAGAACAATATAGCATTTTGGGGAAGGAAAGAAAGTATGAGAGATTAGTTTAGCCTATTTATTACTTGAAGGTTTGTGAATATTAGGAATTGTCACCTGGGGCATGGATCAGTAGAACATATACAGCCATTTTGGATGACCTATAATTTCAACTGATACTTCTACAAACTTACCTTGCTTCCAGCTTAGTGTGGAGCATTTTCAAGAAACACCAATTATTTTAATCAGGTGGAAACACTGCAGCCATACATAGTGCTTTCTCTTGTATCAAGAGACAGTGATGCCACAATTGTCCTTGTCACTGAGCTTCACACTGACATGCATCATCTCACACATAGTAAAGCTCACTGGAAGAGATTTCTGTCCCTAAACAAATGCTCATGCCCTCAGCAAACTGCTCTGATTTGTTTTTCTGACTCAACTAACTGCATTGCAGAGAGAGAGAGAGAGAGAGAGAGAGAGAGAGAGAGAGAGAGAGAGAGAGAGAGAGAGAGAGAGAGAGAGAGAGAGATCTTCCCATTCCTATCAAAGAAGAGTTTGTTGACGGTCCATGAACCCTGATCTCATTCTGCCTTGCAGCTGGGTAGCATTCCCCCCCACCTCAGATACTTAAAGAGGTAAAGGGAATTGACAGGTTCCCCTTCTAAGCAACTGCGCAGATTATGTTTGCATACAACCAGAAAAACGTACATCGCCACGCTATTTGCACTTTTTAAAATGAAGCTGGAATTGATCTGGGCCAGAGGTGGTATTCAGCTGATTCTGACCAGTTCTGGAGAACCGTTGGGGAAATTTTGAGTAGTTTGGAGAATTGGCAAATACACCCTCTGACTGGCCCCACCCCCATCTATTCTCTGCCTCCTGAGTCCCTGATCAGGAGGAAATGGGAATTTTGCAGTATCCTTCTCCTGTCACACCCACCAAGCCACACCAATGCCCACCAAGTCATACCTACAGAGCCAGTAGCAAAAAAAATTGAATCCCATTACTGATTTGGGCTGATTTGACTCTGAGATTCTTGCAACTGTTATAACAGCCCAAGTGAAGAGAAGAACAGCAAATTTACAGTAGATCTATCAGCTTTCATTCTCACTCTAGAAGGAGACCTAGCTGGCTTCCTTGGAACAAAAAGTTGCAGCTGGAACAGTGGGGATAAAACGTGATCACAACATGATCAAAACGCGATCAAAAGTGGGGATAAAACGTGTATAGGCTTTGTTTAGAAATCATTATCTACTATTGACAGTTTAGCAAACAACAATGTGGGGACAAAATTGCCAACCTGCGATTTGTTTCACTATTGTAAATGCTGAATGAAGACTGGTACCATAGTCATTTTAGAGCAACTGCTTAGATCATTTTGCGAATAGCCAGTCAATATCTTCTGGAAAGCTAAAGTGGGGATGGGGGGCACAGAAGGGTTTGTGGGAATCCTCCCCCCCAAAGAATGGGAAATATTAAACTAAAAGGCCAAATATTATATTTCCCTAAAGGAGGAATGGAGAAACATGTTTTTAGAGGCAGAAAGCAGCCTCCAGTCTTTCTTAACAGCCCACAGCAAATGCCAGCACTTAAGGAGATAAAGAGCTTATTGAAAGAGGAAGTCAACTATCTAGATGGCTCCATTCATAAGCAAAGCAAATACTCCAGGCAGAAATCCATTGAAGCCAGGATATTTCAAAACTCCTTGCAGCAAAGTTTGACAGCTAATAAAAGCAGAGTGTGGTAGGATTAGAACAAGCAGCCCCCTCACCCAAGTTCCAACAAAGGACGAAAGCCATTAGCCACAATAGAAATTGCCCAACACAAAGCCCATACTGCACAATTCCCAAACTTCAAAGTTACAGAAACTATAAAGATACTGTCAGAGTTTGTTGCAGCAATCAAATCCAGAAAGCACTCGCAGGTAACTGATTCAGCAGGATTCATTAACTTCTTTATGTACATAATAACACATGAATAAATGTACAATACAATAGTGGATTCTCCACTGTGGTAGTAGTTACAAGTAAAATAAGGGCAGCGGAGAGAATGGTTTCAGTTCAGAGTTCAGAGCTTAATACAGACAAGACCAGACTAGTTTCATTTTAGAGCCGAACACAGAGCTAAGTCATGCCCAGACTCCTTGCTTAAGTTTCTGTTTCCAAACAGCCCTCATTGGCTGACTTAGTTGCTAGGCCTATTCATTGCCTCACCTTCTTACCATGGTTCTGCCAGTTCATGAATATTCTGACAGATCCATCCATCTATTCAGTCATTTGGTTAGCTCAGGGGTCTGCAAAGTTGGCTCTTTTAAGACTGGTGGACTTCAACTCCCAGAATTCCCCCAGCCAGCCTGTCTGGCTGGGGAATGCTGGCAGTTGAAGTCCACCAGTCTTAAAAGAGCCAACTTTGCAGACCCCTGGGTTAGCTGAATCCATCCATCTATTCAGTCATTTGGTCAGGGTTTGAACCACAAACCCTGGTGGATTCTGTTCACCAATAAACAGAGTCTTTATTTCCAATCAGTCTCCATATAATTTCCAGGGTCTTTCTCCTAGCTTGCAACTGAACCAGATGGACTTTTCTTCCAACAGGTTCTTGTAGCAGATTAGACTGAAAGTGGTAAACCCTAAGAACAATTTGCTCTGAAGAACGTTGGCAAATATCTTCAGATGACCAAATTATACATAGGCAAATTAGGGAATAATGGATTGCCCTTTTGGTGGAGGAAGGACAGGCTGTACCTGCTGAATCTTTTGGAAAATGACAGCGAGAGTTCTTTTCAATCTGAGAAAAGCTCTTGCATCATCTTTGTTTGGAGGTGGGGATATTTGAAGGGGGAGAGGGAGAGAGAAGGAGACAGAGAGACAGAGACAGAGAGAGACAGACAGAGAGAGACAAAGAGAGAGAGAGAGAAAGGTCTTCCATGTGTTTACTGAAGCAGGCAAATTTTCATACTTTTATAGTCGAATTTATATAACCGCACCCTCTCCCCGAAGGGACCCGGGCGGTGCACAGGAAGTTAAAACACACAATATAAAATATAAATAATTAAAATCAAATTAAATAAATTATCCCTGTGCTAAAATTTAAAAAGTTAAAACATAATTCATTTAAAACCCAATTAAAACAATTTATGATACAGACTGAAGGCTAGGTAATTAACTTAGGCCAAACCGGCCTGATGGAACAGGAGTGTCTTTAATTTCTGGCAGAAGGTGCGGAGGTCCGTGGTTGTTCTGAGCCCCCATAGGTCGTTCCAGAGGGTTGGGCCCACCACAGAGAAGGCCCTTACCCTGGGCGTCGCCCGCTGGCATTGCCTGGTGGACGGCACCCGGAGAAGTCCCTCTCTGTGGGAGCGGATCGGCTGCAGGGATGTATGAGGTAGGATGCGGTCTCGCAGGTAGCTTGGTCCCGTGCCATGGAGCGCTTTAAAGATGGTGATCAACACCTTGAAGCGCACCCGAAAGACCACAAGTAACCAGTGCAGCTCACGCAGGAGCGGTGTTACATGGGAATACCTAGACGTTCCCAAGATCGCCCGCGCGGCCACATTCTGGACCAGCTGTAGTCTTCGGGTGCACCCCAAGGGGAGCCCCATGTAGAGAGCATTACAGTAGTCTAGCCGGGATGTCACAAGCGCGTGAGTGACTGTGCGAACAGAGTGACTCTGTTCCAATTCATTTTAGACAATTTTCCTATATTTTTGGCTTCATCACATTTATATGCATAAATACCTACATATTGATTCTTTTACTAAATACTCCATCAATGCAATTTTTAAAAAAATGGCCTATGCACCTAATATATGATTATAAAGTCAGTGATAATAACATTTAGAAAACTGTTAACAGTTTATTTGAAATGTTCATTTCATGTGTAAATTTAATATTTATAAATTTGGTTCTGAAAACCCCAATGTCACTTAGTCCCTACAACATCAGCCCAGTATTTTGCAACTTCTCTTAGAAGACTTGTGCAAAAAAATAATTTACCATTATATAGTATGCTAATAAAATTAAAATGTGTTTCTTAGAAAGAAAACTTGTTTTTCTTTCCAGAGATGAAAGTCAACATTCCTTAGAAATATGCATTGATGAGTTTGCTCATCTAATAAGAAGTGTTCCTTCTGCATTGATTACGTTCATGTGGGTGCAGTACTTGAAAGGAATGTGTCAGTTAGCAAATAATTTGGTTTTTTGATGTACAGGCAAGAATCTACTTTTCTATAAAACTTCTAAAAAGCTTTTATAAGCATGAATAACATACTAAACTTGCCTATCATCTCTAACTAATTTGCATATAAAAATCAAAGGACTCACTTCTAGCACTGAATCTATTGGATTCAAAGATTCTAATATGTCCTCCTCAGGTGTCCAGCATCTCTGCCTGAAAGCCAGCTGCTGTTCTTCCTTGCTAGTCCATGGCTGCCCAAACAAATTGTAGAAAGTGTTTCCCCATTGAGCAACTTGGGAGATGTGTAGATTCCAACTCCCAGCATGCTGGCTGGGAAATTCTGGGAGTTGAAGTCCATACATTTTCAAGGTGTCAAGGTTGACGAACACTGCTGCAGAGGATGACTATCGGTCAGTTGGGAGGAGCAAGACAATGGCATTCTGTATTTGTAGCAAGTTGTTGCAGTGGCATCTCATAAAGACTGTTTGTGTGCAGGAAAAAGAAAAAAAGACATGAAAAAGACAGAACTATGAATAGAAAATGGAACACCCATGAGGAGAGATTATAGGTGACAAAAGGGAGCAACAATGAAAAGCAATGAGAAGTGAAGTACCCTGTTTTCCCAAAAATAAGACCTCCCTAGATAATAAGCTCAATTGGGCTTTTGAACGCATGCACTAAAATAATCCCTCCCCCAAAATAAGCCCTTCCCTAAAATATTTAAATGTATGCATAGCCAATCCCCACCATTTCCTGGGGGAGAAGGGGGGAACATGCCCCAAACGCCCCACATGCACCTGACATCAATGCAGAACGGCCTCAGGGAGACCACTCCCACAAACCCTAGCTACCGCGCCCCTTCTCTTAGTGGTGTCCACAAAAAGAGCGGCAGACCCAGCGACATTAGGGCTGGCAAGATTGTGCCAGAAATAGAGACAGAACCTTCAGCCCTCTCTGGATCAGATGATCCATGGGGCATGGGTTGAGGTGAAGGGGCTTCCTGCACCTCAAAAATAATAAGACCTCCCCAAAAATAAGGCCAAGCACCTATTTCAGGGGTCAAAAGAAAATAAGACCCTGTCTTATTTTCGGGGAAACACAGTAGGATGAAAAGTCACTGCTACGCTATAAAGTGTAATGCTTCACATTTTAAGGTTTAGCTGTTTCTTTGCTGCATGCGGCTTTTGCTTTCTGTGAAATAGAACAGAAGTCTGGAATAGGAGTCTGTTTTCAAATAAATGACTGCATGGGAAGGACTCGGATCCTGTTTACCTCAATGTTGCCCCACCAGTTTGTCTTTCAATGTAGATCAGAGAAGAGTGTCCACGGAGATTCTCAGTCATCCAGCTCATGGTTGTCCCAAAGATGCTTTTTCAAGAGGCAACTGGACTTTCTGGTTTTTCTTTGAAGACGTTTCGCTTCTCATTCAGGAAGCTTCTTCAGCTCTGAAGAACTGAAGAAGCTTTCAGAGCTAGAGAAGCTTCTTGGGTGAGAAGCAAAATGTCTTCAAACCCCCCCCCCCCAAAGTCCAGTTGCCTCTTGAAAAAGCATCTTTGGGACATCAGAGAAGAGTGTTCACCAATTTTCAGATTTAAGCACCATGTTGCGGGGAGTGAACCTGAATACGGCTCTGGCCCAGTGCTTGGCCTGTGGATATTTGAATCCCAGTGATTGACATACTTTATTATAAGGGAAGGATAGCATCTGCCGTACCCAGAGAGATTGCATGTGGGGAGTATTTAGAAACAAGATACATTTACAGTCTAAAGTGCTATTTCCCATCATTATTTATTTACAGTATATCTTTAAAGAAACAAGAAAAGTCCTGAGACATAGGGAAAAAACTTACAGTGCATTTCTTTTACCTGTAGTGGGCATAGTAAGTCCATGGCCAACCATGGTTTTATTCAGCAGCATTCTAATACTTTACATTATACTGATAAAAATACTCCTAAAATTGCTATTTTCACATTATTTGTGTTTAGTTTCCCATATTAATGTTGCATAGCATATTAATGACACATCTGTTAATTAGAAATGAATGAAAGAATCAAACACTTACCCGAATCATCATAACTGAACATCTAATGTCATGAACTGTGTCGTAAATCTTCTTAGAGATGTCAACAAATTGATTATCATCAAACAGATGAATCGTATTCCTGCTTAGGTTTTCCAATGCAGTGTTGACTTGAGTGATAAATTCTGGAATCACTGTCAAATAAATTTTTAAAAAGGTGGTTGTTGAATGACTTTAAACTCTTCTCTCTTAATTTTGCACTGCATTGAGTTGAGACTGGCTTACGACTAGCATGCTCATGTTTATTTTGCCTTTTTAAAACCATTCTTCAATTTAATGAAAATGAAATGTAGTTGGCAAGACATTCATGAAATGATCATCCATGTCCCTGCATTTTCCTTATTTATAATATGTCCTACTTTGTGTAAAAACATGTTGTTGTTGTTTTTATTGTACAAAACTCTCTCTGGCACTTGGCAGGATCACTGGCTTCTCCTGGTGCAATTAAGTCCCCAGGGAAGACACATTAAATTAGGGGGGTCAAACTCAAGGCCCACAGGCCAGATCCGGCCTGTGGGGTGTTTAGATCTGGAAACGGTGGAGGCTGGCCCCCGGTGCCTCTGACAACGAAAATGGAGCTTTGGGGGGCCTCATGTGGCCCTCCAGAGCTCTGTTTTCGCTGGAAGAGGTATGTAGGAGGCTGTTGCAGCCAAAAATGGAGCTTGGGATCCTGTTTTCACTGGCAGAGGGTTGGAGGAGGCCATTGCAGCGGAAAAACAGAGCCTGGGAGCCCATTTTTGCTGGCAGAGGGCTGCAGGAGGCTGTTGCGGCTGAAAACAGAGCTCGGGAACCCGATTTCGCTGGCAGAGCATTTGGGCCACCACAGGCTCCCCCAACATGAATGACATTGAGCTGCCCCCCCCCCCTCAGGTCAAACACAACCCTGATGCAGCCCTCAATGAAATCAATGTTGACCCCCCCTACTTTAAATGATCTCTTCCTGTAAGCTTTTCTCAGGTCACAAAAACCTGACAGGTAGCAGGAAAAAATCAGGATATATCTGGGTCCTCTATACTTGACATTAATAAAATAAGGTTATAAGCATTCTTTAAAAATCTGAAAGTACTCTGAAAATGCTTCACGCATTTGAGAGAAATGGAGGGACAAGTATCAGTACTATATTCATTATACAACGTAGCATATTAATATTCAATTAGTTCATGAATTTTGATGTAAATTGATTGATTCATATCATCAATCAGCTCGTGATTGTCAGTGGGATCAGTCTGAAATGGCTGTTCTTGGGCTCCATATTCATATCGTTATCAGACAGATCAGAAACTTAAGAAAAATAGTGTAAAAAAAGAGGGTAAATTAAAGGGCTTATGTAACACAAATAGTGTATATACTATTTTGAAGCTTCTGAATTCTTCAAAAATGATTTAGACTCTCCTTATTTTGGCTCTCCTGCATATATGAGCATAGCACTTTTCCAAGAGCCAATGTATATATAAATTTGATGGACTATCTTCTCGAGATTTAGCTAAAGAACATCAAAGAATAATAGCTTCAGGCAAGTCCTTGGGTTAATAAAATACTTTGTCAGCTCAGTTGAAGAGAGAAAGAATCAGGAATACATCTATTTTTCTCCGGAAGCTATATAGGGAAGGTATGGGTGGCATGTTTTTAAATTTAGCTAAGACTACAAGTTGCCCAGATACAATAATCAGATGCATATTAATCTGATCTAATCTATCTGGGCAATTTGCAGTCTTAGCTAAATTTAAAAGCATACCACCTATACTTTCCCTATACCCAGTGGTGGGATTCAGCCAGTTCGCACCACTTTGGGAGACCCGGTTGTTAACTTTCTGAGCAGTTTGGTGAACTGGTTGTTGGAAGAAATCATTAGGGCAGTGAACCAGTTGCTAAATTATTTGAATCCCACCACTGCCTGTACCCTTCCTCTTATTTTGAGGGTGGGTGGTGGTGGGAAAAAGAAGGAAGTAATGTCAGAAAGATGAAGACAGGTCATGGAATGAATATACAGGCATTAGTAGAGACTGAAATTAGATGAACAAATAAAGGTATAGGAGCAGAGGGCAGAAATGAAGAGCTTTCTCCTTCTGTCTCAAACTGAAATTTTCAGAATTCTGAATTATAACGTAGTTTTGTAAATATGAATTATTAGGGGTTTTTTCAATAGGCATGTAGATATCATGGTCATAACAAAATTATTCATTTTATTGATACTAATAAACCATTAGTATTAAGCATTAAGGACTTTCAGAATATTAAATTTTTATTTCTATTTATTTGTTGGCAGTTGACTGTGATCTTGCCTTCAAGAACTCAGGCAGAATAAAAATACTGTTACTATTATTACTACTTACCAATATGATAATCACTACCATTACTAATAATAGAATCATTTAGGAAAAATAAAAATCTAATTTAATAATAACAACAAAATGCCAGTAGAGTACATTCATATCTGAATAACAATAACAGAACAACAGAGTTGGAAGGGACCTTGGAGGTCATCTAGTCCAACCCCCCACCCAAGCAGGAGACCCCCACACCATTTCTGCCCAGTCTCTTTTTGAAAGCCTTCAGGGATGAAGCTCCCACAACTTCTCTTCCTTGGGTTGATTGTTCTCTCTGTCAGGAAATTCCTCCTTATTTCCAGGTTGAATCTCTCCTTGATCAATTTCCATCTGTTCCTTGTCTGGCCTTCAAAGGGGCTTTGGAGAATAGCTTGACCCCCCTTTCTCCTCTCTAGGGCAGCCCCTCCAATACTGGAAGATACTCTCCTGTCTCCCCTGGTCCTTCTCTTCCCTAGACCAGCCAGGCCCAGTTCCTGCAACCTTTCTTCATATGTTTGAGCCTCCAGTCCTTTAATCCTCTTTCTTGCTCTTCTCTGCACTCTTTCTAGAGTCTCCACATCTTTTCTACATCGTGGCGACCAAAACTGGATGCAGGACTCCAGGTGTGGCCTTACTAAGGCTTTATAGAGTGGTCTTAGTCCCTCCCTTGATCTTGATTCTATCCCTCTCTTCATGCAGTCTAGGATTGTGTTGGCTTTTTTGCGCTGCCGCCGGCCACACATTCAATCTTTTGAATTTCTGAATTTTATATTGCTAACAAGAAAACCATTTTGAAGGATAAGGTAAAGAAAAAAATATGAATAATACAAATAACAACAATAGTAAAATAATTATTACTTGATGGGGTCTTTAAAACTGTTGCTGTTTTGCTATTTTTTAGATAATGCTATTTCCCACACTTTAAAATACAGTACCTCTGAGGCAAAGAAAATTTTAAAAGGTACATAAAATGGATTTTTTAAAAAATTGCTCAGAACTTGAAGAAAAATGCCTTCACTTGACACATTTCTGAGAATTCATATTTCTGTACTACAAAATTCAAAACATTTTGAGTGATCCACCATACCAAATAATATTAACAACCCTTGTTCCTCCATTGTTATTTGTTTAGTTCAGAGGTATCAAACTCAATTTCACTGAGGGTCATGTCAGGGTTGTGTTTGACCTCAAAGGGCCAGGGTGTGTATGGCTGAGGGTGGGCATGGGCATGATGAGCATGGGCATGGTGGGCATGGCCGGGGTGGGAGTTTGATACAGGCACAAGATGCATTTTTCCCTTTCTTTTCTTTCTTTACACAGTTGTTTACTATAATCATTTTCCTATCTCTTCTAGCAAATATTACTGGCAAACATTGATTACTTATTCTTCATACCCCACTAAACTTTTATTTCTAAATTTATACCCCATTGTTTAATAATAAATTGCTTTTCCATGCAGAAAAGCTATTTATACTATTGCATTTTTATTATTCAACTAAATAGCATAACTAATATGATAATACAAGATATAACAGCAGAGGTAAATTTCCACAATAGTAAATAGAAATGGCTGTCAATTATAGATTGCGGATTGTAAATTAAATGGACCCACAGTATGTAAAATCTGGCATTAAATTGTAGTATTATCATGGGATGTTGCTTGTTTCCTACCCAGATCTGGCAATTACTTGAGGTCACATAATTGTAATCCAGTCGAATCCAGTCCTCCTGCAGCACTCTACCAACCCAAAATGGAGGCCATGCGGGGACTGCATGTGCCCCCCCCCATGGCCCATTTTTGGCCTCCCTGGCCTCCAGCAGTCCTCTGCCAGTTCAAAATGGAGGCCATGCAGGGGCCGCATGTGTCTCCCTGACCCCCGGGGTCCATTTTGGCCAGCAGAGGCCCCATGAGCCGGTCCTTTGATATTTCCTGCAGGTCAGATTTAAGCATCCTGTGGGCCGGATCCAACTCGCAGGCTTCTGTTTGACACCCCTGGTTTAGTTCTAAACCAACTACAAAAAGCACATGTAGAACATTATTATTTAGCCCACAAAAAATATACAAAATGGTTAAAGAAAGCCATAAACAATTTTAAATTCTCCTAGCAACAATTAAACAACATTTAAGAATCCTCTGCAACCTGATCTGCCTTGACAAAGTGAACAGAACAGAAGCAACAGTGGTAGACTCATTGCGATAATATGGTCCATGAACAATATAAAGCAGCATCAAATGTCCTCATTAATTTTGTGCATAGTACACCTTTTATTAGTCTTACCCAAAAGAAGCAACTCTCAACAAAGAGCCCAAGTAAACGCAATTCAAGAAAGCAGAACACATAGGGACAGCATTACATTAAAACGCATAAACTGTAACTTCCCTGTAGCAAGGAATTTAAAGCAGCACTAACCTTCCCCACCAGGCTGATAACAGTGTTTTTCTTAAAGCATAATAGCTTTGTCCTTAACTGACTCTCCATCATCCTTGCTCATCTTCAGTGACACTGGTGATAAAATGATGCTTGCTATTTTATTAGGTAACATAGCATCATGGCGCTATGAATTTTATAAAAGCCTATAACAAACCAATTGAAAGATGCCAGAGTGTTAGAAGCAAGCTGATAGACCCTGATGTTGAAGCAAACAAGAAATGGGGTGTGGAGGCTTTTATTTCATATTCAAGGCTTAACTTTGGAATGTGGAATGTTTTGTCATATTTACAATATTTTAAATCTGAGAAAATATCGGGAGAAACTGTTTGCCAACCACAGTTGAGTTTTTCAGTTTCTTCAAATTTTAAACCAATTTGATGACAATACCTCCCCGCCAGAGGTGGGATCCTACCAGTTTAACAACCGGTTCGCTGAGCGTGTGCTTTGTGTGCTGTGCGAATGCACAGTTCAGAGAATATTTACCTTCTGGATTGCTGCTAGGGAAGGAAAACAGCTGAGGCGCGGCAATCCACTCTGCCGCGCGACTCAGATGAGAAGATAAAGGTAGGTAAAGCACAGGGGGGGCAGGCACACTTGCTTGTGGGAGCGAATTATTATTATTATTATTATTATTATTATTATTATTATTATTATTATTATTATTATTATTATTATTATTATTATTATTATTATTATTATTATTATTATTATTATTATTAATAATAATAATAATAATAATAATTCAAATTTCTAAACCGCCCCCTCTCCCCGAAGGGACTCGGGGCGGTGTACAGGAAACTTAAGAACATATAAAACATTATAATAAATAACATAATTTAAAACCGAATTAAACGAATAACCCTGTACTAAAAATTTATAGAAACATTAAAACTAAATCCCAATTAAAACCTAATTAAAACAATTTAAGCTACAGATTGGGACGAGGAACAGAGATTAGGCCAGGCCGGCCTTATGAAACAGATATGTCTTTACTTTTTGGCGGAAGAAGCGGAGGTCCGTAGTGGTTCTAATATCGGGGGGTTGGTCGTTCCAAAGAGTTGGGCCCACTACAGAGAAGGCCCTTCCCCTGGGCGTCGCCCGCTGGCATTGCCTAGTGGACGGCACCGGGAGAAGTCCCTCTCTGTGAGAGCGAATCGGCCGAAGGGATGTATGGGGTAGGATACGATCCCGCAAATAGCTAGGTCCTGTGCCATGGAGCATTTTAAAGATGGTGATTATCACTCCCAGATTATCTTTGGAGCTACAGGTTTGTCCAAACCGATAGAATCCCACCCCTGTTCCCCACCTCACCTCAAAAAATCTAAGAAATATTTAAAATGTGGCAATATAATTTTAAATGGAAGATGGCTTATTGCTGTGATAGACAATAGACTACTTTCAAAGGGGAAAGGAAATGTTATGACAAATAGTTCACTGTATTTAGATTTAAAGTACTATTCCCGTGAGTTATTGAGACTTTGAAGAGAACTGGCTATATATGCTATGTGTTTTATACTATTATTATGTTACGTCTTATTGAAATGGCTCATTTGATTTTAAATGAACATACATTTCTTCCTGATCTTTTGATTGGTTTGAGTTTTAGATAATTTTTTTATTCAAAACCAAAATGGCACTTGTACATTATTCTGCACTTTCCCTTTCTCTTAGTAAGTATGTGGGTCAAAAGATTTCTCACAAATAATCAAATCTCTATTATACTAGAGTAATGTAAGACTTTAACATTATTGTTTCCTGTAGAACTTTTTCTTCTCTATCTAAAAGAATCCCTATCTTGAATGAATGACTTGCTTTGAATGAACATTTTTTATTCCTTCTTGGCACTGTAGTAAAGAAAATGACAAAAGAAAGCTTTTATCCCCTAAACAAGCTAAAATGGATGTGAAATCAAATATAAGATGGATTCTTTAGGAAATGTTTGCATTATAAAAACTTGGCATGTCAGTCACAAACAAAAGACCCACTCTTGAAGTATTCAACTAGCTGTTTACTGCTCAAGTCTATACACAAGTAACTTCTGAGACTAAGTTTGCACCTTGGTGAGACTAGACAAGATTCAATGGCATTCAAGGTGTGTGTGTGTGTGTGTGTGCGTGCGTGTGCAGAATGTCACACTTCACCTTGTTGTACCCATTGTAGGGATTCCACATTAATTCCCCATTTAACTCTTTTCCCTGGCTTCACCAGTCTCTCTGCTATAATATAGTGTCACTCTGTTACTTCTTTGACCAGAATGATAATTTGGCTCATGTCCAAGCACTATAGAACTTGGGGGGGAGGGAGGGATTAAGATAAATAAACTGATTTGATGATACCACAATTCACCTGTTCACTTCAAAGGCAATTCTGAAATTAATTAAATCCAAAGAGAAAAGCACAACTATTTCCACTTTTCATCAAGTGTCAGTACAGGAAACACTCATTACAAAGTTAGTTCTTTTTTCTAAATTAACAGCACTTTATTATAGATCTTCTGTATGTACATCAAGTAAAAATATCCCTTGGTTCCCAATGATCTATCATTAACCTTGCTAAATTTGCATTCCTATATACAGACGATTCTCACTTAATGCCCATTTGTTCAGTGACTTTTCAGAGGTTTGACAGTGCTGAACAAGGAGACTTACGACCAGTGGTGGATTCAAATAATTTAACAAGCGGTTCTCTGCCCTAATGACCAGCTGGGTAGGTGTGGCTCGGTAGTCATGTGACTGGGCGAGCATGGCCAACTCAACGTCATTCACATCGATGGCCGCTTTGCCTTAGCTATTACAGTGTAATAAGGGTTAACCAGAGAGGCAGTTTATTTAAGCAGGGCAATAAAGATTAGGTTAGAAACAACACCAGAATGTTTCCTTCCTGCCTTCCTTACAGGATTAGCCCTGTAAAGTGGGGAAAAAACAAAAGGAGATTTCTTCCAACAACCAGTTTTCCAAACTGTTTAGAAAGTTAACAACCAGTTCGAATAGGTGCGAACTGCCCGAATCCCACCATTGCTTATGACCAAACCTCTAAGTTCTGGCCATTGCAGCACCCCCACTGTCACATGGACAAAATTTGAGTGCTTGGCAACCAATTTATGCCTATGACTGATTGCAGTGTCCCAAAGTCAAGTGATTGCCATTTCTGACCTTCCCTGCAGGCTTCCCATGAGTAGTCAATGGGGAAGCCAGTAGGGAATGTCACAAGTCCCTTGGGGAAGTCCCTCCCACCAGCCCAGCATATCGTTGCTTGCAGAATTACATTCTTTTTTCCTAACACATACCATACATAGAAAGGTGGGCTGCTGCCAGTTCGGACTGGTTCACCTATACCAGTAGTTCTGACCACCGGCTAGGCCCACCCCGGTACTATCCCGTCCTATATATCACAATCTTTGGCTCGCTCACCCCGCCGATGCAGCCCAGCTGATTTCTGCGCCTTGCCCACTCTACTCAATGTTGCTGCCCAAGAAGGTGTGCTGGAAGTCACACACATGAAATCGGCATGTGTTTGAAGCCATGCGCAAACGTGGACGGTGCATGAGCTAAAGCGAGCTCACATTTTCGGTTCTGCACTAGATGGACCGGTTGTTAAATTATGTGAAGCCCACATTGGCGCACATACTTTCCTCACCCTTCCTGCACTTGTGCTGCTCCACAGACTGTGAATACAGGTGTCTAGATTCTGCGCAGCAGCACTGGGGATTTGTTGGAAACACATAATTATTCCACCACAGCTATTTTACACAACTAATGCAGCGAACACTTTTTTTCATTACTATTATTATTATTATTATTTTGCATTTTAGCATTCAATCATCACAGTTGAGGGATTGATATTATATTATAGTTAGGCCATGTGTAACTACAGACTGGATGCCAAATTGTGATTTTAATATAGGTTTTATCTGGTATTTATTATTTTATTCTAGAATTTTAATTGGATATTCAGAGTGTTTTTATTTGTTCTGGTCTCTGATCTTTGACTAATAAACTTGATTTGATTTGAGCATCTCCCCCCTTTTGTGATTGACAAAACCTTCTTTTGGCAACAACCAATGGATTGTCTTTTTTCTTCTCTCTTTGTATTTTCTAGGGAGAAGCAGGAAACATGTCAGGCTGAGTAGCCGAAGTTGCTGTTCTTGGTATATTCTGCTCTTTCCTATCTCACCCCAATGCTTTTCTTTCGGGGACTGCTTTGGTGGCAAGCTCTTGGATACAGATTTGCTTTGAAATAAACTGAGATCCTTGGATATAATGGATACTGATGGTGATTTCCCATAAAAGGAAATTCCTTTGTGTTCTTCTTTGTCTTCTTCTACACCTGAAATTTGTACTTAAACTGAGTTCTGGAAAGCCCTAATTAAGTCTAGTTCACACAGAAGGTATTTAAGAGGAAACAATAAATTTAAAAAAGGGAAGTGAAATTGAACAATGTCCCAAACCATGAACATACAACCAACCACATGCAAATGTTGAAGACAGGGCTGTGTTCTATCTCAGTCACAGAAGTCCTGAAACTGCTGCCCAAATTCTATGAGTTCTGACAAGATTTCCTTAAATCAGCTTAGTCAAGCTGGCAAGAGCCCAGGACAGGAGCAGATTAAACAGTAAACACAGATAATGCCTGCAACTAATACAATTTAAAACAGGAATGAAGCTTTAATTTAGCCATGTGTGCAATTAATAAAATTGTTTTCTCCGTTTGATTAAAGATTATCTCTTACTCGTTGCAAATTAATCAGGATGAAAGCGGTTACCTGCTGTAGTCTCTTTCAGCCAGGACCAATTTGAAGTATGCATTTTATCTGATGTAGTGTTCAGATTGTCTAGCGCTTGAGTTTTTAAAAGATAACAATGGATTAGAAGGTATAAGCAGAGCAAACAATATGACTGGAATGAAGTCAAGTGGTGACCTTCAACCTTGCCTTGAAGTTTCCCTTTCTCCTGGCATTCTCATAAGGTTTTAGTAATAGAATAATAGAGTAACAGAGTTGGAAGGGACTTTGAAGGTCTTCTAGTCCAAGCCCCTCCTCAGACAGGAGACCCTATACCACTTTGGTGAACCTTTTCAGCACTGACTGCCATAACCAGAGAGTGCACATGCATGCGCCAGAAACCAGAAGAGCAGCTGCCCTGTGTGCATGTGCACACCGGGCAACCGCTCTTCCGCTTTCCAGCATGTGCATGAGCAGCGGCCACCTGGTCTTCTGGTTTCTGGTGGCATGCATGGGTGAAGACCAGCTGGCCAGAACAGCCGCCCGGTGCACATGCGTGTGCCATGAAGATGATCTTCTGGTTTCTGGCATGTGCATGTGAACCAATCAACTGGTCTTTGTGTGTGCATGCATGTCAGAAACCAGAAGACCAGGTGGCCGGTGCACATGTCCACGCTGGAAACCGAAAGATCATCTTCCCAGCGTGCGCATGTGCACCAGGCGGATGCTCTTCAGGTTTCCGGTGCTCCTACGCATGTGAAGACTAGCTGACTGGCACACCAGAACCAGGAAGAATAATGAGCCAACGGCTCGCATGCCTGGAGAGAAGGCTCTGTGTGCCACTTCCGGCACGCGTGGCATAGGTTCGCCATCCCGAACCTATACCATTCAAGTGGCTATCCAGTCTCTAGTGATGGGAGCGCCTATGTATTCTATAGTAGCAGCTCTAAATGTTATTTAACACATCATCACCTAATTCCCAATAAGATTAGTTATTTCATCATATTTGCTCCATCACAATTTTTCAGAAAAACCAATATTTCACAGCATAATATATTCTTGTTAACCATTTATAAGGTATCGTAGATCTGGTTGTTCCTCCAGATATTTCAACCAGGAATTAGGTGAGGTCTGTTGGTGATGGGTGTTGTTGTTTTATTTTTGGTTGGGGTGTTATTTTAACTGTGGCATCCTGGCTGATACATTGTTATGATGGCTTTAATCTTTGTACACTGCAGAGAATCACAGCAGGGATATGGGTGGCTCATAAATCATTTCAACAACTACATGTGAGCATGACATGAGATTTCAGGAGAGAGGGGAGATTCAGAAAATATAGCCACGTTCAAACTTAATGTATTTTTTTACCTTTTTATATGGGTGTTATTTGTATCCTGGAAGTGTTTAATTTTAACTTTTTTTTTTTTTTGCTATATATTTTTGAAATTGAGTAATTGATTTTGCTTAAACCATAAGAGGAACTAACAGTTGGAGGATGTCACTGAAACCTAAGAAATAAAGCAGTGATAAAAGTGATAAAAATATTCTTGTCTAAAAATAGCCTGGCTTTCTGATAGGAACAAGGTTTTCATGGAGAAAGTTGCAGATTAAATCTCTGACATTTTCACATAAAAGGAGACCAGGTAATCATGGAATGGAGGAGCATGGCAAATCACAATAAACCAATCACTAGGCTTAAAATAAGTCTGGGTGCAAGCATTATATACACAGAACTCTCACCCCAAATGAGAAACTGCATATTTTCCTATGTTCCACTCTATTCTTGCATGGCAAATCCATCCTTATATTACAATAGGGATGTGTGTGTGTTTTCACTAATTACTAATCAAAATCTAGAATTTTAAAATAAGTGTTTAAAGGCCATTGGTGCCTTCTTTCATTGAAAATCTAAATCTTAACAGTCATCTAAGTCAAGGGTCTTCAACCTTGGAAACTTTAATTCTTGTGGACTTCAACTCCCAGAATTGTGGCGTTGGAGTCCACAAGTCTTAAAGTTGCCAAGATTGGAGACCCCCGATTTAGTAGTAGCAGTATACTAGTAGTATAGTAGTATAGTCTTTATTGTCATTGTACAAAATGAGGAACTGCGAGGGACGAAATGGATGAAGAGACATATGGAGCACTGCTGGCAGAAGACAAAGGATGAACTTGATCAAACAAATGTTAGAGTGTACAGTACTGGTCCACCCACAGACTAACATAACTTGAGAAGGTAGATCATAATGTCAGATCATTGACCTAAACAGGGTTTCATGAAATGGCATGGAAAAGTTACTGCAACGAGTATTTGTTGTAAAACAAACCATCTTCTCTATTTGCAAGACTCCATCTGCATGTTAACCATTTTGGAGGAATTATTCTGTGACATTAATACACGGATCTGCAAATCTTAATCTGGTCCCATAAGCAGTATTTTTAGTTCTTTTAAATAAATGTTCTATCACACTAAGTATACATAAAGGTATTGATCAATTTACAGCCACACTGCTAAGCCTTAAATATTACACCATTTTCTTCAATGTGTGTGTGTGTGTGTGCATGTGCGTGTGTGTGTATAAATGGCTGTGTGTGTGCATGTTCCAGCATAACTCTGAAACACCTCTAGCAATTTCAACCAAAGTTGGTATGCAAATGACTTATCCTCTGGAAACAAATATTATGGGGGTAAGACACTCCTAACACCCTTCGAGGTGTGTGTTCCATTAAGATACAGTCTGTTGTTCCTTAAAATGGATTCTACTGTACAGCACTGTGGAATTGCCATGGTAACAGCTTCACAGTACTCCACAAGGGGGTTCCCTCTGGTAAGAGGGAAAATCCAACAATAGAAATTGCAAGAAGTTCATGGAAGGAGGGTTGGGATAAATAAATACCAGGATAGCGCCGGGTTATCAGCTAGTATTAAAATAAGAAAAAACAAGAATGTAGGGTAGAACTAAATGTTATTAGTTCTGAAAAATATTAATGTGTTCTTTTCTCTCCTCCTTCTGAAAACATTCAACATATGTTAGGAGGCTATGCAGCATTCATAAAATTGACAGCTGCTTCTCAAACCGGGAATGCACATCTTCTAAATCTCCAGGAGAATCACAAGGCTTTGGGCACATGTGCTACAAGCAAATCCCCCCATCTCACCCTTTCTGAGTAAGAGAGAAATGGAAACATGCAGAGGGTTTTTAAAAATGGTTTTCCAGGTAACAACATAGCATAGAAGTATCATCTATTCTCAGGTCATTTATTAGGGAAAAGGTCTGCAACAAGTACATTATTTAATTTTGTTTGTGTCTGCTAGTTAATTTTTCATTGATTCTATCATTGTGTGATTTTATGCAATTTCAGATTGTTCTACATCAGTTGACTTTGAACCTAGGAAAAGGGGAGGTGGTTATCATTTGGATATCAGAACTTCTTTTTTTATTATTGTTGTTAGAGGTTCTTTTAAGACCCTGTCTATAACTTTAGCTTTTCTGGTGTTTTTTTTTAAATCTCCTCTATCCCTTAATGTTTTTTATGTAAATACTTAAAAAGGAATCTTCTCTCTTCTCCCTTTTTTCAATGAAAGTTGATTCAACATAAACCTTGTAAGAGTGATCTACAGTATCTCTCAAACAAAGGGAGCTATCAATTTCCTTAGCCATATGCCTAAACAGGCAGGGCCAGGAGGTGGTGTGATAGCAGCAATTTCCTTTTTATTGTTTCCTCCCACCACTTCTGCCTGCATAAGGAGTAGAAGTCCTATCTCTTTTGTGCATCTGATGGAAGAAGTTGGACAAAGGCGTCCCTCGGGAAGATAGATAGCGGCTGCGAAAAGTACCAATTTGCTACATCAAGGGAGAAAATAGAGGTAGGATGTGAGCATCCATAGGATTTCTGGGAGGATTGAGATCTTAGACTATTTACCCTTTAGGTTTAGTCCTTTTGCTACACAACACTTTCTCTCATACACATATATTGGAATACAGCACATACAATTTCTAGTTACTATGATTGAATGACATGATGGCTTGAAATGATAAGGATAAAGGTAAAAGTTCCCCGACTCTAGGGACGGTCGTCATCTCCGTTTCAAAGCTGAAGAGCCAGCGCTGTCCAAAGATGTCTCTGTGGTCATGTGGCCAGCATGTCTAAATGCCAAAGGCACACAGAACACTGTTACCTTCCCATCAAAGGTGATCCCTATTTTTCTACTTGCATTTTTACACGCTAAGTTGGCAGAAGCTGGGACAAGGAATGGGAGTTCACCCCGTTACGCGGCGCTAGGGATTCGAAACGTCTTAGTTGAAACGTCTTAGTCTCAGCGTCTTAGCCACTGAGCCACCACATCCCATGATAAGGATAGAATCCAGTATATCTAGAGACCACCACACTAAGAATCATACCTAGGCTATCACAATAAATTACCCAATTTTTTTCATGCTGTGAATTTTCTTATCCCATTACCAAAAGCAAATGATACAAAAGAGGATGAATATAGTTGAATCAAATTGTGTTTTATTTATGCTACTTTAAGGCTTTCTTGTCCCGTTTGTAAATAAATGGGCAAATTCTTTAAAAGTCTGCTCTAATGTTTAAAACATTAAACATTAAAATTGCAATTACATGGAGTGAGGAATGCATTTGCAGACAAGTACAACTTAGAAAACAATGTTGGCAAGTGTTTGTTTCCCCGTGTACAATTTCCAAGGAACATCTGCAGACCCCTTTTTAAGTTTATGGCAGGAGCTACCTTCTAAAGCAGTCTTTGCATCATCTCATTGCCTTTGTTGATGTTTGGATTCAGCTGATGTGTGCATTTCAAAAGGTATATATTAGCTAGCATTAGTTTTCTTCTTCCTCCCTTCCTCCCTCCCTCCCCTTCCCTCCTTTTTTTTTTTTGTAGTGCTTTGGTTTTCGTGGTTAATCCATTCAGGTTACTCAGTCTTCACAGATAATCAACCTTTATGATTTTTTAAAATATTTTTTGGGGATTTTCTTGAAAATGAGTTTGAATTTTATTACGTTGTATTTATTCAGTATTTTATTTGTTTAATGCCAAGTTTAGATTACATTTGTAATTGGCTTTTTGGCCATAAATAAAATTGATTGATTCTAGAAAATAAAAATTCAGGATGTCAATTTGTCAGCAGCATATTCTAGCTACAATTTTCTTTTCCTTCCTTCCTTCCTTCCTTCCTTCCTTCCTTCCTTCCTTCCTTCCTTCCTTCCTTCCTCCCTCCCTCCCTCCCTCCCTCCCTCCCTCTCTCTCTCTCTCTCTCTCTCTCTCTCTCTCTCTCTCTTTCTTCTTTCCTGCAACAGTATCCTAATTTGCAATTGAATTAAAGATTAATGGTTAATTGTTTCTCTTATACAAGCTACACTTTGGGGAGTTTGGAAGAAGCATGTTTTCAATTTCTAATTAAGAAAACTTGTTTCCAAGGTGTTGTGAAATACAGGTCTAGCCACTGTAGAATATAAATAATATGGAAACTGAAGATATCATGCTTTCTAACCTAAGAATTTTTATCACTCTGTCTATGTCTAACAGCAATAACAGCAATAAAAAAGCTCAGTAGAAAAAAAAGAAAATGTTACAAAACAGACACCCAGCAACTGAAATAAGCAACAACAAGCCATCAATACAAATACAATACAAATATTTCAGTGAAACTAATTCACAGGCTCCGATGGTCAACATCTATGTCTTCAGAGCCTCGAGAACACTGAGCCAGTAAGTCAAGATAATCTGATGTCTAAGGAGATTGTTCCATAAGGCAGGCCCAGTGGCAGAAGAGGCTTTCTTCTTGGTTTCTTCCAAGTGGTACGGTTTAATTAATGGGACCCACATATGCCTCTCCTGCAGATTTGTTGGGACAGGTAGACAAGATTGGGGGGAGGTGATCCCACAAATAACCTAACCCAGGGGTTAGCAACCTGTGGCTCTTTCATCCCTCTGCGGCGACTCCCTGTTGCTCAAAATATCTGTAAAAAACGCAAATGTGGGACAACCACCAGCACAGTTTATTGAGCTTTTCAACCCCTAGTAGGCCAATCATGGATAAATCCAACAATAGAAAAGTTTCAGAAGAAAACAGAACCTTTAATTCAAGTACATATGCTGGTTTTGTGGGTGCTCAGGAAAAAGTCAGGCACGGGTAGGGTTTTGGGGCTCCCGGTGCTTTTTTTTCGGTGGGAAACAGGTCCAAACAGCTCTAAGTGTTTAAGGTTGCTGACTCCTGGTCTAGGTAGTGTTGAAGAATCAGACATGGCGGGGAGATAAAGTCATCATTCTTTATTAGCATAGAACATAGAGTTCATTCCAGGGCAGATTACTATCAGTACTGTATAATTTATAATTATAAAAGCAATAATCTGTTCAAAAATTATAATAAAGGGGGGGATGAGAGTATTAATTCAGTAGAAAAGTCTTTTCTCAATGTTTTAGCTGCCTGAAGCAGGCAATCTTTTTATAGCCCAAAATACAAGGTCCTTTATCATTAGTCTTTTCAACATGGTTCAGAACAGGAAAATATTAATTTGTTTCTCAGTTGTTTTAATCTGTAAACCAGTTTGTTATTGGATGATGAGATCCTCCCTAATCAGAAAACATTATTCTTAATTATTGGGAAACAATGTTGAATTTTTCACCCATTTTTCACCCTCCGGAGGCTTCAGGGAACCCTCCAGAGGGCGAAAAACAACCCAACGCGCCAACTGGAAGTTCGGGAACCAACTTCCAGTTTGTGCATTGGGCCATTTTTCACTTTAGGGAAGCCTCCAGAGGGTGAAAAATGGCCCAACACGCAAACTGGAAGTTCAGGAATTGAAAGTTAGCTATCACTGGTATACGGTCTCCTGCTTGAGCAAGGGGTTGGACTAGGACCTCCAAGGTCCCTTACAACTCAATAATTGTGTTAAGACCAAGGGGGATCATGATAGCTATTTTCAAGTACATATTACATTTGAGGAACCTGCAGGGAATATGGTCGAGAATTATTGTACCTTCCATAGTCAAAGAAACTAGCACCGTAAAAACTGCAGATTTCATTTAACTATAAGGTAAAGCTTCCTGACAGTCATATCTATAAAACAGTGAAATAATTTACCTACAGAAAGTATGATATCTCCCTCTCAGGAGGATTTTGTCTGAGGAGGCTAGACAGCCATCTGTCATGGACAATAAATTTGGTTTTCTTGACCATTGCAAATGGTTGGATCAGATGATTATTGTGGCCTCTTCCAACTCTACAATTTAGATATTCTCTGGACATAACAATGCAACCAGATTAAAGCATAGTGAAGACTTTCGAACGTACAGAAAATATACAATTGGACTATGGAATGTGAGAAACATGCCCAAGACAAAACTTGAAATTATAAAAACATAAATGAAAGATACTAAACTGGACTTTTATTGAATAAATAGTTAGGTGAATAGGCATGGCCAGTTTAAATTGAATGAGTATATTCAAGGCATGAGATTACACAAAAGCAATAACATTCCTACTACTAGATAAAGTAGAAAAATGTGGGTTAGACAGCATTACCACCAGATGGATTTGTAACTGGCTGACCAACCACACTCTACGTGTAGTTCTCAATGGAACTGCATCTACATGGAGAGATTTATGCAGTGGAGTACCCCAAGGCTCTGTTTTAGGTCCAATACTCTTCAACATCTTCATCAATGATTTGGATGAGAGGATAAATGGGGAACTCATCAAATTTGTAGATAACACCAAGCTGACAGGAATAGCCAACACTCCAGAAGATAGGCTTAAGATACAGAAGGATCTTGACAAACTTGAACATTGGGTACCATCTAACAAAATGAAATTCAATGGTAAAAAAAGTAAGGTTCTACATTTAGGCAAGAAAAACAAAATGCACAGGTACAGTATAGGTGGTGCCTTGTTCAATAGTAGTAACTGTGAGAGGGATGTTGGAATCCTAGTGGACAACCATTTAAATATAAGCCAGCAGCCTGCAGCAACTGCCAAAAAGCCAACACAGTTCTAGGCTGCATAAACAGAGGGATAGAATCAAGATCAGGTGAACTGTTAATACCACTTTATAATGCATTGGTAAGGCTACATTTGGAATACTGCATTCAGTTTTGGTCGCCATGATGTAAAAAAGATGTGGGGACTCTAGAAAGAGTGCAGAGAAGAGCAACAAAGATGATGAGGGGACTGGATGCTAAAATATATGAAGAATGATTGCAGGAACTGGATATGTCTAGTTTAATGAAAAGAAGGGCATGATAGCAGAGTTCCAATACCTCAGGGGATGCCACAAAGAAGAGGGAGTCAAGCTATTCTCCAAAGCATTTGAGGGTAGGACAAGAGTGGAAACTAATCAAGGAGAGAAGCAACTTAGAACTGAGGAGAAATTTCCTGACAGTTAGAACAATTAATTAATTAGTGGAACAGCTTGCCTCCAGAAGTTATGAATGCCCCAACACTGCAAGTCTTTAGGAAGATGTTGGATAACCATTTGTCTGAAGTGGTGTAGGGTTCCTGCCTAAGCAGGGGGTTGGACTAGAAGACTTCCAAGGTCCCTTCCAACTCTGCTATTGTAATTGTAATTGTAAAAAATTCCAAAATGATATCAGTAAGATGCACCAGCTACAACCGAATGAAAGGCAGAATAATTTATAATATGTAAATGCCCGCACATACTGCGCAGGCAATGGTGAAAGACACTGAGGAATTCTATGGTCTTTAAATGCAACATCTAGAAGGGAAGTTGTGCTAGTAATTAGAATACAAACATTGCAGAAATGAAGAACTAGGAATTACAGCAACAATTGAATTAGGTAAATACATAGAGCAGGAGACAGGGAGGAGACCTGTCTTAAATGTCAAGACTTACTTTAAAGGACATTGAATCAAACTGCCCAAAGAGCTGCTGATTCAGTTCCACAGAGGAATTATTGAGTCTGTCATCCGCACCTCTATAACTGTCTGGTTTGGCTGTGCAACCAAGACAGACACAGACTTCAACGGATAATTAGAACTGCAGAAAAAACAATTGCTACCAGCCTGCCTTCCATTGAAGACCTATATAATGCACAAGTCAAAAAGAGGGCTGTGAAAATATCTACAAACCCCTCATATCCTGGACATACATTGTTTCAACTTTTGCCCTCAAAACGACACTATAGGGCACTGCACACCAGAACAACTAGACACAAGGACAGTTTTTCCCGAATGCCATCACTCTGCTAAACACAGAGTTCCCACAACACTGTCAAACTATTCACTAAGACTGTATTACTATTATTCTCCTCATCCTTCCTAGTACCTATCCTCCTGCCACTTATGACCATAACCATGTTGATTGAATGTTTATGATTTATATTGTTCTGTTTGTTTCCTAGTACGATTTGATTGCTTATTAGTAACCTATGACTATCACTGTGTTGTATGTTATGATTTTGATGAATGTTTTTCCTTTCTTTTTCCTTTTATGTACCCTGAGAGTATATTCACCAAAGATAAATTCCTTGTGTGTCCAATCACACTTGGCCAATAAAGAATTCTATTCTATTCTATTCTATTCTATTCTATTCTATTCTATTCTATTCTATTTTGCTATATAAAATAGAAATAGAAAACAGAAAAGTTGCTGTTTTCAATCCAATTAGATGCAAATGCAAATTGTGAGATAGAAAATTATGTATGTAAAATATATTTGTTAAATATTAAAAAAAATAGACATTCAAGTAAAATTTAACCTGAAGAACATAGTTAGAATATAAGATAAACATAAGGAATAGATTCAGTACACTTACACAAATGAGAAACAAAGAAGTTACAGAAGGCAAGAAGACCCCGTGGAACAAGAAGCACAAAATAAATACATAAATAATCCCAAAATAGCAAATAGGAAAAGCTTTCAGAACAAGTTGTCATGACAGCCAGGGAAAGATGGAGCGAGAAAGCCTTGGGTAGTAATAAGAACGTTAAGAGATCTGAACCAAATCTTTCGACATCAAGAAGGAAAGAATAAGGAAAATACCCCAATTGAGAATGTCAACAAATAGAGGAAAGTCAGTAGGGGGGAAAAAAGAGATGTTTTTAAGAAGGTCAGATAAATCACAGGACAATTTACAGCACTTTCCCCCCAAAAAAACCCAAACCCCAGTTACAAGAGGTGATTGAGGCTAAAGGAATATGGAGAGATTAGACAGCCACCTTGATAAATGGGATTACAAAATGATAGAACACTCATCAAAAGTGAATATATTCAGGATAAAACTTGATTAGAAAGTGAGGTACAACAGTAATCAAATACAAAAGCACAAGTTGTAGATGAAATACTTCCTGAAGGGCAGGAGAAGAAGCAATTCAAGTGATAATAGCTCTTTACTGGCAAATATAGAAGAAAACTGTGTGGCATAAAAACTGATGCATAAACGGCAAAAAAGAAGAAAAAGAATTGAAAACATAACATAAGACGAAGATTTACAAATAGAAATAGAATGACTGTGGCAAACACAAGCAAGGGTAGTACCAATAGTAACAGGTGCCTTGGATGCAATCCCAAAACAACTGGAGCACCACTTGAACACCACTGGCATTGACAAATTTGCCATCAATCAATTGCAGAAGGCGGCTTTACTTGGAACTGCTTCCATCCTGCAACAATATCTGTAACACCATCAAACATCCAGATTTGCCTATTCCAGGTCCTTGGTAAGGACTCGATAGGTAGGAAAAAATGCCAAACCCAGTCTGAACATCTGGCAGACTGCGCAATGTATTTTAATATATTTTTCTTTCTATAAATATATAAAACTAAAAACTTTTAAAATCCCCTACCAAATACAGTTAAATTATTTCTAGTCTAAAATCTAGGCTAAAGTCTAAGCTAAAATCTAAAATCTAAGCTCTAAGCTAGGCCAGCTAGGTGAAAGAAGTGTGTTTTCAGTGAACGGCGAAAAAGGCGAAGGTCCGTGATCGTACGAAGTTTGGGGGGTAGGTCATTCCAGAGGGCCGGGCCTGCCACAGAGAAGGTCCTCCCCCTGGGGACTACCCGCCGGCATTGACCGGCAGATGGCACCCTGAGGAGGCCCTCCCTGTGGGAGCGGACCGGTCGAAGGGAGGTATGCGGTAGGAGACGGTCCCACAAATAACTGGGCCCTGTGCCATGGAGTGTTTTAAATATGGTGACCAGCACCTTGAAGTGCACCCGGAAAGCCACCGGCAGCCAGTGCAGCTCGCACATGAGAGGTGTTATGTGGGAGCATCGTGAGGCTCCCAAAATCCCCCGCGCGGCCGCATTCTGGACCAACTGGAGCTTCCGGGTGCACAAGGGGAGCCCCATGTAGAGAGTATTACAATAGTCTAGACGGGACGTAACGAGTGTTTGAGTGACTGTGCGTAGCGCGTCCCGGTCGAGGAAAGGGCGCAACTGGCGTACCAGGCGAACCTGGTAAAAAGCCCCCTTGGTCACGGCCATCACATGGTCGTCCAAGGAGAGCCGTGAGTCCAAGAGGACGCCTAAGTTGCGAGCCCTCTCCACGGGGGCTAGTGACTTGCCCCCGATGGCCAGCGTTGGAGTCAGCTGGCTGTGCTGGGGCGCTGGAAACCACAGCTACTCGGTCTTGGATGGGTTGAGCCGAAGTTTGTTACTCCCCATCCAGACCCGCACAGCTTCCAAACACCGGGTCATCACTTCAACGGCATCACTGGGATGGTTGGGGGTGGATATGTATAGCTGAGTATCATCAGCATACAGATGGTACTTCATCCCACAACCGCGGATGATCTCACCCAGCGGCTTCATATAAGTGTTGAACAGGAGGAGTGAGAGGACTGACCGCTGAGGCACCCCACATGTGAGGGGCCTCGACGTCGACCTCTGCCCTCCTTCCAACACAAATTGCGACTGGCCGGAGAGGAAGGAGGCGAAACACCGCAGCACGGTGCCTCCCACTCCTAACCCCTCCAGCCGGCGCAATAGGATACCATGGTTGATGGTATCGAAAGCCGCTGAGAGATCTAACAGGACAAGAATAGAGGAACAACCTCTATCCCGGGCCCTCCAGATATCATCCACCAGCGCGACCAATGCCGTCTCCGTGCTGTGCCCGGACCGGAAGCCGGACTGGCGTGGGTCCAGATAAACAGTTTCCTCCAGGTGTCGAGGGAACTGTTGTGCTACTACACTCTCAACAACCTTCGCCAAAAAGTGAAGGTTGGAGACCGGACGATAATTTAATAACAATGCTGGGTCCAGGGAAGGCCTCTTGAGGAAACATAGATGTATAGATATAGGAATAATTAGGAATGTATAAAAATGCATTTGAATAACAAATGTTTATGTTAGTACTGTCAAAAAGGATTGTAACTTATACAAAACTATTTTAATGGTATTTGTATTTTAAAG
Source organism: Rhabdophis nuchalis (assembly GCA_039707465.1). Taxonomy (NCBI): domain Eukaryota; kingdom Metazoa; phylum Chordata; class Lepidosauria; order Squamata; family Natricidae; genus Rhabdophis; species Rhabdophis nuchalis. The sequence continues at coordinate 93,671,572 of CM077645.1, read as the reverse complement.
TTTTTAATTTTCAATAAAGGTTTAAAAAAAAAAGATTAATAGCCAAACTTAGCCTCCTTCATTATATTTTAGAATATGGACACAGATAGTTTTCCATTCTTACAGGATTATCTCTGGTACTCCATGCATCATCTCCAAATATTTTATGTCATTGTTTATATTTTGGCAAAAGCCCAGGGTGATCTTCTCTTGAGCCTATTCTAGAGTTTGTGTAAACAAAGCAAATTCTTCCTTCGTATGTTTAAGACTAGATGCTTTTGTTTTCATTTTTGAGACGCCTTGTTTTTAAGGCATCTCAGAAATTCTCTCACACACACACCCAAATTTAGGGGAACTAGTACTTGCTAGCTTAAAGCCTTGCTGTGAAGGACCCAAATTGCTTTTTGTATGTGCTTTCTTTGTAAAATGCACTCATGCCTTCATTTGCAACCCCATCAACTCTTCACAGTTACTGAATTGAAAAAACTCCCTGGGAGGAATTACCTCTTGACATTATTGCTGGATGGATCTGAAATGAGAGAGGCAGCAGATCACTAGAGATCAGTGAAAAATAAGGGTATTTATGTACAAACTACACACATACTTAAGGTGACCATCCGTCCCGCTTCTGGCGGGGCAGTCCTGGTTTACCAGATGTATCGCGCCCCGCCCCCTGTTCAGAATGTCCCGCTTTTTGCGGGCAGGCAGCGGGCGCTCTGTGCGCGCTCAGAGGCACGCACCTCTGAGCACCAGCTCGGGCGGCCGAGGGGGCGCGCGTGTGCTCCGACACATCACGCGCCTGCGCAGAGGGCCCGAGGCGGTCACTTTCAGCTCGGGCCATCAGTGATCACGCCGGCATGATGGGCTGACAGCGGCCGGGTCGGGCCCTCTGCGCAGGCGCATGACGTGCCAGAGCGCGCGCGCTCCCCCCTTCGGCCACCCGAGCCGGCGCTCAGAGGTGCGCGCCTCTGAGCGCGTACAGAGCGCCCGCCGCCTGCCCGCAAAAAGTGGGACATTCTGAACAGGGGGCGGGGCGCGGGACATCTGCTGGTGAACCGGGACTGTCCCGCCAGAAGCGGGACGGATGGTCACCTTAAGTATGTGTGTAGTTTGTGCCGGCGTGATGGCCTGAGCTGAAAGCGGCCGGCTTGGGCCACCTTCCCGCCCGAGCCAGTGGCTCTCAGCACCGCCGGGTCACCGCCGCTGCCTCTGCGCAGGCGCATGCCGCACCGGAGCGTGCGCACGTGCACACACACCCCTTGTCGACGGTGTCCCGCTTTGGAAGTTTCAAAATCTGGTCACCGTACACAAACTTGTGGCATGTGAGAAAAAACCATGGCCTAGTCAGTGAAAAGTTTTCATTGCAACACACACACACACACATTAAACCATAAATTATTATAATTTAAGAGTGATATGCCAAATCGATCTTTTATTTTATTTTGGCCTTTAAGAATTGATCACCTGTTCTTGACCTCATTTACATACGTTTTAAAAAGCTGCTTAAAAGGTATCCCTACTAGCATACCTTGTGGGTATAATTGGCCTAAATGAATGGAGACAACAGGCAGTAGGAAGTCTCAAGAGTAAAAAAAAAAGTTTATATTTTATAGCCAGTTTATAAGCTGATGGCTTGGAGTGCTGCAAAATCCACAATTCATTAGTTATGGAAGATTCGGTCTACAATATACCTCTTTACCAACTTCCTTTTCCTCCATATGTTATCTGGTAAATAAACATTGCAAGTAATCCCTTGGTAAGGCCATACTTGGAATACTGCATCCAGTTTTGGTCTCCACGATATAAAAATGATGTGGAGACTCTAGAAAGAGTGCAGAGAAGAGCAATAAAGATGATGAGGGGACTGGATGCTAAAATATATGAGGAACAGTTGCAGGAACTGGGTATGTCTAGTTTAATGAAAAGAAGGACTAGGGGAGACATGATAGCAGTGTCCCAATATCTCAGGGATTGCCATGAAGAAGAGGGAGTCAAGCTATTCTCCAAAGCACTTGAAGATAGGACAAGAAACAATGGGGGGAAACTAATCAAGGAGAGAAGAAACTTAGAACTGAGGAGAAATTTCCTGACAGTTGGAACAATTAATCAGTGGAACAACTTGCCTCCAGAAGTTGTGAATGCTCCAACACTGGAAGTTTTTAAGAAGATATTGGATAACCATTTGTAGGGTTGGGTGTATGGTTTTCTGCATAGTAGGGGGTTGGACTAGAAGACCTTCAAGGACCCTTCCAACACTGTTATTCTATCCTATTCTAACATCTTCACGGGTGGGAGCGGGAATATCAGCAATATAGCAGATGGCATCATACCCATCTTCAGCAGGGGCATGGCTTATATCATGCATCAGGCCATGGTTTTCAATTTTTACAAATTTTGACACACTGCTGCACCAGTGCTTGGAAAAATAAGGACAGCCATATTGGTTCAAAGGGAAAGTCCATCCTTATGCAATCCTTTCATTAGAATCAAACACAGCATTGCTAAAGAGTATGAAACATGGTCCGCAGAGATAAGAAATAAAAAATCCCCCAATTAATCCCCATGACCCTAATGAGCTTACAGTTTATACTTATGGGAATGGTAGATTGAGTGAATTTCTCACCAGGCATTGCAAAGTATCAAATTATAGACAGCACTGCAAAATATTGCAGATTGTGCAATTTATAGTGCCACCAGATGATTGCTGTGTGCTTAGCAAAAGTCTTTTGCTTTATCCCTAGAGTTGAACAAAACCTTCTAATTTCCCGAAAAACGAAACTTGAAAACGTTGATGGGATGCACACTAGCATTTTTCAGCTATTTCACATATGGATGTAGTAACTGCATGGCTTCGGATTTTTTAATTGGCATTGATCATCAGTCAACTGTTATTACTTCTACCCCAAAGGATATCTTCAAACCTTAATCATACTGCAAATCCATTTGTACGAAGAGACTGTCAACGACTTCTTCAGCTTCAGCCACAAACTCAAACTCAAGGGAAACCATTCCAAACTTGATTGCAGAAAATACAACTTTAGCAACAGATTGGAATGCTCTATCGGACTCCATTGCTACATCCTCAAACCCTCACAGCTTCAACCATAAATTGTCTACGTGGACCTCACCCCATTGCTAGGAGGTCTGTAAAGAGGGCATGTATAAGCCCACCAGCGTGCCTACTATCCCTGCCTTACTGTTCCCATTTATCTGTACTTAGCTTCCTTCGTTTATGTTTATACCTATACCTGCTATCTTGTGTCAGGCCTGGAACCTGTCTTTTAACTTTGGGGCTTCTGACCTGCCACATTTTCTACTGTGGGAAACTAGGAGGGGGGAATTATACAGAGTGTGGGTGATATATAGCCATAATAACATTCTTTTTCAGAAAGTCAAGATCGACTGGCCCTGCAGCTGTGATGATTGGAAGGTAACTCCTGGCTTGGATAGTGCCTGATTGGATCATGTGATGGACATGTGGGTGCAGGACAGGGGCTTTCTTTTGGGTGAGGAAAACCTGGAAAGTTTCCAATTCAGTTTTTCCCAGATGTGCCAATATGACATCTCTAATAAAATGGAACTTTGGGGAAACTCAAGCCTCAGTATTTTCTTTTGTTAGGGTGTTACTTGGAATCCTGACATTTGTACATGTTTGACAAACAAATAAATAAAATAAATAAATAAATAAATAAATAAATAAATAAATAAAGAGAAAAGTGCAATGAAGCTTGAACGTACTTAATCATTTTTTTAACTACTGGTTCTGTGGGCGTGGCTTAGTGAACATGGTGTGGCTTGGTGGGCATGGCAGTGGAAGGATACTGCAAAATCTCCATTCTCACCCCATTCTGGGGCCAGCCAGTGGTGGCATTTGCCGGTTCTCCAAACTACTCAAAATTTCTGTTACCAGTTCTCCAGAACATGTCAGAACCTGCTGGATTTCACCCCTGACTTAATCCCTAAATCTCTGTATTCAAATGTAACTAAACACCATCCTGTAATTTCTACCCCAGAATCAAAAGGGTATTCTTACAAAATTAAACTAGGAATTATAACTTTAAAACTTAAAACAGAAAAAAAGTTTCATTTTGATGTTTTCACTCGCAACTAATCCCAGAAAACTTTGGATACCAGAAGAAGAGAGGAACAGTTGATATGGAGACAAAGAAACATAGATATTTTTTTAAGTAAAACAAAGCAACACCAGAAAAAAGATCACCCACAAAACTCTGCTTATTGAAGATATTTGGAACTTGGGAGATATAAATAGGAACAGATTGTCTGGATTTTAGGAGTCAATAGGAGAAATAATTATAATAGCAGTAGCATATTTATATACTGCTTCACAGTGCTTTTACAGCCCTCTCTAAGCAGTTTACAGAGTTAGCATATTGTCCTCAACAATCTGGATCCTCATTTCCTTACCTTGGAAGGATGGAAGGATGAGTCAACCTTGAGCTAGTCAGGATCAAACTCCTGGCTGTGAGCAGAGTTAGCCTGCAAATACTGCATTCTAACCGCTTGCACCACCAAAAAGGATCTGAACTATTTGCGAACAACATTTCGCAGTGTAAATCATCTGGCAGTCATCATTTCACAAGTTTGTTAACAAATCAGTCGCAAACATAGCTGCATTACAATTGTATAATAAGTACAAATGGGGAAAAAACTATTTGTAAATCAAAAGGTATGCAAAGTCTTAGAATCTAGAGTCCTAATGGGCAACCACTTAAATATGAGCCAGCAGTGTGCTGCAGCTGCCATAAAAGTCAATACGGTCATAGGCAGCATCAATAGAGCGTCACATGAAGTGTCGGTACCAGTTAATACTGCTTTGGTAAAACAACACTTGGAATACTGCATCCAGTTTTGGTCACCAGGATACAAAAAAAGATGATGAGCTCTAGAAAGCGTGCAGAGAAAAGCAACAAAGATGATTAGATGAACTGTCAACTCTGAAGTGAATCTGGTTGAAGCCATCTTGTGCTGCCTCATAGTTGCCATGAAGCCGGAGAGGGCGAAGGGAGGGGGGAAGTAGACAGCCTAGCTACAGTCAAAACAAAAGGTTTTCTTGTGGGAACCAAGGTCACTGAAACAGGTCGCTGTTGAAGAAGGAGAGGAGCCTGCCATCTATCTCCATCGGACAATGTGACCAGTTACAACTGGGATGGGAGAATTCTACTCTTTTATTAAGATGAAAACCATGGGAACAGTTAAGAGTTGGTTTTCGCTGTGCTGATATGATGTATCCAATAAACTTGTAAGAAATCTACCTGACTCGGAGTCCTGCTTTCAATGGGTGCATTACTCGGAACCCTGAAACTGGGTTTGTCTAGTCAAGCAAAGAGAAAGACTAGGGGGTGATGTGATTGCAGTCATCCAATATTCGAGGGGCTGTCACAGAGAGCAGGGGGTCAACCTGTTTTCTAAAGCAGACAAAGGCCAGATGCAGAATAATGGATGGAAACTGATCAAGGAGAGATTCAACCTAGAAATAATTTTTGTTCTGATAGTGGGGCAATCAAACAATGGAAGCTCACCTACAGAAGTTGTGGGTGCTTCCAGGGCTGTCTTAACGCATGGGCCTGATGGGCATTTGCCCGTGGGTCCCACAAGAATAGGGGCCCCATACTAATCTATGTATGCTAAGCCTTCAGTGTACCTTGTATAATATAAATACAGAAACATATTTCTGTAATTAAATTACCTTAATGTAATTAAGGTAATTTAATTCGTTTTTAGCTTTGTTATATATTGTCTGTTTATATGGTTTTTAATTTTTTCCCTGTATACCGCCCCGAGTCCCTTCGGGGAGAGGGGGCGGTTTATAAGTCCAAATAAAATAAATAAATAAATAAATAAAATAAATAAACATATTTATTACATTTTACTGCATTTTTATTAATACTAACATGCAAATATATGTTTAATTTTATCAACCATTTACATTTTTATTCCTGTGAGCAGTTGTACACTGTACACTGCTTTGACTGGGGCCCATAATGCTGTTAAGATTGCTCTGGGTGCTTCATCACTGGAGGCTTTATTTGTCCAGAATAGTACAGGGTCTCCAATTTCATTGTAATTTTAGTACAATGACAATAAAGATTATTATTATTATTGAGCAGTGGGTTGGACTAAAAGACCTCAGAGGTCCCTTCCAATTCTGTTATTCTATATTCTGTACAAATCATCACACTAATTTTATGGGGAGGAACATAGCAAAACACTTAATGAGGTGGTGACTATAGTAAGTGGAGTGAAATACACAATTAATTTGTTTATGAGTTTTATATTTTCAAACCAATTTATGGAACCCATCATTTCTTCAAAAGTTGTTTTCCTCTCAAAGTTGCAAAGGAGTTTCCTTATGGGAAACTGACACTGAGCATTGGGAGTCTTCCTTCCTTCCTACCCTCTTTCCTTTCCTCCCTCTTTCCTCATTCCCCCCTTCCTCTTTCTTCCTTCCTCCTTCCTTCTATTCCCTCCCTCTCCCCTTTCCTTTCCAGCAGGCAGGTAAATGGCTGTTGCCAGGTGGGGGAGAGAGCAAAGGAGTGCACACATGCACAGATAGATTGCACTTTTTCTCCTTTGACTTTCCGCCTGCAAGCTTTCCACAAGCAAAGACTTTGTAATGGGGAAAGTGGCAAGGAGCATCAGCAATTACACCAGTTCCTTCCTCATCTCTCATTGACCTATCGGTAACTGTCAAAGAATGTTGAAAATCTGGATCATGGGGGAAAGGCAGAGCCACCCATGCCGACACAACCGGAGTTCCCTAAGCTGCAGGGACCCGGCTGAACTTTTGTCTCCCCCGTGGTTCAATAGGAACCTAAACCATCCTGGAGGGACTGTAACCAGGAGGTAAGCCTTCGCTGGGCACAGGGTTCTCGCAAGACCCCTGTTTAACATGAAGGGAAAACCTCTGAAGAGAGACAAAAGGCAACCCCCCCGGGGGGGGATTAAGGCAATGGGAGAGCTTCCAGATGAAAGGAATTGCTTAAAGAGAAAGTGCAAACATCGGGAAGGTATTCTGTTTTGTATTTGAAACGCTTTGCTAAGAAACTTTTACGCTCTACTAAAGCTTTGAATCTAGAGATAAGCAGCGGATTTAACTGAACTGTGAGATTTCTCCTGTTAATAGAATTCTTTGAAATGGCGGACTGAAGCATAAGAACAAAGGACAAAGTCATTTCCGCTTGCACTGAAAGAGATTGGACTTTGACTGATTTTTCTACTTTCCTTTCCTTTTAATCTAATTTACTTAAAACTTTGAAATTTGGACTATTTTTACAACTTCAAGAATTATTTGTGAAATTTTATTGCACATTCTTAAATTTAAACAAGGTCTATACATTTACTTCTTTTTGTTTCTGCTCCCGCTCTAACAAAGAGGATTGAAACATTCTTAAACTACTTAAGCTATCTTGTTACATTGTATTGTCTCCGGAGATCGTTGGTGGAAATGTATGAGCAGATAAACTTCTGGAAACACTGAACAGAGACAAACCACCGAATAGGAAGACAATTGGAGCTATTTCTTTTATCTTGTGGATTTGCCAATATGTCTACACACATAGATATATATACCAAAAAAAATCAGGAGCTTTTGGCTGAGATTTTGAATGAAATAAAAAGATTTCATGCGATATTTGATAGAAAGCTATTTACTATATCAAGCGAAGAGCAATTGAAGACTTCAGAAATTAAAGAAATTAAAGAAAAAGAGGAAAGTGATCAAGATAATGAACTTAATTCAACTGAAGAGGGTGATGATGATGTAAACCCCTGGGTAGGGGTGGTGGGGTAGCGGTCATTGTAAAGGAAGGTCTTGAGCCGAGAGAGACCATTGTGCCACAGACTACCGGTTGTGAGTCCCTTTGTGTGAAGTGGGGCCTAGGGAGGCAGTTGGGCTTGCTGGTTGTATACCTGGCTCCCCGCTATGTAGCAGCAGCCCTGCCCGAGCTCCTCGAGGTGATCGCTACGGTGGCAGTGGAGACCCCCAGACTTTTAGTCATGGGGGACTTTAATCTGCCATCGTTGGGCGAATCATCCGAGGTAGCTCGGGAGTTCATGGCTTCCATGACGGCCATGGACCTGACCCAACTAATTCAAGGCCCCACTCACGAGGGTGGACATACACCGGATCTCATCTTTGTCTCAGGCCAATGGACGAGTGATCTGGGTATAGGGGACATAGTCATCACACCCTTGTCATGGACAGACCACTCACTTCTCCGGCTCGACTTTCCGACCGCTGCTCCCCTCCGCGGGGAGGCGGGACCTGAATTACCAATCTGGTTCCGCCCCAGGCGCCTGATGGACCCGGATGGGTTCCAAACGGCGCTTGGGCCAGTTCCTGTACCCCTGACCCGCGCCCCGATGGAGGACCTCGTGGCCGCATGGAATAGTGCGACCACGGGAGCCTTGGATCGGGTCGCGCCCTTGCGGCCTCTCTTGCGGCGGCGGAACACCCTGGCTCCTTGGTTTACCGAGGAGCTGGGGGTGATGAAACGCCGCAAGAGATGCCTAGAGAGTAGATGGAGGTCTTCTCGTTCTGAATCTGACCGGACACAGGTAAGAGCCCATTTACGGACTTACATTGTGGCGCTGAGAGTAGCCAAACGTCATCATTGCGCTACTCTCATAGCATCCGCAGAAAACCGCCCTGCCGCCCTGTTTAGGGTGACCCGCTCCCTCCTTCAACAGAGGGTGCGGGAAGCCCCGCTACAGGGTAGAGCAGAGGAATTTGTGACTTTTCTGCAGGAGAAAATCGCTCAGATACAGAACGAGTTAGCCCCCATTCATGGCCCAGTGGGATGCCACGAGAGAGATCTTGTTTGGGAGGAGTTTGACTCCGTTACTTCCGAGGATATGGACAGGTTACGTGGGCGACTGCGAGCCACCACATGTTTATTGGACCCGTGTCCCTCCTGGCTTGTACTGGCATCCTGGGAGGTGACACGAGGCTGGCTCCAGGAGGTGGTCAACGCTTCCTTGAGTGAGGGTGTCTTGCCTGCTTCCCTTAAAGAAGCGATGGTGAGGCCCCTCCTTAAGAAGCCCTCCTTGGATCCAGCTTCTTTGAACAACTACCGTCCCGTCTCCAACCTTCCCTTTTTGGCGAAGGTTGTCGAGAGTGTGGTGGCACAACAGTTTCCCCGTCACCTGGAGGAAGTAGACTATCTAGATCCGCGCCAGTCCGGCTTCCGGCCCGGGCATAGCACCGAGACGGCATTGGTCGCGTTGGTTGATGATCTCTGGAGGGCCAGAGATGGGGGTTGTTCCTCCATCCTGGTCCTATTAGACCTCTCGGCGGCTTTCGATACCATCGACCATGGTATCCTATTGCATCGGCTGGGGGGGTTGGGGGTGGGAGGCACCGTTTTACGGTGGTTCTCCTCCTACCTCTCTGGCCGATCGCAATTTGTGTTGACAGGGGGGCAGAGGTCGACCGCGAGACCCCTCACATGTGGGGTGCCTCAGGGGTCGGTCCTCTCGCCCCTCCTGTTCAACACATACATGAAGCCGCTGGGTGAGATCATCCGTGGTTTTGGGGTAGAATACCATCTGTACGCTGATGACACCCAGCTGTACATTTCTACCCCAAACCACCCCAACGATGCCGTAGCGGTGATGTGCCAGTGCCTGGAAGCTGTACGGATCTGGATGGGAAGTAACGGACTCAGGCTCAACCCGACCAAGACCGAGTGGCTGTGGTTTCCGGCTGCCCGATTCAACCAGCTTATTCCATCGCTGGCCATAGGGGGCGAACATCTTGCCCCTGTGGATGGGGCGCGCAATTTGGGTGTCCTCCTGGATGCCCGGCTGTCCATGGAAGATCAGGTGACAGCCGTGGCCAGGAGGGCGTTTTACCAGGTTCGCCTGGTTCGCCAATTGCGCCCCCTATTGGATCGGGACGCCCTTCGCACAGTCACTCATGCTCTCGTGACATCCCGACTGGACTATTGCAACTCTCTCTACATGGGGCTGCCCCTGAGGTGCACCCGGAGGCTTCAGCTAGTCCAGAATGCAGCCGCGCGGGCAATTATGGGGACCGCAAGGTCTACCCATGTAACACCGCTCCTGCGCGAGCTGCACTGGCTGCCTGTCGTCTTCCGGGTGCGCTTCAAGGTGCTAGTCATCATCTTCAAAGCGCTCCATGGCTCGGGACCTAGCTATCTGCAGGATCGGATCCTGCCTCATACGTCCTCACGGCCGATTCGCTCCCACAGAGAGGGGCTTCTCCGGGTGCCGTCCACTAGACTGTGTCAGCGGGCGACACCCAGGGGAAGGGCGCTCTCTGTGGCGGGCCCGGCCCTCTGGAACGACCTTCCCCCCGACATTAGGACAACTACGGACCTCCGCTCCTTCCGTCTTAAATTGAAAACTTACTTTTTCCGTCTGGCCGGCCTGGGATAGCCTCCTTGCCTTGGGATTTTATAGAATAGGTTTTAGTTTAATCGGGATTTTAGCACAGGGTTTATTTAATTGGTTTTTAAATTTTGTTATTTATTTATTGTTGTTGTTATTTATTGTTTTTATGCTACCTGTGCACCGCCCCGAGTCCCCGTGGGGAGAGGGGGCGGTATAGAAATAATAAATTATTATTATTATTATTATTATTATTAAATGATGGGGAAAGTACAGAAGAGGGGACAACATCAAGAGCTTATCAGAAATTTGGATCCCAACTTGACTGGCAAGAAGAAGAAAAGAGGAAAGAAAAAAGGGAGAAATCTCTTTAGGAACAAACTTGACATTTAAAAATAAACAATATGTAAGGAAAGGAGTTGGTCAGTGTTATAATTGGATAGTTATATTGGATTACAAAGTGCCAATAGAAGTTGACGGAGGATCTGGGAAAGGGAAAAATAAGGGATGGAGACAAATTTAATCCACTGCTGGAAAGACACCGGTTGAAAAGGGAAATTACTATCCCTTGATGAGTAATAGCTAGCCCGGCTGTGTTTAAAATATCATCAAAGGATTACCAGTTAATTGATTGTCAATAACAATTACAGATATTTACAATAAGATTAATTATAATAAATGTTTTAGTTAATGATATGCACTTGTTTATCTATAGATGGAAAGTTACACTACTTAGATGGTTATAGAATGTTCTTGGTAAATTATTAATTAATTAATAACTACCTATAAAATTCTAGATTGTTCTATATTATATTATTATGGAATTTATATTGATATGATGGGACTAAATAAGGGATATTAATAGTTAGCCAGGCTTTAAAGATATTATTAAAGAAGAAATAGATTGATGTCAAAATATTTGATAAGAACTGTGGATATTGATATTAAGCTACATGATAAATTGTTAGACTTAAAATTTATAAAATGAGATTACCTGTGAATACCTGTTTCAGAGAGGCACAGAATTTATGAACACCCGGTTAGAATGTCCTCTACAGGACATTATTTAGAGTGGACTCTTCTTTTTTAAATCTATCTAAATCTATTTATTTGTTGTTGTTGTTTTTCTTTCTTTCTTTCGGTTGGTTTCATAAATAGAATGCCATTATATAGCTATGCCTTATATAAAAGGATGTTAAAATAACTAGTAAGATTAGGGTTGAGATATAAGAATTGTAATAATCAATATGAAAAATAAGTGACAAATTCTGAAGAACATTATAGAAACCTGTGATAAACTGATACATTCTTAAAAATTGATAGTTTGTAAGGAAAAATGGCTTATCGACATTGGGTTTTTTTTTATTTCTGTGAAGCTTGTATTATTTGTGTTTATGTTAAAAAAATTAAAAACTATTATTAAAAAAGAAAATCTGGATCAAGTGACCGCAGTTCCCTACAGTGGCAGCAGTGAACAGTGGCAGTGCAGCAGAACCAGTGGTGGGATTCAAATTTTTTTACTACCAGTTCTGTGGGCATGGCTTGGTGGGTGTGGCTTGGTGGGGAATGATACTGCAAAATCCCCATTCCCTTCACACCCCACTAACCTGCTTTCCAGCTCCATTCTCCTGTGCAGGGGAACAGAAAAAGACTCAGATGATCAGCTGGGACTTGGGAGGCAGTGAATAGCTGGGGGCGTGGCCAGCCAGAAGTGGTATTTATCGATTCTCCAAACTACTAATTTCCGCTACTGGTTCGCCAGAACTGATCAGAACTGGTTGAATACCACCTCTGAGCAGAACTGAAGCAGCAAAAGCTTCCCAAATTGCATTTCCTTGGGAATAACGGCTCCCACCATTCTGCCCAACTGACATACCATTGTTGACAAAAATTTTGCCCTACGATGTAGTATTTTGCCCAATTGAAGATTACAATTTATCAAACAGTCACAAGAATTTTAGTAGTATATAGATTTTTACTCAGATATTATATAAGTTTCTGTTATGCTAAGGGTAGCTAAATTCTGTTTTATTATATGTAAAATTTGTAATTAATTGACCGATATAGCCAATTAAATTTATGATTTGTACTTATGCACATAAAAGCAATCGGTTTCACATTACTGAGTTTTATTAGATACTTGTTTTTGACCACAATAAAGGTGTTCAAGTTCAGAAATGCATTTAAATATATACAATACATTTTATTTTCTCTCATTTTTATATTAATTCCCAGATTACTACTGCATAGTAGACTGAAAGTGCAATGCTGCTGTAGACAGAAGCACCTGAGAAATGCTCATTGAACTACTGAGTCATCTGGCACAGACCAGCAGTAGCTTTGAGTCCATTTCCAAAAGTAGAGTAACTTCTGTAGTAACTGTTGAATGCTTTTATAATTGTGATATCTGGAATATGGTCACTATCAGATCTATTGTCTAGAACAGATAACATTATGCTTAAATTAAATTAAATTACATGAGATTCAATCAAGGGAAGGTTTTAATCCAACCCAATGGGAGAATTAACCAGGGAAATCACCAGTTATTCAATAGATATAAATGTAGTTTGTTAATCATTTGTAATAAATTCAGCCATTTGTAATCCACTCTCTTAGCCGTTTACAGCATCAGCCTCTTGCCCCCAACAATCTGGGTCCTCATTTTACCCACCACAGAAGGACGGAAGGCTGAGTCAACCTTGAACCTGGTGAGATTCAGACTCCTGGCAGTGGGCAGCATTAACCTGCAGTACTGCATTCTAACCACTGCACCAGCGTGGCTCTTACCAAACATCTGCTGCCTTAGCAACAGGGCTCCCCACTCACCCATTAATGCCTCTTAGCATCTGAACAATTTGCTTAGCTGGTTCCCAAAAAGGATTACTGTATTTTTTGGACTATAAGACCCACTAGTGTATAAGACACACCAAGATTTCGAAGATGTAAGGAAAAAAAGTTGTAATAATAATAATAATAATAATAATAATAATTTTATTTGTATACCACATCCTCTCCCCGAGGGGACTCGGAGCGGTGCACAGGGAAAATTAAAAAACTGTAGAAAATACATAAATAGAATAAATAGAATAAGTAAAAACAAATTAAACTAAGATTATCCCTGCACTAAAATCCCCAATTATAAATTAGCTAAAATCCCCTAACACCCTATTAGGCGGAGACTAACTAGGCCGGCCAAGCAGAAAAAGTGTGTTTTAAGTTTTTGACGGAAGGAGCGGAGGTCCGTAGTTGTTCTGATTTCGGGGGGAAGGTCGTTCCAGAGGGCTGAGCCCACCACAGAGAAGGCCCTTCCCCTGGGCATCGCCCACTGGCATAGCCTAGTGGACGGCACCCGGAGAAGTCCCTCTCTGTGGGAGCGAATCGGCCGTAAGGATGTATGGGGCAGGATCCGATCCCGCAGATAACTAGGTCCCGTGCCATGGAGCGCTTTAAAGATGACAACACCTTGTTGTCCTCCTAGGCCCAGAGGAGCATTCTGTAGGCTTCAGCAGGGCTGGGGGAAGGCGAAAGCCTGTTTTTGCAACAAAAAAAAAACAACCAACGGGCTATTGTTTGCAAAAAACGGGGCATTTTTGCCTTCCCCCAGTTCTGCTGAAGCCTGCAGAATGCTTCTGGGGGCTGAGGGAAGGCAAAAATGCCTCCGTTTTTGTGGAAAAAATGGCCTATTTTTTTGCAAAAATGGGATGCAGGGGTGGGGCTTCAGGAGGCCAAAAATGTCTATATTCGGCATATAATACACACCAACATTTCCATGCTCTTTTTGGGGGGAAAGGTGCATCTTATACGCCGAAAAATACGGTAATTCCCAGGTCACCATGCAGAGGACACAACAGCCCTCTCTAAACAGCATTTTACAGTGTCAGCCTGTTGCCCCCAACAATCTGGGTCCTCATTTTACCAACCTCAGAAGGATGGAAGGCTGAGTCAACCTTGAGCTGCTGGCAGTCAACAGTAGTAGCCTGCCATACTGCATTCTAAGCATTGTGCCACCACGGCTCATAAATAAATAAATAAAACTGAATGAAAATGCCTAATCCTATGAAACCACCCTTGTGTTCAAATCACCAGAAACTATTACACAAACAGTTATTAAATACTAGGGTACTTATGCATGCTTTAAACTTGGTCCATAAGCTGTTAAATTGGGACCTATTTTGAGAAGGTGGAAGATAGACATTGACTAATAATAATAGAGCATTATTAAATTTTAGCAGCACAGATATTACATAGCGCTCCATTGAGTTTAACTGTATGATGTTTGAGCACAGATTAATTGAAATTTGTATAATGAAGCCGCCACCAAATCTATTTTGCTACACTGCCTGTAAAATTAGGCAAACATTTCATCACCCACTGATGAACCCACCACCAATTTTAATATTTTATCATGTTTTATTTTTACTTTATTTTTATTTATTATGTGTTTTCCTTTGCAATTCTGATCAGTGACCATAATAAAAAATATTCATCCGTGTGATGCTGAACTTAATGATCTCATTATCATGTGGAGATTTTTATTGTCCCACAGAGCAATGAAAGGAAATGTAAAGCAAAAAAAATCTATAATTTTAATTCAGTGTGAAGTTTAACTACATATATAAGAGGATATTACATCAGATAAAGGAAACTATCTTAATCTCTGCTTTGAAAACTCCAATAGATCTTAAATTGTGGCTTATTCAACACAAAATTATACCTTGGTCTTATTGGATCCCTTTGCATTTGCATAGAACATGTATTAGTAAAGCATTTTGTTGTTAGCTATGCAGAGAGACTAATATATCACAGAAGTGAGTACAGTCCCTCACATTTTGTAAATATTTATGTATATCTTTTCATGTGACAACACTGAATAAATGACACTTGGCTACAATGTAAAGTAGTGAGCATACAGCTTGTATAACAGTGTAAATGTGCTGTCCTTTCAAAATAACACAACACACAACTATTAATGTCTAAACTGCTGGCAAGATATAATTAAATATTTACAAAATGTGAGGGGGTATACTCACTTCTGTGATATACTTTGACCTAAAATTATTCTATTGTGGAGAAAACTAATATTCCACATGTTAATTTGACTGAGACTGGTTTTAATATTTTTAAATGTCCATATTCTTCTGACTTAACGTACTTAAAACATGGAAATTGGAAGTTAGACAATGGAATTGTATTTCCTGGTCCCTTCCTCATGCTAGAAAGCTAAGTCTTCAAAACAGAAACATGAATGTATGGGTCCATTTACTCAACGGATTGAGAAGTTGATGTCACCTGCAATTTATGAACAAATTGCTTACAGATGGAAACTATGTAAGATACTATGTAACCTGTTTCCCTAAAAATAAGACCTCCCGGATAATAAACCCGATCAGGTTTTTGAGCTCATGCACTAAAATAAGCCCTCCCCCAAAATAAGCCCTCTCCGAAAATATTGCAACACAGCAGCAGCATGAGATGACCATGCTTGTCACCTTCTGCACCTCAAAAATAATAAGACCTCCCCAAAAATAAGGCTAAGCACTTATTTCAGGGGTCAAAAGAAAATAAGACCCTGTCAGGTAAGAACACACATATTAACAAAAGAACATATATCTCATTCTGTAAAGAAAATAAGTTTTCCCTATCAGTCATATTCAATTCTAGGGTTCGGTGTTCATATTCGTTTTTTTAGCCAAGGGAATTGCTAGGTGAGCAGGAACTGAGGCAGGAATGGGAGCTCACCCTGTCACACAGCACTCAGGTCTCAAACACAGTCTGTTAGCTTTCCAGCTGACAAGCTCGGTGCCTTTAATCACCCCCCCCCATTCCGTAATACAGTATAATTAATATCTTATACAATGAGTTCCCAAAAAGGGACGTGGTGGCTCAGTGGCTAAGATGCTGAATTTGTCGATCAGAAAAGTTGACAGTTCGGTGGTTCGAATCCCTAGCGCTGCGTAATGGAGTGAGCTCCTGTTACTTGTCCCAGCTTCTGCCAACCTAGCAGTTTGAAGCATGTAAAAATGCAAGTAGAAACCACCTTTGTCACGAAGCGTTCCGGTGCGACTTCAGCATTTAGTCATGCCAGTCATATGACCAAGGAGATGTCTTTGGACTGCGCTGGCTCTTCGGCTTTGAAACAGAGATGAGCACCGCCCCCTAGAGCTGGGAACAACTAGCACATGTGCGAGGGGAACCTTTACCTTTACCTTACAAAGAGTTCAAATTAGACAAATGAGAAACAGAAATCAGAATGTAAGGGTTTGTTAGGAACATAAATATTTTATGTGTAATAAGTTGCAACAACATTGTCAAGTCTATTTAAGGCAAGACTTAACAAGTGGGAAATAGTTAGACACTGTACTTTATGCTTTTATGGACAGGTGCATAAGAGAATTCCTGTTATGAACTTCTACCTGCCTCCCACCAAGTGATTCTTACATGCACACTGATTCTACTGTGACAGAGAAATCAATACCTGCACAATTTAATTTGGACAAGAATATTAGCAAATCAAATACTGAAAAAGAAAAAGCATTTGGTTGTACACATAAACAAAATGAAAACTAGCCAACAGCTCCTTTGACAGAAAGTAATCTATATTCCTTATGCTAACTTTGACCCAAGTATCAATAAATATCAAAGTCAGAAAAGGCTGTAAAATATAGGGTTGCAAATTTCTTGCCTGATTCTTAAAGAAAAAAAATAAATGGACAGCTTCCAAAGTAGATCAGGAGAAACTATGCAAGGAAAAAACCTTTTTTTAAACTTATTTTTAAGAAGAGATTGGACAGCTATTTGTCCAGAATGGTGTAGGGGGTTGGACTAGAAGATCTCCAAGGTCCCTTCCAACTCTGTGATTCTGTTAAATTCTGTTAAATGCAGTCATAAATTTATTATTTAATTTTTAGATAGTAGACCTCCAGAATGTGGAGGCTGTTTGCAAAAGAAAATTCCAGAGATAATCCAGATATTTGCAAGTATGGTTTTATCTGTGTAAATCTAGTGCAAGAATGGGCTCATCAATATAAAAAAAAATTGACCCAGTAATATTTTACAGCATGAGAGACATATTATCTCTAGTTATATGAAAAAAATGGAACATTCCCTATTAAAGAATATTAGACTAAGTAGATTATAATACTAAATAATCCTGAAGTCACTGTCCTGAAACTTACTCGTCACCTCTCGACTCGACTACTGTAATGCTCTCTACATGGGGCTCCCCTTGAGGTGCACCCGAAAGCTGCAGCTAGTCCAGAACGCAGCCGCGCGGGTGATTACGGGAGCCCCCAGATGCTCCCACATAACACCGATCCTGCGCGAGCTGCACTGGCTTCCTGTGGTCTTTCGGGTGCGCTTCAAGGTCTTGACGACCATCTTTAAAGCGCTCCATGGCTCGGGGCCTAGTTATATGCGAGACCGCCTCCTGCCCCATACATCCCTCAGACCGATACGCTCCCACAGAGAGGGCCTCCTCAGGGTGCCGTCGGCTGGACAATGCCGACTGGCGACACCCAGGGGAAGAGCCTTCTCTGTGGCGGGCCCTGCCCTTTGGAACGACCTACCCCCTGAACTCCGCACCATCTCCGACCTCCGCCTCTTCCGCATATTATCCAATCACCAAACTGATATAACCGATTTGGTGATCACACAATACTTGTGTGTGTGCAGTTTGAAATAATCTTCACTTCCGGGTTTCTTTGCAGGAGTAACACAGCTGATTCGCATGGCAATCTGCTCTGCCACATAAACCAGCTGAGAAGATAAAGGTAGGAAAATAGTGTGGGTGGGTGGGCGGGCTCAACTGATCATTGGAGCGAACCAGTTGGCTCTCATCTGATCGTCGGAGCTACCGGTTTGCCTGAACCCGTCCAAACCGATAGAATCCCACCCCTCACTGGCCCTGTGAAGAGACATGAGAGGCATAGAATAAGTGGGAGGCCTGCCTGGGCTCAGCAGAGGCTGCAGAAGCCCCAAACAATCTGGCTTGCCGACTTCCCTTACCTGCATTATTCTAACATGCCCGAGGCTGTTCAATTTGGAGACCTGTGCATGGCTATTGCCCGGCGTGACATTTACACCCTCTCCCCTGGGCTAATAATCCTCCCTCCCAGTTTCCCACAACAATAATTGTGGCAGGCCTGAAGGCCCAACACAAAAGATGGCTTCCAGGACTGACATCGAAGTATTTTTATTGCTTTAATAGCCTACTTATTGGTTACTCCAGTTTTTGTTAACTACCAGAGTTGTTGATCAACTGAACACCATATAAATCTATACAAATAAATAAATGCTGGTCTAATTAATCTTTTCATGCTATTTTGTATTATTTTAACTAGCTATACCCGGCCACGCGTTGCGGTGGCCCAGTCTGGTTAAATGGCCAACCAATCTGCCATTACACCTGCACACATACACCCAACCACCATATAAGCCCCAACCTACCTACCTACTGTATTTTTTTCTCTCTCTCTCTCTATCTATCTATCCCTCTACCTACCTACCTACCTACTGTATTTCTTTCTTTCTCCCTCTATCTACCTACCTACCTACCTACCTACCTACCTATTGTATTTCCCCCTCTCTATCCCTCTACCTACCTACCTACCTACCTACATACCTACCTACTATATTTCTCCCTCTCTATCTATCCCCCTATCTACATACCTGCCTACCTACTGTATTTCTCCCTCTCTGTCTATCCCTCTACCTACCTACCTACTGTATTTCTTTCTTTTTCCCTCTATCTACCTACCTACCTACCTACCTACTGTATTTCCCCCCTCTATCCCTCTACCTACCTACCTACCGTATTTCTCGCACTCTATACACCTACCTACCTACCGTATTTCTCCCTCTCTGTCTATCCCTCTACTTACCTACCTATTGTATTTCTTGCTTTCTCCCTCCACCTACCTACCTACTGTATTTCTCCCTCTCTATCTATCCCCCTATCCACCTACCTGCCTACCTACTGTATTTCTCCCTCTCTGTCTATCCCTCTACCTACCTATCTACTGTATTTCTCCCTATCTATCTATCCATCCCCCTACCTATGTACCTACCTACCTACCTACTATATTTCTTCCTTTCTCCTTCTACCTACCTACCTACCTACCAACCAACCTACCTACTGTCTCTTTCTTTCTTTCTTTCTTTCTTTCTTTCTTTCTTTCTTTCTTTCTTTCTTTGTATCTATCTATCTATCTATCTATCTATCTATCTATCCATCTATCCACCTACCTACCTACATACCTACCTACATACCTACCTTATTTCTGCCTCTCTATCTATCCCTCTATCTATCCCTTGGGGAGTTGGTCATCTAGTCCAACTCCCTGCTAGGCAGGAAGCCCTATACCCATGATAGCGAACCTATGGCACGGGTGCCACAGGTGGCACACGGAATCATTTCTTAGGCCACTCGAGGCATTGCCCTGTCAGCTTCAGTGTGTATGTGTGCCCTGGCCAGCTGATTTAGGCCTTCTTTTGAGGCCCTTTTTTGCCCTCTAGAGGTTTTCATCCTCCCCACTCTCCTATAAAGCCTCTGGAGCGCCGGGAAGCCTCTGGAGTGCCAGGATGACATAAAAAGCATGCCAAATGCAGGTGGTCATGCACATAGCATTATGGATGTGACACACCTGTGCACATCGCCCCTGCACTCCCCCTGCTATTGGCACGTGAGCCAAAAAAGGTTAGCCATCACTGCCCTATACCATTTCAGACTAATGGCTATCCAACATCTTCTTGAAGACTTCCAGTGTTGGGGCATTCACAACTTCTGGAGGCAAGCTGTTTCACTGATTAATTGTTCTAACTGTCAGGAAATTTCTCCTCAGTTCTAAGTTGCTTCTCTCCTTGATTAGTTTCCACCCATTGCTTCTTGTCCTGCCTTCAGGTGCCTTGGAGAATAGCTTGACTCCCTCTTCTTTGTGGCAACCTCTGAGATATTGGAAGGCTGCTATCCTGTCTCCCCTAGTCCCTCTTTTATTAAACTGTATTTCTCCCTGTCTCTCTATTCCCCTATCTACCTACCTACTGTAATACAATAATACAATAGCAGAGTTGGAAGGGACCTTGGAGGTCATCTAGTCCAACCCTGCTGCTCAAGCAGGAGACCCTATGCCGTTTCAGACAAATGGTTTTCCAGTATTTTCTCTCTTCAGTGTTGGGGCATCCATAACTTCTGGTGGCAAGATGTTCCACTGGTTAATAGTTCTCACTGCCAGGAAATTTGCCCTCAGTTCTAGGTTGCTTCTCTCCTTGATTAGTTTCCACCCATTGCTTCTTGTTCTGCCCTCAGGTGCCTTGGTGAATAGCGTGACTCCCTCTTCTTTGGGGCACCCTCTGAGATATTGGAAGGCTGCTATCATGTCTTCCCTAGTCCCTCTTTTATTAAACTGTATTTGCTGTCAGATGGGTGATTCTTTGTTACACTTTGGTTCAGTCCGTATTAAACAGTTTAAAGCAGCTGCCTGCCTCCGTTTTTTTTTTTTACCTCAGAGAACATTCCTGAGCAGAATTTCTACCCCCCCCCCACCCCTCTATGGGCCACCTGGGAGTTTGCTATCCTCTGTGCCTTTTTGGCCCCAAGAGGCCGCCGTATGAGGCCTTTTCCAACACTCACAGTTGAAAAGCAGTTTGATCGGCGTGGCTACAGGGATGTTAAATCACATTTCAGTGAGTACATTTTTTTGTGTGTAATTTGTACACAACACACGTGTGCTAGGCACAAAATGATTAGCTATTCTATTATCCGAAGTGCTTCGCTACGTTGTGTGAAAGTTTGGTTTAAATCGGTCCGGTACTTTTTGAGATTAGTAGATTCGTACAAACTATTTTACATTTTTATTTATATAGATTATTATTTCTTGTCTTTGCTTCAATACAGGGGAAGATGCAGATCATCTACTGAAATGGCTGATATATAAAATTGTTGTGGAGGAAATAAAGTTGTCCATTTTAAATAAAAAGAAATTGTGCATGAAACATTTGACACCACACACACACACACACACACACTCACACAAATACACACACACACACACACACTTATTGAAAGTCTCTGAATTGTGGGAAGTAAGGATATATATCCAGAGATGGTATTCAGCAGGTTCTGACCAGTTCTAGAGAACCAGTAGTGGAAATTTTGAGTAGTTCAGAGATCTGGTAAATGCCACCTCGGACTGACCCCTATTCTCTGCCTCCTGAACCCCAGCTGATCAGAAGAAAATGGGGATTTTGCAGTATCCTTCCCCTGCCACCACCCACCAAGGCACGCCCAGCAAGCCATGCCCACAGAACTGGAAGTAAAAAAAGATCAATCATAATATATATACTGATATATATATTACTTTTTAAAAAGCCAATAAATTTCTGAATTCTGACAAAGAACAGATTTCAGAATAATGATTTATGAAATTAAAAATGTGTGCAATTAAGGAATGGATATTTCCCCATTAATAGTTCAGTAGTTTAAAACTAATAGGCTCAGCCTGACCCTTGCTGTAGAATGAAAATTGTAATAAAATGATAATGTTTATGAGTATATGGTGATGAATGCTTTTGGGAAAATATGAGGAGGGAAAAAAACAAATTGTGTTGACCTCCAAAATATTATTTTGGTATTGTTCAAAGGTATTGTTCATCTTCTCCACTTCACTGTATTAATAAAATTCTTTAGAATACATCATCTGCCTTAGCTTATAACACTTTAGCATCAGAGGACAAGACAAAGATTATTGCTAATTTTAAAATCACTTTTACGTTTATATAAAGGCAAATTTATGAAGCAATAGCTACAAATCTTATATAAATAATGAATTATGTTGGCAATAAAGGAAAATGGCAATGTACCCACACCAGAAAACTCAATAGGATGAAATATTTGTTCAAATCCATAAATGGAATAGTATACCTTTAGTGACTCAGATAATAAACCTGAACAGTGTTTTACAATCTCAGCAACTTTAAGATGTGAGAACTTCAGCTCTCGGAATTCTATATCCAACCTCACCCAAAACTTTAAAGCCCTTTATATAGCACAGGACTGGGATATCTGAGGGACTGCCTCTCCTCAGTTATATCAGCCCACCCCATTTGATCTGGCAGAGAAGGTGTGTTGTAGGTACCACAGGCTAGGGACCTTCATTTGAAGAGTCCCGGGAGATATGTTTTATTGTTTGACTGACTGACTGACTGGCTGGCTGGCTGGCTGACTGACTGACTGACTGACTGACTGACTGACTGACTGACTGACTGACTGACTGACTGACTGACTGTCTGTCTGTCTGTCTGTCTGTCTGTCTGTCTGTCTATCTATCTATCTATCTATCTATATCTCTGTCTCTCTGTCTATTTATGTCTCTATCTGTGCAGTCGACATATAAATTCCTGATTTTCTTAGAAATTCCAGATGTAACATTTGAGCCTATAATTTAGCCTACTTGGAAATGGGAATACATTTCTTTTTGAAAAGTGTTATAATGTTGTTCATTCACAACTATGTCAAGCAATGTGTAAAATTTAAGATACTAAGAAAACTAAGATCATGGTATTCAGCCCTCTCAATTCCTAGCAAACAGTTGGGAAAGAAATTGAGGTGGTGACAGATTTTATTTTCATGCCCAAACCGATAGTAAAAAAATTAGCAACCCACCTTTGACTCTAGAGGACAGGAAGGCCTGGAGGAATGTTGTCCATAGGGTTGTGATGAGTTGGACACAACTTCACAACTAACAACAAGAAATCAAGGTGGGCTGAGTTGAGCTGAGCACTCTGAGTTTCATCCATTCACAACCTGTCCTGTTACAGTTTTCTTCTCTAGTTTCTATAACAAAATAGTTCACATTCCCTTATGTTTGCTCTAGTTTGGTAATCTCTAACAGGACTGTACATATTGCTGGCACCAAAGAATCTTAGACCACACACCAAGTGTGAAGTTTCCAAAAGATGACCTAATTAATTTACGAGCCCTGAGACAAAGTTTAAAAGAAATCCAGTTATTTATTAGAATCAACATTTTGGCATGTTCTTCTGTGGAGCTGAAAATGATTTCCGGCTAATGGTCTTTGCACTTTACCCGTGTCTCCCCTCCCCTCAGTCGGTGTCATAAATTACATCCACTAACGAGGTGCTGCAGCAGGCTGTGAAATTTGCACTCCACACACCGGCTGTAGAAATATGAGATCCAACTCTGGCCGAAGGTATGCATGGAATTCTTCCTCCAATGTCAACTTGATAATAGTCATGGTAACGTTTTACAAGTTGACATCAAGTTCACAACTAATACTTTGTGTTCCTTATAAATCAAAAATAAGAAAAATCAGATCAGGAACATGGAAAAAAATATTTTCCATCCGATTTTACTTGCAAATGCTACAATGTGCCTCATTCTACACATCACTGCACAGTGTGGATAGCTGTACTTACAAAATTCTTTGCATAGCTATAGTGATCAGGATTAGGATTGGAACAGCAATTTGCTAGTTTGACACTTTAATGCAAAGTTACCTAATTTACATAGCCAGAACCAACAACTGGATTAAAAGGCATGCAGATATAAATCCACGGCAGCACTTAATCACATTTGGGGATTCAAATTTCCAATTAATATATATAAAAATCAACAGAGAAAATGTATATTAGAGAAAACAAACTATAAAATGCATTGTATTATAGAACATTACTTGCAAAGATGCATTTATTAATAAATGTTCTCAGTTTGAAAAGAATGGCAAAATATAAATTAGAAAAAAATATACTGCATACAAAGAACATCTAGAAAATAATAGCAAAAAGCAAATCTAACAACATCATTGCCTTTATTAGATTTAAAGACTATAGACAGCATCATAGGGCTGGAAGGGACTTCAGAGGATTTTAGTCCAACCCAGGAGTGAAATGGTACCGGTTCGGACCGGTTCACCCGAACCGGTAGCAAAAACGCTACCCGTTCACCCGAACTGGTTGTAAAAAAAATGCTACTGGTTTGGGCGAACCATTTTTTCCAATGATTAGCTGTGACACGTGATTTATATTAGCTAGAAAGCAGGATCCCCTAATCTAAATTGCATGGCACAGTGGATTATGCCCCCTCGCTGTTCGCTTACCTTTGGAGTCACTTCCTGCACATGCACGGAAGGTCTGCACACTCACATTGCTAGTAAACCGATAGCAAAGATAAGTGGATTTCACCCCTGGTCCAATCTTTTTCTGAAGGCAGGAGACCTTATATGATTGGTTGTCCGGTCTACTTTTGATGGAGCACCCACAGTGATGGAGCACTATGAACTCCAGAAGGCAAGCTATTTTATTGATTAATCATTGTCATTGACAGGAAATTCCTCCTTATTTCTGGGTTGGATTGCTCTTTAAAAAGCTTCTATCCATTATTTCTTGTCCTGACCTCTGGTGCTTTGGAGAATAAGTCAATACCCTCTTGTTTGTGACAGCCCGTCAACTACTTGAAAACAGTTGTCATATCCCACCCACCCAATCCTTCTGTTTGATAGGTTAGACACACCTAACTTCCTCAACTATGCATCATACAATTTTGTCTCCCAACTCTTTATCACCTTTGTTCCTCTTCTCTCCATATGTTCTAGAATAACTGATTAAACTCCCTGAAAGCTCTCAGATAAGTGTCTGTCTGTCTGTCTGTCTATCTATCAAAAAATGACTGTGTGTGTCTGCGTGTTTGTGTGTATGTTTCAGCATAACTCTGGAAAACCTCAAGCAATTTCAACCAAACTTGGTACACAGATGACTTACTCTCAGGAAACAAATACTGTGGGAGTAAAACCCACCTAACACCCCTTGGGATGTGTTGTCTGTTAAGAGCCTGTTGTGCCTTAAAATGGCTTCTATTATACTGCTTTAAAATGGCTTCTACTGTATAGTGCTGTGGGGATGCCATGGTAATGGCTTCACAGTACTCCACAAGGGGGCTCCCTCTGATAAGGGGGAAAATCCAACATTAGAAATTTCGGGGACGTTCATGGAAGGAGGGTTGGGGTAAATAAATACCTGAGCAGCGCTGTGTTATCAGCTAGTCTCTTATAAAAGTTCTTCACCTTTGCAACCAGAACTGGACTCAAATGAAACCAACATTCAAACATATATTCTTCACCTGGAGCCTACACTACCAAGGCTACAACCAGATTTAAACTTGGGCAGTGGCACTCAAAAGAAAGAAGGTAATGTATTTAAAACGAAATAAACCATTTAAAAAAGTTGCCTAAATAACACTAGTATAAACATATATTTCTTTCATACAATGTTAATGAGTATAAACATGGTAAACTATTTTAATAACAGAAGCTGAATGTCTCATAAACTTTTTCTCCCCCCCCCCCCTCCCATCTCTTGGGCAGATATAATAAAGTAAATTGAATTATTAACAATGTCATACCTTTTTATCGCTCTTCATATCAACTGCATAATAATATGCATAATGGCATATCAGATCCTTTTAGTGAATTTCCCTATGGGAGACATTTATCTACCCACTTAGAAGCTCTGGAGCCAGGAAGAGAAAGCTGAACAATTCTAACAAGGCATCCTCCTCTTACAAGCAGGTATTGGGATAAAATAGCAAATGACATTTATTAGTAACTAACCCAGAGTTGCCCGGGTATTTATTTATAGTAGCTATTGTAACGCTCTCTACATGGGGCTGCCCTTGAGATGCACCTGGAGGCTCCAGTTAGTTCAGAATGCGGTCATGTGGGGGATTCTGGGAGTCTCAAGATTCTCCCATGTAACACCTCTCCTGCGTGAGCTGCACTGGCTTCCTGGGCCTTCCGGGTGCGCTTCAAGGTACTAGTGACCATCTTTAAAGTGCTCCATGGCATAGGTCCTGGTTATTTGTGGGACCGCCTCCTACCACATACCTCCCTTCGACCTGTCCGCTCCCACAGGGAGAGCCTCCTGAGGGTGCCGTCTGCCAGTCAATGCCGGCTGGCGACTCCCAGGGGAAGAGCCTTCTCTGTAGCAGGCCCCGCCCTCTGGAATGACCTGCCCCCCGACCTTCGTACAATCACAGACCTACGCCTCTTTCGCCGGGCATTAAAAACATACTTTTTTCATGTGGCCGGCCTGGCATAGTTTTTATTATTGATTTTTAGTCTGGTTTTAATTATGAATTTTAGCACGGGTCCCAAAATTTAATTTATTTAATCTATTTTTTAACTATGCTTGATTGTATTTATTGTCTCTGTTTTAATATTCCTGTGCACCGACCTGGTGGGGAAACGTTCGGACCAAATGTAATTTCTAATGCTGGAATTTCCCCCTGACCAGAGAGAGCCCCCTTGTGGAATACTGTGAAGCAGCTACCATGGCAACTCCATTGCACTGTACAGTAGATACCATTTTACGGCATTACAGTAGAAGCCATTTAAAGGCACAACAGGTTGCTAGGCATGCAACACAGCCCCAGTTTGAATCCCAGTAAAGGGTATGGCCAGCTGATGAGAGCCAATAAGCTCGAAATAGATCTATCCTGGTCTCTCTCTAATTTAATTTATTGATCAGCTCATAAAACTAACACACATATTTAAAAAAAAAGACACAACGAAACTAATAGCTTTCTGTCTAGATGGTCTCTGGTGATGAGCTGAAAGGCAGAAAAGGAAAGCAGTATGCTTCCTGCCTTAATTGGGGCTTACCAGGGTGTTGTGACACAAGCATATACTTATTTCCCCTGTCTCAGCTGATCAGGATAGAACCAGTGGTCTGGTGGCAATTACAACTGCCTCACATGTAATACTTCCCTGGTCCGAATCCCAGTAAGGGTATGGCTAGCTGATGAGAGCTAAATAGCTCAAAATAGATCTATCCTAGTCTCCCTTATTTATTTATTTATTAGCTCAAAACCTAACGTGTGTGTGTGTGTTATGTTTGTGCTGATAAATAAATAAAGTGAGACTAGTATAGATCTATTTCAAGCTATTTAACTCTGATCAGTTGACTTGAGAAAGTCATGGAACATAGGGAAATCTGCCCAAATTGCCCAAAGAAATCATGACATTTTGTTAATGCAGATAGTCCAAAATGAATGATTCCCACACCTTAAGTTGGCATACTGCTTAAGCAGGAGACTAAACCTTCACTTGGCTTGCTTAGACACTTTTGGACATGCAAAACAATACAATAGTTCTATTTGCCTTTGTAGATCATGAACTCCTTGCACAACATATCAATAAAATCTAGGTCAGGTGAAAGAGGCCAGTAATCACATTTAAAAGCTGATGGGTTACTATATCATACAATGAATACTTAATAATTGTATGGGTAAGGAGAAGTGAAATTGTATGGCTAAGTGAAATTGTATGGCTAAGAAGAATCTCGAGTTCCGGTTCCGGCTCCAGCGGCGAAGAGCGAGCCTAGCGCTCGCTCGCCGTTTTGTTGCTTTTTCTGCCCCCCCACGGGGGCGAGACGCCCCTTTTTGGGGGGTCTCCCGTAGGGCCGGCTCGGCAGGGACGCCCCCCCTCACGGCGGTGGGCGAGGCGACCCTTTTGCCGCGGCCTAGGTGAAGGAGAACATGCTGCGGGGGGTTCTCCCTTCGCCTAAGGACGTAGGCGCCATTCACATCTATGTAGAGGGCTGAACGTCGATGTCGGAAGGCTTCCCGAGGCTTCAGCTGCAAGGGGAGAGTGAGTGTTCAAAACCCCTTTTTTTTCTACTGTCAGCCGGGTTGAAAGGACTGGGAGGGGGGTGTTTGTTTTTTTTAAAAAAACCCTCGGATCTAAGCGGCACTTGGAAATGGTTCCTCGCGGCGAGGAGCGGAAATTTTCAATCCTGACTGTTTGCGTTAAGGGAAAGTGGATTGCGGCTTGCTTGCAACAATGTTTCTAGGTCTGGCTGATACAATTTCTCTCACTACTCTCTCCTGCGGGCTCTGAGCTGGGCGGTGGAAAATGGCCTCTCTTTGTTCCTGATTGACTATTTTGTTTATGGAAAATTTCCAGTGTCTCTTTGCAATTTGGACTATCTCTGGTTTTTAATGAAGAAATTTTTTCTTTTGGATTTGTGATTTCTTTTCTGGAGTACCTTCGCTATTACATCTATTGAGTTGGAAAACTGTCTCTCTCTTGGTTCCTGTATTTTACAACGTTACAACCTTGATCAGAACTTTTGGCTCCCGGTTAGTCTCACCAACCCCACCCTGAAAACGCCATTTTGGTGGCATTGATTTTAACAGTTAATCATGGCTCAAGAAACAGCACTGACAAGTTTAGAACAACGGATGGCTTCTCTTGAAACTGTTATACAAACTTTGGTACAAGAGATTCAAGCCCAGAGGGCAGAAAACATCAATTTCAAGAAGGAGCTATTGGACACACGGAAGCAAGTGCTGGAAAACACACAGAAGACTGAAGAATTGGAAGGGGGGTTGGCGGGGGTTAAGGGAGAGATTAAAAATGTTACTAAAGAGGTTGGGGAAACAAATGGGCATGTGTCTAGGATAGATATGGAAAGAATGACATATTTTTTGAGATTTCAGAACGTTCTTGAGGAATCTGGTGAATGCCTCCCTGATCTTATGAGCACAATTTTAGCAGACTATTTACAAAAACCTAAAGATGAGATCAGGGGGGACATTGACCTAGCCTACAGAATTAACTCAGCATATGCCAGGATAAATGAAGTGCCTAGAGAGATACATGTGAAATTTGTTAGAAGGTCAACCAAGAGGAAATCCTGAAAGTGCAGAGAGGTAGTCCATTAATCTACCAACAAAAAGAGGTTGCTATCTTGAAGCAGATCCCTAGAAAGATTCGAGAAGCAAGGAGGAAATTTTCCTTCTTGTCTAAAATTTTATTTGATCATGGGATTTGGTTCAAGTGGGTGACACCCGAAGGGATGCTGGTGTTCTGGGAAGGAGGAAGAGTGAGGATTAAAACAGTTGCTGAGGCGGAAGCCTTTCTTAAAAAACATTCCTCTATCCTGGGGGAAGATCCAGGGGGGACGGAGGGGGCCACGGCCCCGCCTACTGGGGGCCTGGAAGGAGAAAAAGAAGATTCAATTGCCAAGAGACTTAGATCAAAAAAATAACTTTGCCTTGACTTTTCTTCTTGAATAATTTTGCATAATATTTGTATTTGGATTTTTTGTAAAGGACTGACAGTATTGAATTGAGAATTTAGATATATGTACACGCTTTCACTTTGTAGTTTGATGAAAAATGTTTTTCTTTTTATTGTTATTAATGTATTTTGAGGTCCCGGAAGAGCCGACGACCTCGACGTGAATGCTTTCAAAATTTCTTTGTATCCCTTACCCTATCCTACAGAAAAAATGTAAAACCAATAAAACTTTTTCAATATAAAAAAAAAAAAGAATCTCGAGACTTAAAATGGACACCTAACATCAAAAACGTCATCACAAAAGCTCAACAAAGAATGTTCTTTCTGCACCAGCTCAGAAAGCTCAAAATGCCTAAGAAGCTGCTCATTCAGTTCTACAGAGGAATTATTGAGTCTGTCATCCGCACCTCCAAAACTGTCTGGTTTGGCTCTGCAGCCGAACAAGACAGACACAACTTCAGAGGATAATTAGAACTGCAGAAAAAACAATTGCTACCAATCTACCTTCCATTGAGGACCTGTATACTGCACGAGTCAAAAAGAGGGCTGTGAAAATATCTTAAGACCCCTCACATCCTGGACATAAATTGTTTCAACTCCTATGCTCAAAATGATGCTGTAGGACACTGCACACCAGAACAACTAGATACAAGGACAGTTTTTTCCCAAATGCCATCACTTTGCTTAACAACTAATTCCCACAACACTGTGAAACTATTTACTAAGACTGTATTACTACTATTCTTCTCTTCCTTCTAGTACCTATCTCTTCCCACTTATGGCTATAACCATGTTACTTGTATCTTTCAATTTATATTGTTTTATTTGTTTGCTAATACAATTTGATAGCTTATTAGTAACCTTGACTATCACTAAGTATTGTATCTTTTATTCTTGATGATGTATCTTATTCTCCTTATGTACACTGAGAGCATATGCACCAAAGACAAATTACCTGTGTGTTCAATCACACTTGGCCAATAAAAAATTCTATTCTATTCTTTAAAAAGTGTATTTGGTAGATTTCTACAGGTTTATCTGGCCACTCGTTTGGCATAAATGGCACCCTTGAAAGTGTTGAATTTAAAGAAATTACTATATATTTAATAAGGTCTTATCTTTGAGTATGGCAAGTAATTGAATTTTATTGCTATGGTACTATCACTGCTTTATTAATCTAAACACATTTTGTCTCAATACAAAAACCTAAAACTGATGAGGCTTTTTGCAAAATATTATTCAGAAAGAAAAGAGGCCATGAGAATTAACATGCAGGTCTATCTACATTGATTTCTGAGTAAACATACAACCGATGATATGGTATGAATTTCAAATCCGTAAATAAAAATATTGAAAATATTTTCTAAACTCAATAGCAGTAAAGGGGTGAGGGGAGGGAGGGAGAAGACAGACAGACAGACAGACAGACAGACAGACAGACAGACAGACAGACAGACAGACAGACAGACAGACAGATTCCAGAGGTGGTATTCTACCGATTTGGACCGGTTCGCCTGAACAGGTAGCAGAAATCATGGGTGGCCCCACCCACCCACCCCAGCTCTATGGCATTCCATTTAGGCCCTTTTTTTGCCAAAAGTGCATGTGCAGAATGCTGGGCGCATGCGCTGAGGTGGCGCATGTGAGCAAAGCTCACATTTGCGAACCAGTAGGGAAGATAAGTGAATACCACCCCACATACATACACACAATACATACATACATACCTACCTCATATCTATAAACTGCTAAACCATTTCTCTTTCGTATACGTGAAAACTATTTTCTTCCTTGGAGAACACAATTCTTTAAATTTGTTTCACTGAGCCTTCCCCCAAGTATAACATGGAAACATTTAGTACAACAGATTCATAAACTCTCCAATCAAGGATTGCAGATATTTGCAATTCAAGGACTATTAAAGTGAGGTTTCTTATTAAAGGGAATGACTCTAGTAAATAATTCTACAAATATACTTCATGTGTAGCAGGTATTTATCCTGAAAATATGTAGGATAACTATGGAGTTTGTTTCAACTTAACTAAAGTATTTACACATCTAAAGATGATTAAGCAACACGCTTCTTCTCTGTATTGTAAATGCACAACATACTTGAGCAATATTTATTTATTAAATTTCTACACCACCCATCTTTCCTAAGTGACTTATCCAAAATCCAGTGGGATTGAAAGCGCCTTATCAGAAATGAAAGAGTGGTAGCTCTGGTTCTACAGAAGCCAGTAAGTTCTAGCCAAGGGTGGGTTCCTGCCAGTTCTAACCTCGTCTATAGAAAAGTTTCCACAAATCTACAGTGCCATTTACAACCGGTTCCAGATCCCTCCCCCCACTCATCCGCACACCATCAAGATGAAGAGGGAGAGGAGGAATTCTGGGAGTTGAAGTCCACAAGTCTTAATGCTGTCAAGTTTGAACACCCCTGGAGGTTTTTTTCTAAAGGGTTAGGGGTGCAAGGGTTTTGTAACTTGACAGCTTTAAGACTTGCATGCTTCAAATGCCAGAGTTTCTGAGCCAACATTTTGGTTGCTAAGCAAGAGCGTTGTTAAGTGAGCTTCACCACATTTAACAAGTTGGCCACACCCACCCAGTAACATAGCTGGAAAGCCACTCCCATCGGGTCACATGGCTGGGAAGCCACTCCTACCCGGTCACATGGCCGGCAAGCCCCGCCCTGGGTCCTTGCGGAGAAGGGCGGGATATAAATGTAAATAAAACTAAAAAACTCCCACAAAGCAGGCCACACCTACAGAAGAGGTTCTAAAAAATTTTGAAACCCACCACTGGTTCTAGCTTAAAATTGTATAGGTCAGGCTTATTTGACAGACTCTCCTCTGCAAATAGCAACTTTTCCTATAGCTAGGTTCAGTAGTGGGATTCAGCCAGTTTGCAACTATTTGGGAGAACCAGTTATTAACTTTCTAAGCCAGTTTCTAAGCCAGTTTGGAGAACCGGATTTTGGAAGAAATCTCCTTCCTTAATCCTGTAAGTAAGGCAGGAAGGAAACATTCTGGTGTTGTTTCTAGCCTAATCTTTATTGTCCTGTTTACAAAAATTGCCTTTTCGGTTAAACCTTATTACTTTGTAACAGCTAAGGCGAAGTGCCTATCGACATGAGTGATGTTGAGTTGGCCACGCCCACCCAGTCACATGACCATTGAGCCCCATCTACCCAGCTGGTCATTAGGGCAGATAACTGGTTGTTAAATCATTAGAACTCCACCACTGGTTCAGTATGCTGCCTTCATCATTGTTAGAAAAGAGATTTCATGACAGTCCTCTTCAACAAATATAGCTGTCCATTTTGGCAAGTTGAATCAGTTGCTAATATCCTTCTTTAAGGCTCAGATTAAAGGACTGAATTTGGTCCTTAAACTAACTTCCATAAGTATTCAGAAGAAGGCTTTCTTGTTATTCTTTAGCAGATAAATCAACCATGATATTCAGGACTGCAGCATTTGTTCAATCAACATTACATTGTTTTAGCGCAATTCCGATGCTACCTAACCAATTTTAATCATATTGTTTTCAGGTTGGGTTAACAGGGCATTCAGATGATAATGTATATTATGTGATCACTGACCATAAATAAATATATAACAATATAACATTTCTTCACAGAAGACTGCAATGTCCTCTAATTTTGTAATCTAGTACCGCTATGTAAGAGTCTGATCATATTAATCTGAAAATTGGGTGTTAATTTCCTAGGAACTGGTCTATGGATATTCAGTTACTCAGGCTACAAGATCAGATCAAACAAACAGTCTTTAACCTCCTACCAACAAGGAGGAAACTAAATTGTTGAACAAGAAAGTCAATAATCAGATTAGTAATACTGAAAGTTCATGAACCATATATCAAAGAGTGACAGTTGCAGAGTAGGAAGATGCTCTGGAGGTACTGTGGTCTAAAAGAGATGAAACTTTATAACTCTGGAAACTTCCAGAGAGCAGATGTCTCTAATCATAACACAGCTGGGCAACTTTTAAGCCAACTTGTGTCTGATTCAGAGCTGGGAGAACATGGCACTCCTCCAATTTCTCAGCAGCGGAGTTGAGAGTACACCAAAAAGAAGGAACGAAGCTTCCAGATTAAAAAAAGATTGAGAGAAATAATCAAGCATCATGGAAGAACTAGCAAAAGACAAAGCAAAAGAAATATCCTATCAAATTTCAAACATTAAACTTTCTATTTCCTTTTCCGATATTATTATACTCTTGTATAATAACTCCTTGAAACCCTTGCCAAGCAGATTATTACTATTATACAATTTGCTTATTTTTTCCCCTTCACCTTGGCTTGATTGTTGAACTGAAAACCAATAAATTAACCTTCCTTATGGATTATCTCTTGATCAATCATGGTGAAACTTTGGCACGTGCAGCTTTGGACAAGACAAAAAGTGGGTATTTCACAGGAGGATTAAAAGATAAACCAAAGTTTATACAGGAAGTTTAAATGGCATATAAGTAACCAAACAAAACTAGAGTCTAGTCCTGTACTATTTCAGTAACACAGGTGCAAAGTACACACATATAAGATCATAGCAAACTTACAAAGCAGTTGCAAAAACCCCAAATGGAGAATTGTAAGCCTCAGTTGGCCGAGAATAACCAATGAGGGAACTCCAGAGTATTAAAACTCCACACCAAAGTTTTCATTTAAGATTGTTTTCCTTTCCTTTAACTGGCTTCCTGTCCATGACAGCCATACCTAGTATTGCACTGGGATTTATCTAATGAAAACAGGGCAGGAACAAATATTCCACAGACCAACCCTAATGTCCCCAGGAACAAATTGTTACAGGTCTTGCTCTCCAAATTATATATTTGCTTTCCATTTACCAAATCTAAAGACATTCTTGATCAAACATTAGAGTTCATTTATATCAAACTTTTTCGTATTTGATTTATTTGTTCCAGTAGTTTCCAGGCATTATGGAATATTGGTCAAAACCTAAACAAAATGACAAAAGATGCTGCTGTGGCTACATTTCAGGAGTACAAAGCAGAAGATTCAACATTTCTTGAATCCCATTAAACATATAATGGCATGGCTTATAGGATAGTTAATCTGTAGGATCAATTAATCTTGGTCTGAACTAATGCAATTTTAATTTGCTTTAAGCAGGATTAGGCTGTGCCAAGAAATACAGTAGACTCCAATAGCTCCTTTGGGCATTGATACAAAAGGCCAAGAATCATTTGATGAGAAATAAAAGTACATATGCTTGAACACACCAAACAAACAAAGGGGTAATAACATATGAGCAAAAACGAGATAAATTATCCTCCAGTCACTGCTCTAAAAGGAAACAAAACTGAACTGGATACTGAAGACAGAAGATTGCCAAAGGAAGGACATTGCTACAAAACTTATTCATTTTCATATTTAATGCAGTTTTGTATTGTAGTGCCTGGGTTTTTGTTTACACATCAACATAAAATGCTGAATGGATCCATACAAAAATGTTTTAACAGACATATCCTAGATTATGGTGATCTAGTAATATAATCTGAGATATTTATAGGAAATATTTATAATAATTTTATGTTAAAAATTTTATGGCATAAACAAGAAAATTATCCTTACATAAACTGTTGCTTAATTCCTACAAAACGTCACCAGAGCACTGGCATTATTTAATCAAATAATGAAACACCTCCAAGCAAACAACCAAATGCAGAGAGTCAGTACTTCAGAGTCTGACCCTGAGCTACATATAGTCTCTTCTATTAGAATGCCCTTCAAGTCACAGATTATGTTAAAGAACAATTGTGGAATGTGCTTTTTTGTGCTGCTGTTTTTCTCTTTAAAAATCTGTCATTTTCTATGAAGTAATTGGCACTGACAGACAAAACAAATGCCATATAGCTAACAGTCAAAACAGAGAATGATTTACATACACGCAGGGAACTTGTTTTCTGATTATAGCATGAATGGGCCTTTCAGCATAAATTTGCCTAAAGTGGAATCAAAGATTTGGCACAAATTAACCTTAGCCTCCTTTACTAGCTAGAAATGGACTCTGAATAGATACTCTACAACCAAGGCTGCTACAAAAAGCAGCATTCAACAGTTACTCTTAGACCTAATACTAATAGTCTAAGACCTAATAATCCATGTTACATTAAACATGGACTACTATTAAAAGCACATGAATAACTCTTCCGGAAACATGTAAAGTTGATCTATTTAGCATCCCTTTCTCAAAGTAGCAAGGATAATTTTTGGGAGCCTGAGTAGGACAAGCTGACAAAAATCTCTCCCAGTGTTTTTCTAGCAAATATTTATTTGCTTGTATTGTAGCATTCTGTGTCTATGTAAAGGAAACACATGAACCTGACTCCCATCTCTTTACCCAGGCCTTTCTCGTTTAGCTGTTGTTCATTGATTTAGTGGTGGTGGAGGAAGATCTTTTTTCAGTTGTTGAATAACTATTGTATTACTTTTAAAGATGATAAAAAAACCATATGTACTCTGCTACTAGAGGTCTTGTGACATGGATGTCAAGACCAAAATAAATTAAATACAACCCCTCCCTTGGGGGGAAAAAATCATGGGGAGCAGCATAGAACTGGCTATGTGATATTTTGGACCCAATGCATGTATTTAGATTCCCTCATTAAATATTCACTGGCACTCCCCTATCTGGCAGATGAATAAGTCAATCCCCTCTTCTCTGTAAGAGCCTCTCAAGTACCAGACAACTATCATGTTACCCTTAATCCTTCCCTTTGTTAGGCTAAAGGTAAAGGTTCCCTTCGCACATTGTGCTAGTCATTTCTGACTCTAGGGGGCAGTGCTCATCTTTGTTTCAAAGCCAAAGAGCCAGTGCTGTCCGAAGACGTTTCTGTGGTCATTTGGCCAGCATGATTAAGTGCCGAAGGCGCACGGAATGCTGTTACCTTCCCACCAAAGGTGGTTCCTATTTTGCTACTTGCATTTTTACATGCTTTCAAACTGCTAGATTAGCAGAAGCTGGGACAAGTAACAGGAGCTCACTCCATGTTACTTGTCCCAGCTCGTTCTGTGCACCTTCGGCATTAAGTATGCTGGCCACATGACCATGGAGATGTCTTTGGACAGCACTGGCTCTTCGGCTTTGAAGCGGGGATGAGCACCATCCCCTAAAGTTGGAACAACTAGCACAAATGTGTGAGGGGAACCTTTACCTTTACCTTTGAGAAGCCAAAATAAAGCAAGCAAATCGCTTATCTATTGCTACCACTCCAATGTTTTCTTCATAGCTATCACTGTCTGTCAACAACCAAAATGATGCCCATTTACATTGACATCAGTGGTTGGAGTACATAGAAATCAAACTGTGTGCATTATTGCTAAAAAGATAGAGGAGCTTAGTTATAACAACAAAGGCATGGCCAGGGGCTAAGTGTAAAAACAGATCATGATGGTTCCAAGCTGAGCTACAGCAGCAGGGGAAAACAACCAGTTTCAACAACATTCCCACCATTTTCAAGGAGAACATCAGGAATCACTTTGAAATCCTGAAGAACTCTGGAATGAACTTAAAATAAGTGCTGTTAAGGAGGAATGGGAAAACAGATTGTCAAGGATTAAGGAACAGAAGAGAGCAGTCTGGATGTCAGAACAAATAGTGGAGATGCCAAGAAGAGAAAAGAAGCCAGTGCTGTGAAAGATAAAAGCTCTCAGGAAGAAACTCAACAAAGAATTTCAGAGAAATGTTCAAAGAGACAATAAGCAAGACTACAAAAGTATCTGTAAAGACACTGGAAGAAATAGAGAAAAGCAGTCACAGAAAAAACTAGATTGGAAGAAGATGAATATTGTTTTGA
This sequence comes from Rhabdophis nuchalis, assembly GCA_039707465.1. Taxonomy (NCBI): domain Eukaryota; kingdom Metazoa; phylum Chordata; class Lepidosauria; order Squamata; family Natricidae; genus Rhabdophis; species Rhabdophis nuchalis. The sequence goes on along the minus strand of CM077645.1, from coordinate 93,634,296 downwards.
GACTGAAGGAAGAAATATCAGTAACCTGATTTGTATTGATGAGATCATTCTGAGAGCTGAAAATGCAAAGTATCTACAAACTCCAGGAAGAAAAGTGAAGAAGCATAGTAAAAAATGGAAGTCAAATGAAATGTAAAGACAACCAAATTAATGAGAACAACACAATACATTTTGAAGAAAGATAGAAAGAAAATTGATATTTTGAACATAATCAATCAATCACTATGACTAGCTGGACTAAACACAGCTATTCCACAGTACATTTGTTTGTGGAGATACTGACAGTAATGATGGTTGATCTTTTTTTTTTTTGAAATTCCAAGTGCATCAAAATATATAAATTGCAAAATGATTCCACATAAAATTACGAAACCTAAAAATATATCACCATCAGTGGTGGGATTCAAAATTTTTAACTACTGGTTCTGTGGGCGTGGCTTGGTGGGCGTGGCAGGGGAAGGATACTGTAAAATCTCCATTCCCTCCCCACTCCAGGTGAAGGTTGCTGCAAAATTCCCATTTCCTCCTCATCAGCTGGGACACGGGAGGCAGAGAGTAGATGGGGGCGGGGCCAGACAGAGGTGGTATTCACTGGTTCTCCGAACTACATAAAATTTCTGCTACTGGTTTTCCAGAACTGGTCAGAACCTGCTAAATACAACCTCCAATCACTATTGATACGGCTACAATTGAAATACTTTCCATTGAAAGCCATATCATTCCACTCATAAGGGCAGGTAGAACACATTGAAGTTTCATAAGTATAATCTTTACTGTCATTGTACTTAAATACAACGAAATTGGTTCATACACTTTCTATATTTCAGAAGGAACCATTTCAATGTCGGGGGGGGGTGCTATTCCAAAGGAATGGGGCAAATGGCATGCTTCCGTTGCCCTTTGATGTGGACATATTTTATTGGGATAAAATAAATATTTTAATGGGATATATAAACAGCAAGGAACAACACTTCCTAGGAGAAGTTGATTGTAAAATTATGCATTTTAGAAAAATACATATGAAAATAAGTACAAATTGTTATGCCAACCTTATAAAAATAATGAAGTGATACCATAATGAGATAAAATGGAGAAAAGATAAATGGGAGACATTGAAATTATTATGTTTGTATATCCCTCAGGGCATAAAGAGAAATAAATTATTTGAGTGAATATCTCTACGGCCCATTTGACTCTTATATTACATTTGTAGTGAGACAGAGGAATGTGTTGTTCAAAATTCCAGCAGCTACATTTTAACACAAACCAAGTAATAATCACAGTTTTTGACAGAGGAATTCTAGCTTAATAGTAGACTACACAATTGACATGATGAGCTATGTTTCTAATTTAATCACTGGCATCACTATTTAAGTAGATTGGATACAGGTGGTAGTAGGTAATCAGCTGCCTGAGAATCTGAAGGGATACCTCCCACCAAATAAGTTATATTTTATAGTTATATTATTTTTTTAAATTGTATGACAGGTAGTAAGTTTGGTACAGGGATGAAGTTGCTGCCCTAGAAACCAGGAAATCGTGAGTTCTAGTCCTAATTAGGAATGAAAAGTGGCCAGGTAACTTGGGGCCAATCACTCTTTCTCAGCCCAACTTACTTCACAGGGTTACTGTTGTGGGAAAAATAGGAGGAAGAAAGAGTATTACATAAGTTCTCCATCTGTTTTGTTTGATGTTAAATAGCTATTTCAGGTGTTCAAATTACTTCTTCATAGATACTGTATAATCTCATCTGAGAATAAAATGAATTTCTTATGGCCACCTACTAAATGAGCTTTTTAGCCAGTGGCTTCCCAGTTCCCACTCCTAACTTACATGTACTCATACATAGAGTTTTCATGCATAGTGGAACTTTGATTCTATGTGCCACTATTTTCAGCAACATTAGATCTCATTCTACCAAAAAACAGATTGAAGCAGAAATCCAACATTTTTGCTAAATCCAATGACCAAATATTGTCCAATCACAGTCAAAGTAATCATATGAGAAAAAAAATCAATGTCCTAATAATGTCATGTTTTATCTATTTTTATATATAGCGAGGAATATTTGAGACAGATATCAAGCATAGAAAAAATAGGTCTCCTAGTGCACACAGAAAACTAGGCAAATATTCCTAAGTGGATACCTTTAACTTTTGCAATAAAATACATGAGTCAACTATAATTTCAGTTTTAGTGAATTGGTTTTATTCCTCATGGAAACACAACAGAAATTAAGAACCTAGAAAAAATGCATATATACATACCGGCATTTGAGAGATAGCGCACATTTCTCATCACTCCTTCAGTGTAAGCTCCTGTCTCATAATTGTCCATCTCCCCAGAGACAATGTCCACCACTCTTGCTGCCCTCCCACGGATGGCACCAGCTGCACGGTCCAGTTCATCGGGATTCTGCTCTCTTAGGGCAATGATGCACTTGTTTACGTCCTCCAGAATATGACTTTCTATGAAAAAATGAGATCACACAAGGTTACTGTGACCCAATGCCTTGTCTAGTTTCTTTTCTGCCAATAGGACAAATGAATGAAACCAATTGATTGATGTTATGGGTGAGGGGTGTCAAACTCAAGGCCTGGGGGCCAGATCCAACCCATGGGGTGCTTAGATGTGGCCTGCAGGACCACCTTGTTAACAGCTAAGAACTGATCTGTGGTGCCTCTGCCAGTGAAAATGGAGCTTGCGACGGCTTGCGGCCCTACCAAGCTCCATTTTCACTGGCAGAGGGTTGCAGAAGGCCATTGCAGCCAAAAATGGAGCTTATGACACTCCTGAGCATGACCCTCCTGAGCGCTGTTTTTGCTGGCAGAGGGTTGCAGGAGGCCATTGTAGCTGAAAACTGAGTTGGGAGCCCATTTTCTCTGGCAGAGTACTCGGGTCCCCACAGGTGCCCCCGAAACAAGTGATGTCGAGCTGGCCATGCCCACCCTGACCTCACCCACTCCAGCACCCCAGAAGTCAAACACAAACCTGATGTAGCCCTCAATGAAATCAAGTTTGACAACCCTGTTATAGCCAAAATTTCATATGTGAGTACAGGTCAATATATAAACAATATATTGTACTAATATAAAGGAATTCTTTAAAGATTTATAAGAGTCTATGAACTCTTATGGACATTTTGCAAAGTTTTCTTTCTTTTTCTGTTTTTTGGAGGTATATGTCGGTATTTTCATTTTATAATAAAATAAATGCAGTAGTTTAATAGGGTATGAGCACATGCTTCAACTTTTTATGTGGTTTATTATATTTTCAACCTAATCTATCATTTTCAATTTCCAACTCCTGAGAAGGTAGTTGGAAGGAAAATTACTGTTTCAATAACACCCAATAGACTTTGCACCTAAGTAAATGTAAAATCCTCAAGTTAGTATTATATATTTTAAGATTGGCTAAAACATGCTACAGTCTGAAAGAAAATCTATACCAAGCCTCCACAAAGGTAATTAAAATTAGAATAATTAATCAGCAGCTCATAATCTTTTTGTAGCCTTAATTTCCTGCATTATTCGTGTTCAATCATCTCTATATAAATTCCTCTCTTCAGACCAAATGCCAAACTCCATCCAACATACTAATCTGTAATACAGGGATTACAGACAACTTTTCAGTTGCTCTACATAATTAAAGGTGTTCAACGAAGAATGTTCACTTCAGTCCACAAAACAATCTGATCGGCAGAATTGTGATAAAGCTTCAATTCAATTTTAATGGATAGACACTTTCTGTGTTGGCAGACACAATCTATGGCAAGCAGAGCACATTCAACCAACAATAACTCATGCTCTAAGTGAGAAAAACTCATACAAGAGAAGGCTATGTTTCTAGAGATCACTACAATTTCTGTCCTTATCTCTTCATTTACTTCCTAAACACCCTTCTCCCTGCAGCAGAACAATAATGGGTTAAAAAATAAACTATAACGTCAAGGCAGAAAACACACTCCCATAGCAGGGCAGTATGAAGCCAACAATTCTGGCTTCACATAGTAAAACATAGATCATTGCTGTGTTCTGAGAGGTCTTTCATAACAAACAATGTGTCAAACACTGGGGAAAGGAGGAGATTCAGTCAGTTCAAGTGAATATAAAGATTTATTGCAAGCTTTAGCTCTCTGCAAGAATTTGGCCAACTAGCGGTCAAGGAAAATGAGGGGGAGATAAGATCAGCTGGTGTTGTTCTTCTTTTTACTGTTGTTTTGATTTGTTTCTCCCTTTCTTAAAGCGTAGCAATTAAAATATGGAAGCGGGCAAGAGACAATGGGTGGATAATTTCTTTTTTTGTTGTTGTTGTTCTGATTTGCCCTTCCTTTTCTCTTTCTGCCTTTTCTTCTTTTTATGTAGGTGACATGATTAGATGTTAGATAGGAAAGAAAGATAAAGTTGTTTAATAAAGGGTGATATGATTAAAACCTAGAATAAGTGATAGAAATAAGAGAAAGGGGAATATTAGTGTATACATTTTATATAACCACTAGCTATACCCGTCCATGCATTGCTGTGGCCCAGTCTGGTTAAATGGCCAACCAATCTGCGTGTAGATCTACACCTGCACACATACATACAACCACCATATAAGCCCCAACCTACCTACCTACCTACTGTATTTCTCCCTCTCTATCTATCCCTCTACCTACCTACCTACTGTATTTCTTTCTTTCTCCCTCTATCTACCTACCTACCTACTGTATTTCTCCCTCTCTGTCTATCCCTCTACCTACCTATCTACTGTATTTCTCCCTATCTATCTATCCATCCCCCTACCTACATACCTACCTACCTACCTACCACATTTCTCCCTTTCTATCCACCTACCTACCTACTATGTTTCTTTCTTTCTTCCTTCCTTCCTTCCTTCCTTCCTTCCTTTCTTTGCATCTATCTATCTATCTATCTATCTATCTATCTATCTATCTATCTATCTATCTATCTATCTATCTATCTATCTATATCTATCTATCCATCTACCTACCTACCTACCTACCTACCTACCTTATTTCTTCCTCTCTATCTATCCCTTGGGGGTCATCTAGTCCAACTCCCTGCCTAGGCAGGAAGCCCTATACCCATGATGGCGAACCTATGGCACGGGTGCCACAGGTGGAACATGGAACCATTTCTTAGGCCACGCAAGGCATTGCCCTGTCAGCTTCAGTGTGTATATGTGCCCTGGCCTTCTTTTGAGGCTGTTTTTTGCCCTCTGGAGGTGGCGAAAGGCTGTTTTCATCCTCCCCAGGCTCCTATAAAGCCTCTGGAGCCTGGGGATGACGTAAAAAGCATGCCAAATGCAGGGGGTCATGCACATAACATTATGGATGTGGCACACCTGTGCACATCACCCCTGCACTCCCCCTGCTTTTGGCATGTGAGCCAAAAAAGGTTAGCCATCACTGCCCTATACCATTTCAGACAAATGGCTATCCAACATCTTCTTGAAGACTTCCAGTGTTGGGGCATTCACAACTTCTGGAGGCAAGCTGTTCCACTGATTAATTGTTCTAACTGTCAGGAAATTTCTCCTCAGTTCTAAGTTGCTTCTCTCCTTGATTAGTTTCCACCCATTGTTTCTTGTTCTGCCCTCAGGTGCTTTGGAGAATGGCTTGACTCCCTCTTCTTTATGGCAACCTCTGAGATATTGGAAGGCTGCTATCCTGTCCCCCCGTCCCTCTTTTATTAAACTGTATTTCTCCCTCTCTCTATTCCCCTATCTACCTACCTACTGTAATACAATAATACAATAACAGAGTTGGAAGGGACCTTGGAGGTCATCTAGTCCAACCCTGCTGCTCAAGCAGGAGACCCTATACCGTGTCAGACAAATGGTTTTCCAGTCTCTTCTTAAAAACACATCCAGTGTTGGGGCATCCATAACCTCTGGTGGCAAGCTGTTCCACTGGTTAATAGTTCTCACTGCCAGGAAATTTCCCCTCAGTTCTAAGTTGCTTCTCTCCTGGATTAGTTTCCACCCATTGCTTCTTGTTCTGCCATCAGGTGTTTTGGAGAGTTGGAAGGGACCTTGGAGGTCATCTAGTCCAACCCCGCTGCTCAAGCAGGAGACCCTATACCGTGTCAGACAAATGGTTTTCCAGTCTCTTCTTAAAAACACATCCAGTGTTGGGCATCCATAACTTCTGGTGGCAAGATGTTCCACTTGTTAATAGTTCTCACTGCCAGGAAATTTCCCCTCAGTTCAAGGTTGCTTCTCTCCTTGATTAGTTTCCACCCATTGCTTCTTGTTCTGCCCTCAGGTGCCTTGGTGAATAGCTTCTTTGGGGCAACCCCTGAGATATTGGAAGGCTGCTATCATGTCTCCCCTAGTCCCTCTTTTATTAAACTGTATTTGCTGTCAGATGGGTCGTTCTTTGTTACAGTTTGGTTCAGTTCGTATTAAACAGTTTAAAGCAGCTGCCTGCCTCCGTGTTTTTACCTCAGAGAACAGTATTGAGCAGTATTTCTCCCCCCCCTCCTCTCTCTATTGGCCACCTGGGAGTTTGCTATCCCAGTGCCTTTTTGGACCCAAGAGGCCTCCATTCCAACACTGACAGTTGAAAAGCAGTTTGATGGGCGGGGCTACAGGGAAGTTAAAACACATTTCAGTGGGTACATTTTATTTGTGTGTAATTTGCACACGACATACGTGTGCTAGGCACAAAATGAGTAGCTATTCTATTATCGGAAGTCCTTGGCTACATTGTGTGAAAGTTTGGTGTAAATTGGTCCAGTAGTTTTTGAGATTAGTGGATTCGTACAAACTATTTTACATTTTTATTTATATAGATGTGTACTTCGACTCCAAAATTCTGAGAGTTGAAGTTCCCATGTTTTAATGTTACCAAGGCTGAGAAACACTGCAGTAGTTACTTCATGCCTCTGATGAAGGGAGATGCAGGTCGCAAAAGCTTATGTTTTCTAATAAAGTTAGCTAGTCATAAAAGCTGCTATCAAACGTCTTCTGATTTTTAACACAAAAAAATTATCTTAAAGTGAGTGCTTATTAACAAAGAAAATTCACAGAACCAAGGGACCTAGTTGGTTTACGCACATAAGCCCTGCTCTAATTAAGAAATGCATATCATAACCTCTGCTGGGTTTTAATATTACCTCAATAGAAGAAAATGAGCTAGGCATGTTGAATAAGATAATAAAACAATTGTTCAGTAATAGAACAATGCAGAAAAGGGCAGAGCTCACAGCAGTACTTATCTGAAAGTACCTTAATTATATTTTTAAAGAATTCCCTACAAAAGCCAGATTTGATAAAGAGCTTCCTCACAGAAACACCACAGCAGCTTGCAAGATAGAAGACAGAACATAAGATAACAGAGTCAGAAGGGATCTTGGAGGTCTTCTAGTCCAACTCCCTTCTCAAGCAGGAGACCCTATACCAATGGTCGGCAACCTTAAACACTCAATTTGAACCCATTTCCCACAGAAAAGAAAACACTTGGAGCCACAAAACCCTTCCCATTCCAGACAAATGGCTGAGCACCCACAAAACTAACATATGTATTTGAATTAAAGGTTCATTTTTCTTCTGAAACTTTTCTTTTCTTGGATTTTCCCATGGTTGGCCTACTTGGGGGTTGAAAAACTCAATAAATTGTGTGCTGGCAGGTGTTCCACACTGGCGGTTGTAGCACATATTTTGAGTGACAGGGAGCCGCAGCAGAGGGATGGAAGAGCCATATGCAGCTCCAGTGTTGTGGGCTGCTGACCCCTGCCCTATACCATTCCAGACAAATGGCTGTCCAGTCTCTTCTTGAAAACCTCCAATGACTGAATACCCATAACTTTCAGAGGCAAGCCATACCATTGATTAATTGTACTCACTGTCAGGAAATTTCTCCTTACTTCTAGGTTGCATCTCTCTTTAATAATCTTCCACCCATTACTTTTTGTCTTGCCCTCAGTGCTTTGGAGAATAAATTGACTCCCAATTCTGTATGACACCCACTCAAAGACCTGAAAGAAAGCTGTCATATTATCCCTAGTCCTTCTCTTCGATAGGCTAGACATAACTAGTTCCCTCAATCATTCATCAGATGGTTTAGCCTCCAGATGTCTTATCTTTGTGCTCTTCTCTGCACCGGGTTTCAGCACCTTTTTTGTATCATGGAGACCAGTAATGGTCATGATGTCCTCACAAAGGCGATGCAAATGATGTAAAAAAAAAACCCTCTTTCATAATAGGCACTGGCAATGCTGGCAACTTGACATTCTAGCACTTCATAGTAAGGAAATAGTTCATTAACAGATTAGAATGATAAAAGTAGCTTATTTATTTATTTTATTTATTTTATTAAATTTATACCCCGCCCTTCTCCTTGTTAGGACCCAGGGCGGCGCACAGGGATGTTAAAATACATACAAAATATATAAAATATATGAAATTTAAAATACTTATTCTAATAAATAAACCCTGCGCTAAAAACCGAATTAAAATCCCAAGTTTAAAAACTATCTAATAGTCAGTATGGAGGTTACGCTAGGCCGGCTAGATGAAATAGGTGTGTCTTCAGACACTTGCGGAAGAGGCGGAGGTCGGAGATGGTGCGGAGTTCAGGGGGTAAGTCGTTCCAGAGGGCTGGGCCCGCCACAGAGAAGGCTCTCCCCCTGGGTGTCGCCAGTCGGCATTGTCCAGCCGACGGCACCCTGAGGAGGCCCTCTCTGTGGGAGCGTATCGGTCTGAGGGATGTATGGGGCAGGAGGCGGTCTCGCATATAACTAGCCCTTCACAATGCAGCAGGCCAAATGGTAAGAGATGGAGGGAGAGGGGGAGTAGATAAGTAAAGCTGAGTTGATGAGCACCTTGCAGTCATAAGTACCAACAGGATGCCCAGCTCCCAGATTTTGATCACATGATCACAGAGGTGCAGCAATGGCCATAACTTCAAGGACCAGTCATAACTACCATTCGATCTGTCATACAGCTGCTCAATAATGGGACATTATTCTGGAATGTGGCATTATCTCCCTACAAGATTAGACTTGCCCAGATCCTATTAGTCTCCAGGAAGGTTTTGAAAATCTGCCTGCTTCTTTCCATATTAGGGCTATCTTGTCCCACAAGACTGAGTGTTTATTGGTGTGTCCTGACCGTGTTATTGATTAATTTATCAATTTTACATAACTGCCCATTTCACCAGGAGCATTTCTGGATTATTGTGTTTCCTGCTGAGTGGGATTGTTGAAATTCACTCACCTTCCTTTGAGACTTAAGTCCTCAATTAATTCTTCACTGCACTATGATTTTTAATCTACAGTTTTGAGTGTTTAAAGTGTTCTACTCTTTGCACGCTAGTCTTCCCATTGTTTTAATTATTCATTTATGTGTTTTAATTTCAAGACCACCTCAAAAAGTACATTTTCTAAAATAAGTAATTGTTTATTCAATCATTTCTGTTGACATAGAGGGAAATGAATAATGATATGTTGATATCCTTCACAGGAATTTATAATCTGTGCAAGCAAACCTAATATGGCACATGCTGAGTCAAGCTGCATAGTTTTAATTATTAGTATACTTATATCTGACCTTCAATTATTACCTGAAGATTCCGGCCAGGTGAATTTTACATACAAAATAGGAGGGAATATTATCCTTCTCCTCTCTGGAGCAGCAAAGAACATGAAGTGACACCAGTTATCATATTTGTATTATGGGGTCTGGATAAGGCTACCAAAAGAGATGTGGTGGCTCAGTGGCTAAGACGCCAAGCTTGTCGATCAGAAAGGTCAGCAGTTCGATGGTTCAAATCCTTAGCGCTGCGTCATTATGTGAGCTCCCGTTCCTTGTCCCAGCTTCTGCCAACCTAGCAGTTCGAAAGTATGTAAAATGCAATTAGAAAAATACAAACCACCTTTGGTGGGAAAGTAACAGTGTTCCATGCGTCTTTGGCATTTAGTCATACCATCCACATGACCAAGGAGACGTCTTCGGGCAATGCTGGCTCTCCAGCTTTGAAACGGAAATGAGCACCATCCCCTAGAGTTAGGAACAAATAGCACGTATGTGCTCGGGGGACCTTTATCTTTACCTTAAGGCTACCAATTGTAGTATTAAAGACACGGAGTGCTTAATTTTCCTTGTTTTTTTAAAGTCATTAAATGTTCCAAATAATATCTCAAGTGAATGATTTAAATAATAATAAGAAAATCTCTGTCTTCTTGAGGCCTAATCAAGGGAGAAAGAGGCAGTAATAAAGAATTGCTTTAATTGGAGTCATTTCTGGAAGATCTTCAAATCGCGAGCTGCTAAATCATACGTTTAATACTACATGAATCTGCCACTCAAAAAACAGCATAACATAGATGCTAAACTGCTTTTCCCCATGGTTGTTTTCTTGAAACAAAGCCCGGAAATTATGAAATAAGTTTTCCACTAATCTTGATAGAGTTGATATAACTTTTCAATCAACAATTGAATTTTTTTAGAAGACTTGGGGTGGGGAAGAAAAAAAGAAAGAGTTCTAATATTTTATATTTATTCTCCTTGCTCTCTTAATATTATATGAGTGCAGACATGTCTGCAATGTTTTATTCTTTGTGCAAAGTGAATATAGAGTGACTATTACATTAGATTATGCACAACTAAGTGCTATCCATTTCAGAGATGCCAATAAAATATTGTCAGAAGCTAATGGCCATCTGCTGTTCCTACATAATTGCTCAGGTGAAGACATTGTTTTGGGGAAATATTCTATTGTATCTGCTATATATCTGCTTAACCAAATCCTGATTTATCAAATGGAATGTCTGTTCCATGGCACTGAAATATGTCCTCTACTATGTGTCTTTCTGAGATACCAGCTGGAAACTGATTATTTAAGTTGCAATTTGCAAATCACTTACACAGCAGACTTTCACTTAATCTGCATGGCCTTGTCTTTTCCTTGAAAATATCTGTAAGGGTGTGTGTGTGTGTGTGTGTGTGTTGGGGGGAGATAGAAGCAGAGAAACAATGGGCAAGGGATACCTAATTATTTTGGTATTATAATAATCCTATGACATGTAGATTTCATTATTATACAATTTTAAAAAAACAGTAGCTAGTAGATGATACTACTAATTAGACCCAAAATGGGACATTGGAACCTAGCTTAGAACTGAGATCTCAGAATGCAGAGAAGAGCAAAAAAAGGAGCTGTGGTGATGCATAATTGAGAACCATATTAGGAAGAAGAGCTTCTGCATCGTTCATGCCAGATCAATTCTCGAATATAGCTCGTCTGCCTGGAATCCACACTGTATATCGGACATTAATACAATTGAGCGAATCCAGAGGTATTTCACGAGAAGAGTACTCTACTCCTCTGCTCACAATAGAATCCCTTATGCCACCAGGCTAGAAATGTTGGGCTTGGTCAATCTGGAAATACGCCGATTAAGGTCTCACCTAAGTATAGTACACAAATTTGTCTGCTACAACATCCTACCTGTCAACGACTACAGCTTCAATCTCAATAATACATGGGCAAACAATAGATACAAACTCAAGGTAAATCACATCAAACACTATTGCAGAAAATACAACTTAAGCAACAGAGTGGCCAATGCCTGGAATGCACTACCCGACTCTGTTGTTACATCTACAAACCCCCATAACTTTACCTTTAAACTGCCTAGCGTGGATCTCACCCCTTTCCTAAGAGGTCTGTAAGGGGGCATGCATAAGCACACCAGCATGCCTACTGTCCCTGTCCTACTGTCCCCATTTATTCGTACCCATTTCCTGTGTTCATGTCCATGTTTATACTTATACCTCTTATCGCATACATGTTTGACAAAGTAAATTAAATAAATAAATAAATAAATAATAAAATTTAAGATCATGAATCATGTGACCATGTGGCCAGCATTATACACTGAGGCATATGGAACACTGTTACCTTCTCACCAAGGTGGTACCCATTAATCTACTTGCATTTTCATGCTTTTGAATTGCTAGGTGGGCAGCAGCTGGGACAAGTAATGGGAGCTCACCCTATCACACAGCACTCAAGTCTCAAACCCTGACTGTCAGCTTCCCAGCTGATACGTTCTGTGTCTTTCACTGCTGAACCATCGCGTCCTACCGAGCCATTGTACCCCCAATAAGAAATACCATATTTTTGGAGTATAAGACGCACCAGAGTATAACATGCACCTTCATTTTTGCGGAGGAAAATAGGGGAAAAAATTCTGCCTACCAGGTATTCATACTTAGTCTGGTTAGCTTCAGCACATACGTTTGCTGGTTTTGAGAGAGAGCATGTACACTTTTTATCGAATAGTTGGAGAAAAAAAAACAGCTTCTAAAGCACAGCTGATTGTCAGAGAGAGAAGCAATGAGAAAAGCAGGCAAAGCACCAACGATCACTTCACTCATTAGTGCCTCATTAGGGTTGGAAAAAAGCTTCGAAAAAGCTACATTCAGAATATAAGACGCAGCCAAATTTTCAGCCTCTCTTGGGAGAGGGGAATGCATCTTACACTCTGAAAAATACAGTATATTTTCTGCTAAATCTGAATTAGATTGGCCACAAATATTTTTTAAAAAATAAAGAGAATAGCCCCTACTTTTGCTAGACCTTGTTTTATCATATCATCTAATCAAACATTATTGAGAAAAATCAGTATGATTTCCTGGGAAGACATTTCTTGCTTTTAAATGTCATAGCATGAGAAGCAGTCTCACATCTGTTCTAAGTTCCATACATTGCTTGTTTTTGTTCTGATGCATCCCCCAGTTATCTTTAGTAAGACTGAACATAATGTTCCTGGTTTGCTATCAACCGTTCCTATTGCATTGCCTATTTTTTAGATTATAAGTCAATTTGCTTTATCCGGGCAACCTGAAGATGGAAAACATCTATTAGTTGATTAATCTAGGGAAAGTCAATATAATTAAATTGGATGCATTCAGTCTTACTCCTATAAATCAGATGTAATAGAAAGAGCAATCGTTTTATCTATCTTATCATTCAGAATATAAAAATACTGCATTCTTATTATGGTTTTTTTTTAAAAGGAAGATAGAAATTAAATTGCAGGACTTTTTGTGTCTTGTTCATAGTTTTGGCTTTTAAATAATTTTACTGCTAAGTATTTATACAGTGCTTGAAAATTCAGAATGCTTAAGACATATTCTCTCACATACAGTAGCTAACAAAATTGATGGGGTGGGGAGTGGGATCATATTTCCTAGGTATGACCCGGGCGGCAGTGCCCTAGCTAGTGACACACTCATGACAGCTACTATGTGTTCTTTGTTTAAAAGGATGTATAGAGCACTCAGAAATTGTTGAAGGCTACCTATTGAATTCATCAAAATGATTATGAAATTTAAACAAAGGATTTCCCTTGACTAAAATATTGTAATTCATATATTAGCATATTTACAACACCTGCAGATATTATCTATCACTCTTCCTACATCCGTTGCATTGCTCAATCTTTTTGAATAAAAAAAATCCATTTAAAAAGTACATAATATGATTACAGAACAAACCTTCATTGTGTATACGCACAGTATTAGGGCCAATCCTAGATGATTAATATACTTTTCATCCAAGATCCAGTTTATTGCCACTTTCATCATCCCAAAATGAGAATATGCCAACTAGCTTTCAGACTGGCATCTAGTTCAATATTTCTCTCTCACCTAAATCATTTATTTAAAATTGTGTGGAACAGTGTTCCTGGCATTCAGACTGACACGAAACTGATAAAAATGCTATGCACATTTTCCTTCATTAATCTTATTCAAGTTCTCCATTGCATTAGTAAAATAGTAACATATGTCCAAATGAAAGGAAATGTCTATGGCCTGCAGCTTTTCACTAAAGCGAAAAGCAAACAGCAACAACAACAAAACCCTATCTGTAAGAACCATGCATCACAAGAATATTTACGAAGGCAAAAGATATAAAGACAAATTCTACTATGATCGTAATTCTATGCATACTTACTTAGAAGCATTACAACGGTCAATTGCTTCAAAGTCTGTATCTATAGACCAGGGGTGGGTTTCAAATTTTTTAGAACCTACTCTGTAGGTGTGGCCTATTTTGTGGGCGTGGCTTGGCAGTCATGTGACAGGGTGGGAGTGGCCACCTTTTAAAACGTGGTGAAACTCATTTAACAACGCTCTTGCTTAGCAACCAAAATTTTGGACTCAATTGTGATGATAAATTCTTTCTTTCTTTCTTTCTTTCTTTCTTTCTTTCTTTCTTTCTTTCTTTCTTTCTTTCTTTCCTTTCTTCCTTCCTTTCCTTCCCGTTGTGTCACTGGCAGCGGCGGGCCAGATTTACTTCCAGGTACGCCGGTGGAACCCCCTCTCACCGGTTCTCTAAATTTCACCAACCGGTTCTCGCGAGTAAGTGCGAACCTGCAGAAACCCACCACTGCTATAGACATACAGAAGCATGCTTTAATTCTGTTTATCTTTGGAAGCAAAAATAACAGTTTATTATTTACATAGAGTTTGTCTAGCTCAGGGTTCAGCAACCCATGACTCTGGAGCCGCATGTGGTTTTTTCATCCCTCTGCTGCGGCTCCCTGTCGCCAGTCAGCTCCACAATTGATAGGGCTTTCGGTTAGGACAGGTAGAGGAAAAAGGATGCTGTGCTAGGAGGAGACTCTATGATGGGGTAACAGGACTTCCGGTTGGCTCCAAAATTGAACAGGGAGCTTCTGGTTAGGACCTTTGTGGCTCTTTTGAGTGTTTAAGGTTGCTGACCCCTGATCTCGCTCTCTTGATTCTTTGCTTACTTTGAGAAAAGGACCAAATATAGACACCACGAACAACACTTCGCACAGTCACTCATGCGCTCGTGACATCCCGTCTAGACTACTGTAATGCTCTCTACATGGGGCTCCCCTTGAGGTGCACCCGAAGACTACATCTAGTCCAGAATGCGGCCGCGCGGGCAATTATGCGAGCTCCTAGGTACTCCCAAGTAACACCGCTCTTGCGCGAGCTGCACTCGCTGCCTGTGGCCTTTCGGGTGCGCTTCAAGGTGTTGATTATCATCTTTAAAGCGCTCCATGGCATGGGACCTAATTATCTACGGCAGGGGTCCCCAACCCCCGGGCCACGGACCGGTGCCGGTCCGTGGCTGGGTGGGAGCCGGGCCGCAGGGCTGGAGAGGAGGAGGAGGGAGGAGGGGGCAGCCCCCTGAGCAGAGCGCGCGAGAGAACACAGGCGCAGCTGTTCGCGCCGTTGGAGTTTGGCTCTTCCTCCACCCTCGTCGACGGAGGGACTCCTGTGCACCACCGGACCGGCCACCGATTCCCTCCCCTGCTGGCATGCCGGCCACTCATTTTCTTCCAGGGGTTGCAGAGGCTCCGCGGGCGGGGGAGGGAACTGGCGGCCGTAGGGAAGGTTGCTCCGGTGGCGCACAGGAGTCCCTCCGTCAACGAGGGTGGAGGAAGAGCCCCCACCATCCTCCTGCATTCTCCCGCGCGCTCTGCCCAATGGGCTGCCCCCTCCTCCTCCTCTCCAGCTCTGCAGCCCGGCGAACGAGTGACCAAGCACGGCGGACGGGCTGAGGTGGGGGGACGACGACGACAGACACACATAGAGAGACAGAGAGAGGGAGGGAGGGAGAGAAAGATAGACAGAGACACAGAATGAGTGAATGCAAGACAGACAGACACACACACGCACACACAGAGTGACAGAGATGGGCGGATGAAGGAGAGAGACAGAGAAAGAAAGAAAAAGAAACTGGGAGAGAGAGAAAGACAGACAGACAGAGAGAAAGAGACAGAAAGGAAAGAAAGACAGAAAAAGATACAGAAAGAGAGAAAGAGAGAGAAAGAAAAAGAGAGAGAAAGAGGGAAAGAGAAAAAGAAAGAGAAAGAAATAAAGAGAGAAAGGGAAAGAAAGAAAGAAATAGCGAGAGAAAGAAAGAGAGACAGAGACAAAGAAAGAGAAAGAAAGAGAGAGAGAGAAAGAAAGAGAAAGAAAAAGAGAAAGAAAGAAAGAAAGAAAGAAAGAAAGAAAGAAAGAAAGAAAGAAAGAAAGAAAGAAAGAAAGAAAGAAAGAAAGAAAGAAACTTATGACCACAGTTGAGGCCAAAAGTTTGGTTGCTCACCAAGATCATTGTTAAGTGAGTTTCACATTTTCCAAGTTGGCCACGCCCACCCAGTCACATGACTGCTGAGCCACTCAGCCGGTCCGCAGAATTTTCTTTAAAATGAAACCGGTCCCTGGTGAAAAAAAGGTTGGGGACCACTGATCTACGGGATCGCATCCTACCCCATACATCCCTTCGGCCGATTTGCTCCCACAGAGAGGGACTTCTCCGGGTGCCGTCCACTAGGCAATGCCAGCGGGTGACGCCCAGGGGAAGGGCCTTCTCTGTGGTGGGCCCAACCCCCTGGAACGACCTACCCCCTGAACTCAGAACGACCATGGACCTCCGCTCCTTCAGCCAGAAACTAAAGACTTACTTTTTCCAACAGGCCGGCCTGGCCTAATTTACCCCACCTAGCCCATAGTCTGAAGCTAAATTGTTTTAATTGGTTTTAAGGGGAAATAGTTTTAATGATTTTATAAATTTTAGCACAGGGATAATAATTTAATCTGTTTTAAATTTTATAAATTGTTATGTTTATATGTTTTTAATTTCCTGTGCACCGCCCCGAGTCCCTTCTGGGAAAGGGAGCAGTCTATAAATCTAATAAAGTATATGTATAACACTTGAGACTTTTTTTTTCATTTTCCTCTTTGCAGACTAAAAATTCAAAAATACAGGATGAACATTCAGAATGGGACAAGAACTCCTGATCTATCATTATTTGCTCACAATCCCCCTGGAGATCTTAAATCACCCCAGAGCAATTATACACTAGCACTTTCTTGCTAGCTAGAATAAGCGAGGAACCTCATTAATGTCCTCTGTGTTTGTTATTATGCTCAGCTGCAGGGAGTTTAATAAAAGTATCTCTTAGTCAATGATTAGCTTGTACCATGTGTGTGTGCGTGTGCACACGCATGCTACAGAGAGGCAAAATAAAACATATCCAGATGGTTCCTTTTAAATTATTGAAGAAGAAAACAGGACTGGAGAGGGAGATTGAACAACAGAGCAAAATCTATTTTCAGAATTTAAGATTAATTTTTGAGAATCTATTTTTAAGGGATTCAATTCTCGTTGAATTGAAATTCACTACCCCGAGAATAGAGGAAACATGTCAATCTGGATTCAACTACTTTGAGTCCAGATTGCCATGTTTTCACTATCCTTTCAATTCAGCAAGAATTACATTCCATAAAATCAAAGAATTGTGTGAAACTGGTACACAGCCTTAAGAATAATGCTTAAATGGCTCGAGGGGTGTTAGACTAAACTTCAGATGTCAGCATTCAGTATTGCTTACTATAAGATTATCCGAGGAGAGTTTCACATAAGTTTACCACTGGTTCACCCCACGCACGCACACTTCTTGAGCACACATGCCTTCTGTGCAGGTGCTTTGCTCGCGCACGCAACTTGCACACATGCAAGTGGCTTAGAAAATGTGGCTAAATAGGACGGCATAGAGCCAGGGCAGGTGGGCAGGCCAACCCGCAGGTCGCCACTACCAGTTTGCCCAAACCAGTCCAAACCGTCTGAATAACACCTCTGAAGATTATGCTTATTCGGTATAAATGAAGGCCTTCCAAAATCAAGCTGTGTTAATCCAACAGAAAAAGGACAGCTAGTTAGGAAGGACTAGGATGCAATTTTTTAAAAGCCAACCAGAAATATAAATGGAGAATTTATAGTCAAGTTGTCAACAAACCCATCTGTGGCTCAGTTGGGCAGTTTCATATTGAACTAAACATTCTGTCTGGTCTCTTTGGGAGTAGCTCCAAGACTCCATGGGAATATAAGACCTAGTTATTGGCCATAATCTTTTAAATCCTCCAAAGATAATGCCTCCTAAGAAGAGTATGATAAAGTAACTATTGCATGTACACTTAATTTGTTCCTTAATCCTTGTAAAGATCAGGAAAAAGATCATATCCAGATAACCAAAGGATTGACATACACTAAATGTTTTACCATTTGAACTAGCAAGGAAAGTTGTATTTATATCTTTCTTAAATTTGTAATACCTCATGTTTTCTAGAATATTGAACAAAAATGTTTATTATGATTTAACCAATGCAGTTTTCAACTGCCTTAAATTCAATATGTCTTCAAACATGAATCCTCGGTATATATTAAGGAGTGCCTTAGTAAGACCACATCTAGAATACTGCATCCAGTTTTGGTCACCACACTATAAAAAAAGATGTTAAGACTCTAGAAAGTGTACAGAGAAGAGCAAGCAAGGTGATTAGGGGACTGGAGGCTAAAACACATGGTGAATGGCTACAGGAACTGGACATGGCTAGTCTAGTGAAGAGAAGGACTAGGGGAGACACAATAGCAGTCTTCCAACATTTTAGGGGCTGCCACAGAGAGTAGAATCAAGCTATTTTCCAAAGCATCTGAAGGCCAGGCAAGGAAAAATGGATGGAAACTTAACAAGGAGAGATTCAACCTGGAAATAAGGAGAAATTTTTTGACAGTGAGAGAAATCAACCAATGGAACAGCTTGCCCTCAGAAGTTGTGGGAACTTGATCATTGGAAGCTTTCAAGAAGAGACTGGACTGCCATCTGACAGAAATGGTGCAGGGTCTGCTGAGGTTGGACTAGATAACCTACAAGGTCCCTTCCAACTCTGTTAATCTGTATCTATAATATTCCCAGTAGTGATTTCAAAGTAGGCATGATTATTTATATGACCAGAAATACTGTTACAAGGTCACGCTGGTATTCAGTTACTATTGTCCTGTAGCGCACTGAAGTTGGCAAAATACATCTTGCCATTTAAGAGTTGTAACACCATTTATTCTATTCTTTTTAAAATCACATGATCTGTCTTATTTAAATGATCTGTGGAGAGGTGGAAGGAGAAAACACAGGAACTACTTTGGAGAGAAATGTGGGGCAGTGTTTCACGGGAAACTGATTGCTCTCCTACAGAGATACGCACACTCATTATGCTTCTTTAACAGCATTTCCACAAAGATCATTATTACTTGATCCATGACCATTCACTTTTAAAGCTCCACAAGGCAAAGAAATTTGCGGGAGAATCTCTGCTCCAGTGATGGCCAACTTTCTGTGCAGCTTACAAATGTGATTAAAATATATGCCCCAGTATTATTATCTTGAGTTTTGCAAGCAGAGGTTTGGGCCAATCAAAAAATAGTTGCACTTCTGTCTGTCTAGTGCAGTGCTTCTCAAATAGTGGGGCGCCCCCCCAGGGGGGGCGCGAGGCTCCGTAAAGGGGGGCGCGTTTGACCTCGGCAAACACTGTCATAACAAGCTAAGCCCCGTGTTTATGTCTCTGTATCCAATCAGATGCTCGCATCTGATTGGCTGTCCAAAACCCTTGTGACACGAGCCTGTCAGAGCCATCTTTAGTGTGGGACGTCCGTCCACACTTACTTTGTTGCCCGACGGATGTGCGCCCAATTGATATTCAAATGACTTTCGCGGGGCGCGCGAAATGTTTTCTTCTTCCTAGGGGGGCATGACAGAAAATAATTGAGAAGCACTGGTCTAGTGAGAGCTAGTGATGATAGGACCCTCATCTTTTTTTACAAGTTAAGAATTGTTTTCTCTAGTAAAGACACTGATGATAGTGATTATAATGTTATGCAATCCATTGTGTCTGACTCTTGGTGATTCTACCAGGCAGGTCTCGCCACATCTTCCTATCTGGGATTACTTCTTTGAGTTTTTCTATGCTTTGGCTGGTATAAATTTGATGGCATCCGGCCACCATGTTCTTTGATTGCCTGGTTTCCTTTTAACTCTTGCAAAAATATTTGCTTTCTCCAGTGAATTCCCCCGCTTAGATAGATAGATAGATAGATAGATAGATAGATAGATAGATAGATAGATAGATAGATAGATAGATAGATAGATAGATAGATAGATAGATTTATTTTTCTATACCGCGTCCTCTACCCTGGGGGACTCGGAGCGGTGCACAGGGAAAAATTAAAACAAACATAAAATATATACATAAATAAATACAATAAAAACAGATTAAATCAACTGTCCCTGCACTAAAATCCCCATTTTTAAAATTAACATCCCCTAACCCCTGAGGTAGAGACTAACCTAGGCCGGCCAAGCAGAAGAAGTGAGTTTTTAATTTCTGACGGAAGGAGCGGAGGTCCGTAGTTGTTCTAATGTCGGGGGGAAGGTCGTTCCAGAGGGCTGGGCCCGCCACAGAGAAGGCCCTTCCCCTGGGCGTCGCCCGCTGACAAAGTCTAGTGGACGGCACCCGGAGAAGTCCCTCTCTGTGGGAGCGAATCGGCCGGGAGGATGTATGGGGCAGAATCCGATCCAACAGATAGTTAGGTCCCGAGCCATGGAGCGCTTTAAAGATGAGAACTAGCACCTTGAAGCGCACCCGAAAGACGACAGGTAGCCAGTGCAGCTCACGCAAGAGCGGTGTTACATGGGTATACCTTGCGGTACCCATTGTTGCTCGCGCGGCTGCATTCTGGACCAGCTGAAGTCTTCGGGTGCACCTCAAGGGGAGCCCCATGTAGAGAGAGTTACAATAGTCCAGTCGGGATGTCACGAGAGCATGAGTGACTGTGCGAAGGGCGTCCCGATCCAATAGGGGGCACAACTGGCGAACCAGGCGAACCTGGTAAAACGCCCTCCTGGCCACGGCTGTCACTTGATCTTCCATGGACAGCCGGGCATCCAGGAGGACACCCAAGTTGCGCACCCCATCCACAGGGGCAAGATGTTCGCATGACATGGCCAAAGTAAGTGAGACACAATTTCGTGTAGTTGGCTTCCAATGACAATTAGAATTCTTTATTGGACAAGTGTGATTGGACACACATGGAATTTGTCTTTGATGGATATGCTCTAAGATTGCATAAGGAGAATAAAATATGTTCATCAAGAATAAAAGTTACCACACTTAGTGATACTAATAAGCTATCAGAGGTACTAATAAACAAATAAAACAATATAAATTGAAAGATACAAGCAACATGGTTATAGTCATAAGTGGGAAGAGATAGATACTAGGAAGGAAGAATAATAGTAACATAGTCTTAGTAAATTATTTTACAGTGTTGTGGGAATTAGTTGTTAAGCAGAGTGATAGCGCTTGGGAAAAAACTGTCCTTGTGTCTAGTTATTCTGGTGTGCAGTGCCCTATAGCGTCATTTGTTGAAACAATTTATGTCCAGAATGTGAGAAATCTGTAGATATTTTCACAGCCCTGTTTTTGACTAATGCAGTATACAAGTCCTCCATGGAAGGCAGGTTGGTAGCAACTGGGTTTTTTTTCCCCTGCAATTCTAATTATCCATTGAAGTCTGTGTCTGTCTTGTTTGGTTGCAGAGCCAAACCAGAGTTATAGAAGTGCAGGTGACAGACTCAATAATTCCTCTGTAGAACTGAATCAGTAGCTCCTTGGGCAGTTTGAGCTTTCTGAGTTGGCGCAGAAAGAACATTCTTTATTGTGCTTTTTTGATGACATTTTTGATGTCTGGTGTTATGCACTCCAGTACTTTTAGTCGCCTTTCCATGTCCATACAGCAAAGGAAAGCTGAAATAAGACTGTAACCACAGTTGCAGTTTCACTCAGTGACCATTTCATTCAACAAGTGAATTGCCAGTTCCAAGTGTGGTTGCTAAACAAGACTACACATATTGAAAATCTTTAATTCTCCAAATTCCTGATCAAGGGTATTTCACATAGTTTGATCACAACCAATTCTTCCTTTTCATGAATGGGTCTTGGGGCAGGGTTACTTCATGTTCAGGTATTATTCAAAGCTTATTTGCTTCAATTCTTCATTTTGGAAATAAAATTGCTACAACACATTTCTTTGTTTCCTATATCATCTTTTCTTTCTTCACAAATATTTTAAAGTAGAACAAAAAATGCTGCCCCAAGTAGTTTCCATCTTGTTTGCTTTTCCTTTTCTTCCATCTTGCACATTGTCCCATTGCAAGGAAAATGAACATTTCAGGTGAATATTCCCTCTACATAATGTACATGCTAAATGCTGTTTGTGTTACTCTTGAAAATCAATAAATTTCAAAAGATTACATACATTCTTAGCATCTAGTCAATTAGCCAATAAGCACTTTCCCATGTTCCTATTTGGGGATGATCTGACAACTTTTTCAGGAACCCCAATGAGCCTGAAGGGAATCATTTCAGCCACCATTTGTTACAAGTCATTAATTATCCAAGGCAAAGCTGTCAGAGTTGGTATTCAGCTAGTTTGGACCAGTTTGGGTGAACTGGTAGCGGAGATCGCGGATGAACCAGCCCACCCGCCCTGGCTTTATGCCGTCCTATTTAGCCAAGTTTTTGAAGCCGGGAACATGTGTGGAAGGTGCACGCATGAGCAAAGCGCATGCAGGGTGGGTGCATGCATAGAAGGTGTGTGTGCGCAACGAACCGGTGGTAAAAATAAGTGAAACTCACCGCTGAAAGCTGTTACTCGTCACCTAGCACTCTAAATTTACAAATGAAATTTCAACAGGAATCATACACAACAGGTGAAACTTCTGAAATATTTGTTGTCTGTTTTCCAGGGACCTAGTTCATGGAAGGATTATTTGAAAAATGTAACAGAGTGCTTAGAGACCCCAGTGTTGCTATTCTTAGATTTTATGGAACCACAGGGAGATAGCATTTATCAGCAACTCTAAGGTTATTTAGTGCTAAAGCCAGAGCTCAATGGTGCTAGCTCTGTATTTATAAGGATCACAATTCATTAGAGAAGATCTAAGTCTTTTAACAATTATGCTGTCCATTATATGTAGGTGTAGAAAGTTAGCACTCATGTCTCTCCTAGGAAAATGAAATATTTTAGAAAATATTAAAAGGGCAGAATATTTCCCTTAAAAGGGAGGCAGAAACTCAGCCCCCCTCCTCCTTTGTCAACTGGCCATCAAGTCCTAAGCCAGTCTATTCTACATTACAAAGATCTACCTCCCTCAGGCAGAGCCATAGTAGGAATTGCCCAAAACCCTTTCATTACATAATCATCCAGCAAGAGTCATCCAAGCTTGGGACTTAGGACAGCCTCCAGAGTTGCCCCTGCATGGCTCCATGGAAGTGTGACAACCAAACAGAACACAAGAGGGCATAAAACCAGGGCATTCTCAGCATCTCCTCCTTTTCACCCAGGATCTCAAACCATGTGGTCCTGTCCATCATCAATCAATGTTCTTTTCAAGCAACTGCCATGAATCCAGTGTCTTTTTCCCACTTGGAACTGAACCCAGATGGACATTTCTTCCAACATAAGCTATCCAGTGGAGGTTTACACCTAGAGTTTGAATTGCAAAACATCAATGTTATAGTTTGACAATATGCCTTTAATGATTGCCTAAAATTATAAATCTCTGAAAAAAAGATTTGTAAGAAGAGGGCCTTTCTAGAGATAAAAAGCAAATTACACTACCAAAAGGTTGGGCGTTTGAAATAGCTTCTCTTTAAAGGTCCAATCTGATCCTCTTTCAGCAACTCCTGTTGTAACTCGTGATCTTATTGCTGTGTTTTCATGTATTTTGCATGATTTTTTGAATATATGCTGTACTGCAGTGGGATCAGATTGAATTCTGCTAATATTTATGGATTAACTACACCAGTATTACATTTTTATTAGTCCTACCAACAAGCTTTACAGGGTCTAATGTTTAAATAAAGGATACTGAATTATTACCTCTGACAAGTTGCATACAATTGCACACAAAATACACCTAGAATTAGCAGCATGTGGGGCATTCATCTGAAAGGCGATATTATAATGGCAGCAATATAATGTTAGTCAGATCTATGATAAGAGCTCAATCATCTTTCTACCACTTGCTTATTTACATTTGCAATTTAATTTGAGTGACTTGAATTTGTGAAATTATGATCTTAATATTGGCAACAGGTCAAAACTAATTTGAAACATGAATTTGAGCATAAGCTAAAATTTATTGTCACATAATCTTGTTATCAAAGCTCCTTTACCAACACAAATTCTATTCATGTATTTGTAGATATGCAGCAATAGGAAATTTAATGTTTTAATACAATAAACTGGCAGATAATACTTTAAGCAGCATTGTGCAAATTGAGCTCCCCCCACTTTCTATTTATTTAATGTTTTGGGGGGAAATGTCCTAAGTGTAGCATTAGCAATTCAGTATTGGATATTGGTGCCCAAAAGCCTCTTATGGACTATTTTTTTGTTTAAAAATGAAAAAAATGAACTTTTGATTTATGGTTTTGATGATTTGATTGGATAGTTTATAGAAACAAGAGAGTCAAGATGTAACCTTAGAAAGATTAATATATATTTCTACTTACACACATACACTTAGCATCAACTGTTTTTGAAAATAAAATAAATAATGTACATCACACAAAAAATGGACCTCTGATTATAAGACGCACCAAGGTTTGAAGAGGCAATTTAAAAAAAAAAAGTTTTTGCACTCTGCAAACCTCCCAAAAACGGCCCATTTTTCTTCCCCCAAAAAGGCATGAATAACGTTTAGGGGGCTTGCAGAATGTTCCTGAAGGATTGGCACCCCAAACAAACAAGCAAAAAACAGTCTGGTTTTTTTTGCAAAAACAGGCCCGTTTTTTTTTGTTAAAAAAATTTGCATGCATAGGCTTTAGGAGGCTTATAGAGTACTCCTGGGGGCTTTGGGGGTAAAATTGAGCAAAGAAAAGGCCCATTTTTCATTCATTTCTGCCTTCCCCAGTCCCCCAGGAGCTGTCTGAAAGCCTCCTACAGGCTCTGCATGGCCATTTTGGTGAAGGAGGCAGGGTTTTGTGAGGCAAAAAGTGCTGTATTCAGTGTATAAGACGCACCCAGATTTTCAGCCTCTTTTTTGAGGGAAAAAGGTGTGTCTTCCAAAAATACGGTAAATACATACATGTATGTATATATATTTATATATACATACATGTATTTACACATATGACTGCTGTTTTTATTATTCCTGTGCACCGCCCTGAGTCCCATTGAGGAGAGAGGGCGGTATAGAAATATAATAAAATAAATAAATAAATAAATATACATAAATACACACACAGATGTTCAATAATGGCAGTCCCTCAGTTACCTTCTCTGAGTATAGAAACTAAGCAAGATGAGGCTGGTTGGAAATCAGATGAATTATACTTCCACAATAGCTGCATCATTGTGAATTTAGCCCCACTTGTTTTTTTATGTGCATCACACAAAAAATCGATCTCTGATTGTACCATTGCAGCAGTGGTGGTATTCAGCTGGTTTCGACTGGTTTAGCCACATTTTCTAAGCCACGTGTAATAAATACGCACCAGCAAAGTGCATGCATGTAAGGCCACGCAAGCTCACATCTTTGGTGTACAGCGAACCGGTGGTAAAATCTGCATTGCAGATGGCATCTTGACTTTTTAAACTATACCTGGAGACATTGCTACTTTTTCATTCTGCTGCCAAGAGAATTCCATGGAATGGAACTGACTATTGCATGCAGGGGTCCCCAACCTTTGCAACTTTAAGTCTGAAGGACTTCAGCTCCCAGAATTCTCCAGCCAGCAAAGCTGGCTGGAGAATTCTGGGAGCTGAAGTCCTCAGACTTAAAGTTGCAAAGGTTGGGGACCCCTGATTGCATGGACAGTACATTAAAAAGAAGACAAACCCCAGTCCAAACAGATAAAAAGACCTGGCAATGGCTAAGAGCAGAAAAGCAAAAGAAAGAGAGTGATGGGCTAATTCTAGCTGCATAAGACACTCCTTAGGAAAAATATATATATACAAAGCCAGAATTGGGAAGACAGCAACAGATAGCAATAAATGCCATCTCTGGAAAGAAGCTGACGAAACAGTGGATTATATAGTTACCTGCTGCAAGAAGATTGCACACACTGATTACAAACAATGTTGTGACAAACAGTGGTGCAATGGAAAATCTGCAAGAAATACCATTTGCCTGTAAGCCAGAACCCTTGGGGCACAAAATAGACAAAGTAATTGAAAATTAAGAAGCTAAAGGGCTCTGGGATTTTAGAATTCAAACAGACCAGCATCTGTTCTTAAGACCTCAGATTTAACAACTGTCAATAAGAAAGACAAAAAAGCCTACATAGCGGATGTGGCAGTACCTAGAGACAGCAGGTATTGAATACAATATACAAAATGTTGCTACTTTTAGAATAATACATTTATCTTGATTATTTAACAGATGGTGCAGATAAAAGCTATCAGAATGCCCTGGAACTTTAAATAAAAGAAGCATAATCAACTCATGGTGAATCTCCCTGTAGAACTGGCAATGCAGAAAGTGTTTTCTTTGGTATCCATATCACAGGGGCAGTACTGGGTTTCATATGGGGTTTTCCTGGATTTTCCCGTTATGGCAAAACAAAACAAAGAAAGTACCAACAATAATAGGCATGTTGGATGCTATCCCAAAGCCACTGGAACACCATCAGCATTGACAAAATCACTATCCATCAATTGCAAAGGCAGCTTTACTTGGAGCTTTACTTACATCCTGTGACAATCTCTTCAATGCCATCAAACAACAACATCTGTCCATCCTAACTCCTTGGGAAGGGCTTGAAAAGTGAATTTAAAAAAATGTCAAATCCAATCTAAACCTCCAACTGTGCCATCAATAATTTTAAAAAGTCATTTACTCTTTAGACCCTCTTCAGCCAGCACTTGAAGTTTCTCCAGATGTACTGTAGACAGTAAAGATGACTTTGATGCAGTGGTGAAATTCTAAAATTTTTACTACCGGTTCTGTGGGTGTGGGTTGGTGGGTGTGGCAGGGGAAGGATACTGCAAAATCTCCATTCCCTCCCCACTCTGGGGCCAGCCGGAGGTGGTATTTGCTGGTTCTCCAAACTATTCAAAATCTCCACTACCGGTTCTCCAGAACCTGTCAGAACCTGCTGAATTTCACCCCTACCTTGATGGATATATGCAGGGGTGCTTGGAGTTTGCAGGAGTTCGGGAGAACCTCTAGCTAAGATTCTGTGCAGTTCGGAGAACCCCCAAATCCCACTCCTGGCTGGCCCCACCTAGCCTGCCTTGTCCCTCCCAGGAGTCCCCATGCGGCCCGTTATGGATGCAGGTAACTGCAGGACACACACGGAGGCTCGGAGACGACAAAAAACAGACCTATTGGAAGTTTGGAAAGGCTGGAAATAGGTACGTTTCTGGCCTCCAGAGGGCCTCCGGAGCCTGGGGAAGCTGTTTTCACCCTCCAGGAGGCTCCAGGAAAGTCTTCGGAGCCCGGAGAGGGCAGAAACATCCCCCCATCCCCGGCTGTGGTGCAGAAGACTGACTAGGCCATGCCCACCATTGCCACACCCACCCAGCAAACAGGCAAAGAACCCTGTGCTAAAATTTTTGAAGCCTACCCCTGGATATATGACACACAGAGAGGAAGTTACCTAACAGTAAGAACAATTTCATAAGAAAACTAGAGTCATAACAGATTGGGGCAGCCTATAAAATCTCACAAATTATTAAGCAACCTAGAAAGTTGTGTACTTCCCTTCACAGGATGTGTTCAAGTAGAGGCCAGCCAGTTTCTGTTACGGATCCTTTCATCTGGATTCCTGCACTGATAAAAGGGTGGGATTTGTTGGTTTAATTAGTACAGCTCTTAAAGCGATCTGGATTCTAAGGGGAAAAGATGATTGAAAGCACAGCAGCATTCTCCTTGAAGAAGTCATTTATTTCCCTGGCCTCCTGCAGCTGAGTTTATGCAATCCCAGAAAGATGTGTACTTGGTACAAGGAGGTGCCAACAGGTGCTAAATGAGCATCCAATGTGCTGAGAATAACTTATTCTCTCTCCAGTTCAGATTGCTACACAGCTCTTCCGAATAGTTCCTTCCAGTTCTATGAAGCCAGTCATATAATGAGCATTTTAGCTCATTCAGATTCACAGTGGCTTGCCTCAGACTTGCTCTAGTAATTAAAAAGTACTATGATTTATCAAGTATTATGTCCAGAAGTTCCTGCCCAGGGGTGGTACTCACCTACTTTCCCTATCGGTTTGCAAATGTGAGTTTGCGCCCATCCATGCATGCACTCGGCCTTCTCTACATGCTCTTTGATTGTGCATGGGGCTTACATGCACGGCTTCAAAGCATGCCTAAATAGGACGGCGTAGATCCAGGGCGAGTGGGTAAGCCCACCCGCGATTTCCACTACTAATTTGGGTGAACCGATCCAAACCATCTGAATACCACCTCTGTTCCTGCCTAAAGTTTCACTATGATATGGGTGGTGCTGGATTATCTAATGTCATTGTCAATCACCTTTGTTTACTTTATGTTGCCCTTTTCTTAAGGGAGGGGTTCCCCCATTTGGGCCCCCAAACCTATGAATAAGGGAAATAAGTGATTCAAAACCACTTGGTGATATCCATGGTCAAACAGAGACATAAACTTTGTTCTCCCTGATTTAAGTTTATGAGGGATGGGAAAGCAGTTTCTGAGCTCTCAGATTGAAGGAGTCACAATGTGAGCCAAATTATTTCTTTAAAAAAATACGTCACATTTCCTAGTTAATTTAAAGCCAACTTGGAACATATCACACATTTCTGACTTTAAAAGTAGCCATGTTGTCTCTAAGCGAAGGCTGTGTTAATATTACTGATCTTTTCCCCGATCCTCTGAGGAACCATGACATTGGCAGGAATGTGATTTGAAAATTACATGCTTAAATATGCTACACTTCCACCTTCTTCCTCTGCTACAAAATTGTGAGGGAAGAAAGGCTACAGCTTTCAAACATTGTTTTTAAAGTAGCAGAGAACTGAATGTGGAAACCATCCATTTAAGTCCCCTGTCAATAATGTACCAAATCTCTTATCGCTATGTGCACCGTAATCAAGAAAAGATAAATTGAAAATGATTTTTCTTGTTGTTTTAGTTTTCATACATTATGTTAAGTTGAAAACTGCCAATGACATGCCTTTAGAGAACATTTTCAATTACAGGAAAAGCTATCCTTTTCAACCCATATCGGTTACAACCTTCAATACAGCACAGCAGGAGCTACATTATCAAAGAACATCCATCCAGAAAGCCCCAGCTCCAGATTAACACCAGCTTCTGCAGAAGCAGAGTTGATGGCTCATAGTGGTTAATAATGTATCACTTTTAATTGTGTCGTTTGAAGCTATTACAAAACCCCTAAAACAGAATGTAAATGAGGAAGGTTACAGTTAATAGTTAAGCTAAAGAAAATCACAGAACCATA
Organism: Rhabdophis nuchalis; assembly: GCA_039707465.1. Classification (NCBI taxonomy): domain Eukaryota; kingdom Metazoa; phylum Chordata; class Lepidosauria; order Squamata; family Natricidae; genus Rhabdophis; species Rhabdophis nuchalis. Next base: position 93,604,980 of record CM077645.1, on the reverse strand, counting down.
CTGGTTTCCCTCATGCCAGGATGAGGACGCTCATCAAGGATTAACAATTATACCACTACTCTATAGAATCTTCTTTAAATAAACAAAGGTAGAGGTGTGTATGTGTCTCAGTGGTGGGATTCCAAATCTTTTCCTACTGGTTCTATGAGAGAGTGCTTTGCGTATGCACTTGTGCTTTGTGTGTGCACTCGCGCTTTATGCGCAGCAATCAGAGAACGCCCTGGTGAGCTGAGCTGTTTTTTAGCTCAGCTGAGGCACGGCAATCCACTCTGCCTCGCAAATTAGCTGAGCTGAAAAACAAGGGAATATAGGACAGGGAACAGTGGGGGCGGGAGGGCCCCCCCCCAACAAGAGGTGGTATTTTCCGGTTCTCTAAACCAGGGGTCTGCAAAGTCGGCTCTTTGAAGACTGGTGGACTTCAGCTCCCAGAATTCCCCAGCCAGCCTAGCTGGCTGGGGAATTCTGGGAGTTGAAGTCCACCAGTCTTCAAAGAGCCGACTTTGCAGACCCCTGCTCTAAACTATTCAAAATTTCCACTGCTGGTTCAGTTGAACTGGTCAGAACGGGCAGAATACCACCTCTGGTGCACACCCGCGTGCACACACACACAGAGTAGTCACTGGAATCCTACAGTACCAAAAAAAAGGAATTTAAACCTTCATGCTGACTATGATTTTAGATAAAACTCTCTTTCCTCACAAGGAAATCAGCATAAGGAATTACACTAATGGGCGGTAGGAACCAGGTTGACTACCATTGATCTAATATGATTGCTAAGTACACATGATTGTGCTTAAACGTCACCCTGAAGCCACTCAGCAGCAATCATGTACTGTATGTTTGCCCTAGTCATGTGCCTTGTAAAGGGTCTTGTCATTTGAACAAGACACGACTATCTTAGCCACTTCTTCCTATTTCGGCATCTCCCACATTAGGCCTTCACAAGTAGGCCGCCTCTACTTTACCAGTGGGCAAAAGAGCCCCAGAAGGTATGGAGAAGCCAAGAGAAGAGAGCATGATCTGTACATGGGTTTATTCTTCTCCACTAACACTCTGCAGCTTTGTGTTAGTATAAAAGACCTCTTTGACCCTGTGCCTCTCAAGCGCAACAGGGTTCAACACAGCAGCATTTGTACTTCTCTGGAGAGGTTGAGGTAAAACAACAGAAATACGATGTATGAAAATTCATGGAAGGCTCTCAGGATATAAAGGATAATAAAGGCAGACAGTTCCTGTGTGTGCAACATCTTATAAACTTCAATAGTATCTACCCATAGATTTTGGTGGTCTGTATTGCACCCATATGAACTGTCTGGGTAGATACTATGGGTAGATATTATTGATATATCTTATAAACACTATTGAAACAGCGATGTCTACGCTGGCTTGGGCATGTCATGAGAATGGCTGATGGTCGGATTTTTCCTGTATGGAGAATTAGAATTAGTAATTTCCTGTATGGAGAATTAGTGCAGGGAAAGTGCCCCAGAGGGAGACCACAGCTGCAATATAAGGATATCTGCAAGAGGCATTTAAAGGCCTTGGAAATAGACATTTAACAGCTGGCAAACCAGCGAAATCTGGGGTGTGGGGAGAGAACAGAATGTATCTGCCCTCAGTGTGGAAGGGATTGCCACTCCCGAATTGGACTTTTAAGGCACACCAGATGCTGTGTTAGGACCTATTTCCAAGAGCACGATACCATAGTCTTTTGAGACTGAAGAATGCCAATGTAATGTAACATCTTATAAATATAGGGCATGTACACACCATACACATACACACACATGAAAGTGGAATGATGGGTAGCATCTTTCTTGTGCGTTGTTCTTTTCAAGGCAATTTCTGATCAAAGTGGTAATAACATTACACATGCCCTGTGAACTCCAACTTAATTCTACTAAATTGAGGTTAGTTATATTTCTCATCCCAGGAAAACTGATAGTAAGCTCATTAAGCAGCAGTAAGATTATGTATAGCTCAAAACTGAAAATTGCCAGAGGCTGTAAAAATGTCACACTGCATTCATAAATGTGAGATGTAGCAGCCAGGACTTAGTTGAATGAATTTAAGTAAGAAAACAAGATTTTGGATATTTTATTTATTTATTTATTTATTGAATTTATATTGCCACCTATTCGCCCATGGCGACTCAAGGCGCCTTACAGAATATAAAACCACATTTAAAATAATAAAAACTAACAAAATGAATCAAATAAATTAATATAGTACAATATAACAAAATCATCTCCCACCCCCTGCCCCGGCAACAACAGAACACACGAGCTGTTTAATGGGCTCCATCCCATTCTGGGTTCCCCAGGCCCTCTGCCAGAACCAGGTCTTTAGCACCTTCGGGAAGAGTATTAGAGTGGGGGTCATTCTAATCTCTGGGGGAATGATGTTCCAGAGAAAGGGAGCCACCATGGAGAAGTCCCTTCTTCTGGGTCCCACCAGGTGTATCTCCCTAGGTGATGGGACCTGCAACATTCCTCTGTGCTCTTTTTTTAAAAAAAATGGTTTTTTTTGTTTTTTTATTTTCATAACAAATAACTACATGTGGACTATTACATAACCAACATTATATTATATTGTTAAATGTTTACATTGATTCGTCTTACCATCAACCCCTAAAAATGATTATTGCCTCTTCTGCTCTCTTTAATGTGCTGTCTTTATACCTTATCCATCTTTCTTTGTAGAATACATTGAATACTTTGTATTTTGATTCTAAAGAGGTGTGTTGATGCATACAAGAGTGTCTGTGGAAGCAAGGCACTCTCATAGGCAAACTCATAGCCTCTATGTAGTCAAGAGGTATGCTAATCAAGGATCTCCCATCACATGAAAAGAGCATCTTTTCTAAGAAGTTATTCTTAATGAAAATGAAAAACTAAAGTTAGTGAGCATTAATAGGCCAACTTCATAACTTATTTGTATTCAAACATATTGAGTAGAACTTTTAACTGATTTATTCTGATCTAGATGATTCCCGCTATCTAAAATATTTTTTTTCCTATTTACCAGAGCTGGTGGCATTAAGAAATCTTTAAATATTCTAGTAGATATCTCAATAATGGAAAATATAGATAAGCATAATGGAAAAATACAGATAAGTAAAAAAGTAATGAATCAGGATATTAATACCACACACACACACACACACGCATATACTGAGAAACAGCTTATTCATGGAAAGGAATTATCAAATAGAACTAAAATAAGACAGATTTTTAATGAAGCAAAAAATGATACCAGAGAGGACTGATTAGATGACAGAAAAATGCAAAGTGAAAAGATCTTTGCCATTGGCATAGGAGACAGGAAAAGGAGGCAGCAGTGATTTTGAATTACATGTCCAGCTATGTCATATTAGAATAGAATAGAATAGAATAGAATAGAATAGAATAGAATAGAATAGAATAGAATAGAATTCTTTATTAGCCAAGTGTGATTGGACACACAAGAAATTTGTCTCCAGTGCATAAGCTCAGAGTGTAGCTCTATAAACAGCAAGAAATAGGTCACAGGTCATAAACCATAGTTATAATTATTAATCATAAGTTAAAACAACTCAATCTACTATTTAATGCTGAAGTTACAATACCAAGAACTACCGTATTTTTCAGAGTATAAGACGCACCAGAGTATAAGACGCACCCAGGTTTTGAAGAGACATCTTTTTAAAAAAAATAGATAGGTAGATAGAGGGATAGAGAGGGAGAGAAAGAGAGAGAAATACAGTAGGTAGGTAGGGAGAGAGAGAGAAAGAGTAGGTACGTAGGTAGGTAGGTAGGGAGAGGGGGGAGAGAGAGAGAGAGAAATACTGTAGGTAGGGAGACAGAATGTGTAGTTAGGTAGGTAGGTAGATAAAGGGATAGGGAAAGAGAGAGAGAGAGAGAAATACAGTAGGTAGGTAAGTAGGGAGAGAGAGTGTGTGTAGATAGATAAGTAGGTAGAGGGATAGAGAGAGAGAAATAGAGAGAGAGAGAGAGAAATACAGTAGATAGGTAGGGGGAGAGAGAGAGAGGGTAGATAGGTAGATAGAGGGGAGAGAGAAAGAAATACAGTAGGTAGGTAGGGAGAGAGTGTAGATAGGTAGGTAGGTGGAGGGATAGAGAGAGAAAAATAGAGAAAGAGAGAGAGAGAGAGAGCGCAATATAGTAGATAGGTAGGGAGAAAGAGAGAGAGAGTAGGTAGGTAGGTAGATGTTTCCAGGTTTATTTACCCATGTGCTGGAGAAGGAAATCACTGACCACTTTTGGAACAAATCTTTGTGTCTGCAGGCACAGTACTTGACCAACATAATTCTCATCAATCACTCTAACTAAACAGCTTTCCGAAAGGGAGAAAAAAAACCCTTTTAGCACTGTGCAAACCTCCTCCAAACGGCCCGTTTTTTGCGAAAATGGGCCCGTTTTTTCCCAAATAAAAGGCATGAATAGCCTTGGGGGGCTTGCAGAGTGCTCCTGGGGGGGGCATGCATAGCCTTATGGAGGGTTATAGAGTGCTGCTGGGGGCTGGGGGGAGGGGGGCAAAACGCCCTGGTTTTTGCTCATTTCTGCCCTCCCCAGCCCCCAGGAGCTCTCTGGAAGCCTCCATAAGGGTATGCACACAGCCATTTTGCTGAAGGGGCGGGGTTTCAGGAGGCAAAAAAATGTTGTATTTGATGTATAAGACGCACCCAGATTTTCAGCCTCTTTTTAGAGGAAAAAAGGTGTGTCTTATACTCCAAAAAATACGGTAAGCATTCATATTGAACTAATCCATGGATGTACATAAAAATATACACAAACTCACCAAATAATAGCAATAGCAATAGCTATTGGTATATAAGTCTTATACCACTTCACAGTGCTTTACAGCCCTCTCTAAGCATTTTATAGAGTGAGCATATTGCCCTCAACAATCTGGGTCCTCATTTTACCAACCTCAGAAGAATGGAAGACAGCAGAAGTAGCCTACATTCTAACCACTGAGCCTCCATAGCTCAATAATCTCTCTCAAACTTACTTTATTTAGAAGGGCTGGGAAGGGCAAAAATGGGATACATGGGAGGTTCGGGATGCCAAAAACAGGCCTGTTTTTGGTGAAAACGGGATGCACAGAGGATTTTGAAGGGTTTTTATAGTGGCTTTTTTCTTTTAAATTGTATTGATTGCAGATTTGTTTTAATTTACTATAACTGCAGAGACATACATATGAGATGGAGGGTGATATATATTAGAATTATAAAATAATAATAAATGCATTTTTAAAAAAACTCAGGTCTCAGAAAAAAAATCAGATCTACCAAAATTGCATAGTTGGTACGGAGCCATTTTAATTACAAGGGGAAAAAATAGAATGAACTTTTATACAGAAGAAAAAGGGAAGTCTCAGAAGCATTTGCAAAAATGTCAAAAGTCTTAGCTATATTACCAAAACCCCAACTTGAATTTTTTTTAACCTCCTCTTCTCTGAAGAAATTCCTAAGATTTAGTAGCACGTTTCAGTCTTAACTGTCTTTAGCAAACTGTGCTGTTAATATTAACTTCTGTAACATTTCAAGTAGTTTGAAAATTTCTGACTATTCGCTTTTTCCGTCACTTATATTCTACCCAAAAATCCCTCGTCATCTTTGATGCTGCAATTTTGATCCCTTAATGGCATTTAAAAATTCCAGCTCCAATGTTCCCTTCAAGTCACCAGACCAAAAGCTCTGTTGGTTTAGTTTTTACAGTACAACTGAAGCTTTGCCATCTTTTTTCTCCTCAGAAGAGATTCTGATTCATTTCCTTCATCATTGGAGTTTTGTCTTAACTCCCACCTTTTCCAGTGGATGCACATGAATCGAGAGAATAGCTCTTCCATCTCTGAAATGTATCCTTTTTAGTTGACAGCAAATGCCTTCTGAGTTCCCGTCAACTGTAGCCTAATAATTATTTGACTCTCCTCGCCATCCTTGGCTGTGCTTTAACGTTTTGGGGGGTGGGATAGAGCTGATTTGATGCCTTCTTCTGTGATGACGGCTGTCTTCGCCACTTCATTGACCAATTGCTTCCACTGTGATGGAGAAATCTTAATGATAAGTCATATAAGTTTCTGTCATTCCCAAAAAATGGATTAACAGGCTTTCTTTCATGTTGGCCTTTTGTTCTCCCTGCATGAGACAATAATTCCACTTTGATATAAGTGGCCAGGCAAAAGCATTTTTTTTGCTAAATCTGGCTGTCAGTCTGAACTACCTGAGCGAGATTTGAACAGCTTGACACAATGGTCAGATATGGGAGATTCCATTCTGTACCCTACAATGAGCATCTCTGCATTTGCGGAATGGCAGAGGTAGAAGACTTGGCTCACATCCTAGTTGACTGTTGCTTGTATAAGGTGGTGAGAGACATGTACCTTGGTCTATATACCAAACGAATGACCCATATCAAAACAACTTACCTTATGTGTGGGCAGAACCTGAAAATTATATTTAACACAGCACAGGACTCAAACAAAATGGTTCGGTTGAGATCTGCATATGTGGGACTGATTGGAGTAGATTGCAGGAGTTACACCAAAATGTAATTTTATCATATTTTATATATACTTTATTTTTCGGCATATAAGATGCTCCAAAGTATAAGACACACCTAGCTTTTGGAGAGAGAAACAAGGGGAAAAAATCTGCTTCTGCCTCCCAGCAATTTGCCTCCTTGCAACAAACAATACAGACAATATACACTGTGGTGTATTTCTGTGCATGTGTGCCTGACCCATAGAAATAGCAAAGAATTGGAGAAATGTACATTATAGCAGTATATTAATGCCAGAAAGTTTTCGTAAAAGTAGTCACACTAACTCCTCCCAATTATTTAAATAGATCTACTCCAAACATCACTAAGTCAGGGTCTAATTAGAAAACAGGACACTGTTACATTTCAGACTATACTTGTATAGAAACTGTTAAAATTGATGTGGCTTTTTGGAAGTATACGTTATTTTCTGCTATTTAAAAAAAGATACAATAGCACGGGGCCTCTTCATATCAAGCATTTATTTAAAAAAGCGTATTCATTTTGTTAAGTTGTCTAGAACAACAATAAAGAAGTCTTTTAAAAGAAGTCTAATAATTTGAACATTCTATAGGCATTTATAGTTATTGACTTACCTCCTTGCAGCAAACAGCCTGATTAGCACAAGAAAAAAAAATCTGCCTCTGCCTCCCAGGAATTTGCCTAGGTGCAGCCAACAGCAAGTTTCACTTTCAATTTCAGCATGGTCCTCCCTAGAATCAGCAGTTTCAGACTACAGCCTATTGCCACCTATGCAAACCTCATTTTCCTCGATTCCTGCAAAGAGGTAAATTGCTGGGAGGAGGAAGCCAAAGGGTGGGGGCCAGTGGGTGGGTGGGGCTACATTCAGTTTATAAGATGCACCCAAATTTTCACATCTTTCAGGAGAGTAAAAGATGTGTCTTACATTCTGAAAAATATGGTAACTTAAATTATTGTATTCTATTCCAATTTCATTTTAGACTGTATTTTATTCCAATGCCATTTTAAATCGTATTTTATTCCAATTTCATTTTAAATCATATTTTATTCAATTCCATTTTAAATTGCTTTTATCAAATTTCAGTAATAATTTGTTTCTGGATCTTTGCCCTTTGATATGGCCCAAGGGCTAATCAATAAAGACTCAATCTCAATACCTATCATTAGCCAGTTGGCCATATTATCAAGGTGAATGCTGATTTGCTTCTTCTCCTCTTCTCTACAATTACCTACTTCTGCTTCAATGTAGGCAGGATCAATCTCCTCATCCAGACATGTATCATTGCCTTCCCTGCATAACTCCTATTTGATGTCAACATTCTGGCTATGTTTGCAAATACTGGAATATTGGACCGGCTATGTTATAAGAAGACGCAAAATGCTTTATGATTAATCACAGCGTACCTTGTGTGACTGAGTGGTTATCATTAGCTCTATTCAGCTAAATCTCAAGAAATCATATTTTTAAAAAGCAGAATGATTTACACATAAAATGGCTATTGTATATCTCATTTTATAGCACAAAATGCACCTTCGTAATGACCAGTGTATAGCATAATGAATTAGTGGTTAAGCATCTGTAGCGATTGCCCTTTAAACAGAGCAGCCTAGGGGCACTAGTCTCCCACTCACAGTCCTAGATAGACTTTTTTTCCCTAGGGCACAAATTATAATAATAATAGGTGAATTCCAGATGGCATCAGGAAGGGCGGCTGGCCAGAAAACGTTCCACTATGTCTAGTTGCCTTGACTCTATTCCAAATAGTGGTTACAGGGCAGTGGTACTATTCAACCGATTCTATCCGTTTTGGGTGAACTGGTAGTGGTGGCGGCGGGAGGCTGCGCCCAACCACCTGGATGTCATCATGTCCTGTTTTTTGACACTCTGCACATCCGCAGACGTTCCTGTGCATGCTCAGAGGTGGCGCATGTGAGCAAAGGGGGCGCGTGCAGGCTCACATTTGCGAAACGGTAGCGAAGGTAAGGTGATTTCACCCCGGTACAGGGTTGTAAAAAAGGGAGTGATTGCCCTTCTAAACACAATTCTATAAACTTAAGTAAGATCCTAAATAGTTTAGATTCCATTTTTGCTAGGGATCGAAACATTCCCTCTGCTTCATCCCAACCTCTCAAATTGAGTTGCTGGCATTTCTTTCAAATAGAAAACCCATTATATCATGTTACATCAAATCACAATCTGCTTTCAGAATGTCCCAATCCATTTCTTGGCATTAGCCATTTTCATAGAAGATAAGGTTTTAATTTAATTTAATATTTAAATTTCTATACCGCCCTTCTCCCTTCCGGGACTCAGGTTGAATTGGCACTTGTGCAGAGGATTGCAGCATGGGCACCCTGGTAATGTGTCATGCTCAGTTATGTTGACTGCGCACTCCTACCCACAGTGGCCTTCTAGTACAACTACAGCGCTTGTTCATCTATGTTTACCGAAGTGTTTTACTTAACGCTTCAGCTTTTCATCAGCAATTTACTTTCAACAAATCATCAGACACAAACAGCAAAAACCCCAAAGAAGCAGTGAATGATGATTCAGTGTTCCAAGACTTAGAAAAGACAGCATATATAAATGGATATATTTGTGTGCAACTTGAATAGGATTTAAACTGAAAAATGGAAATATTAATCTGATTTCTATTGGGGAGCTTTACCCAATCTGATGCCTTACAAACCATTGAGATGTTATCTCCAAATTTCCCAGAAATCATCAATAGAAGCTAGGTTGGCTGAGGAAGATGGGATTTCAAATTGAGCAACTTGGAAGTTATCAGAATGAGGAATTGTACAATGCAATTGTTCATTGTCAGCATAGCTACCTGAGAGACCAAGTCTGTGAAACTGCTATAATTATTATAAACCCACTTCACTGATTATGATTTAAACACAAAATATACAATCCCTAAAGTTATATATACACCAGAGGTTCTGACAGGTTCTGGAGAACCGGTAGTGGAAATTTTGAGTAGTTCAGAGAACCGGCAAATAGGCTGCTCTTGTCCCCACTGCCTCCCAGCTGATCTTTTGTTGCTGTGAACAGGAGATCGGAGCTGGAAAGCAGGTTAATGGGGTGGAGGGGGAATGGGGATTTTGCAGTAACCTTCCCCCAGGATTGGGGAGAAAATGAGGGTTTTGCAGTATCCTTCCCCTGCCATGCCCACAATCCACATCTGCAAAGCCATGCCATGCCCACAAAGCTATGCCCACAGAAATGGTAGTAAAAAATTTTTGAATCCACCACTGATATACATATTATATAGATTGTTTATAATTTGTAGCTTGTCCTTTTGAGAATTTCTAAATATTTTCACTGATCAGCTATTATTAACCATCTTACTTTCATTAGTTCTACCATATTGTTTAATAAAATAGATTGCCACTTTTTTAAAAAAGGCCATTCTGGGCTAAAGCAATGCTTAAACATCAGTTTTGCTGTACCATCAGCCCCGCCTCGAGTCCCTTTGGGGAGAGAGAGCGGGTTATAAATTAAATTATTTATTTATTTATTTATTTATCAAGTAGACAATTTTATTTGATTCTGCTTGATTTTTATTTTTTTTTAATTTTTACTTGTTTGATGGAATATTATCTTCCAAAATGATTCCCAATGTATCATCTTGAATACCGATATAAAATAGTTATCTCAGTTAACACAAATGACTTTAAAGAGTTCCTGCGGTATATAATAAAATTAAGGAATGAATCTGTCTCACTGAAAGATTTCAGAGTACATTTCAGCCTAGAAAACAGTACAATTGTTTGATTGATCTCAACAGCAGCCATTTTGAAGACTTGTTTCAGCAACTATGTGCACTAACCTGCAGACTGTTTTTTAGACAACAGTAATATAAATGTCAGATTTATTCGCTTATTTGCTGAAAGAAAGGAGCAATATGTAACCATTAATGTAGAACGGTTTTTGAATCATCCTATTTTGGATGGAAGGTTTTCAACAACGAAAGGATAATGAGAAAAAGAATCGTTTTGTTTCCATTCTGCCTTCAGCCTTCATGATGGAAATATTCACAAATGACTCGGTTTTCATTCAAGGCTATCTAAAAACATTTTCATACAGAGACTGTTGGAGACAGATCTTTGTAAGGGTGGCTTCTACCTGGGAAATCACACACCAGCATTAAGACAATACTCAAAGAATAAATGTTTCTCTATAATTTAGAATTCTTGTCACAGCATGTCAGATCAGATTGGGATCTTATATCAGCTGAAGAATGTCCTTTCTTGTAAAAGCACATTTCAATTCTGTGCCAAATGTCCAGCATTTTGATTCCTTTCCTACAGCGCAATACAACATATTTTTGGGACTATAAGGTGTTCCAGACTATAAGATGCACGTAGCTTTTGGGGAGGAAAACAAGGGCGGAAAAATCTGCCTCTCAGCATCCTTCCAGTATTCATCTGTCTTGTTTGCTGTGGCCCATTTGCTGCCACTGCCACGGCCCATTCACTGCCACCACTGCCCATTCGCCACTGCCCGTTTGGCACAGCCCATTCACTGTTACCCATTTGGCAGGCCCTATTTGCCGCCACCTCCACAGCCTGTTCTAGAACAGCTGATTGGTGCCACAACAACCCCCCTCCCCTCCCACTTATATTCGGAGAATAAGACACACAGAAATTTCCAGCCACTTTAGTGGGTGGGAGGGGGGTAAGTGCATCTTATAGTCCAAAAAATACATTTGTTCTTATTCACTGACTGCATTTTCACAGAATTTTCACCTCCACCTTTGAGTGGGATCCCAGGATTTCAACACCAATCAAAGGAAATGATGGGGTAGGGTTTCCTGCCCAAGCAGGGTGTTGGACTAGAAGACCTCCAAGGTCCCTTCCAGCTATGTTACTCTATTCTAAATATGTATGAAATTAATTGCTCGTATTTGAATATTCTCAAATACAACTTGTCATTTTTGTGCATTTAAATTTTTTTTAAAGTGCAATAGAGACTTTAAAAAAAAAATTCTGCATAATGTTATATTAAAATTATCATGGCATCCTTTCCCCCAACTATTCTATACCATAAAATCCTCCTGCAGAGAATAGAGGATCCTTGCTTTTTCCCCCTCCATTTTCAAAAGCTTCCTGGCTGTCCCTGCACCACTGCATTATGTTGTAGATAGAATAAAATACATAATCTAGTGGTTTTTGTGGGAAGGGATGGTGCCTAAAATGGTTATGCTCATCTTACTTGCTTTGTGAATCTGCAATGTACCCTCAAATCCTTAGTGCCACCTCCTCCCTTATTAAATGCCAGCAGCTTGGAGGAAGTTGGTTGTAAAACACTTTACACCTTGTAGTGTAGTAGCTGTCATTTGAATAAGTTATTTACTATCAGCTCAGGCCCAGACAAAGCTCTCTTTCCACCATCCTAGTCTGCAGTAGTTTTATTGTGAAATTATATGATCCTGCCCAAAGTTATGGCTGCTACAGCATGCCATGGACATGTGAACAAAATTTGGGTGCTTGACAATGTGCCTGGCTTTTCACACTCCAACAGCTGGAGCCTGTGCCACACACTGGAAACAGGCTCCAGCTGTTCATCTGCCTCACTGATACCTAAGGCAGCTGATAACTGGCATACAGCCCTGGCCCCATCTCTGCCTCTGACCCAGAGCCCTCACCAGAGCTTTCCCCAGACTCCAGGACTGGCCCATGTTCCTCCCAACCTCCTCACTGTCCGAACCTGCTGCCAGCTCCACTGGCTGCTGGTGGGCCACAACAGCATCATAGGCCAACCCACCAAAGCACTCCATGGTCTGCTTAACAATTGCAATGGAAAGAGCAGGGATTAGGGTCATTAAGCAAGGTGATCTCATGGGCACCTCAAAAACCATATAAACTTGCAGGGGCAGGGTCCATTATGGTCCTAGGTGAAGGCTACCTGTATATTGTTCTCATTTGGGAGTAGGGTAGAAGTAAATCAGTGAATTTAAGAAACAACAATTTATCCAAATATATCAAAGGAAGCATGTGAAAAGGAAAGCTAAGGTAGAGCATACTGTGATAATAATTGAGAGGAAGTGTTTTGGCTTCATATGAGTGACAACACAGCCCTTTTTGGCTCTTCATTAATGTAACCTCTCCCCCCCACCCCCCACCCCGCCTCAGGCCTTTATCCAAGCCTAAAAAACAAAGATGCCCTGCTTCAAGGAAGCCTTAAAATATTGGCAATTTTAATGAGAAACGGAGGCTGTGCATATGCAAGTTCTAAAGTGTTTCTTCTTAATCAATGTTCAAAGGTGTAGAATCTTGTTAATCTGTATTTCAAAAGCCTCTGATGGGCTGTCTTCTAAAGTAAAGCAAGGCCATGGCACAGGCTTGAAAGTAAATCAGGAAGCCTGTAATTGTAGAATCTCTCTGGCAAGAACAAAGAATGCTTATTCACAGGAAATATGCACGTGTAAACTTGTAACAATTCTGGGTAGTTAGAAAGCGGATATAAGTAATAAAGAGTTAGGCAACTTGCAAACCTCAGCTAAAAGTTAGGAATGGAGATGGCCTGCTGCAAATAAAATGTGTATTAGAGAACTCCTGGGGCATTCATTAGCTAAGGCTAGGAATAGGGACGGTTAGAGACCAACAGAACAAATTGTAGAATTATTACTAAAATGTTCATTAGATGATATTTCTCATTATTCCGCCTTGTCCAGACTTCTCCTTTAGTGAAAATGTATACAACTTTCTTAATCCTTTGTTCTTGGCTCTCTTGGCATTTTGGCCAGGAGCCCTTTTCCTTGGGGTACCTCAATAAAAAGCAATTAAAACCTGCACCTCGTGTCTGGCTTCCTTCATTGGCCTTGGCACCAAGCTTAGACCTGAATTGGGACACCTCCTCCACAGCAACTCTCTCTTTGGATATAAATATCTTTGTTAATCTGCAAAATCACTTGGTTTCCTGAAATATTGACTTTAAGGGCTCTCATATCCTCAGTGTCGTCTACCAATGATATTTAATTATATGCCACTGAAAGTATCGACTATTTTCAACATTGCTTCATGCTGTCTTTTTATTTGGTGTTTTCTGAACAATCATTTTTTAACAACCAATTCTCAAATAAAGCTTGTCTGTCTGGAATCCGTACTGTATATCAGACACTTAACACAATAGAGCAAGTCCAGAGGTATTTCATGAGAAGAGCACCCCACTCCTCTGCTCACAATAGAATATCTTGAAATTTTGGGCTTGGACAACGTAGAACTACACCGCCTACAGTCAGACTTAAGCGTAGTACACAAAATTATCTGCTACAAGGTCCTACCTGTCAATGACTACTTCAGCTTCAACCACAATAATACACAAGCATACAATAGATACAAACTCAAGGTAAAGTGCTCCAAACTCGGTTGCAGAAAATACGTCTTTAGCAGTAGAGTGGTCAATGCCTGGAATGCACTACCTGACTCTGTTGTTACATCTCAAACCTCCATAACTTTAACCTTAAACTGTCTACTGTTGACCTCTCCCCATTCCTAAGAGGTCAGTAGAGGCATGCATAAGCGCACCAGCATGTCTAACGTCCCTGTCCTACTATCTCCATTTATTTGTACCCATTTCCTGTGTTTTTATTCATAGATAGATAGATAGATAGATTTTATTTTTCTATACCGCGTCCTCTCCCCAGGGGGACTCGGACCGGTGCACAGGGAAAATTAAAACAACATAAAATATATACATAAATAGATACAATAAAAACAAATTAAATCAACTGTTCCTGCACTAAAATCCCCATTTTAAAATTAACATTCCCTAACCCTTGAGGTAGAGACTAACCTAGGCCGGCCAAGCAGAAAAAGTGAGTTTTTAATTTCTGACGGAAGGAGCGGAGGTCCGTAGTTGTTCTAATGTCGGGGGGAAGGTCGTTCCAGAGGGCTGGGCCCGCCACAGAGAAGGCCCTTCCCCTGGGCGTCGCCCGCTGACAAAGTCTAGTGGACGGCACCCGGAGAAGTCCCTCTCTGTGGGAGCGAATCGGCCGGGAAGATGTATGGGGCAGAATCCGATCCCGCAGATAGCTAGGTCCCGAGCCATGGAGCGCTTTAAAGATGAGAACTAACACCTTGAAGCGCACCCGAAAGACGACAGGTAGCCAGTGCAGCTCGCGCAAGAGCGGTGTTACATGGGTATACCTTGCGGTACCCATTATTGCTCGCGCGGCTGCATTCTGGACCAGCTGAAGTCTTCGGGTGCACCTCAAGGGGAGCCCCATGTAGAGAGAGTTACAATAGTCCAGTCGGGATGTCACGAGAGCATGAGTGACTGTGCAAAGGGCGTCCCGATCCAATAGGGGGCGCAACTGGCGAACCAGGCGAACCTGGTAAAACGCCCTCCTGGCCACGGCTGTCACTTGATCTTCCATGGACAGCCGGGCATCCAGGAGGACACCCAAGTTGCGCACCCCATCCACAGTGGCAAGATGTTCGCCCCCTATGGCCAGCGATGGAATCAGCTGGTTGAATCGGGCAGCCGGAAACCACAGCCACTCGGTCTTGGTCGGGTTGAGTCTGAGTCCGTTACTTCCCATCCAGATCCGTACGGCTTCCAGGCACTGGCACATCACCGCTACGGCATCGTTGGGGTGGCTTGGGGTAGATATATACAGCTGAGTATCATCAGCGTAGAGATGGTACTCTACCCCAAAGCCACGGATGATCTCACCCAACGGCTTCATATATGTGTTGAACAGGAGAGGCGAAAGGACCGACCCCTGAGGAACCCCACATGTGAGGGGTCTCGAGGTCGACCTCTGCTCTCCTGCCAACACAAATTGCGATCGGCCAGAGAGGTAGGAGGAGAACCACCGTAAAACGGTGCCTCCCACCCCCAACCCCTCCAGCCGATGCAATAGGATACCATGGTCGATGGTATCGAAAGCCGCCGAGAGGTCTAATAGGACCAGGATGGAGGAGCAACCCCCATCTCTGGCCCTCCCGAGATCATCAACCAACGCGACTAATGCCGTCTCGGTGCTATGCCCAGGCCGAAAGCCGGACTGGCGCGGGTCTAGATAATCAACTTCCTCCAGGTGACGGGGAAACTGTTGTGCCACCACACTCTCAACAACCTTCGCCAAAAAGGGAAGGTTGGAGACTGGACGATAGCTGGTTAATAAAGCTGGATCCAAAGAGGGCTTCTTAAGGAGGGGCCTCACCATGGCCTCTTTTAGGGAAGCAGGTAAGGCACCCTCACTTAAGGATGTGTTGACAACCTCTTGGAGCCAGCCTCGTGTCACCTCCCAGGATGCCAGTACAAGCCAGGAGGGACACGGGTCCAATAAACATGTGGTGGCTCGCAGTCGCCCACGTAACCTGTCCATATCCTCGGAAGTAACGGAGTCAAACTCCTCCCAAACAAGATCTGTCTCGTGGCATCCCACTGGGCCATTAATGGAGGCTAACTCATTCTGTATCTGAGCGATTTTCTCCTGCAGAAAAATCACAAATTCCTCTGCTCTACCCTGTAGCGGGGCTTCCCGCACCCTCTGTTGAAGGAGGGAGCGGGTCACCCTAAACAGGGCGGCAGGGCGGTTTTCTGCGGATGCTATGAGAGTGGCACAATTATGACGTTTGGCCACTCTCAGCGCCACAATGTAAGTCCGTAAATGGGCTCTTACCTGTGTCCGGTCAGATTCAGAACGGGTAGCCCTCCATCTTCTCTCTAGGCATCTCTTGTGGCGTTTCATCACCCTCAGCTCCTCGGTAAACCAAGGAGTTTATTCTTGTTTATTCATGTTCAAGGAGTCATGTTTATTCTTATTCCTATTATTTTGTACATGAGTGACAAACTAAATAAATAAATATAGTTCAAGGACAGCTATTTTATAAACCCAATCCTCATGTAAGGGGGAAAAAAATAGTAGAATTCATTACTCTGGTAGCTGCTTATTTCCAACTGTATGCAATGACAAAGACAGCTTTAGTCTGAAAAGCAGCTTTAGTCTTCAAAATTGATAACATGCCCCTTGAGTCATTATAAAGTTTATTCTTGCGAGAAAGCAACAACAACAATAAAATGGTCCCTTTCCCCTCGTTCTCTCTTGCAAAGTTGTTTCGTGCAGCCCCTACCCAACCAAAAAGATCTGTATAATAAATTCAAGCAACTGATATCCTACCTACTTTCAAAGGCCATTAAACAAATACCTTCAGCTTGTAAATGAAGATCTGAAGATTATTTTGCAAATATATTGTTGGAAATGAAGCATGCAATGATACATTTGCAAGATCTTTACTGGAAGAAGTCAAAGCAATTGTTTTAACAGAACGATGACAGCATTTTAATTAAATAATGTAAACTGAATCCCTAACATTCTTTTTTTTTTTAAGTGCAAAGAAGGTGCACAGAATAAAAGCAATCCAAAATATTGGAAAAGGGGCTTCTTCAAAATTTGAAGATCTTCCCAGTGGAGAGCATTTAAAACTAAGCTAAAACTAGTTCTAGGTTTCCTGTTTTGCATTAAGATTAGGAAAAATATATCTCTGAAAATTACTGCTGGTTATAACCAATTTTTGTAAAACAAAAAGCAAAACAAAACACACACACACACACCCCACCAATTTCTGGACAAGGATTGAATAATCTTCAGGAAATAGATTTGTAACACTCAATTGGAACAGTTAAAGGTCTCAAGTGACACAATTATTCATATTTCCAGCACATATAACATTTTTTTCTATTTTTAAATGAAAATCAGTCCAAAAATAGAATGACTCTTTAACTAAGATAGTTGTGCACCAGTCTTTGGACATGATGCCATAACAGTATGCAAGCACAAAAGGAAAGAACGTGGGGCAAACTTTATTATTACTGCTACAGAAAATATGCTGGATGTTGATTTTTTTTTCAAATCTCTGCAAGCAAAAAAAGATCAGAGGAAGTTTTCCATACTGCCAATAGAAACAAGAGAATAAAGCATATTTTCCACCCTCAGTTGGCTTGTAAAATACCCTACAGCAGGGGTAGTCAACCTTTTTATACCTACCGTCTACTTTTGTATCTCTGTTAGTAGTAAAATTTTCTAACCGCCCACCGGTTCCACAGTAATGGTGATTTATAAGTAGGGAAGTAGGGAAGTCAATTAAATTTTAAAAAGGAAAGTGCTTCAGTATTGGACAAAACCCCTACCGCTCACCATGAAAGCTGGAACACCCACTAGTGGGCGGTAGAGACCAGATTGACTACCACTGTCGTACAGTGTCAAAAGTATGGTTGAATTTTCACACCTTAAAACACACGTCTTTCATCCTGACTTCTGGACAATTAGCAAGCAGACTCCTACAATGTATTCAATTTCCTACAGTCTCATTCTTCCAACCAAGTACATTCAGTACCTGTTACCCCCATTGAAAAGTTGTATATGACAGTTCACAGTTGACAGTTCAATTCAACCAGAAACCATAGAAACTGAGACCATCAACTATTTCTTGGATCAGGAATTATTCAAGATTGCACAGGCTCCTAAGACTGTTGTTTTGTTAAAAGCAGAAGATAATCTTCAATATTTTGGGGTTGAATATTTCAGTTATCTCAGGGATTAACTCAGAAAAGAAACAATGACAAAACCAAAGGGTGAACATCAGAGCAGCAGAGCTCCACCACCTCGAATTGCACCTAGAAGCACATTAGTAGCCAACTCAGTTCACAGAGCAGAGATGTATTGTGCCCAGAGGGGGTATTCAGTTGGTTCTGACCAGTTCTGGCGAACCGACAGCAGAAATTTTGAGTAGTTCAGAGATCTGACAAATACCACCTCTGGCTGGCCCTGCCCCCGATCTATTCAATGCCTCCCGAGTCCCAGCTGATTGGCTGGGTCTTCTTTTGTGGCTGTGTAAAGGAGAATGGAGCTGGAAAGCAGGTTAGTGGGGAGGGGAAGGAATGGTGATTTTGCAGTAACCTTCCTCAGGAGCGTGGAGGGAATGAGGATTTTGCAGTATCCTTCCCATGCCATGCCCACCAAGCCACGCCCACAGAAACGATAGTAAACAATTTTGAATCCCATCACTGAATTTGTGCCCTGCTCAAGGAATGCAAATAACCAATCATGCCACCTCATTTTGCACCAGCTGAAGCTTCTGAATGCTCTTCTGAATGCTCTTTAGAGTGCATTACGGTAACTCATTCAGGAAGTAAGCAGGGCATGAGACAGAAAACAGAGCCTCCTGGTTCAAGACAGGGCACAACGCACACATGAATTAAAAAAGAAAGTCAAGACAGAAGCAGATTTTACATAAGAAATACGGAGCAAACTGACATTCCCTATTTAAATGCAGAGCAAAAATCTCACAGAAAACATTCTGCTGCAGTCAATACCGTGAATTTAAATGTTTTATCATCATTACT
The DNA here is from genome assembly GCA_039707465.1 of Rhabdophis nuchalis. Lineage (NCBI taxonomy): Eukaryota > Metazoa > Chordata > Lepidosauria > Squamata > Natricidae > Rhabdophis > Rhabdophis nuchalis. The sequence continues at coordinate 93,586,092 of CM077645.1, read as the reverse complement.
GAATACTGTTTCACTGTTCATGTTCCATGATAACATATTATCTCTCTGAGACTCAGTTAAAAATATGGGCTTGATATTTTTATTTGATTTAGGGAGCACTTCAAAAATAAGTAAACCAAGACATTAAAGCACAATTATAGACACATCTATACAAATCCCTGGAACTTTATCTGAATATACATTTACTTAATGTTCATCTGGATTCGGTTTAAGACTATGTAACCTTAGACAAACTGTTAAAATCAGGTTTGGTAAGTAGGGCCTTTTTGCTGCTTCTGAATTGTATTTAAAGAATGGAAGTTATAGTTAATTTTTGATCCATTTAGCTATACAAATATAATCCTAAGAAATATTTTAAATACTATTTCCCATATTTATCTCAAAGGTTTCGGAAGGAGGTTTTGTGGTATTTGTGACTCCGAGCAACTATATTCTGTAACAGCTGACAAGTTTTTCCACTATGGAAAAAATCACTATGGTGGCTCAGTGGCTAAGACACTGAGCTTGTCAATCAGAAAGGTCAACAGTTCAGCAGTTCAAATCCCTAGCGCCACCTAACGGAGTGAGCTCCCCTTACTTGTCCCAGCTTTTGCCAACCTAGCAGTTTGAAACCATGTAAAAATGCAAGTAGAAAAAATAAAAACCACCTTTGGTGGGAAAGTAACAGTGTTCCTGCGCCTTTGGTGTTTAGTCATGCCAGCCACATGGCCACGCAGATGTTTTCGGACAGTGCTGGCTCTTCAGCTTTGAAATGGAGATGAACACCGCCCCTAGAGTCGAGAATGACTAGCACATATGTGCAAGGGGAACCTTTACCTTTATCGTATTCAATATTGATTATGATTGATAGAGGCTTTGGTGTCTTTTTTGTTTAACTTGACATTTTGGTGTTGGTGCTGTTATATTGTTATTATTATAATCTGATGTTTACCAGTGAGACTTGGACTGTATACAGGGGGCACGCTAGGCAATTGAACCACTTCAACAGGACCTGCCTCCGCAGACTTCTGAGGATCTGGTGGCAGGACAAGGTACCAGAGACAGAGGTCCTCTCCAGAGCAGGTCTGCCATCAGTTCACACCCTGATGAAAGTCCAGACACTCTGGGCAGGTCATGTTGCAAGGATGCCAGACCACTGCATCCCTAAACAGCTCCTCTATGGTGTGTTGTCGCAAGGAAAGAGATTGCATGGGGGACAGAGGAAGTGATACAAAGACATGCCGAAAGCCTCTCTCAAGTCCCTGGATATCAACACCACCTCCTGGGTAACCCTGGCACAAGATTGATTCACATGGCGCATGTTGAGCCACCAAGGCTGCCAGACATTTGAAGACAGAAGGACAACCACAGCACAAGAGAAGTGACCATTCCGCAAAGCCAGAGCTTCAAATGCTGCAACAATGGTGCCCATACATGTCTGTCTGACATGTGGCAGAACATTCTGTGCCCATATAGGCCTTACTCCGCGACCTGCGGACATACCATGGACAGCCCACAATCCCTTAGAGGTCAAGGTCCTCCTCGAATATGATGGATGAATTGTTATACTAGGGATGGTGACATTGTTTGATGGGTGGCGTCTTTTCTTTTGAGAACAGGGCACCAGAATTTTGTTTTAATGTGTGCCATTGTGCATACAGGTAAATGACAATAAAGATTATTTTATCTTACCTTAACTTACCTACAGCCTGACCTGTTCTATTCTATCTAAATAATTACACAAGAGATGGTATGGTTAGCAGATATTGTGGCTGAAAGGTATCTGGATGTGAGATCCATATTGCAGATACAGATTAACGGAGTTGGAAGGGAATTTGTAGGTAATCTAGTCCAACAAACACACACACACCCAAGGAGGAGATCCTACACCAATTGTGACAGATGGCAGTCCAGTCTCTTCTTGAAAACCTCCAGGGATGAAACTCCTACAATTTTTGGAATAATTCTTCCTGGTGTAAAGAGAGATCTTGAGATCATCCTCATGTATTCTGAACAGCTGGATATTTTTGTCAGTTGACCGACTGCAGAGGCTGAGTTTTTCCAAAACGCTGCTGATCAGCTGGGAATTGCAGGTTCCATCCAGCCTTGACCCCAGCTTTTTCTAAGGACTCAAAGTTCAACCTAGCCTCACTTTTTAAATCACCCTGAGTTTGATTTCCTTTTTATTATCTCTTTTTAATATTGAAAAGCCTTCAGTCTGGCAAACCTTTTTATTTACCCTTTTTAATCTAGTTACAAAGAAAGAGAAATATGTGTTTCCAGTTTTGTAATATTTTTTTAATTTTTAATTTATTTATTTATTAGATTTTTATCCCACCCTATCTCCCCAAAATGGGACTCAGGGCGGCGCACAGGAATTAAAAATCTAAAAATACAACAATACAAAATTCTACAAAAGTTAAAACTAAAATTAAATAATTTAGCCCGTGCTAAAAGAACAATTTAATTTAAAACCCAACTCTAAAAATACATAGCTATAGCAGCTATGCCAGGCCGGCCATATGAAAGAAATATGTTTTCAGTGTCCGGCGGAAGAGGCGAAGGTCGGTGATAGTATGAAGGTCTGGGGGGGAAGTCATTCCAGAGGGCGGGACCTGCCACAGAGAAGGCTCTTCCACTGGGTGTCGCCAGCCGGCATTGTCCGGCAGACAGCACCCTAAGGAGGCCCTCCCTGTGGGAGCGGACAGGTCGAATGGAGGTATGTGGTAATAGGCGATCCTGCAAATATGCAGCAAAATAATGATTATATGTTGTCTTTGGAAAGTTTTTAAATGTGAAGAATTTAGATGAAATTGATTTGAAGAAAGATGTGGAAGTTAACTAAAAATACCCCCTCCTGTGGAAAATAATTTCTGTGTTTATAAGTTGCTGATAATAAGGCTTTGAAACTTAACTACTAGAAAGCACCAGATGGCTAAGTTACAGAAAATTTACAATCTGTAGACTAAAGAATGGTGTGAAGTACTTAACTCTATATTGCAACCAAAAAAGAGCTGGATAGATCAAGCCTCTTTGAATGAAATTGAAAATGATATTATTGAGGATCCTAAATTTATAATCTACAAGTAATAGATGGAAATTTCATTGTATTTTAAGTACAATGACAATAAAGATTATACTTATACTTTAAATATTGGATTTAAACATGGATCTGAAAGACTTCTTTAAAAAAAACAACAGAGATATACTAATAAGATATCAAAAGAATGATGTGTATTATTTATTTAAATTGAAATATAAGAGATTTACTGAGAAGGCTAGGATTGAATCTATCAATGAACTTTGATAAATGACAAAAACTTTGAGAGAAGAGATAAAGATACAAGAAAGCAGAACGCTATATTTGGGATTTAAATATTGCTGGTAGAATGAAAAAAATTCAAAATTGGTTTGTTTGATTATAGTCAAATAATAGGGTGTCACTTGTGGTATTAATTAATATTTTGACTGATTGTAAAGTTTTAGTTTTCAGCATCTATGCTGTTACTTTTGCTATATGCAGTAATGGGCTATTATAATAATGGGTCAATGGCTTTGGTGATGTTTAATGCCTATTTTCACTGGATACTTTTTGCTTTGGAAATATTTAATTGAGTGTAATGGATTGGTTTTTAAAATTTATGTTAGTACCTTTGATATACAAATAAGAAATAATTATTATTTCTGGTAATGTTTAACAATTCTTAACTTTGTAATGTTCAATTATAATTGAGATCGGATTTTTATTATTATAGAAAGGCATTGGGGGATTACGTTTTAAATAGAAGTGTGAATATATATTTGTTAATTAATTTTGATAACTTTTACTGAATCTTTCTTGACTAATAAATTGAGTGGAGGATTTAGAAATGAGTTTATAGAAAATGAGGTAAAATATGGAATGAAGGTAAAATCTGGTTGTACTTTAAGAGACAGTGTTAAATTGTTCAGTTGAATATACTTACTGGGGAAGTTTCTTTTTGTTATTTTTAGTCTACTAATATTATAATAGTGTAGTGTAGTGTGGAGAGGAGAGGAGGGGAGGGGAGGGGAGGGGAGGGGAGGAGAGGAGAGGAGAAGAGAAGAGAAGAGAAGAGAAGAGAAGAGAAGAGAAGAGAAGAGAAGAGAAGAGAAGAGAAGAGAAGAGAAGAGATAATAAGCTAAAAATTTGTCTAGATATCATGCACAAACAACCTGAAGATGAAATTCAAATACTTTGGCCATCTAATGAGAAGGAAGGACTCACTGGAGAAGCGCCTCATGCTGGGAACGATGGAGGGCAAAAGAAGAACGGGGCGACAGAGAATGAGGTGGCTGGACGGAGTCACTGAAGCAGTAGGAATGAGCTTGAATGGGCTCCGGTAGATGGTAGAGGACAGGAAGGCCTGGTGGAAATTTGTCCGTGGGGTCGCAATGGGTTGAACATGACTTTGCAACTAACAACAATTAAAATCAATTGAAAATTAGGCTTGTCAGATGCTACATCTTTATATCCAGCTCTATGGAGTGGAAAGTTGGTCTCTGACCACTTGAAGAGACTAGAAGCATTTGAAATGTGGATTTACAGGTGGCTATTTCATATACGTTGGGTTGACAAAATCAGAAATGAGGAGGTGATAAGCCACCTGGGAAAGCCAAGGGAAATAATCAAAACCATAAAAAAGTGAAAGTTAGAATATTTTGGACATGTGATGTGACACCTAGAAAAATATGGCATACTTCACTTAATCCTCAAAGGAAACATTGAAGGCAAATGAGGTCCAGGGAGAAGAAGAACATCATGGCTTCAAAATCTATGGGACTGGTTTGGACAAAACTCAGCAGCACTTTTTTGTGTGGCTATTGATAAAAATAGGATCGCCAACATGCTTGCCAACATCTGATGACGGATATGGCACAAGAAGAACATTAAAATCAATTGACTAAAGTTAGCTATTTTAGTTTTGGTGAGTTTAACTCTTAACAGAATGAAGTTGGCATCCTACCCAAAAAAATTCCTTCATTCTTCTAGACAATTTAGATAAAATCATGAGAAAATCAAAGCACAAATATTTTTCTGTGGCAAATACATATCCTTGGCAGTTTTTTTTCTAAACTCCCTGAAAAAATAGGAAAAGATGACATATGAGCAAAAGGGCATTGGCACATCAGATTTAGACAATTTTCTAAGTATAGGACAATAATTTCAGAAGGAAAAGGGAGAGCTTTCCCAAATCCTTTATATTGTTTCATCTGAATTCAATTTTTCTAGATATTTATCCATGTTTTATTTCCTACTTTGCAATTCTGACACCTTATTAGAAAAGCAATCTGATCAAGGAGAAAAACTAAAATTGAAGGCATATTTGCACTGTCAGTTGCCTCATTAGAAATCCAGAGTACTAACCATTTTTTGAAGGCAAGATAATGATCTTTTCTGCTTACCCACAAATACAATTGCTACCTATGTTTCCCTGCTCTAATTTCAACACAGCATTTTTCAGTTTGAGTTGGCTCAAAGATGGCTGCTTGATTTGACTGCTGCACTTAACTTTGATCTAATGCAGTGTTTTTCAACTTTGGCAACTTAAAGATATGCGGATTTCAATTCCCAGAATTTTGAGAGCTAACATCCATACAGTTGCCAAGAATGAAACACACGCCTTTAGAAAAGCCCTGCACTTTGGTTGGCTATTACACACAGTGGCAGGGGAGCCCCTATCATGGTCAGAGGGTCACCAATATCCACTCTGTAGTAATTGCTGCAGCTATGTAGCTATTGCATGTACTACTGCAAAGTAGGACTGTGGTTATAGCCAGGGGTGGGCTTCAGAATTTTTAGCAAGGCATGGCCATGGTGGGCATGGCCTAGTTGGCCTCATGCACCATGGTGTGGGAGAGGGTGTTTTTGCCCTCTACAGGCTCCGGAGGCTTTCCTGAAGCCTCCAGGAGGATGAAAATAGCCTCCCCAGGCTCTGGAGGCCCTCTGGCAGGAAATGGGTGTGTTTTCAGCATTCCTGAACTTCTGATCGGCCTGTTTTTCACACACACCCCTGAGTCTCCGGGCATGCCCTGCATTTATCTGCATCCAAAACAGGCTGGATGGGGACTCCTGGGAGGGGTGGGGCAGAGTGGGCGGGGCCAGTCAGGAGTGGGATTTGGGGGTTCACCAAACTGCACAGAATCTTAGCTAGAGATTCTCCTGAACCTCGGCAAACCCCCAGCACCCTAGCAGCTGTCAAAGAAATCCAGTTTGACACCCTTTCTAGATAATAATGTATGTTTTAATTGCTTTTAAATTTTTGGAGACTTTTCACTGGTCAATAATAAGCCAAATAACTAAAATCAATCAAATAAGTCACAATATGGGTACATGGAGACATTAGTAACATTAGTGTTCCAGTGTCCCTTATACATGAGACCTTGCTTAAATTCAACATTAATGCCCAAGTTGGCTAAATTGCCATTTTTTACTTTCTGAGATTGTCTTGAATGCTAATGGTTTCTTCTCAACTTTGCTGCCAATGGTTAGAATTTGAAGTGTGCCAAAATGTTTACTGTACCATGTGGCTGAATAACTCTTTCAGAACATATTTATAATTGTGTGCAATTAATAATTAGTTTTACCTTAAAATCCAAGTGTGAACTGATCTACCAATTAGCTCCCCCACCCCCCCTTTAGGAAAGATAAAGTATCTCAAAGTTACTTGGGCTTGCTACTGATTTTTATTAAAAGACATCCCACAGTATGTTAGATATTTCAAGGCATGCTGTGCTTCCTCTAGTAGAGGACAGGTGAAAGGAGCAAAATGCTTCTGCTATCTTTCCTGAGCTCCTTTGGGTACCAGAAGCAATTGCATTCTTCTGTCTTCAGACTCACTTTCCTTCACACTAATTTCACACCTGGCTAGGTTCTAGAAGGTGGATGATACATCTTAGCTTCCTAAGGAATTATGCCATCTCTCAAATAATCATTAAGGGGGGAAAAGGTATTTCAAAGGGAAAAGAAGAAATTGAAAGAGACACACCTGATACTCCAAGAAAGTCATCAATGCTTGTAATGTCATCCACAGCTTCTGTGAGTACACGTATGTGATTCTCCCAGGTGGCTTTATACATTTCCATGTTGCTTTTTACCACCTGGCTTTTGGGCTTGGCCGCAAGAGCTACAGCGGCATTGACAACCTATGGAAAAATAAACAGACTAACATGTTGAAAAGATCCTAAGATCAGTCAGAAAAGCACTTGATTTGATCAAAGCACCACATATAGAAGAAGTACACATTGATTAAGGAAAAATATACATTTTGAAACAACATTAAACCCACAAAACAGAAAAAAAATCATTTTAATTTTCATACAAAGTAAAAGTACAATATCATAAATAATAACCTTCTCAGCAATTTAAACTTGAGTTATCGATGATGGCAAGATGCAGTGAGTAAAGGATCCTGAACCAAACAGGCTGGACACTGAATCAAAGCCCCTTGGCTTCTTCATATTTGGTAGCTTTCTGAAGGAAAAAGAAGCTTTCCTTCATATTGACAAGGATGACCAGAACATGACACTCTAACTACCAGCTCAGAAAGGAATCAAGTGGCAGAAGGCATCCAAACATAGTCTGGAACAGTGGTGGGTTACAACCAGTACACCCTGGTATGGGCGTACCGGTGCCTGCCAGGAGCACCAGGTACCGTTCCGGTATGGTGCTCCGGAGGGCCCACTTGCCTGTCCTCCTTACTGATATTTGAGGTTTTCTGGACTTCCGCACATATGCTCCACCGAGCAGTTGGAGTGTCTTGGAGCGTTGCAGGCAGTAAGTGCACATGTGCGTGCTGCACACATTTGCGCACATGCTGCGTGCGTTCAGGTGGTGGATGCCTGGCCCCGTTGCACTGTACCGGTTGCAACGGGATTCGGAACCCACCACTGGTCTGGCTGTTGCAGCAATAAGGTTATCTTCATTTTCAATGTTCCCTGCCAATTTCCCATCTAGTTTCACAATCTCTCATTTCCTCTCTCAACCAGCAGCAGCCACCTTACCTGACTGCTGAGAGGGAGGGAGGGAGGGAGGGAGGGAGGGAGGGAGGGAGGGAGGGAGGAAGTGTTTCTGATGCTCCCTGCCAGCTTCTCACAAGGAAACAGTGGGCAAGCCAGCAGGACGTCAGAAGTTGCTCCTGCTCCTACTGGTTTATTTTTCCCATCTGTGGTCATTCTGTTTCTCTCTTTAGGCAAGGAAAGATCTCTGAAATGATGACCCAACAGGGCACAGATTGTCTAGTTCTTTATATAATTTTATCATAGATTTTAAAAAATTGTATTTGGAAGCAATACAATCATATCTGGCTACTCAGCTGCTTCAAAACTCATCAAATTCGGTATTCGGCATGTTTTGAAGGAGAAATCTTATCTCGGCACTCATCTTTCTCCCAGTAGTTGATGTGCAAGGAAGAACTTGCTGATGCCAGATGCCTTGTGAGTCACTGTTTCATATGGCCAAAATACCAGGTCTTGTGATAAATCATGTTGTTTTCTTGGTACCCATCAGTTTTACTGTTTGTCACATCTTCTGGAATGAAATATTGACAAGTACCAAGATACCACTGTACTTTTATAGGTTTGATTTGGGAAGTTCATTGTCCTTCACACATTGTAATGCTAATTTTTTCAATGCATAAACAGAATTGAAGCAAGATTTAAATATATTTCATCCCAATGAAAAGTAGAATGAAAGGTTAAATAGCACACAAGTATGCATTACACATAGCCAGTTTCTAAGATTCCATAATCTAAACTCTTTTTGCCTTTCAAGAAATTTAATTAACAAGACTGTGAGAATAAAGCCTTAATGGATAATAAAGCAACTGTAAGGGGATTGACAAGTATCCCAAGTTTAACTGGAGGATAGTTGTATTAAAAATACTACATAGAAGAGGTTGATTTACCAGACTTAAATCAAGATCCCTCTTTCATAAAATTTATTGATTGCAAAAGGTTATTTTTGAAACTTTGTATATATAAAATACTCAACATCTTTATCTATGCACTACTGATAAAGACAATCTATTTCAAAATATGTTAGGAAGTCATACTTTCTGTATCCATACAATAACAGGAAGAGAGTATCCTTTGTCCTTGCCCTTTGGAATATCGTCCCCTCCCCAAGAGGGGAGGTAGCCCCCACTCTCCTGGCCTTTTAGAAAACTTTGAAGACTTTGCTCTGTGGACTTGCTTGGCGCTCACAGAACCATGTTATTCATAAGTGCCTTGAAGGTCTTCTCAGCTTTTAAAACTTTGAATTTAAATTATTCTATTGTGTTTTAATTGCCTCTGATACAATATTTACTGTACACAATTTGTGTTTTTATATTTTCATCATACAATATTCAGAGTCACTTTATGAGTGGGATGGGCAGTTTTTAAATTTGATTTATAAAAAATGTGAGATCATAGCTGCCACTCTTCAGCTGGTGTTGACTTTCATATGCACTCAGTTCTTTCCAAGAATCTGGGACAAAGGTCAGCTATCTGGAGCTCTGGAGCCACATGTGGCTCTTTCATTCCTCTGCTGCAGCTCCCTCTCACTCAAAATATGTGTCACAACCACCAATGTGTGACACCCGCCAGCATGCGATTATTGAGCTTTTCGACCCCCAGTAGGCCAACCATGGATAAATCCAAGAAAAGGAAAGTTTCAGAAGAAAAACGAACCTTTAATTCAAATACATATGCTAATTTTGTGGGCGTTCAGGAAATAGTCAGGCACAGGTAGGGTTTTGTGGCTCCCAGTGTTTTATTTTCTGTGGGAAACGGCTTTTTGAGTGTTTAAGGTTTCCGACCCCTGACCTAGGAAACTGTAATGTATCAGTATAGGATATGTGCAGAGCCATGTAGTGTGGCCTTTTGTTATTATGGTTGGTCACACAGTCAGCCAATGTTTAGACTGGATTTGGCATTTTTGTCCACCTACAAAGTCTCTGTCCAGGACATGGATAGGCCAATGTTATTAAATAATATTAAAATTATTGTTGTGAAGGACTGGATAGGCAGAATTTGCTTGTTGGTATTAGAGGTACATCACAGGTTATAAGCGGTTATAAGTAAAACTACCTTTTGAAATCAACTGATATTATTACAGAACACTTGAGATTTAAATAACTTGATTTAGGCACATTTTAACTAGAATAATTACAACTTTTTTTGATATTCAGAATTTCAGCCTTCATTAATGTTCAGAACTTTTCCATTATCACTAAGGTATTTTACTCCAGATCAATATATCAAAAGCCCAACAGTTTCCGATACCCAACAGTGAAAGCAACACTAGTGATTTTCATCAAAAAAGAAAAAAAAGAAAAAAATAGATCAGAAAGTTTAAAATTATACTACATACTGGAAGTGGCTGTTTAGTTTATCCCTCTATCAGAAATGTGCTTGAGACAATATGTGAATATTCTATTTATAAAAGGAATGCAGAGTCACACTCTATCTTGACCATTGATTGATGGATGGATTGACAGATTATGTGCCAAGTCAGTGTCAGTTCTTAGTGACCATAATAGATAGATTTTTTTTCTCCATCGTGATCTGGCCCTACAAGTGTTCTAACACTGTACCCATTGCCAATATAACTAACTCTTGCTGCTTGGTCATCCTCTTATTCTCTTTTCATTTCCCTACAAAGTACAGTATATTTTTCCCAACCTTAGTGTCTCATCCATAGAGAGCTAGACAGATAATTTGAGCCTGAGTGATAGAGTATTAAGACCTTAGAGAAGATATTCAGATGGTAGAATATATCTGTACCTAAAAAAAAATCAGAAGAGTGCAACTATGATATTCCCTGTGATAGTCTATAGAAATAAAAGTTGGACTTTTGAAGAAGCAGGACAGAGAGAGGATATTGACGGTTTTGAGTGTTCATGAACACTCCTGGGAATACCATGGACAGCCAAGAGAACAAACAAATGTATCATCGAACAAATCAGTCCACAGTTTGCACTTGAAGCACAAATGACAAGACTCAGATTTTTTACATTTTGCGCACATTAGAGAAAAATTCCAGCTCTTCTGGAAAGGCCATAATCTCAGAAAAGATAGAAGGACAATGAAGAAGAGGAGGAGCAGATAGTTGCATAAACCTGAAGGTTGAGTTTGGAGACAAATCCAGAGGTGGGTTGCTCCCACCTGGATCGGCCGAAACAGTAGGGGCAACGGTGGGAGGCTCTGCCCACCCACCTGGATGCTTCTGCGCATACACGAGCGAACTGGTAGCGTCGGGATTTGAAACCCACCTCTGGACAAATCATTGTGGAGTAAGTCTATTTCCACTATGACAAGAGTCAACTCTTAATTAATGGCACATAACCCATCAGTGAAATCAATTTCTACAGATCATTTGGACAATAGTTGCAATTAAAAGATACCATCAGGCTTGCTAACAGAAAACAGTTGTACCCACTATCCCCGATGTAGCTTCAACAATTCTTTATTGACTTAACTGGCTTTGGACTGCCAAGCTTTTGAGTCGGTCTATACATAAAGATTTCTAAACATTTGACTTCTCCCTAAGTGAAGAATTCAGCATCTATTTGCCTAGAGCAAGCTTGGCTCATCCCACTTAATATTCCATCAAGGGACCCACGTGGATCAAAGATAAAGGCAGGGCTGTTAGTCAAGGGCTGACTAGGAGAGCATAGGGACTTCTTATTATGCTCCAACAGCTGTTGACCTTTAAGTCAGGTTCCATCCTGTATCAGTTGTAACATCCGTACCTGCACTGTTTTCTCTTGCTTAACAACTTGGTTCTAATATTTGAACAGAATTTTCCTTGTGTTTTGTGAAATTTATACTCTAATATATAGACAGAGACTTAAAACAGTCAGAGAAATGTACAGTTAAAAGAACCTAAACACCACCAGGCCAATTTCTTGCTCAACTGAAAATCCATGTTGCAGGTTTATAGCTATAGGCAGTCCTCAACATACAACAGTTCGCTTAGTGACTATTCAAAATTACAACGGCACTGAAAAAAGTGACTTATGACCATTTTTCACACTTTTGACTGTTGCAGCATCCCCATGGTTACGTAAATTACATTTGGATGCTTGACAACTGACTCACATTTATGACAGTTACAAGGTCCCGGGGTCATGTGATCTGCTTTTGCAACCTTCTGGCTGTTGTGGTCCATCGGTGGCCTGCAGACAGCAAGGAGGTTGGGGAGGAACATGGGCAAGTCCTGGAGTATGAGGAAGGCTCAGACGAGGGCTCTGCATCAGACGCAAAGAGGGAGCCAGGGCCATCTGGGAGTTATGTGCTGCCTCCAGAGCCTCCAGATTCGGGCAGCAGTGAGGCAGAGGAACAAGCTCCCCATGTTCCCAGTACATGCATGCGCAGAGCTGCCAGAAGGCAAGAACAGTTAAGAAAGAAGGGATGACTTGGGAGTAAGGCTTGGAGGTGCCTCCTTCCATAAGATATAAAAGAGGAGCAAAGGCACATGAGCCTTTGCAGGAAGCAACTTGGTTCATGCTGGTCAGTTTACCTTCTGAAGCTCCGTTTTGACTCTTTGAATTTGAATTTGAATTTATTTATATTTATATCCCGTCCTTCTCCACAAAGGACCCAGCAAGGACTTTGTTCTGTGTGGCCTTGCCAAGCTAATTGCCAATTAAGTCTTCGGAAGCATTTTCAAAGAAATAAAGGTGGGTGCTTATCAGCCTTATCCTGAAGGACTTTGGCAGCCTACTGTAGGACTGTTTACAACTATTTGGGACTCATTACAGGCTGTGAATGAATATAATTCACAGCCTTTGAAATAAAAAAAGAGTTTTTGGACCTAATTGTGTCCTTTTTCCTGTATCAGGAAGCCTAGGTCAGAACACTGACAAGCAAAGTCAATGGGGAAACCAGTTTCACTTAACAACCGTGTTACTAACTTAACAACTGCAGTGATTTGCTTAACTAATATGGCAGGAAAAGTAATAAAATGGGGCAAAACTCACTTAACAAATTTCTCATTAAGCAACATAAATTTTGGGCTCAATTGTGGCTGTCAGTTGAGGACTATTGTACATACAGGATGTAATAGCCTATCCAGCCTATTCTTAACTACCTTCAGTGAAAAAGAACCTTCTATCCCCTTAAGGCAGGGATGTCAAAGTGACAGCCTATGGGCCGGATGTGTCATGCGGAAGCCACACTCACCCCAGCTCCGTGAATGAATGGGGGAAATGTTGAGAAACGTCACATGACGGCAACATGGCATGGCAAGTTTAACACCCGTGTCTTAAGGCATTTGGTTTCACAGTCAAACAAATCTTAAAATTAGAAATCTACTTTTAATAGCCCAAATCTGTTTCCTGCAATTTCCAACCATACATTCTAGACCTGATTTTTGGAGTAGAAAATAATTTTATGTAACAATACTATAATGCAATACTACTTAACTCATTTTTTTAAAAAAATAACTGTCAGAGTTTGTTGCCCAAATCAATCCAGAAAACACACATAGGTAACTGATTCAGCAGGATTCAATATTTTTTTATGTACATAATAACACATGAGACATATACCGTATTTTTCAGAGTATAAGACACACTGAAGTATAAGACGCACCAAGGTTTTGAAGAGGCAGATTTTTTTTAAAGTAGGTAGGTAGATAGAGGGATAGAGAAGGAGAGAGAGAGAAATACAGTAGGTAGGTAGCGATAGAGAGAAAGTAGGGAGGGAGGGAGGGAGGGAGGGAGATATATAGGGAGAGAGAGTAGGTAGGTAGCTAGAGGGAAAGAGAGAAAGAGAAATACAGTAGGTAGGCAGGGAGAGAGAGAGTAGGTAACTAGGTAGATAGATAGAGGGATAGAGAGAGAGAAATACAGTAGATAGGTAGAGGGATAGAGAGAGGGGAGAGACATACAGTAGGTAGGTAAGTAGGTCGAAGGATAGAGAGAGGAAGAAATATGGTTGGTTGGTTGGTAGGTAGATAGGTGGGTGGGTGGGTGGGTGGAGGGAGGGAGAGAGAGAGGGGGGGGGAAATACAGTAGGTAGGTAGGGAGAGAAAGAGAGTAGGTAGGTAAGTAGATGTTTCCAGGTATAGTTAACCATGTCCTGGAGAAGAAAATCGCTGACAATCTGTAACACCTAACTTTGTTCCTGCTGGCACAGCATTTGATCCATGTAATTCTCATCAATTAGTTAAAGAGCTTTCCAAAAGTGAAAAAGAAACCTTTTTGCACTGTGCAAGCCTCCCCAAAATGGCCTGTTTTTTTGCAAAAATGAGCAATTTTTTTTCAAATAAAAGGCATGAATAGCCGGGGGGGGGGGGGGTTGCAGAGTGCTCCTCAGGGGCCAAAATAAACAGCAAAAAAATGGCCTGTTTTTCATGAAAACGGGTCTTTTTTATCAAAAAATGCATGCATAGCCTATGGAGGCTTATAGAGTGCTGCTGGGGGCTGGGGGGGGGCAAAAAAGGCCCATTATTTGCTTGTTTCTTCCCTCCCCAGCCCCCAGGACATCTCTGAAAGCCTCCATAAGGCTAGACAGGACCAATTTGGTGAAGGGGCAGGGCTTCGGGAGGCAAAAAAATGCTATATGAATAAGACGCCCAGAGGCGTAGCGTGGGGGGTGCAGGGGGGGCCGGCCGCACCGGGCGCAACATCTGAGGGGGCGCGCTCGCACTCGCAGCTCTCTGCCCCTGCCTGGCTCACTCACTCTCTCTGCAATGCTGGCTGTGCGAATCCGATCCGAGCCGCCGGGTCACCGCCCCTTTCTCTCTCTTCCATCAGGTGAAGTCAACGGGGACTCTGCCTGGAGACCGATGACGCTACAGTATGGAGAATTCCTATTGGTCCTCTGGGGCTTCCTCAGATCCTGGGAAAATATGATTCGCTGGTTGTAGCCTGCATTTCTCGGCCCATCCCGTGTTTCTCAGACGTTGCGTCGTCTGAAGCCCCGTTCTGGGCTCCGCAGCGCCTTTCTGTGTCTCCCCTGATGCGCCCAGCCCCAGAGGAGGAATCTGGAAGTGGGGGGGAGCGTTCATCTCGGATTTCGGAGGTGGGAGGGAGGGCTGGGCCAGAATGAGGGTCAGCACCAATTGAAATTCTCCCTGATTGAGCGTCATCGGTTAGGGGCTTCAGCTGAAGGAGGAGAGCCAGTTCTGCGGAGGGAGAGGGGGAAGTGGGAGGGGGATCTTGGCCTGAAGAGCCAACTGGGGCTCCTTCTCTGCTGGGAACGCTCTCCTGCACTGGGGGAAGTCAAGGGAGACTCTGCCCGGAGACCAATGACGTTCAAGAAGGGAGGTTTCCCATTGGTTCTCTTACCTTCTGGAACCTCCCAATCCCAAAGTTGGAGGAAGCCCCACAACGAGGGCGAGTGGGCTGAGGTTTGTCCCAGGACAAAACAACCCCACCCCCTAAAAAAAGGTAAAGGGGGAAGAGGGAAGGGCTGGCCAGGGCCAGGCCTTGTTTTCTGGTTCCTGTTCCCAAATCGGGCTGGGACCCTGCTCCCCCCATCCTCTGGGCCAGTGGTGGGTTCTGCCGAACTTTACTGCCGGTTCGTGTGTGTGCTGGATGTGCAGTTGAATTAAAACTGTTCTGCGCATGCGCAGGACTGAAAAGCAAAATGGCGACAATGACGAGGTAACCGGTTTGCCTGAGGGAGGGAGAAAAAAGTGAGAGAAAGAGGGAGAAAGGGAGGGAGATAAAGTGGGAGGGAGGGAGAGAGGGAGAAAGAGAGAGAAAGAGAGGGAGAAGGAGAGATGAAGGGGGAGAGAGAATGTTGGGGAGGGGAAGATGGGGAGGAGAGAGGGAGAAAGAGAGAGAGCTCTGCAACAGTTAAATTAGGTGATCCAGATAATTCTCAATTTACGAGAATTCATTTAGTGACTGAAGTTGCAAAGACAATGAAAACAGTGATTTTTTGCCACTTTCCATACTTTGCATTCTCCCCATCATGGTTACGTCAAGGAAATTTAGGCGCTTAGAAACCAATATGTAATTATAACAGTTGCACGGTTCCCCCCCCCCCGGGGGGTTGTCACATGACCCCTTTTGATGACCTTCTGACAAGCAAAGTCGATGGGAAAGCCATTTCACAACCAGGTTACAAACTTCACCAACTGCAGTGGTTTCACTTAGTGACAGAAATTTGGGGTTCAGAATTGAAGGCCATTGTGATGACCCTGGGTGTGGCACAAAGGCAACACAGCCGGAGAACCGTTATGAGTCCCTATATTGTCACCAGCTGTGCCCCCAATGTCCCTTTCAACTCTCCTGCCTGGAGAAAAACTCTCCCACAAACCTGCAGCAGCCTCTGGCTGACAATTCTCCAGTCCAAATGTTGTAAGCAGAAAACTTCCAACTATGAATCCAACAAGGGAAGAGAAGGTAAATAATCAGGCAGGGCAAGCAAGATGAGCAGCTCCAAAAGCCAAAGTAGCATGGCAGTAAATCAAACCAGTTGGGAGGATGTCAGGAACTCAGATAACAGCAGATGAACTCCGTGTTTGTTCCCGACAACCACCCCTCCCATTCGCCTCTCCTTTAAACTCCATCCCCAGGTGTGCCTTGTGAAGGGAATCAGGGACGTTTCTTCCGTCGTAAGCCACCCAACCCCTGTTGCTCTCTTCTACGTTCTTCCCTGTGTGACCTTGGATGAAGAGGGGGTGGGCCTTGGTCTTCCTCTGAGCCCCCTCTCCCTTGTCCTCCCTCCCCCCTGGTCTGCCCAGTCTGACGTTGCCCTTCCCAAGTTTCCTCCACAGCCAACGGAGCCATCCTCTCGCTCCCTGTCAGCCGTTGGAAGATCCTGGGAAGGTCCTGCCCCAGATGCTGCGATTTTCCCTTTCCAATGAAAGAGCTGGAAGTTTGATTACCCGCACGGAAGGCCCCACCTGGCCACAAAAGCAAGACAGAGAGCAAAATCAACACAGCTAATCCTTTTGAGCCCGCCTGATGGTGTCAACATTGCTGTACACACAGCCATAACAAGCTGGAAGGGGTCTTGGAGGTCCTCTAGTCCAACCCCCTGCTTGAGCAAGCGACCACAGGGGGCACGCGGAACCATTTGCTAGAGCATTTTACTTTAATTACATCAGTATTTTCATAACAAACAATACATGTGCTTAGGGGGTAAGGGTTTCTTTAACTAATCTAGTGGAAGAGACTCGAGTGCTAAAATCCACGGGTTAGGGGGCGCAAATTACTTGACTTGCCCCGGGTGCTGACAACCCACGCTACGCCACTGAAGACGCCCCCAGATTTTCAGCCTCTTTTTAGAGGAAAAAAGGTGCATCTTATATTCTGAAAAATACGGTATACAATACCAGGAGTGGTTCTTCCAACATGGTAGAGAGGAGAGAAATGTTTCAGTTCCAGCAGCTCAGACTAGTTTAGCTTTCAGCACAGATTCAGAGCTACAGAGCTAAGCCATGCCCAGGCTCCAGTGTTTCAGCTCACATTGGCTGACCTTGTTACTAAGCCCTATTCCAGTTGATGAATATACTCTGACAATATAACTAGTGCCTGATTTCCAAGTCTACGATATTCTGGTCACTTTAATTTGGAAAAACCAGCCCAGAGAGCAAAACTATAGCTTCTCATCAAGGCACAGCCTCAATCTACACTCCCTTTTAAGCAACCACATCTTAATAAATATTGCTATTTGTAATTTAATTCCTGCACCTCCATTTTATTAATAGTTAAGCAAAACAATTAGTTTTGGTTATTAATAAATAATTATGCTAGTCAATATAGGAGCTGAATGAAAAGTAATGACCCACTGCTGTAAGTCACCAAAAAATGGCAGTGCTGATGTACTAGATGTTCTCGTGCACACTTTAGCATTTGTTCTTTTACTTCCCTTAGTGGGACCTTGTTGGGAGGAAAAGGTTATGTTGCTATTGTTCTTGAAATGAAAACCTGCAGTGAATACTTGTCAATGTGCTTTAAGCAATACACTGTGATTGAATTTTTGATTGCCAGGAGTCGCTTCAATTGAAATTCATTGCCAAATGCAAGTGGATTCTGTTGCTGTGAGTGTCAACCCTAGTGTGCAGGCCAAAAATGTGCAAAAATGGAAAGAGCTGATTTGTATGGTCAAGAAAAAGGAGATGACTTGTAACAACAGTTGATGAGTTTCAGGTGACAATGTATGATGAATTAAGGACCATTAGTGGATTACTCAAACCTGCTATCAGGTTGGTTCGATATATGTTATTTTAGGTCATTTAGAATGAGAATTTATCTCTTGTTGTTGTTGGTGGTGATGGTGTTACTTTGTATGCTCCAGTCAATGGTCTAAGTCCACTGGATTCTTTATATATATTATAGCCAATAACCTTGCATTGCTTGGGAATTTGTTTATAAGGGGAAATATCCAGATCAAACAAAATTTCTAATGTTGAATTTTCCCCCTTATCAGAGGGAGCCCACTTGTGGAATACTGTGAAGCCATTACCATGGCAACTCCACTACGCTGTACAGTAGAAGCCATTTTATGGCTCCATTTTATCTTAACAGAATGCACACCCCAATGGATGTTAGGGGTGTGTTACCCCCACAGTATTTGTTTCCAGAGAGTAAGTCATGAGTCTACCAAGTTTGGTTGAAATTGCTTGAGGCATTTCAGAGTTATGCTGGAACATACACACACAGCCATTTTTATATAGATAAATTTACTGTCTAGTCAAGTAGCAGAGAAATAATTGCAAGACAGAACCGGCAACAGCAACTATTGAAGGAGACTATGGTCAGTGATTCATTTCACCAAGAGGTCTAATGGGTCCCCTCTTTTTAGGTCCTAGTGAACATCTACCCAAACAGCATTCTTCCTGACCCAATCTTGCCATACTTAGGAAAGCCATGAAGAGTTGATTTTTTAAATAGACCTTTATGACTGGGTGATTTGTGATCTGGCCAATATAAACTGCCTTGTTGTTTCCCAACATGGATGATTTATATTTGGTTATTGTTATTAACATGCTTTAGATTATTAGTTCATCTTCAAATGCAATACAATGTCCTGCCTACAAATTAAATAGACAATAAAATTTCATCACCTATATGAACTTTAGGCAAAGTAAGGTAGCTGTGTGCAAGTTAATACAAGAGTTTTGGGTCAACTTCCATTAACCGATGACTTTTAAGGTAATGTAGTATTTAATAGTAGAAAAGAAATACTTGTGGAAACAAGATGCAAAGGTGAGATAGACAAAGATACTAAAAGTCAAAAGAATAAACAGGCTTCTAGAAGTAATAAAATATGAGGAAGCTGCCATAATTGGGGGGGGGGGATATATTAAAAATTGTGATTAAGTATAAAGCTTAATCTAATGGTGGTTAAACAGAGAAATTGTTTTCTTGGAACTCAAGAAGTGAAGAAGTCGACTGCACATAAAGAGAATTTGTACAAGATGTTTTTTTTACAGATGGCATTTTGGCAAGGTTGGCAAAGATGTTTAAAGATAAATCAGCGAATTGTTGGAAATGCCACCAAACACTGGGGTCATATTATCATATGTGATAGACATGTGTAAAAGCCAAAAAATATTGGATAAAAATATGTACATGGTTGGAGGAAATGGTACAACAGCATATTGATCTGAAACCTGAATTATTTTTGTTGGGGATTTTAACAAAAACTTATATTAAAAAAATGTATGTTTGATAATTCAAATATAGGATTGTATTTGCACAAAATTGGAAAAATGAAGACATCCCTATAGATGAGAATATGATCAGGAAAATATTAGTATGTGTAGAAATGAATAGGTTAATATTTGAAATTAAAGAGAAGGAACATTCTGATTATTATAACATATGGCAATTATTTTAACAATGGCTAGAGAATGTGAAAAGTGGAAAAAAGCAGGAGTGAAATAGAGCAAATATTTTAACAAAGTTAAGTAAGTTAAGAAGAGGATTGTTATAGTATTAGGGATGATATATATTAGTATTAGTATTGTTAAGAATAGATAAAATAATAAATATGGCTGCAAATTGTAATTGTAATTGTATAAAATATTTGCACAAAATATATGTATCCAGACGATACACTCTTTAATGGAAGATGATGTTTGAATCAAAATTAAAAAAAATAAAGTGAAAACTGAGAAAGTAACTTCTTGTCATGAATCTACCTGATTCAAGTGATTAGGATGAAAAGAAGAGTCACTGTTTCCAAGAGAAGATCATGATAGAGTAGTAACAAACTCAAACTCAACCCGTCCAAGACCGAGTGGCTGTGGTTTCCGGCACCCCGGTTCAGCCAGATAAGTCCAACACTGGCCATTGGGGGCGAACAACTGGCCCCCGTGGAGAGGGCGCGCAACTTGGGCGTCCTCCTGGATTCCCGGCTGTCCATGGAGGACCATGTGGCAGCCGTGGCCAGGGGGACGTTCTATCAGGTACGCCTGATACGCCAGTTACACCCCTTACTGGACCGGAGGGCCCTTCGCACAGTCACTCAAGCACTTGTGACATCTCGGCTGGATTACTGTAACACTCTCTACATGGGGCTTCCCTTGAGGTGCACGCAAAGGCTACAGTTAGTACAGAATGCGGCCGCGCGGGTGATTATGGGTGCCCCAAGGCAAGCCCACATAACACCTCTCCTGCGCGAGCTGCACTGGCTGCCTGTGGCTTTTCGAGTGCGCTTCAAGGTGTTGACGACCATCTTTAAATCGCTCCATGGCTCGGGGCCTAGCTATATACGAGACCGCCTCCTGCCCCATACATCCCTTCCTCCGATCCGCTCACACAGAGAGGGTCTTCTCCGGGTGCCGTCAGCTGGGCAATGCCGGTTGGCGACACCCAGGGGAAAGGCCTTCTCTGTGGCGGGCCCGGCCCTCTGGAACGACCTACCCCCTGACCTTCGCATTACCTCGGACCTCCGCCTCTTCCGCCAATGCCTTAAGACATATTTATTCCAACAAGCCGGCCTAGGATAGCCCCCCGTTTCTGACTTTTTATACTTAAATTATAATTTGGTAGGGTTTTTAAATGGGTTTTAGCACGGGTTTTAAATTATTTAATATGTTTTAATGATATATATTGTTTTGTATTGTGATTTTAGTAATGCCTGTGCGCCGCCCTGGGTCCTAACAAGGAGAAGGGCGGGGTATAAATTCGAAATAAAATGATAGGAGAGTAATTTTCTCTTCTGGCTAAAATATGACTGATTCAAAGGAGGAAACTCAAGAACAGTTATCTAAGCCAAGAACATGCCATGATTTGGAGTTGCAATGAGATGGGATGCTATTAAGTGACACAAAAATGCAGATGTATCTTTGTTAACTGGACCAAGTGCCGGAGTGTATAACCAGACATATCACTAAAAGGCAAAATCACAAAATTCTGCTTCACTTATTTTTGGCCATGTTGTGCAATCAAACTTACTAGAAAAGGCAGTTATGCTCAGAATGGTTGGTGGTAAAAGGAAATGAAGCTCCCCAAAACATAGTAGTTAGCCTACATCAAAGCTGACACCAATTAGAGCATAAAACAAGTGAAAGAAGCTGTAAAAGATCAGAAAATTTGGAGAGAGCTGGTTCATAGAATCACAGAGAGTCAGACACAATTGAATGGCTAACGTCATCATCATTCATGGCAATCAGAGGCTCAGCTTAAGAATTCAACTTTGAGAAAGAGATGAAAAATTTATACCTTTTAAATTTCATGAAATAGAAGCTGGAATAGAGGACGAGCCAAAAAAAAAAAGCATATATTCAGCTATATGAATATATCTCAAAATTCAGTTGCTGAAATTCAATTATATTTAATGTTTGAATGTCACTGGCACAGGACTGTTTAAATAGTTTTATATCTGTTTCTTGACTCCTGTTTTCCTCTTGTTCTCTTCATATAAACTTTGGATTTTAATTTTCACTTAACCTATTATAACCAGTATTTTTTACCACTTGTTTGTAGAACTTTTTAAAACAATATAGAGTTTTGAGCAGGACATTACAATTACATCTGCATAAGATTTATAATAATGCACTGAATGAACATTTAAACATTTGCTACTTAACTAGATAAAATCAGCAATGTAAAAAAACTTCCTGGTTCTATATAGCAATGTCATGTGTTCTGTCCTTCAGTATTAGAACTACTAGGATAGTTCCAATAAAGTAAATAATTGTCATTGACATTCTGTCTGAAACCAGAAAAATACAGTTTAACCAGCCACAAGACAAATGCAGCTGTGGGATCTATGACAAAAATAGCCAGAACCTGATTCAAGGTTGAAGTGGGAAAAAGAACAGCTAAAACAGTTGAAGGACAGAACAAGTATTATATAAAGTCCAAAGAGAAAAGTTAAGGAAGACTTTTAGACACAAAACATATATCAAGAGGCCATAACAGATTATATTTCCAGCAATCTGCCAAGGAACTGATATGATTTACTAAACTCCAGGCCAGTGATGGGATTCAGCCAGTTTGCACCTATTCTGGAGAACTGGTTGTTAACTTTCTAAGCAGTTCGGAGAACCGGTTGTTGGAAAAAATCTCATTTTGTTTTTTTCCCACTTTACAGGGATAATCCTGTAAGGAAGGCAGGAAGGGAACATTCTGGTGTTGTTTCTAGCCTAATCTTTATTGCCCTGCTTACAGAAACTGCCTCTCCGGTTAACCCTTATTACATTGTAACAGCTAAGGCAAAGTGCCCATTGATGTGAGTAACATTTAGTTGACAGCGCCCACCCAGTCACATGACCACCGAGCCACGTCTACCCAGCTGGTCATTAGGGCAGAGAACTGGTTATTATTTGAATCCCACTACTGCTCAGGCAGTTGTTATCAGTTTACATCTGGGTCCAATTCAAGTTGCTTGTTTTAACTTTTAAGGCCCTTCATAGATTATAGTAGCCTGTCCCACCATATCTGGCAGAGAAGGCATGCTGCAGGTCCCATTGGCTAGGAACTTACAATTGACAGGTGTTAGAAGGAGAGTTCTCTGCCATAGCACTCACTTGATGGTGTAGTTAGCCTCAGAATCCCAGGGAAGTTCTAAGATGGCTCCACCTTCATGGTTAATATTCATTCTCTCTTGTGCTTTGTTTTTTTTAAAATATTTTAAGAATGACTGTTTTATATTTTAATGATGACGATTTATATATTTATATATTTATTTAATTGTCACTTCTCATGAGATGACATGTAGCCATATAAATTTGATATGTAAATAAATATATAAATAATTTCCCAGAAACAGCTCAAGGTTTCCAAAAGATGGAAGGAATAAAGCAGATATGTCAATATAAAAGCCTTTCATCAGCTTACATAAGAGGCAGATGAGCTGCTTCTGGCATACACTTTGGGAGTTGGGAACAGGCTAAAAAGTTGAAATTGGATCTGATAGTTTTGGTGTCCATTGCAGAACTGCAGAAATAGTTAAAGGAAAGATCTGAAAATAAGCAAGGTAAAACCTCCTGAAGCAAAAGAATCCTTTTAATTCACAAGATGAAAGAAGATCATCAGTTAGTATGCAAAAATGGCTAGCAGCCACAAAGTTAGTGAGATTAGAGGTCTAACTCTTTGGAAGAATTCTAAGTTACAAAGAGGTGAAAAATATTTTATTGGAAAGTATAAGGAGAAGCCAGGATAATAACTTTAAAACAATCATTACAAAATTATTATTTTAAAGATTTTTTCTAGCTTCTACCTGAATTTGGTCCCCCTAATTCAAAAGAGTAGCCGTATTTTCAACTGATCTATCTTTTGATAAATCCATAGGGGCCACATGGTTTGCAATTTCAAAGGCACCCGAGTTGCTTTCTCATTTAATGGGTACCATGATAGCAATTAAACCCATCACATATATCTATCAATAACATTTCTAAAACTCAATTACCAGTGGGATTTATCAATCACAGACTAAAGAATTGGGGTCTCCAATAATGCCACATCAATAGGGCAAAGTTGTAAAAAAAAACCATTAAAATGGCACCAACAGATTTGAAACTAAAATTGATTGATCGAAAATTGTATTTTAAGTCTACAGGACTCTCCAACATGCACTTAAATGGATAGACAGCATTTCAAAAAAAATGTTGCTTCCATTTTAGTAATAATTAAATATTGCAATCCAATTAAGTTATTAGCTTCCTACTAATCAAATTCCTTAGTACTTTCCTCATTATAGAAGTTTAATAATGAAGTGAGAGCAAAACTTATGGCCTAATTATTTTCCTATATTTGTTCCAGGCATCAAAATATTGCTGATTATTACATTATTTTTATAGATTGTTTATTTCTGTTTGCATTAACCCAGGGATATTTCTGCAGGACATCCACAGAACCATAGAACTAATCAGACTATAAGAAGATGTAATGTAAAGGAAGCATGATAATACAGTTTAAGGTGAAGAACCAATATTCCCCTTGTCTCTTTTAAAATAATGCAAAATCTTGAATTTAATCCTTGGATTTTTTTTTCTTTTATTGGCCCATGTGTAGTTTATTACTTATTTATGCCACTTATTACCTTGTTTTCAATATATAGGAATCAATTGAAAAAAGAAAATTAAATCAGTAGCACATAAAACAGGATATATAAACAAAACCATATTGTACGATCTGGAAAAAAACCCATAAAGAAATAAACTTAATTTCAACAGTGTGATAGTTACATATAAACAATCAACATCTTGGTCTATTTCAACAGCGTGTTAGTTACATATAAACAATCAACATCTTGGTCTATATACTAAACAAATGACCTATTGGGATCCTCATATCAAAACAACTTACCTTATGTGTGGCCAGAATCTAAAAATAACATTTAACACAGCACAGGACGTAAACAAAATGGTTCGGTTGAGACCGGCATATGAGGGACTGATTGGGGTAGATTGTAGAGGTTGACACTGAAATATAATTTTATCATATTTTATTTATCTGCGTATTAAATTATTGTATTTTATTCCAATTTTGTTTTAAACGATATTTTATTCCAATTTCATTTTAAATTATATTTTATCCAATTCCATTTTTTATTGTTTTTCTCAGATTTTAGTAATAATTTGTGTCTGGAACTCAGCACTTTGATATGGCCGAAGGGCTAATCAATGAAGCAAACTAAATCAAACTGAACCCATGTTGGAGATCCTCTTTGTAATTGCAACGGCAGGAAATTAAATGGATTAAATGAATATATTTCTGCTCTGATTTCCCAGTATTCCCAGCAATGATGTGGGCTATATCCCCAGTCTAGAAACCATATATGATAACAGGGAAATCATAATAGGCCTTGTGCTTCTGGGGAGACTTGTTGATACCAATGGCTTCAATATGGAGATAGAGGATGGAAATAAGAAGGTAGCTTCTCATCTAAATGCAGAAGGACAAATGTAAGATTTTACCATTTCCTTTTCAAATGTAGAACCTTGATGGGCAATCCAAACTTGAAGCAACAGACTTCAAGTCTTGAAAAGTGGAGAGTTTAGGACCTCAGCAAGAGTCCTAAAGTATAAAGTGGACCTACACATAAATTAAAACTTTATGGGATCACAAGACAGTTTCTGTATGGTGCACAGAATCATAGGGTTAATAATAATAATAATAATAATAATAATAATAATAATAATAATAATAATAATAATAATAATAATAATAATAATAATAATAATAATAATAATAATAATTTTATTTATAGACCGCCTCCTCTCCCCAAAGGGACTCGGAGCGGTGCACAGGGAAATTAAAAAGCAAATATAAAATACACAAATAGTTAAAATAAGAATTAAACAAATTGTCCCTGCGCTAAAACCCACTATACTAAAACTAAACTATACCCCCCTAAAAAACCCAGTTAAAAACGGTTGGGGGGGGGGGTTGGAGGTCTTCTAATCCAACCCCTTGTCCACGGCAAGAGACCTTATTCCATCCCAGACAAATGGTTGCCCAATATTTTCTGGAAAATCTCCAGCAATAGAGTACCAAGAGTCACTGTTCCATTAATTAATTGTTCTCACTGTCAGGAAATTTCCCCTTAGTTCCAGGTTGGATCTTTCTTTAACAAACTTCTACTCTTCTTGTCCTGCCCTCAGGTGCTTTGGAAAATAAGGCAACCCCGTCCTCTCTGTGACTGCCCCTCAAGCACTGGTAGACAGCTATCATGTCACCCCCTAATCACCTTAAACAATCCCTAAGCATTAATTACAGGGACACAGTGGCTCAGTGGCTAAGATGCTGAGCTTGTCGATCAGAAGAGTCGGCAGTTCAGCGGTTCAAATCCCTAGCGCCGCATTGCAGAGTAAGCTCCTGTTACTTGTCCCAGCTTCCGCCAACCTAGCAGTTCGAAAGCATGTAAAAATGCAAGTAGAAAAATAGGAACCACCTTTGGTGGGAAGGTAACAGTGTTCCATGCGCCTTTGGCATTTAGTCATGCCGGCCACATGACCGCGGAAACATCTTTGGACAGTGCTGGCTCTTTGGGTTTGAAACAGAGATGAGCACCACCCCCTAGAGTCGGGAACGACTAGCACTTACCTTGTTTCCCCGAAAATAAGACCTCCCCAGATAATAAGCCCAATCAGGGCTTTTGAGTGCATGCGCTAAAATTAACTCTCCCTGAACATATTGCAACACAGCAGCAGCCATGAGGTGACGATGCTCGTGCCTCCTGCACCTCAAAAATAATAAGACCTCCCTGAGAATAAGTCCAAGTGCTTATTTCAGGGATCAAAAGAAAATAAGACTCTTGTCTTATTTTCGGGGAAGCACGATATGTGTGAGGGGAATCCTTACTTTTAAGCCTTAATATTGATTGATAGACATTGATACCGACATTCTCAAAGAATCTGAGAAGGAACCTAGGGCTATCCATGGATAGCATCCGGCAATCATGAGAGTCTGATTACTCAGCAAAAGCACTACACAAGCATTGCATTGGAAGATGTGCACTTCAAAGCCTCTGTCTCAGATTGTGAATTCACAATACCAAAAGAACGGTGTCCTCATTACCAAACGGTACCCAAAGATAGATCAACTGATCATGTGATTTGCTTGGTGAAACTTATTGCTAAGTGCTATTCTCAGCAATACAATCTTCCACAAACAAAAATCCTAAAGGAGGCTATCAGACAAGATTATTTTACTGATGTGCTTTGCATATTTTCAAAACATATCTTCAATATAATAGTTTATGGCACAGACAATGCAGAGCTTGCAAAAGTAGTGCTTTAGCTGTGAAAACACTCCAGAAGAAGAACAAAGGCCCTCAAAGTGTAAATAGACTTACCAGTTAAGTTAAAATATAAGAGTACATATTTAATGGATAAGGAGTTGAACTTAAAAGCTCCTGCAGACGCTAATGCTATAACACTCAAAACCAAACTGTACATACAATGGAATGGAGGTTTTTTTTTTATCACACAAAGCAGAAAAAGCACAGCTCCTAAAATTCTTCCAACCACTTTATCAGCAGTAGCCATGATGGGAGCCAGTGTAATAAATGAATGTGCTGCATTTGTGCATGTCTCCATGTATTGTTGGAAGAAATGTCCATCTGGGTTCAGTTCCAAGAGGGGAGAAAGACACTGGAAACACGGAGGCTGTTTGGAAGTGTGTGTGTGTGTGTGTGTGTGTGTGTGCGTGTGCGTGTGCGTGAGGGAGGGAGGGAGGGAGGGAGGAGAGAGAGAGAGAGAGAGAGAGAGAGAGAGAGAGAGAGAGAGAGAGAGAGAGAGAGAGAGAGAGAGAGAGAGAGAGAGAGAGAGAGTGTTATACCCTTGGGCCCTGCCTTCGAGCTTCCTGTTCCTGTGGCAAGGGCATATATTCTGATTGGTTGTCAGACTCCCATGGGGCTATGCATGGTAGCTTTGTAGGTTGTCTTGAATCTCAGGCCTGGTTGAATCTTGCTGGGTGATGTAATGAAGGGGCTTTGGGCAATTCCTATTATGGCTTAATGGCTTTGTCCTGGTTTGGATCTTAAGTGAAAGCTAATCCTATCACCCTGGAGCTGAAGGCCTTTTGTAGATAAGATGGCCCAGTCTTTTGTCTTGTAAATAGGTTGGCACCAGTTTTTCTGGGGCTATTAACAAAGGTTTTCAAGAGCACATTTCTCCTTTTCTCATCCAGGGAGGTAGAATATTCTGCCTTTTTAATATTTCCTAGAATGTTTCATTCTTCTAGGATAGGGGTGGGTGCTAACCTCCTACAGTATCTTGTGTCTGTACACTTTCTCCCTAAGATCTAATCACAATGTGTGTATACATGTTGTCGCTCTGTGTGGGTATGTATAAGGGTTTGATAGCATCCATGATGACATCTGGGCAGGCGGGCCAGAGCCTCCCACCGCTGCTACTACTGGTTCGCCCAAATCGGGGTGAATTGGCAGAATACCACCTCTGCACTGGATGTTTGTATGATTCCATTCACCCCTTGCATTGCATCTCTCTGTGCTTTTAGGTACAGAGAGATACCTCTTTTAGCTGCTATAGCGCTATTTTTTTTTTAAAAGCCCAATCCTTCCATTTATGATCTTGTAGGTCCATAAAACAAAGGGAAGCTGAAATAAGCGTAGTCACAATTTCACTTAGCAAATGCTCCGTTTAACAACTGAATTTTAGAGGTAAAATTCAGTTGTTAAGTGGGGAGAGAGGCGCGGTTTTATAAATCTAAATAAATGAAATGAAAATAAATGAAATTGCTGGTCCCAATTGTGGTTGTTAAACAGGGACTGCCTATTGGCAAATACAGGGTGAGCTGCATATACTCTACACTAGACCAAGGGTTTAGAAAGAAGGCATTAGTAGAATTAGTGCCTTGCCGTGAAGGGAGGATTTTCTTTTTCTTCCATGTTTTATTTCATAGCCCTTGGTCTGCTCTAACCCATTATTCAATCTCAGTCTTTTTCTTGCTGGTGTCTTTCATCTCACTGTGTTTATTATCTATGGGCAGACAAATAGATGTGATCCCAAGCCCTTTTATGTTTCCTTCCAACCTTCCATTTGTCAGCCAGCGTGCTTGACTTGATACTCTGCATTGTCCAGTTGTGCAAAACTTGTATTTGTGATCCCGAGAGACCCGAGGAAGGAACCTACATTTTGGCTCAGATTTCTGAGCTGAAGAGTATGCAGGTATGTGTATTGTGGCCCACCAGCAGCCAACAGAGCTGGCAGCAGATTCGGACAGTGAGGAGGTTGGGGAGGAGCATAGGCAGTCTGTGGAACGCTCTGATGAGAGCTCTGCGTTGGAAGCAGAGAGGGGAACAGGCCCATCTGACAGTTATCAGCTGCCTTCAGTGTCAGACATCAGTGAGGCAGATGAACAGCTGGAGCCTGTTCCCAGTGGGCACATGCACAGAGTTGCCAATTGAAGAGAACAGCTAAAGAACAGGGGTCGACCTGGGAGTTAGGCCACAGGTGGATGATGAATGGCTCCTCTGAGAGGCAATAAAAGAGGAGTGAAAGGGCAGTGGAGTTTGCAGGTTCACGTAATTGGTTCATGACTCTCCTAGACTCCTTGCCAAGTTTTGCAGATATCGTCTTGTCGGCTCTCCAAATCAGATAAGGTCTGTGTCCTGCCTTGAAAGACTTTGCTGGATGTGAATGAGCAGAAGTCACAGTAAATTAACAAAAGGGTTTTTTGTCAGGACCAGGAGTTTACTTCATGCTCTTGGGAAGCCTCGGTCAGAACAATGTGAGAGATAGCTGAAATATTTGGGGGCCGATGCAGAATGGTGGAATCTTGCCTTCTAATAGAAAAAAAAAATCGAGCCAAGCCAGATTCAAAGCTGGTAAGCCAACTTCTGCTATCTATGAAATACAGTGGTCCATATCCAGGTTTCTGCTGCAGCAACAGGCATGATACAGATTCAGCCCATCTTGCTGGTTAATTGTTTCCGCTGCAAATCTGTTTTCTATCAGCAGTTGGCAAATGAGACATTCCAAGGAGGAGTAATAAGTGTTCTTGCAAGAATGTGGCAATGTCAAATACATATTGCATTTTAATTTATATGCTAAATTTGCCCATCTGGAATTGTTTGATGGCTATTGTGAAAAGGATAACCATTACCCCACGTCAGCTGGTTTATTGTCATGTATTATTCTGCCGTTCAAAACAGACTCAGGAAATGCAAACAAAACTATGGCAATTTATAACCTCCATCTTCTTGTCTTTGTTAATTATTGCTATAGCTTGCTTCAGTTGTACATTTTATAATATTTAATGTTACCTTGTGAAACTGTGATATTGTGTCACTTTTAAACCATTATTCAAATGGAATTTCAGTACAAATTCCTGACCCTTTCCTTTGAATTAGGTTTTTATTACTTTTTAATCTAAACATATTTGCTAAAGACAGCTATAGTTGGCCCAGGATCATTGATTTTAATCCTACAATGGAGCACATATAATAGGAAGAAAAATAATGGAATCAACTATGTGTACTCCCTGGAATTGGGCACTCAATAATTTAAAGAAATAAACATATCTAGCCATAACCAAAGTAGTCAAACACGGTGTTAGGTGCTCATAAGCAAGACTCAGATATAAATCACATACCTTCTAATTTCATACAGTTTAGCACCTTTAGGTTAGGTCTTGGCAGAAGTCTCGTAAACATCATTTAGCTAGGTAGAAAATGTTAGTGTAAACAAGAAATGCTTTCATTGTTGTAGACAAGTATGTTTAGTGTAATGGTTCAATAGCAAGTCCCAAAGCACTTTGCTTTTTGCTAGGGATTTGCTGTCCTTGAAATCTCAAGGATTTAGAGTGTTGGCCTTTGAACGGCTATTGAATTCTCTCATAGACTCAGCCCAGGGATCTGAGGACCTACTCAACAACATCCAAGGATGTTCTTGAATGCACAGGGAACATGTTCCCTTGGACTGCTACGACAGTACCCTCCAAATGATTCCACGAATCATTCAGTAGACTGTATACCTTTGTCTACACTAACAACAGCATGAGTGTAGTGTAGTGAGTAGCCAAATTCTTCCTAGATGTTAGATTTTCTCATATATAAAAAGAGAGAGGCACTTTGATCTCTTCCCAATAAACTGATTTTTGCCTTTCCAGTATCTGTCCTCTCCTTCACCAGCATCCGTCATGCACACATGACTGCAGTCTGAAAACATGTTGCCAGGGATTGGTTTTACCATCTCATCATCCATATGATTAAATAATACTTAATCAGGAAACAGGAGATATAATTACTCTCCATGGTTACACTGAAGGCCGTATTGAATTTATGGAGGGATTCACTACAGTACCTTTTGATAAAATGCATCAATATGATGTCTAGAGAAATGTTGTGGCCTGGCAGCGGCCAGTGGATCTCGCAGCACATTTGGACAGTGAGGAGGTTGGGGAGGAACATGGGCAAGTCCTGCAGTCTGGGGAAGGCTCTGATGAGAGCTCTGCATCGGAGGCAGAGATGGGGCCATCTGACAGTTATCAGCTGCCTCAGTGAGGCAGATGAACAGCTGGACCCTGTTTCCAGTGTACACATGCGCAGAGTTGCCAGACGAAGGGAACAGCTAAGGAGCAAGGGCTGACTTGGGAGTAAGGCCCCAGGTGGATGATGAATGGCCCCTTCTAGAGGCAATAAAAGGGAAGTGGAGTTTGCAGGAGACAATTAGTTCGCTTAATTGAGTCACGATCCTCAGAGGTCCTTGCCAAGTTTTAAGGACACCGGCCTGGCAACTCTCCAAGTCAGATAACGTCTGTGACTGTATATTCACCCTTGAAAGACTTTGCTGAATGTGAATGAGAGGAAGTCACAGTAACTCAATAAAAAGGGTTTTTTGTCAGGAAAAGGAGTCTGCTTCAAGGTTTGGGGAAGCGTAGGTCAGAACAAGAAATTCCAAGAATGCCACATTAAAAAACTTCGAGTACCCTTCATGAATAAGAGGAAAACTGAATAACAGAATAGGCTGAGTTCACCAAAACAATGTAAAAAAAAACAAAAAACAAATAACACTTCCCAAACCTCGTGTTTTGATGTATAAGCCGCAGTTATGGTTTTACATTATGATGAGTGAGACCATTTACTTGATGTTCCATTTTCTGCAAACCAGCCATAGCAGGAATAAGAAATCCATATTGGAAAACAACCGATTAACCAATTAATCTAACTTAGAAATAAATTTGCTAATTAAAAACTTTTCTCAAATAAACTTACAGTTCTGGCCATCATTATTTTGCTTTAATTAAATATAGATTTACTGAATTCACTTATACCACTCAGATTAGAAGTTGAAATAGGCTTGTTAATAAGAGCAAAAGAACAACCCTTGCATTACCATTCACTATGATTAAATCTAAGCTCTTAATGCCACCAATTATACAAAGATCTCCATTTTAATATGACTGTTTAGAAGTGGAATAAAAACAGCCAATCATAAGCTATTTTTTAATTTAAAGAAAAGCACTATGATCCTAGAAGTATGAAGTTACATGATAGATGGACTTTAAGGAAGAGGAAATGAATACAGAAGTCTTTCTTTCCCAAGGCTTCTGACAAACATGAAAGAAACTGTGACCTTATAAATGTGCAGAGGCTAATTAAATTTGAGTGCAATTACCCTTTAAATATACTGCTACACGTTAGAACTGCCAAGGGTCCCCCAAACAGTAGCACAAACAGCCTGGTAACTGTTTTAATGCAGTTCATACAGTAGTTGAGGCACTATGTTTAAGTAACAATTTCCCACTTACACCAACATGATTTCTACCACAAAGCAAACCCATCGGTTGGGGCTGATCAGTTGGGGCAGGGATCTGCCCAACCGGTGGATGCTTTAGACTCATGATGGCGAACCTATGGAGTGTGTGCTGGAAGTGGCACCAAAGCCATCTCTCTGCTTCGGGAGTCTTTGCTCAGATTTTTTGCTCTTCTGGAGCACAACCCAACAGTTTCCTCCTGTCAGGCCTGAAGTCATCTTTTCTTTTAGATTTTTGGCCTGCCACACTTTCTATTATTCTACTATGCATTTTCTATTGTGGGAAAATGGGAGGCGGGATTGTATGGCATTAGATGATATGTAGCCATAACAAAATTCTTTCTAGAGAGCCAAGGTCATCCTTTGCTTTTGCAACTCTGCATCTGACCGGAAGTGGATGGGTGAAACTGCCAGCATGGCAGTGGAAGATTGGACTATGTGATGGACTTGTGGGTGTGGGCGCAAGATCTTGAACTTTCAACTAGGTGGAGAAAACCGGGAAGCTTTCAGATTCGGATTTTCCCAGAAGTGCCAACATGGCTCTCTTATTAAATTGGAACTTTGAGGAATGCTTTGCCTCGGAATCTGATTTAATTTTGGATGCTATTTGGAACCCTGACACCTCCTGCAAGAAGATCCTAATGCAGAGATTTCTCCAGTAACTGGAAACAATTTGGATACCTCTTCCTCCTTTCGGAGGGACAGAACTGAGCCATCCATCCATCTTTCCAAATCATGAGATTGTGGGATTAATAATACTGTTTCATTTTCTTTCTGTTCTTGCTGCCTCTCCTTTGTTTATGTTTAAATATTATATGATTGCAAAACAAATTAAAAATTCATGACACAAAAGAGGTACCCTAATGATATGCATCGCTTTGAATAAGCAAGTGTCAAAGGCATAATTTGTTCATAACATGTGATATGATTGACTGTTTGGCTAAATATAGAAATTAGCTCCAGGTAAGACATCTGTCCCCAGTTATTAGCAGGAAAAGAAATGCAGAGCTCCATGGCTACAAACAGGAACAAACAACTTTCAGATGCAGGCAGACACACTAAACAAAGGATAAGAAATCTGTTTTATTGAAAATATTCCAATTCTAAATGGATGTTCTGTAAGCCATGACCTCTCATAAATATTTCTACACATTATAACAAAGATGGCAGTAAGTAGTTAGTAATTATGATTAAAAGGTAAAGGTTCCCCTCGCGGTGCTCATCTCCATTTCAAAGCCAAAAAGTCAGCACTCTCCGAAGACGTCTCTGCAGTCATGTGACCAGCATGATTAAACACTGAAGGCACACAGAACACTGTTACCTTCCACCAAAGGTGGTTCCTATTTTGCTTCTTGCATTTTTACATGCTTTCTAACTGCTAGGTTGGCAGAAGCTGGGACAAGAAACGGGAGTTCAATCCATTACATGGTGCTAGGGATTTGAACCACCAAACTGCTGACCTTTCTGATCAACAAGCTGAGCATTGCAGCCACTGAGCCACCGCATAATCATAATTATGATTATGGAATATTAAATTCCAATCTATATAGATACCCATGAACATGACATAGTTTGTATTGGATGCATCACCCCCATCCACCAAATTGTTCCTTTAATGGAGCACAGTAGAGGAGGGATCACCTGATATCCTACTTTCCTTTCCTATTCCAGTACTGCTATGTACATAGAAGGCTTAAGGTTAGAACAACCAAAGCTGCTTCTAACAATAATATGATATGATATGATATGATATGATATGATATGATATGATATGATATGATATGATATGATATGATATGATATGATATGATATGATATAATATAATATAATATAATATAATATAATATAATATAATATAATATAATATAATATAATATAATTAATATAATAATATAATATAATATAATATAATAATATAATATAATATAATATAATATAATATAATATAATATAATATAATATAATATAATATAATATAATATAATATAATATAATATAATATAATATAATATAATATAATATAATATAATATAATATAATATAATATAATATAATATAATATAATATAATATAATATAATATAATATAATATCTATATAAATAAAAATGTAAAATAGTTTGTACGAATCCACTAATCTCAAAAACTACTGAACCGATTTACACCAAACTTTCACACAATGTAGCCAAGGACTTCCGATAATAGAATAGCTACTCATTTTGTGCCTAGCAAACGTGTATTGTGTGTTAGGTAAACACAAATAAAATGTACTAACTGAAAAATGTTTTTACTCCCTGTAACTCCGCCCACCAACAGTCATTAACTACGGCGGCCTCTTAGGGCCAAAAAGGCACTGGAGTCAAACTATTCTTCAAAGCACCTGAGAGCAGAACAAGAAGCAATGGGTGGAAACTAATCAAGGAGAGAAGCAACTTAGAACTGAGGAGAAATTTCCTGACAGTTAGAACAATTAACCAGTAGAACAGCTTGCCTCCAGAAGTTGTGAATGCCCCAACACTGCAGGTCTTCAAGAAGATGTTGGATAGCGATTTGTCTGAAATGGTATAGGGCTTCCTGCCTAGGCAGAGGGTTGGACTAGATGACCTCCGAGGTCCCTTCCAACTCTGCTATTGTATTACTGTATTACAGTAGGTAGGTAGATAGGGGAATAGAGAGAGAGGGTTGCCACAAAGAAGAGGGAGTCAAACTATTCTCCAAAGCACCTGAGGGCAGAACAAGAAGCAATGGGTGGAAACTAATCAAGGAGAGAAGCAACTTAGAACTGAGGAGAAATTTCCTGACAGTTAGAACAATTAACCAGTGGAAGAGAAATTGCCTCCAGAAGTTGTGAATGCCCCAACACTGCATGTCTTCAAGAAGATGTTGGATAGCCATTTGTCTGAAATGGTATAGGGCTTCCTGCCTAGGCAGGGAGTTGGACTAGATGACCTCCAAGGTCCCTTCCAACTCTACTATTGTATTATTGTATTATAGTAGGTAGGTAGATAGGGAAATATATAGATAGGGAGAAATACAGTAGGTAGGTTGGTAGGTAGGGGGATAGATAGATAGGGAACAGCACAGTAGGTATGTAGGTAGGTAGGTAGATAGGGGGATAGATAGAGAGGAAGAAATACAGGTTTGTAGGTAGGTAGGTAGGTGTATAGATAGATAGCGAGAAATACATTAGGTAGGTAGGTAGAGGAATAGAGAGAGAGGGAGAAATACAGTAGGTAGGTAGGTAGAGAAATAGAGAGAGAGGGAGAAATACAGTAGGTAGGTAGGTAGAGGGATAGAGAGGGGGAAATACGGTAGGTAGGTAGGTAGGTAGAGGGAGAAAGAAGAAATACAGTATGTAGGTAGGTAGAGGAATAGAGATAGAGGGAGAAATACAGTAGGTAGGTAGGTTGGGGGTTATATGGTGGTTGTGTGTATGTGTGCAGGTGTAGATCTACACACAGATTGGTTGGCCATTTAACCAGACTGGGCCACAGCAACGCGTGGCCAGGTATAGCTAGTAATATAATATAATATAATAATATAGACTGCTTATATTGGATTCGCAACTGGCTGACCAACCGCACTCAACGTGTAGTCCTCAATGGAACTGCATCTACATGGAAGGAAGTATGCAGTGGAGTCCCCCAAGGCTCTGTTTTAGGCCCAGTACTCTTTAACATCTTCATCAACGATTTGGATGAGGGGATAAATGGGGAACTCATCAAATTTGCAGACGACACCAAGCTGGCAGGAATAGCCAACACTCCAGAAGATAGGCTTAAGATACAGAAGGATCTAGACAAACTTGAACATTGGGCACTATCTAATAAAATGAAATTCAATTGTGAAAAAAGTAAGGTCCTACATATAGGCAAGAAAAACCAAATGCACAAGTACAGTATAGGTGGTACCTTGCTCAATAGTAGCAACTGTGAGAGGGATCTTGGAATCCTAGTGGACAACCATTTAAATATGAGCCAGCAGTGTGCAGCAGCTGCCAAAAAAGCCAACACAGTTCTAGGCTGCATAAACAGAGGGATAGAATCTAGATCACGTGAAGTGTTAATGCCACTGTATGGTGCCTTGGTAAGGCCACACTTGGAATACTGCATACAGTTTTGGTCGCCACGATGTAGAAAAGACGTGGAGACTCTGGAAAGAGTGCAGAGAAGGGCAACCAAGATGATTAGGGGACTGGAGACTAAGACATATGAAGAACGGCTGCAGGAGCTGGGTATGTCTAGCTTGATGAAGAGAAGGACTAGGGGAGACATGATAGCAGTGTTCCGATATCTCAGAGGGTGCCACAAAGAAGAGGGAATCAAACTATTCTCCAAGGCACCTGGGGGCAGGACAAGAAGCAACGGGTGGAAACTAATCAAGGAGAGAAGCAACTTAGAACTAAGGAGAAATTTCCTGACAGTAAGAACAATTAACCTCTGGAACAGTTTGCCTCCAGAAGTTGTGAATGCCCCAACCCTGGAAGTCTTTAAAAAGATGTTAGATAGCTATTTGTCTGAAATGGTATAAGGTTCCTGCCCACGCAGGGGGTTGGACTAGAAGACCTACGAGGTCCCTTCCAACTCTTGCTATTGTATTGTATTGTATTATATTAACTCTTCTGCCCTTCTGCCTCTTGCTGTTGTTCATTTCTCTTTCTACCTGCCTTTTGTCCTGTTTTTCAAGTTCTGTTGTTCGTGTTTGCTGATGTTCAATAAAGAAACATCAAACTTAATTTTTGATAACTGAAAGTAGATTGATGTACCTGCTTGCTTTGATCAGTATGTGAGAATTGACTCAAGAGAGTGCTGGGTGCAAACTAAACTGGAAATTACACATAGCAACTTTCAAACATTTGGACCCAGAGGAGTAGGGAAGAACAGATTCCATGTCTGCCTATGACAAAAGGAAATTGACGACTAGATGTATCCTTGTTATTTCACAACCGCTGGCTCTTTTGGATTGGCATTTAGTCCCTTAGGTCTTATGATCAACTCTAAGAAGAAAGCTTTCATCTACACATGATTTCTAATTTAATTAATCAACTAGGAGTAATCTTTACACAATAGGTATAGGTGTTTGTCTATAGGTTTGTGAGATAGATGATAGATAGATAGATAGATAGATAGATAGATAGATAGATAGATAGATAGATAGATAGATAGATAGATAGATAGATAGATTATACAGAGTATGGGCGAGATATAATCTAAATCAGGGGTCCCCAACCCCCGGTCCGCGGACCGGTGCCGGTCCGTGGCTTGATAGGAACCGGGCCGCAGGGCTGGAGAGGAGGAAGGACAGGGCAGCCCCCCGGGCGGAGCAGCCCCCGGGTGCGGTAGAGCGCAGGTACGGCCGCTCACGCCATTGGGGGCCCTAGAGGGGCGAGTGAGCTGACTCATCCCCCCGCGTGCGCATGCACTGCCTGTTTCCCCTCTCCCCCCTCTCCCCCGCTCCCCCTCTGCGCCGGCCGGTCCGCGGAATTTTCTTTAAAATGAAACCGGTCCCTGGTGCAAAAAAGGTTGGGGACCCCTGGTCTAAATAACATTCCTTTCTCAGAGAGTCAAGGACATCTTGCCCCGCAGCTGCATTGGTGTAACTGGGAAGCATCTCCAGTTTGAATGGTGCCTGTTTGGATTATTTGATGGACTTGTAGGTGCTGGGCAGGGCCTTGAACTTTCATTTGGGTGGGGAAAACCTAGAAACTGGGTTTTTCCAGATGTGCCAATATGACATCTCAAATAAAATGGAACTTTGAGGAAACTCAAGCTTCAGAGACGTCTTTCATTGGGGGTGTTACTTGGAACCCTGACATTAACCCAAATCCCTTTAAAACTCTTCCAGCTCCACTGAAATCTGGGGTGCTGTCCAGGGTCCTGAGCCTCAAGTGTCAATCTGAACCCGGGCGACACGAAGACTCAGAAAAGATGGAAGTGACATGGTGATGCTTCTCATAGGACGTGCTACGTTAGATCTAATTCTTCACAGTACTTATAAGATTCATCATACAAATCTATGCCTGTAATGTCTACAAAACTAGCTGTCCTAGAGGAAACGTGTTCTGTCCAAACAGATGTGAGTGCCTGCAAGTTCTCAGGAGGCCATCAAGTGGCAACATTGACTCTTGAGGAACTGTGGTGCTTCACACTTTTGAAGAACAATCCCAGAGGGACACTATTGTGTGATGTGCAGCAGTCTAATGTACAGGAAGAATAGAAAGGGGATTTTGTAGATGATTATGTAAATTGCAATTACCAGTGGGATCCTAATTTGTTAATGGGATTTTCTGTGAATTGGGGCAAAATATTACAGTGGTCCAGTGTGTAGTGAATTATACTGTGTCACACACAATTATCATCCCTTTTTATAGACGATAATAACCACCTTGTTATTCAGCTGCAGAAATTACTAAATGTGAATTAACAGCTATTGAAATTACTGTGGAATATTGGCTGAAAGCAGAATTCAGTAATGTGACCTAATGTCACTATGGGGAATTTAAGAGGACTCAGATAGTTACACAACACAATTACCCATGCATTCCTTTTGAGCCATGATATTCAGAGGAAATGTGTTATTATTGCCAAAAGCCACATTGGAAGCAGTATCATCTCAATAAATTCAAGGTGACAAAAATGTTTAGATTTATAGGTTAAAAAAGCAAGAATGATCCAGAAAATTTTACAGTCTATGCAAATCCTTTTCCTTTCCATGGATCAAAGAGTTCTTGCATTTTATATAAATATATCCAGACTGGGCCTGGAGTTCTGCATAAGCAATGCAGAGTTTCATTTCTCCTTACCCTCTGCACACTGACCCCCCCCAAGCCCCCCCCCCCAAATATTGCTGAATATCAAAGCAAGTACAGAACCAGAATCCAATGATCCGCACAGACTTCAATGAAAAAGAAAGCATGACCGTTGAAGAAAGTTAGCATCCACCCCTGTTAGAAGAATGAAATATTTTAGGAAAGATTAAAAAAGCAGAATGTTATATTTCCCTGGATCAGAAAAGGAGAAACATGTTTTTAAAGACAAGGGAAGCTCCCTGCAGCTCCCGGCCCCCAGCATATATTTGGTGCACATTAAGACTGGTAATTAAGCTCAGCGACTTAGCCACTGAGCCACACAGTGGCTCAGTGACTAAAACGCTGAGCTTGTTGATCAGAAAGGTTGGCAGTTCAGTGGTTCGAATCCCTAGCACGGCGTAACGGAGTGAGCTCTCATTAATTGTTCCAACTTGTGCCAACCTAGCAGTTCAAAAGCATGTAAAAATGCAAGTAGAAAAATAGGGACTACTTTTGGTGGGAAGGTAGCAGCATTCTGGGAGCCTTCAGCATTTAGTCATGCCGGCGACATGACCATGGAGATGTCTTCGGACAGGGCTGGCTCTTCGGCTTTGAAACGGAGATGAGCACCGCCCCCTAGAGACCGGAATAACTAGTACATATGTGTGAGGGGAACTTTATCTTTACCTTAAGACTGGGCCAGCCTATCTATAAAACAAAAGACCTCAGCTCCAGGGTGATGGGATTAAGACATGACCCTCCAGGACATAATAGGATTATCTATCAGCAGAGCTCACCACAGGCCACAACCAAGCCCCTTCATTGCATCACTCAGCAAGGTTCAACCAAACTTATCTCAGTCAAATATGACTCCACGTGGGAGTCTAACTGCAACCAATAGAATATACTCCTTGTCACAGGAACAGGAAGCTCAAGGCAAGGCCCAAGAGAGGGTATATTTATATCTCACTCTCAGCTCCATGTGTTCAGATACCTCCATGTTTTTCCCATTTGGCACTGAACTCAGATGGACATTTCTTCCAACGTAGTCTTCCTGTCCCACCCCTTTTCCCCTTTGCAGGCAAAAGCCCTTTCCTGACACTTGTGAGGTTGCTTCAAATCCAGTCACTATTCAGGGCTTTGAAAACACAGAATGAAACATCCTTATGGACAACAGCCTAAGTGGTATTGGTTCCTTACAGTCATATGACCACTACATTCAAAGAAGTACACAATAAGATGTTTTAAATAAACCTATATGATATTTATTTTCGGGGGGGAGGGAGGGGGCAAAGGAATTCATATATCTAGTGTGGCAGCAAATGGTTTAAAAAATCCAAATAACAAGTATATACCAAATATATCCAAATGTTAAGCCTATCTTAATGGTGGGATAGTTATGAATAAAATATCAATCATTACTATATTCCTAGATAATGTGAAAAGAAAAGGACTTTATAAAAAGATAAGTACATGCTGTAGAAAATAATATTTCATAAATCTTTATATTCCAGCTAAATAGTTTAGAAAAGCTGAAAAATATTAATGAAATACTGTTTTAACTGCTAATTTAGATAACACTGTGATTTCTAGCTGAACAAGCTAGAAACCTTTAATTAAAAGTCCAGTTGGATATCCTCTTTTATCCTTTAAGATAAATTATCCCTGTAACATTGTTTAGTTTTGATTTAACTTATTTGTCTGCTATCTCACATTGTGGTCAGTCTTTTTATTTCTTTAAATTAGATATTCAGGTTCATAACTGAACTACTTCAATTTTGCTATGACTGGATGTTCAACTTATTCTATGCATGATCCCCAGAGATTCTTATCCTGATAGCAATAGCACTTATATACTGCTTCATAGTGCTTTGCAGACCTCTCTAAGCAGTTTATAGAGTCAGTCTATTCCCCCCAACAATCTGGGTTCTCGGAAGGATGGAAGGCTGAGTCAACCTTGAGCCTGGTGGGATTTGAACTGCCAAATTGCAGTCAGCAGTCAGTCAGCAGAAGTAGCTACAGTACTGCATTCTAACCACTGCATCACCACTCATGATTCCATCTCGGAAGGATGGAAGGCTGAGTCAACCTTGAGCCTGGTGGGATTTGAACTGCCAAATTGCAGTCAGCAGTCAGTCAGCAGAAGTAGCTACAGTACTGCATTCTAACCACTGCATCACCACTCATGATTCCAACTAATAAGTAATATGCAATATATAATGCATAAAGGTAAAGGTTCCCCTCGCACATATTTGCTAGTCGTTCACGACTCTAGAGGGCGGTGCTCATCTCCGTTTCAAAGCTGAAGAGCCAGTGCTGTCCGTGGTCTCCGTGGTCATGTAGCCGCCATGACTAAATACGGAAGGTGCACAGGACACTGTTACCTTCTTACCAAAGGTGGTTCCTATTTTTCTACTTGCATTTTTATAAGCTTTCAAACTGCTAGGTTGGCAGAAGCTGGGACAAGTAACAGGAGCTCACTCTATTATGTGGTGCTAGGGATTTGAACTGCCGAACTGCCAACCTTTCTGATCAAAAAGCTCAGCATCTTAGTCACTGAGCCACCGCGTCTCTTAGATATAATGTATAAATGGATGCAAATATAAATGCATATAACATAGAGCATTATAATAAGTCTTTCAGTGCTCCAGCCCACAGTGAATTGGCTATCCTTATCTGTAGTAAGTTGAATAACTTTTCTTGAGATTAAGTACCAAGGAAGGCATTTGCTGGAGATTTTTGTCCTCAGAGTCTTCCTGAGCAATTGGAAAGAAAAAAAACAGAGCCCAGTCCGGTTTATTACACAGTGAGAATCTTACAAGTCTCAGAAATGGGTCGATCATGTGCAGACTTCATTACTACAGGATGGTACTAAAATAGCAATCCTTTTAACAAGCATCAGACAATTTGCAGAAAATCTAGGGGATAAGGGTTGGCAGATTGCCAACCCTTATCTGTTCTGAACATCATCCTAAAGTTCTAGGTACCATTGGAACTTGGAAAAAGAAGAGATAACATGAGTCTTTTCACCAGTTACTATTGAAATGAGAAGCCTGATGGATACACACAAGAAGAAATGACACTGCTTCTCTCTTAGGGAAGAGTTTGGAAAATGTGCTAAATACCAGAAAATTGACCAATTTATGGGCACATAAAACATTCACCCTCACCTTCACTCAGTGGTGGGATTCAAAAATTTTTACTACCGGTTCTGTGGGCATGGCTTGGTGGGCATGACATGGTTTGGTGGGCATGGCAGAGGAAGGAAAAATCTCCATTCCCACCCCACTCCAGGGGAAGGTTACTGCAAAACCCCTAATCCCTCCCCACTCCAGTGGAAGGATACTGCAAAATCTTAAACCATCTAGTCTGAAACTATGTATTTCTCTCCTCTAGTAACATTTAATCATTTTCTGAAGAAGGTACCAGCAATTTTATCAATTGTCCCTGGGATTCTATGTCATTATAAAACAGTGGTCAGCACTAGATTAAGTTCATATTCCGAGGCAACCTTGCTTAAAGTAATAGCTAGTTTGAAAGACTCATAAACTGTAGTAGAAGAGTTTCATCAAGGTGTTGCTCCAGACATTTAACAATGCTGATCATCACAACACAGTGTTTCTCAACCTTGGTGACTTTAAGATGTGTGGACATCAACTCTCAGAATTCCCCAGCCAGTCATAACATAAACGGCACTCCTAGCTAAGGGGAGGAAAAATAAATCATGCTGATGAACAAGAGAAGCTAAGGAAGCGTCACTCTTTATCTTTCAGATGAATCCGGTGACCATTAGCTGGTATTGCTGCCTCCCCTCTCACAGGCTAGTATGCTCCGATTTAATCAGATGTGTTTGCAAACTGAATTTAATTTGCTCCATAAAGACTGCTGGTTGGGCAGAAGAGGAATAATTAAGTCTCCAGGTAGCCTGTTAAGATGTAATCAACAAGCTATTGATTTGAGAACAATAGTTTAGAGTCTGAGCCTCCCACTTCAGAAAAGGATTCTCCTTACTTACAGGAAACAATTTATCTTAACAATGCTGCTGTATATAAAAGTTGTTTGGGGCCTACTTCTTTATTATTCCCCAAAGAGTTTTTAGAGATCAATTTTTATAGCTTCCCCTCCAAGACGGAGTAAATAAGAAGACGCATGTGTTCCACTGGAAAGCAACAGATCTTGGGGAGAAGCCTCACTCAACCTTAATGCTTGAAGCACTTCAAGCATCTCCCCCATATGTGACATGAGTTAAGCAGGAGGGCTGCAAAGAATGGACCATCTAGTTCACACCAGTGGTAGAATTCAATTTTTTTTACTACTGGTTCTGTGGGCATGGTGGGCGTGGTGTGGCTTGGTGGGCGTGGCAGGGGAAGGATTCTGCAAAATTTTCATTCCCACCCCACTCTGGGACCGGCCAGAGACGGCATTTGCCAGTTCTCCAAATTACCGGTTTTCCAGAACCTGTCAGAACCTGCTGAATTTCACCTCTGATTCACACTCAAAGACAGAAGTTTTCAAACTTGGCAACTTTAAGACTTGTGGATTTCAACTCCCAGCACTCTCCAGCCAGCAGAGCATTCTGGGAGTTGAAGTCCACAAGTCTTAACATTGCAAAATTTGGGGACCATTGCTCTAAGACTACTGTACTGGGAAGGTTTGTATGCAAAGAGAGAGGCTGTCGTCTGCCTCAAGAATTATAGGGAGGTTTTGGGAGCAGGCAGAAGCTCTAAATGCAGAGGTGGGCTGCTATGGGTTTGCCCAGGTTCAGGAGAACTTGTAGCTAAGGTTATGGTTCAGAGAATCTGTAATTCTCAAATACTTTGGCTACCTAATAATAATAATAATAATAAATTTTTATTTGTAGCCCGCTCTCTCTCCCCAGAGGGACTCGAGGCGGGGCACAGGAAAATTAAAAAACAATAAA
Source organism: Rhabdophis nuchalis (assembly GCA_039707465.1). NCBI lineage: Eukaryota > Metazoa > Chordata > Lepidosauria > Squamata > Natricidae > Rhabdophis > Rhabdophis nuchalis. The sequence continues at coordinate 93,541,765 of CM077645.1, read as the reverse complement.
CACAAACAGAATACATAATTTAAAATCACAATTAAACAAATCCTGCACTAAAAACATCTATAAAAACTAAAAACTGTCCCTAAAACCCCTTAACACTACAAATAATTAAAATTACCCTAAAACCCCAGGACAGGGAGGCTATCCCAAGCTAATGAGAAGGAAGGACTCCCTGGAGAAGAACCTAATGCTGGGACTGATGGAGGGCAAAAGAAGGGGACGACAGAGAATGAGGTGGCTGGATGGAGTCACTAAAGCAGTAGGCATGAGCTTAAATAGACTCCAGGGGATGGTAGAGGACAGGAAGGCCTGGTGGAACTTTGTCCATGGAGTTGCAATGGGTCGTACACGACATCGCAATTAACAACAACAAAGTTCACACAAGAAGGAGAGAGTTACCACAAGCTACCTTTCTTGGACATCCTTAGCAGAGAAAATAATAGCAAATATACAGCGAACCCAATTTTTCAGGAAAGCAACCCACACAGCTAAAACCCTTAACTACAGCACTAACAGCACCACATCACAGAAAAAGAATGACATAAAAATCCTATTCAGAGAAACCACAATGCACTGAATCACACCAACGATTTTACAAAGTGGAAATAAACTGCCAATACAATATCCTTCAGTACATACAACTTCATCAAAACCTGCACATCCATCTCAGGGAATATAATACAAATATCACAATCTAACAAAAGAATAGCCCTTTTTTGCATCAGAGGCATCTCTGAGTCCACCAACAGATTACTTTGACAATTTTAATCATTTTAACATGCCAGCCAACCAAGTCCATATTAAGAATTCTATGCAAACCTAAATAAATATGATAAATCAGGAGTCAAAATAATTTAGAGGATCAACATTATAGGACTAACAGACAAAATGATTAGCAGAATGATGTAGGAGCACTAATTATTAATTAAATGATATGGAAATAAAATCACTAATATCCCTCTATAAAGACAATTTAGAACATAACTTTCAACTGGGAAATAGTACAAATTTTAGATCAAACAAATAATACTAGAACTCTAGAACAGGGCTGTCAAACTCCCAGCTTGCGAGCCAGATGAGTCAAGCGCTGGCCATGCCCAGTTTAGCGAAGGGGGGGGGAATCCTGATACATCGCGTGACATCATCATGCCAATGTGAATTTAAACATCACCATCCCCACTCTAGAAGATTGGCATTCCAACCAAACAATAGTTTATAGCGAACATAACAAACATACAGACATAAATATATATATATATATATATATATATATATATATTGCAAAAGGCAGAAGCCAAAGCGTGATGATGATGGGGGTGATCCCATCGAAACGTTGCAAAAACACCTTTAATTTTACACGGGAAAAGACCCGAATAAACCAAAATCTACATATATATATATATATGTATATATGAGAGACTGAGACAGAGAGACAGAGAAACACACAGAGGGAGAGAGAGAGAAACAGCGAGAAAACATATACACAACTGATGCCAATTAACAGACTTCACTTGCCCATCTCTTCCATATAGATGGTGTTTAGTAATGAAATATTTGCAATTCAAAAATTAGCTAAGAGAACTTGTTAGACATAGTCTTGTGTCTGTCTTACAATTATGTCTTACATCTTATCATCTTAACTGTGTTGATGTTCTTAAACCCAATTATTTATCATGACTATTTATTTAATCATATATTTTATATATTCTGTGATCATAAGAAATCTGAATTTATATTTCTGACTGTAATAACTTCTCCCTGAATGTAGTAAATGAATATTGTCATTTTACTGACATTTTTTTAGATAGACTTTAATAAGCTAATCTCGATGCACTTAAAGACTGTCAAATATCTTGATAGGGAGCAATAAAAACTAGAGAGCTACTTTCATAATATGTTAACATTTCTTTTAGAACATTTTTGAAATCATTTTATTCAGCAAACACAAACACATGGAGAGAAAAGTAGCAGTCACAAGTCTAAATTGTCATAAATTTTACCAGGAGATGGTGGCTGATATTTGTTGTTCATGCCATGGAATTTGCCTGCAATTTTTTTTTCCAAATGTGGATGCCTGTCTGCATTAAGAGCGGTTTTCTTTAAGGAGTATGGAGTCATTTGTTTAATATTAATTGAAAAGGGGGGAAATGGAAAAACTCTGAATAAATGAAATGCATGAAAGAAACTATTTCAGTGAGTAGCAGAATGGCTATAAACATGTATACAGAGCAAATGAGTACTTGGGGGGGGGGGGGGAAATAGCCAGAGGCTTTGTGTTCTTATAATGAGAGAGTCATCTGTTCTATATATACAAGGATTTTTTGTTGTCTCCGAAAACATGTAGGAAAATGGTTTTCATTTTGAAGGAAAAGGTGATGAAAAGGCATTAAAGAATATCAGCTAGGGCAGGGGTCTGCAAAGTCGGCTCTTTTAAGACTGGTGGACTTCAATTCCCAGAATTGGGAGTTGAAGTCCACCAGTCTTAAAAGAGCCGATTTTGCAGACCCCTGAGCTAAGGAAACAGAAAAATATAAAATTACTTCAAAATCTCCAACATGTACACATTTCTCCCCTGTGATTTATTTACCTAATTTGCAGGAGCATAGAACGTTCCTGTTGTGGCCCACCAGGGGCCTGCAGAGCTGGCAGACAGTGGGGAGGTTGGGGAGGAATATGGGCCAGTCTTGGAATCTGGGGAAGGCTCAGACAAGGGCTCTGCACCGGAGGCAGAGAGGGGACCAGGGCCATCTGGTAGTTACGTGCTGCCTCCGGAGTCTGACATCAGCGAGGCAGAACAGTATGAGCCTGTTCCCAGGGTGCGCATGCGCAGAGCTGCCAGAAGGCAAGGACAGTTAAGACAAAAAGGGGAACTTGAGAGTAAGGCTTGGAGGTGATTGGCCCCTCCCATAAGACATAAAAGAGGAGCTTTTTCAGGAAGCAATTATTTCATCTAGTCAGTTCAAGCTCTGAGAAGTCCTGTTTGTGCTACATTTGGCCTTGCAAAACTAATTGGCAATTAGGTCTCTGGCAGCCTTTCAAGGGAGATAAAGGTGGGTGCTTATCACCATCACCCTGAAAGACTTTGGCAACTAGAGCAGACATGTCGGAGTCTTTACAGACTGTTTGTGAAACATTATGGGCTGTGAATGACCATAATTCACAACTGTTTAAATAAAAGAGGGTTTTTGAGACTAAGATTGTGGTTTATGCTTTCTCAGGAAGCCTAGGTCAGAACAGTTCATTCTGAATGATGAAACTCCAGATATAAAAAATTAAAAACAATTACTTCTTCAAACTCAGTAAAGGTTAACAGAGGCTACTGCCCTCAGTTATTTTTTTTAGCCACTCCTAAGCCTGGGAACCTGAATTATTCCTTTACAACAATGTTATTCAATGTTTATTGATCTCTTCTGAAAAAAACGTCTGGAACGTAGCTCACTTTCAGGAGTTGTGATTGACCATCATGTAGCCTAGAAACTTAAAGTCAATATAGGGCACACCAGAAATTGACCCCAATGACTGCAAAATAGTGCAAAGCAGGAAGGATGATTCATGTCACACAGAATTGCAGAATAAATCTTTTCCAGTGCTATCCATGTCTTCTCAAGTTCATGTCTTCTCCAGTTTTATAATTGTCCAATTCAAATCTTTTCTAGTTCTATGATTGGACATTGTCTCCCAAAAGTTTACAATCCAATTCAAATGGATTCATTACCAGTCCCAACTTTTGGTATGATGCTCCTCCTTTGACTATCTGATGAAGCTGATCAACAAGTATGGCAGAGATGGTCTCAAGGCCACCTGGCATCGCTCTATTTCCAACACATCCCATTTTTCAACCTTTGGCTTTCAAATCAAAATCAAATCCTTTATTACAGTTTTTGAAGATTGCAAGAAAACCTTAACTGTTAAGTAAATACAAAGGTGTGTTTCTGTGTGCCTATCTATTAGAGCGTTAGAATCCAGTATATTGAAATATCAAGATAATTAAAAATCGATAAAAAAATAGAAGCGTGCACTATAATAATAAAGTTGTACCTAGAATACTCTGAGCATAATTGGTGATGTTTACTCAATATCTACTTAATTGCTTATTATAATCTTAATTTGGAGCTATATAAGAGGGGGGGGGAAACAGGATGTTATCAGATTGAGTCTTGTTTCCTAGTCTTTAATTGTTTATAAATTTTAATAACTACCCTGTAGGTGATGCCACAGTTTCGGTTCCTACTGCCTTTGACCAATAAGCATTTAGTACTTTGCAAAGAGTTTGGAATATTTAGGAATTTCTTGAAACGAGCCACAAAGAACAGGAAATTGTAATGTTTCGTTCATTGGATTCTGAAGTCATTGAAATATGCTAAGTGCATAAGGTTTTTAGCTCAGGATAAGAGAGAAACTGCTGTTGCTACTTTTAGAGAAACTATACAGATGGACAGAGAGTATAATTCTGAGATAGATTTTGCTGATTTGTCATACTTTTTAGTTTTTAATACCCATATCCTTAAACACAATTTCAAACCACATTCATCCTTCCTACTGCTGTGTTCAGGAATCTAGGAACAAGCAGCCAATAATGCCAGATAACCTTATCCTGCCCCTTATCCTCTAGGTCATGGAGTAGAAAAATGAAAATGCAATATATGCCCCACCACTACCATGCCCTTCTTTCACATTGAGCGTACTTGTTTGCTTCCACAAAAATGCCTTAGCAGTTCAGCCACAAAACTTTCAAGGTACCATTCCCTATTCAAGAAAACAATAATAATAATAATAATAATATTTTATTTATAAACCGCCTCCTCTCCCCAAAGGGACTTGGAGCGGTGCACAGGGAAATTAAAAAACCAATAGAATACATAAATAGATAAATAGATAAAATACAAATTAAACAAAATTATCCCTGCGCTAAAATCCCCTGTATTAAAGTTACGCTAAAATCCTCTAAAACCCTATTAAAAGACGGAAGACTAACCTAGGCTGGCCAAGCAGAAGAAGTGTGTTTTCAGTTTTTGACGGAAGGAGCGGAGGTCCGTAGTTGTTCTAATTTCGGGGGGAAGGTCGTTCCAGAAGGCTGGGCCCGCCACAGAGAAGGCCCTTCCCCATGGCGTCGGCCGCTGGCATAGCCTAGTGGACAGCACCCGGAGAAGTCCCTCTCTGTGGGAGCGAATCGGCCGCAGGGATGTATGGGGCAGGATCCGATCCTGCAGATAACTAGGTCCCGTGCCATGGAGCGCTTTAAAGATGGTAACTAACACCTTGAAGCGCACCCGAAAGACGACAGGCAGCCAATGCAGCTCACGCAAGAGCGGTGTTATGTGGGTAAACCTAGAGGTTCCCATTATTGCTCGCGCGGCTGCATTCTGGATAAGCTGAAGTCTTCGGGTGCACCTCAAGGGGAGCCCCATGTAGAGAAATCTCAGAGGCTAGGGCAGTGATGCCTAACGTTTTCCGGGCCGAGTGCCCAAAGCATGTGTGCACATGTGCGAATGTGTGCGTGCCCAAACCCCCAAATGCAATGCATGTGGACGTCCATGCATGTGGCCCACCCCTGTGCATGTGCACACTGCCTGTGCACCTGCCCCATACATGTGCACAGTCCCCACACATGCTCCATCCCGCGCATGTGCACGCGGCCCCCCATGCGTGGCAGAGACCCGATGACCAGCTGTCCAGTGGGAGGTGTGTGAGCATGCATGGCAGAGCTGAACTGGGGTGATGGCTCACGTGCCCAAAGAGAGGGCATTGTATGCCACCTGTGCCATAGGTTCGCCATCACTGGGCTAGGGGCTAGCAGATTAATAGGTACCCACTTTGGCAGGAAGGTAACAGCATTCCGTGATGGCCACATGAGCACAGAAATGTCTTCGGACAGTGAAACAGAGATGAGCACCTCCCCCTATATCTGGAAACAATTAGAGGAGTAAAATCTGCAGGGACTCCTCAGGGAATAGGAAGCATCCACAAGCTCCATGGCTCACAACCCATTTAAAAACTATTACTGCATTTTCAGCTACATCACTGCTGAGGAAGATATAAATCAACTCTCCAGCACTATCACAGTATTAACAAGACCTGGGTTTTATTTATTTTTTAACACGGCTGCAAAATGAACATCCCCAAATTGGTGGAAGTGTCCTAACAGTCTTCTCTCAATCTGGTAGTATCTGACAAAAACAGATCGTCCCATTCTAAAAATCAAGGTTACAGAGATGGGAAATGGTTGGGAAATAGATAAACCTAATACAAACTGGGGTTGCCACAAGAAACAAATACATTGACTTGTTAAAGGACACAAAGGAAAGTTAATAAATAGATATGAAATGGTTGCTGGACAATGAGGAACCTGTGAGAAAAAAAGAACAGAGAACCCAAGAAGGGAAAGAGATGTTCTCCTAAAAATGACAGTGCAAAGCACTTAAACCCAGAGTTTGGGAAAGATATAAAGAATTGTGGATGCAAAGGACTTTACTTGACCCAAAGACAAATAGATACTCAGTGGGGGAAAAGATGCAGAAGCCTGAAGGCAATAGCTAAGAAAAGAAGAAAGAAAAGAAAATTGCTTGCCTAGAGGCAGCTTAAGGAGATAAAGAAAATAAGAGATAAAGCTTTAAAGCAAAGAAAAGACAGAAGGACTTCTTGTGAAAAAGAATTAAAAGGTGAAAAACACTAAGGTTTTTCTTCCATGCACTTAGACCAGCCAGAATACCTTCCTTCAGCTACAAAGGAACTGCTGCGGGATGCAAAAGGACTTGAATTGCTTGGTATACTTACCATCATGGAAAAGTGGTTGGCATGTCTCATCAGTGCTTGGTGTGTGTTGGCCAGGGAAGGTTGCCACCAAGATGTAGATAAGCATAGAAGAGGGGTGTCAAACTCTATTTCATTGAGGGCCGCATCAGGGCTGTGTTTGACCTCAAGGGGCAGGAGTGGGTGTGGCCAGTTCGACATCACTCGTGTCGGGGGGGCCTGTGGTGGCCTGAGCGCTCTGCCAGCGAAAACAGGTTCTGGAGCTCCATTTTTGACTGTGACGACCTACTGCAACCCTCTGGCACCAAAAACGGAGTGTATCCCTCCCAAGCTCTGTTTTCACTGGCAAAGGGTGGCAGGAGACTATGGCACCCAAAAATGGAGCTCAGGAGCCCATTTTCGCTGGCAGAAGCACTGCGGGCCAGTCCTTCACAGTTTCAAGGGAGGCTCCGCGGGCCAGATCTAAGCACCCTGCAGGCCGGATCCAGCCCCCGGGCCTTGAGTTTGACACCCCTGGCATAGAGGAAGCAAAGGCACAAGGAAGAACAAACTGCTACCAAAGGCTTGTGCAAAAGCAGCTGTGGTGAGTGGTGATGTGCCATGCTTTGAAATGTTATGTCCCTTTAAGGAGGCTATTTAAATTGCTGAGTGAGAGAAAGTTAGTTTGATTGATGTGTTTGACATCTCAGCACATGAAATTCAGGCTCACTGTGATTTAAGGCTCACTGTGGTTTTAAGATACCTTTGTTCCTGTGTATTATGTATTTCTGGCTGCATATTTTTACGGTTGTTGGTTTCCAAACACAAATAGTCCCCAAAACAATTTTGTTTGTTCACAACTAGAGGTGTTTTTTTTTCCTCTTCAAGGGAAAGGGGAGGAAATGTCCCGTAAAGCTCCCCTTTTTGGAGAATTGGCAGAAGGCCTCCTTAAATTGCATTGGATAAAAGTTGTCAGGATCCTGCTGCCAAAGTCCTACAGAATCAGCTGCTTCCTTAAACAACTACTTTACCATTTAAGGTGTGTTATCCCATTCATTTTTTACTCGAGCTTTGTATGAGTGCACTATCTTTTGCCAATTACATGAAAGAAATGTTAGAATGCAGATGACCAGGTGAAAAGGAAAGATTAAAAAGGAAACAAACATCCATTCACAAAAGGCATTCAAACTTTTTAATATGAATAGTCCAAAGTTTCTAAGGAAGAAATGATTAAATGGCTTGCCTTCAGAAATTGTGAGTGCTCCATCACTGAAGGTTTTTAAGAAGAGAATGGACAGCCATTTGTCAGGAATGGTTTAGGTCTGGTACAGAGAAGGGCAGTAGGACAGGGGGTTGGATTAGAAGACCCCCAACGTCCCTTCCAATTCTAACGACCGTATTTTTGGAGTATAAGACACACTTCCTTCTCCCTACTAAAAGAGGGTAAAAATGTGGGTGCATCTTATAAACCGAATGTAGCCCCACTCACCCATCACCCACCACCCCGTTTGGCCTCTGCCTCCCAGCAATTGACCTCCTTGCAGCAAACAGGAAAATGGGGCTTGCAGAGATGGCAATAGGCTATGGCAATTCCTGCAGCTTGAAACAGCTGATCATTGGAAGCCTGAAACTGAAATTGAAAGTGAAACTGGCTGTTTGCTGTTTGCTCCAAGGGGCAAATTGCTGGGAGGCAGAAGCAGATTTTTTTTCTTCTAGTCAGGCTAAACTGAAACAGGCTGTTTGCTGCAAGGAAGTAAGTCAATAACTATAAATGCCTATACAATGTTTACATTATTAGACCCAGTGCTATTGCATCTTCTTTTAAATAGCAGAGAATAATTTTACTTCAAGAAAGCCAATTCAATTTTAACAGCATCTGTAGAAGTATAGTCTGAAAAGTAACACCACAAACAGTATATATCTTCTGTACTATTTGCTGTTTGCTGCAAGGAGGGAGAGGCAGATTTCCCCTCCCACCTTGTTTTCCTCTGCAAAAACTAGGTGCGTCTTACACGTTGGAGCATCTTATACGCCGAAAAATACTGTGTGTGTGTGTGTGTGTGTGTGTGTGTGTGTGTTCATTCCAGCATGAATCTGGAATGCCTGAAGCAATTTTAAAACTTGGTACACAGATGACTTACTCTCTGGAGAAAAATACTATGGAGGTAAGACATCCTTAACACCCCTCAGGGTGTATGTTCTGTTAAGATACAGCCTGTTGTGCTGTACTGCCATACTGGATTCTACTGCGGAGTTGCCATAGTAACGGCTTCACAGTACTCCACAAGGGGAGTTGAAGGGGAAAATTCAACATTAGAAATTACGTTTGGTCTGGACATTTCCCCCCTATAAATTACCTGGGCAACACCAGGTTACTGACTACTTTTTCTATATTCTGCAAGTCACAATGAGTTGTGAATTTGCTATTTTTATATCTGTAATTTTTTCATTATTTGAATTTTCCACTAATAGCAACAAGCTCCAGGATATCTATAGTACAGTTAGTTGATATAAACAAATTATGAGATTTCAAATTAAATATTGAAATTATAATAGGGTCAGCATGGAAATTCACTTTGTCTGACAGGAGAAAAATATTAAGGCCAAAATAATCTTGCTCCTGCTCTCATCATTTTTCATAACTTTAAAGCCACAAAACATGTGATGTGTAGTATAGAATACCAACCCAGTGGCCATCTGAAGGAAAAATACAAAATATAACTCCATCTACATTAAATCATTTCTTTGTCTGCCACGTGCTGATTGTTAACCCTTGATCTCTAAAAATAGAGTTAAAACAATTCTGTACTAAGTCTTGAATATGTAGAAAAATGTGCAATAAACTCTGGTAAGAAATAGGCTGAAAAATGGGACCTTGAACCCAAATCCTGACTTTAAATTTTGCCAGGTTAAAATCCATGTAAAGATCTAGAACCACAAGAAGAGAAATACTGTAGGTGCTCAGAGTTGCCAGCAACACATGGAGCAGGCTTGAAGATCATAGTCACAGTAGGGGTGGATTCCGGCAGTCTCTACTGCTGGTTTGCTCATGGATGCGCCCCGCATATGTGTTTCATGTGTGCATGCACAGAGCAATAAAAATTGCTCTGAGCATGCACAGAAGCAAAAAACAAGATGATGTAAACCGGTTCAGGGGCATCGCAGGCCTGGGTCGTTGCCAGTTTCAGCGACCCAGGCCATGAAACCACTATCGGTTCAGCCGAACCGGTGCAAACCAGTAGGAACCTACCACCACTGAGTCTCAGCCTTCATCACTAAAAATGATGTATGCTTTTGTTAACTGTAATTTTACTGCAACCATCATAAATATGAATCGGTTAAATTTTGATTACGTGACCATGGGGATCCTGCAACAGTCTTAAGTGTGAAAAACGGACTTACATCACTTTTTTCAGTGTTGTTGTAACTTCAAACAGTCACTAAATGAACTGTTGTAAATTGAGGACTACCTGTATTCAATGGAACAGTTTGTCTTCAGAAGTTGTGGCGCTCCATTACTGGAGGTTTTTAAGAAGAGACTGGACAGCCTTTTATTTGGAATAATATAGGATCTCCTGCTCAAGCAGAAGATTGGAACAGAAGACCTCTAAGATCCCTTAGAATTCTGTAATATTATTACTGTTACCTTCTGGTTCCAAGAACAAATCATGCTCCAGGAACTGTGAATTTTAACATAACATAAGGAGGTAAAGGTTCCTCTTGCACATATGTGCTAGTTGTTCCCGACTCGGGGGGGGGGGGGGGCGGTGTTCGTCTCCGTTTCAAAGCCGAAGAGCCAGTGCTGTCCAAAGATGTCTCCATGTTCATGTGACCAGCATGACTAAACCCCGAAGGCACATGGAACGCTGTTATCTTCCCACCAAAGGTGGTCCCTATTTTTGTTTGGAGAAGTAATGGAAGCTCACTCCGTTACGCAGCGCTAGGGATTCGAACCACTGAACTGCCAAACTTTCTGATCAACAAGCTCAGCGTCTTAGCCATTGAGCCACCTCATCCCTAATATAACATTGGAAAGGAAATTAAACATTGAGATTTAGAGAGGTGTATTAAATCTCTCTAGTATGAATGGCAATAATTCTAATCAAGACAGGCCTTACTAAAATGGATATTTCACTCCTAAATAAACTTCCCGGGAAGGAATTTACAGTGACTTCCATTCTACGGGCGTAAGACTGCAGCAACTGTAAAAATAGTATTAGAGCATTTACCCCTGCTTTTTCAAAATGTCATTATCATTTTAACAACACCAATCTCAAGATAATGATATGTACCTTTAATTAATGCCCTTATTGGATGGCTGGAAATGGCACTTAAGAAAATGTTGACATTGTTAGAGAAACAACATCTGCTTTGCCAGGTTGAAGGCAGATGGCGAGCAGCTCATTGACTCCTTCTTTTACCCAATTTCTCTGCCCTTGTTCAATGCTCAGTGTGTGTAGAAAATACTGTTAAGCCGGAAAAGCAGTGGCTCTTTGTGTATAACACATAGTCTATGTGCTAATAGATTCAAGATGGACAGAACTAGTAAACATTTCAATTACTTGCTGAATACGATTTACGATTTTTAAGGGGATCATTTAGAGAGAGAAAAATCCAAGTCTATCCCAGGCATCTGTGGAAAGAAAGCAAATAATATATAGGGGGAAATTGAGGTGTTTTCAACTGCAATCCATAGCAGAACAAATTTCGTTTTGAAAAGACTCATTACTTCTTTAGTCTCAAAATTAGCCTTAGAAGCTTAGAGTTTTCTCTGTGGTCTTGCCTTAATTAGAGTAAACAGAACAAAACAATTATTACCTATGCAAAACTTGTAACGGGTTAATCCCAGGGGTGGTATATACTTACCTTCCCTACCGGTTCACAAATGTGAGCACACACGCCACCTCCACACATGTTCAGATCTTTCCACACATACACTTTTGGCAAAAAAAGGCTATAAATGGAATGTTATAGAGCCGGGCGCGGGTAGGCGGAGCCACGTGCAATTTCCACTACCTGTTTGGGCAATCCGGTCCGAACCGGTAGAATACCACCTCTGGGTTAATCCATTAAAAATGGACAATACCAAGGTATGCACTTTTCATGTATTATTCCATTCTGTAATTCTATCATGTCAATACTGTAAGCTACAAGTTGGAAAGTTGCATTTATATTATTCCCTTAACATAAGTAGTTTGTGTACAGCTTTTCTGACTGTATTTTTAGCAACTCATTATACATTTTATGCTTTTAAAAATATAACGCTAACATGAACTTTCAATTTTTTTTCCAGGTACAAACTATTTGTTGTCTTCAGTCATTTCCAAAGGCACGATTTCCCCCCTGGATGCATCTTTCTACATACAGTCATGGCCAAAAGTGTTAGCACCCCTGAATCTTTTCCAGAAAATCAAGTATTTCTCACAGAAAAGTATTGCATCAACACATGTTTTGCTGTGCAAGTTTATTCCCTTTGTGTGTATTGGAACAAAACAAAAAAGGGAGGAAAAAAGCAAATTGGATATAATACCACACAAAACTCCAAAAATGGGCTGGACAAAAGTACTGGCACCCTTAACTTAATATTTGGTTGCACACCCTTTGGAAAAAATAATTGAAATCAGTCGCTTCCTATAACCATCAATAAGCTTCTTACACCTCTCACCCGGAATTTTGGACCACTCTTCCTTTGCAAACTGCTCCAGGTCTCTCTTATTGGAAGGGCGTCTTTTCCCAACAGCAATTTTGAGATCTCTCCACAGGTGTTCAATGGGATTTAGATCTGGACTCCTTGCTGGCCACTTCAGAACTCTCCAGTGCTTTGTTGCCATAAATTTCTGGGTGCTTTTTGAAGTATGTTTGGGGTCATTGTCCTGCTGGAAGACCCAAGATCTTGGATGCAAACCCAGCTTTCTGACACTGGGCTCTACAGTACGACCCAAAATCCTTTGGTAATCCTCAGATTTCATGATGCCTTGCACATAGTCAAGGCACCCAATGCCAGAGGCAGCAAAACAACCCCAAAACATCCTTGAACCTCCACCATATTTCACTGTAGGTACTGTGTTCTTTTCTTTGTAGGCCTCATTCCGTTTTCGGTAAACAGTAGAATGATGTGCTTTACCAAAAAACTCTATCTTGGTCTCCTCTGTCCACAAGACGTTTTCCCAGAAGGATTTTGGCTTACTCAAGTACATTTTGGCAAACTGTAGTCTTGCTTTTTTATGTCTCTGTGTCAGCAGTGAGATCCTCCTGGGTCTCCTGCCATAGCGTTTCATTTCATTTAAATGTCGATGGATAGTTCGCGCTGACATTGATGCTCCCTGAGCCTGCAGGACAGCTTGAATTTCTTTGGAACTTGTTTGAGGCTACTTATCCATCATCCGGACTATCCTGCGTTGCAGGATAGTCAATTTTTCATCAATTTTTCTCTTCCATCTCAGGGAGATTAGCTACAGTGCCATGGGTTGCAAACTTCTTGATAATGTTGCGCACTGTGGACAAAGGCAAATCTAGATCTCTGGAGATTGACTTGTAACCTTGAGATTGTTGATATTTTTCCCCAGTTTTGGTTCTCAAGTCCTCAGACAGTTCTCTTCTCCTCTTTCTGTTGTCCATGCTTAGTGTAGCACACACAGACACACAATGCAAAGACTAAGTGAACTTCTCTCCTTTTTATCTGCTTTCAGGTGTGATTTTTTTATATTGCCCACACCTGTTACTTACTGCAGGTGAGTTTACAGGGGCATCACATGCTTGGAATAATCTTATTCATCCACAATTTTGAAAGGGTGTCAATACTTTTGTCCAGCCCATTTTTGGAGTTTTGTGTGACATTATGTCAAATTTGCTTGTTTTCTTCCCTTTTTTGTTTTGTTCCAATACACCCAAAGGGAATAAACATGTGTATAGCAAAACATGTGTTAATGCAATACTTTTCTGTGAGAAATACTTGATTTTCTGGAAAAATTTTCAGGGGTGCCAACACTTTTGGCCATGACTGTATATCCCCTTGAATATTTTTTTATGGAGAAAATTCTGTTTACTGTTGCCCACTTTCTGCTCCAACTGAATCAGCTGATGTCGATATATGTAAGTACCAGGGGTGTCTGTTGGGTGTGGGTAAAAAAAAAAAGTCAAGATACTAACTGTGATGGTGTGATTGAAGCTCTGCTTGGTTTTTATGTATGTGAGAAATGAAGGCCACAGAGGAGGAGCTGGTGTGAAGGACTAGAGTGAAATAGCAGCTTCCCAGGAAGCACATTCCAGAAATGGGGGAGCAGAGACAATAGGCAGCACAGCCTAGAAATGGATAGGGGACAGAAAAGGAGAATTTGGATAGCCACTCCAGGGCTATGATATGGCCAACAGAGCTTGCAGCAGAGTCGGACAGTGAGGAGATTGGGAAGGAACATGGGCCAGTTCTGGGAAGTTGAGGAAAGCTCAGATGAGGGTCTGAGTCAGAAGCAGAGAGGGAGTTAGACAGCAGTGAAGCAGAAGAATGGGTGGAGCCTATTCCCAGTGTGCACATGCAAAGAGCTGCCAGAAAACAAGAACAGCTAAGAAAGCAAGGTCGATTTAGGAGTAAAGCCACACCTTGGAGGTGATTGGCCCCTCTCATAGGAAACAAAAGAGGAACCAAAGAGGAGTGGGCTTTTGCAGGAAACAATTCGTTCCTTTGGTCATTTCAAGGGTGGAAAGTTCTGTTTGTGACTATAAGAAACTCTGTGCCAAGTTTTTGCCTTGCCCTGCATTTGGAAGCTAGTTATCTAGCAGTGCTCCAAACGAGATAAGGTGCATTCGGATAAACATTCCTCTGAAAGACTGTTTACTAAACCTTGCTGAGAATTCACAGTTATGTAAATAAAAGGTTTTGCAGGGACCAAGATTTTGCTTCTTGCTTTCTAAGGAAGCCTGGGTCAGAACAAGCTATCTCTCAGGGTATATCCATTAGGCTGAGGGTAATAAGAGTTTAGTCTGGCAAGATTCTGTCTGTTGTGTGTTAGCAAATAAAGAATGGAACTTTGGCTGAACTGTTCCATATCGTTTTAGGCTTAGTCTGATAATGTGTGTCATGTGCACCATTCTGGCAGCCATCTTGAATTTTTTAATCTAACCTTGCAATCTAACTTGGTACATATTAAAATGAATGGTAGATATCTAGAGAAGATAGGAATTTCTATATATGAGTAAATTGGTCATCCTATTCTCATCTTGATCTACAAGGACACTCATAAATAATCCCAGATAACTTTTAGTTTTCAAAAACCAAACGGAGAGTGGATAGCATGCAAATTGGTAATAAAATGGCATTACCTATGGGTAAAGTTACATTTGGATTACAGTAAATCTGCTCGATGAAAAAGTTCCAACAATCCCACATATACTTTCAGCATTTTTCACATTTATTGGCTACTGTACAACTTTTTAATGGGCTTTTTGGAACAATAAATATAGTTCTATTCATACAGAGGTTATCTTTGCCAAGTTGCTTTCATAATCAAAAAAGGGAAAGTATGCTTCTGAAAAGTATTGTGATTGATGTTCTTAATTGTCATATAATATTAGATTAGTGTTAAAATATAATTATAGCATATAGAGCTAATCTGCATTGAGGCAGTTAAGAAAAATATTGCTATAGAGGAATATGTCTCTTATTTGTGCTTCTGTAAAGCAACAATGGATGTAAGGATAAAAACAGATAGCTGCAACAATCTGCCAACATTATAACACCATTCTTGATATAAGCTGGGATAAAAATTGAAACTCCCATAAATACCTGTATTTTTAAACAAAATACCACCTGGATGTCTTAAAACTGTAGTGGAAGTGAAAATCCTAGGTCAAAGATACCTGCTTAGACACAGATGGTGGCCAACTGACAATTTTAATTAGGAATCAATTAAATGCCCATTACAGCTTTTCAAATATGCGCCCCCTGCAGGATGTTCTCTGCCCTGCACAAGTTGTTGGGGATGTGTCTGTGGTGTCTCCATCTCAAACTGAAGTGCAAATGGTTCTTGTAGTCTGCAGTTTGTAGTCAGTTTGAGATGGAGACAACACAGACTCATCCCCATCAGTCCACGCCTGCATTCCAACAGTGAAGGGACACAGGGCATAAAATATCCTGCGGAAAACACAACTTCACAAGACAGTCATTTCAGCAGTTCCAAGAAGGCTCCACATCTTATTGCACTGCTCAGGTGACCCTGAGAACACAGACAAACCTCCAAGTGGCCTCAACGACTCGCTAAAAGGATGCAAATGACCAGCTGTCTGCAAGAAATATAAATCCTTCCATTCCCCACCATCCAGTCAGAGTTGAAGAGAGAAGTGAAATGTCTTCAAAGAAAAACAAGAAAGTCCTGTTGCCTCTTGAAAAAGCACCTTTGTGACAAACATGACCTGGATGACTAAGAATCTCCATTGACATCATAGTAGGAGATAATGAAGGACAACTTCATTATCACACTGAAATCAAAAGAACAATGTGAGTCACAAACTAGGCACTCTGAATGGGGACATATACAGGCTATCAGAAGCAGCCTATAATAACTTTTCCCCGTTAGTTTGTACCCAGTTTCCCCGAAAATAAGACCTCCCTGGATAAGCCCTATTGGGTTTTTGAGCGCATGCGCTAAAACAAGGCTGCCCCTGAAAGTAAGCCCTCCCCGAAAATATTGCAACACAGCAGCAGCCATGCAGTGACCACCCTTGTTGCCTCCTGCAGCTCAAAAATAATAAACGTCCCTGAAAATAAGGCCAAGCGCTTATTTCGGGGGTCAAAAGAAAATAAGACCTTGTCTTATTTTCAGGAAAACACGGTAATAAAGCCAAGTATCCGTAAACAATATATTTGGAACACTGATTTTTGAATTGATCTAAATCTCACTTTGCCGCAATTGGACTCTTTCCCAACAGAAACGTTATCAGCTCCCTGCCATTTATCAATCACCACCATGAAATTCCATAGGGCTTTCACCCTGGCCAGGCTGAATGCGTTAATTTCTGCCTTCCTATTAGGATGATTTCCCCAACATCAACATATATCTCCTTGTGCGGGTATAAATCAATGGAGACTTTGAGCCACATTTTTCGATACTGATATCTCTATGGTGGTTTGTAACCAATTATATCCTCCACAACCACCATGTTTGAATGAGCAGCCCTCCCATCAACCATTGCATAAGATTATTCACCTACCAAAGACACAAAAAGGTGGAGTTCTCAGGCCTTAAAATATGGATATGAGGACGCACTAACAACAACAGCCACTATCGTGGTTAATAAAAGAGGAGGAGCATTATTTGATTTACTCAATCTAGGGCAGTGATGGAAAACCATTTTGGTGCTGAGTGCCCAAAACGTGTGCACCCCCCAAAATGCAATGCAAGTACCCCCGTGCATTGGACCTTGCCCTCTGCGCACATCCCACATGCATGCGCCCCCCACCTATTTTTGGCTTCCAGGTTGGTACAGGAGGACTTCCAGGCCCAAAATGGGATGTAGGGGCGTGCACATGCACACAACCCCCCAAAATGCAATGAGCACCCTCCGCTCATGCGCCCCCACCCCCTTTGCATACGTGTGTGTGCTCCACACATGCACCTGTGCATATGCAGCAGAGACCCTGAGACCAGTTGGCATGCACAGTGGAACTGGGCTGGGGTGACAGCTGGCATGTCCGCAGAGAAGACTCTGCATGCCACCTGTGGCACACATGCCATAAGTTCGCCATCCCAGATCTAGGGCAAAGAGTTGATAGAGAAATCAGAAATTTCCCATTGAATGATGACAATGCTTCCAAATTTATTTAAATGCTTGAATGTTCTTTTCAAAATGGTCCACCTCTTGAGACATGCTCTGTACCAGGAGTCTTGGCAGCTCTGTATTATTATATTAATGCTAGCTGAGAAGATAGCTTGATAACAGATATGACATATACCCAAGTATTTTAAGTTCCAAAATACATGCCAAAATTGGGTTTGGCTTTTCTGCAAACCAGAGCTCAAATTTTTAAAGCCTGTCTTGATCTTAGTATCACACGGCTTTATAAATGAGGACATAACCGCCTGCAATTCAATGATTGCTTATCCATGGGCGACACATTTTTCATCATATCTTGGTTGAAATTTCAAAGGTCAGCTTATATCTGCGGATGGGCTTATCCATGACTATCTATGGTATCTTGCACGTGTTTATCAATGGTGGAACTGAGGCCACATTCCTATACCAGTTTTACAAGGGAGTAAGCTTTGTGTCATTTATATTCATATAAATATGCACAGGGCTGCTGTGGATAACAATGTCTAATATTAAAAGTTTCATACCTAGACAAAATTCCAGGTGGACTTTACATGTCAACAAAGGTACATCCAATTCTAACTCTCTGGCGCCATCTAGGTAAAGGTTCCCCTTGCACATATGTGCTAGTCGTTCCTGACTTTAGGGGGCGGTGCTCATCTCCGTTTCAAAGCTGAAGAGTCAGCACTGTCTGAAGACATCTCCGTGGTCATGTGGCTAGCATGATTAAATGCTGAAGGGGCACGGAATGCTGTTTCCTTCCCATCAAAGGTGGTTCCTATTTTTCTACTTGCATTTTTACATGCTTTTGAACTGCTAGGTTGGCAGAAGCTGGGACAAGTAACAGGCGCTCAGCCTGTTATGCAGCACTAGGGATTCGAACCGCTGAACTGCCGACCTTTCTGATTGACAAACTCAGCGTCTAGCCATTGAGCCACCACGTCCCTATGGCATCATCTAATAATCATTCAAATTGTACAGCCCAGATATGCCTTTCTAGGCCATACAGTGGGAGTCAGCCTTGCTGTTTACATAATTCATTTATATTTATATTTTAAAAAAACATAATTTTATATTTAAAAAAACAAAGCCGAACTGGAAGCGGCCGTTTCTTAGGGCTTCCGGCTGACACAGCTAAAGGGGGATGGGGTGGGGGGTTAGTGATAGCGGGGCTTTGTAGACAAAACAGAATAGCTCTTTGGTGCGTCAGAGACATTCCAACAGGTGGCTGGCCAGAGGAGGAGGAGAGACGTAACCTGGTAACCAACTAGTATCCAGATCGGACAATGTGATTTATTGTTTTGAGAAAACAGGAAACATTTACTTTTTAATGTGGCGAAAAGAACGGGAACATTTAGAGTTGGCTTTTCACCAGTTGTGTCAAGATGATACTTCCTAATAAAGCTGTTTTTTCAGCAATCAACCTGCCTCAGAGTTCTGCTTTGAAATGGCTGCATTACTTGGAACGCTTACACTGCACATGTTTAAAAAGCTCTGGATGGCAAATAACCAATTTTTAGTCTAAAACAATATAAAGTGGTATAAAAACCAATAGCAATAAAAAAATAAAATCAAAAAATCTGCCAGCCTTGCACTCTAATTCTCATCCCAACCTGGTCTGGGGAAGAGCCAGGTTTTAAATGCTGTCTGGAAGGATGAAAGGACAGGGACCTACAGGATCCTAGGGTTGAGGGTGTCCATAGGGCAGGGGCTGCAATGGGAAAGGCATGCTTCCGAAGGCACACAAGATGACAGTATTTGAGGAAAGGGGCCTGGAGTAGAATGGGCAGGTGTCCTCTGTCCTGTGGGATGCACAGGTGGACTCAGAGAAATCATGCCTTGTAGAGCTTGAGAAGTTATAGTCAGAACCCCGACTGGCACCCAAAACAACACATAATATAAAGGCCAAGTGCCTCTGTATTATATGCACAATTGTATGCATTAAAGTGTTCTGACCTAGGCTTCCCAAGATCATAAAGCAGATTCCTCGTCCCGATAAAACCTCTTTTATTTAGGTTAAAGTGAATTCCTCTCCAGCAAAGTCCCAGCAAACAGTCTTTCATGAGATTTCACAACTGCAGATCTTTATCAGGCTTGGACAACTGCCAGGCTGATATCTTCCAAACGCCACTCTGTAGCAGACAATACTTGGCAAGAAGTCAGGAACAGATCTCCACCCTAATGAACTGAACTAATTGTCTCCTGCAACTCCACTCCCCTTTTGCTCCTTTTTATTCCCTATGGGAGGGGCCATTCACCATCCACCTATGCCTTTATTCCTGAGTCGGCCCTTGTTCCTTAACTGGTCCCTTCTCCTAGCAGCTCTGTGCATGCGCACATCGGGAACAGGCTCCAGCTGTTCTTCTGCCCCACTGATATCCGACTCCGGAGGCAGCTAATAACTGTCAAGACGGCCCTGGCCAGATCTTTGACTCCAACGCAGAGCCCTCATCAGAGTCTTCCCCAGACTCCAGGACTGGCCCATGTTCCTCCCCAACCTCCTCACGGTCTAAGTCTGCCGCCAACTCTGATGGCTGCTGGCGGGCCACAACAGTATGCTACTGATTAGCTTGATGGAGCTTAAGGATGGAGTCAATGAAGAGATCCTGATCCTCTCCTACATTTTATCTGCAAAAAGCAATTTCAGCCCTGAATAATGAAGCAACGGCAAGGGAAAGTCAGAGGTTTATTTAAGTGCTAATAAATTATACCGTCAAGCCTTTTGTTTAAAGGGAATATATATATATTCTGATCAATAGAGGCAAAGATTGCAGCTCAAATGAACAGGACTTGGAGGCTGAAAGGATGATCTAAAGCAGACTAAACCTTTCTTAGTTTAAGCAGCATAGTCTCCTTCAAAAAAGATGAGAGAGATAATGGAGGGGGGGATATCACACATCACGCAAGAATGCATATGAATCCTATTCTCAAACTGCGAATAGCATTCATTGTGTGAATGAAAAATAATTCTATGTACTTACGTATTTACATGTAGTAAAAAGAGAGAAATCATACCTGAGGGCATAAAGTCTCCAAGTGATTGGCTGCTGTTTGGACAATGTTAATCCCTTCTTCATTTGTGGATACCGAGCAAGCAAGATTAGCCACCTGAAAAAGGACGAGGAAAAACACTATTAGTAAATTTTGATACAATTGCAGAAAACCTTACGTAATCTTTTGTCCTCCGATTGCTTGGGTTATAATCAAGCCCTTTGGCATCCAACTGATTTGGTGAGATGCATTTTATTAGGAACAGATGGTAACCCGGCGCTGCCCAGCTATTTATTAATCCTAATCCTCCTCCTCAACAGTACGCTTCCCCCCCCCCCGAGAGGTGTTGGGGTGCCTTATCCCCCACAGTATTTGTTTCCAGAGAGTAAGTTTAATCTGTGTACCAAGTTTGGTTGAAATTGCTCAAGGCATTTCAGAGTTATGCTGGAACACACACACGCACGCACACACACACATACACACAGAGTGAGAGAGAGAGAGGGAGAGCCATTTATATAGAGAAAGATAGTCATCATTTAATGACTGCCTTGGTTAGTGGCCAAAGTTACAACAGCATTGAAAAAAATAAAGTTATAACTGGTCCTTGGATTTATAATCACCATGGTGCCCCCATTTAAGTGGGGACTTAAATATAGCAATATTAATTGGGAATGTTATGGGTAATTTCAAAAGTCAGCTCCTGTAAGAAAAACCACAAACCACTTTTTAATTAAGAATCCACTCAAGTTGTCACAGAAGAACCTATTATCCAGATAACAAAGCTTACTGTAGTCATATAGAGAAATCACATCACAAGATTTCTAATCTGTAAATCTGGATTGATGATTCATTAGACCCCCCAAAACCTTTTATGTTCTTTGTTGGCTTTCAATTCTTCTTTATGCTGGCAGGTGTAAACACTGTAGAATGTTGTACCTTACAGGATATCGGCTGTACTGCCAGAGTCAGAAGTGTTGCATGCAAAGACTAGCGAAGAATTATGTTATATTCTTCCAGTACTGTATTGTATTTTCCTTAGGTTGAAAAACACCTTTGTCTCAATAAAGACTGTCAGCTTCTATTGAATAAAATCCTTTCAGTTTATTAAAAATTGTTAAGATAATTTGCTGAAAAGGGTAAAGAAAGAAATGGCAACAGTGAACAGGCTCTGCCAAAGGTAATTATAGCTTCAAAATATCTGCAGTTTCACATTGGTAGCATCTTCTCTTATTGTTATAATCGGATTCAATATCGTATGCAAACCCATTCCACTCTGTCACTAATGAAACTATTAGAAATACAATCAAAAAGTAAAATGCTCAATTACTTGCATATGCAACATTTAGAACATACAAATCTAAAATGCATTGTGAGATCATTGACTCATTTAAAAATGTTAACCATTGAAAATAATC
The DNA here is from genome assembly GCA_039707465.1 of Rhabdophis nuchalis. Lineage (NCBI taxonomy): Eukaryota > Metazoa > Chordata > Lepidosauria > Squamata > Natricidae > Rhabdophis > Rhabdophis nuchalis. The sequence goes on along the minus strand of CM077645.1, from coordinate 93,519,830 downwards.
TTTATTGTAATTGGAAAGTATCAGAAATATTATTAGTGAAATGGTATTAGTTGAATACAACTAAGCAAATATAAGTGCCATCAAGATTATTTAAATGGGAAGCAAAGGTACCTGAATATATTTTAAAGATAAAAAGAAACAAGTAGCAATAGCCCTTATATACCACTTTACAGTGCTCTAAAGCCCCCTCTAAGCGGTTTACAAAGTCAGCCTCTTGCCCCAACAATCTAGGTCCTCATTTTACCCACCTAAAAAGGATGGAAGGCTGAGTCAACCTTGAGCCTGGTAAGATTTGAACTGCCAAATTGCAGGCAACCATCAGGCAGCAGAAGTAGTCTGCAGTACTGCACTCTTAACCACTGCGCCACTGTGGCTCATATAAAGTAAGGGCATATAATCAAACATATTGTGTACAAGATGTGTAAAATATTTCAGATATGGAATATTATAGAGAAATCATAGAGAAAGTCCCTTGGACTGCAAGGCAATCAAACCGGTCAGTCCTAGAGGAGATCAATCCTGACTGCTCTTTGAAAGGCCAGATCCTGAAGATGAAACTCAAATACTTGGGCCACTTAATAAGGAGAAGAGCCTAATGCTGGGAAAGACTGAGGGCAAAAGAAAAAGAGGACAACAGAGAATGAGGTGGCGGGATGGAGTCACCAAAGCAGTAGGCTTGCGCTTAAATGCACTCTAGAGGATGGTAGAGGACAGGAAGGCCTGGAGGAATGTTGTCTATGGGGTCGCGATGGGTTGGACACGACTTTGCAACTAACAACAACAACAACATAGAAATGCAGAACATTCTATTTTTCTCCTAGATTATCTTTGGAATATCATAAACCACTTCCTGTTCTGGAACATTTCCTTTTAAAAACTTATAAAATATGCAAGGAGTTTTCTTTTAACTTAGTTACAAACCTAAACTGATTCTCTGAAAGGAACATGCAGACATCCAAATGATTCTTCTAATCAATTATTAGCAACTAAGAATATATATAGCATGCATCTCATTCAATTGCTTTTTCTAGAACCGGTACTTGGAATGCTGATATAGCAAAAGTGAGTAAACGTGAGTAAAGAATTGTTGGGACTTAGATCTAATAATCTGCTGTACTATGAAGGCAAAGTGTAACAAAAGTCATACTTTTGTAATGAATGGTATAATGAATTTGCATATGATAATAAAATTATCACATACAATTTCATTATTCCATTCACTTCTTCAAATGAAGGGAATGAATTTGTATAAAGAAGATTTTAGAAGTAAATATCAGGGAGATGTTAAGGATGTGAATAGAGTCAGTGTAAATTGTTGGATCATACTGAGGAGCAGCAAATAGTCACAATTAGACAGATGTAAATAAAGTAGTGGTATGTACATTGTTTTGATGAGATACTTTTCCATGATAAAGAAAAATGTGATGATACAGGACTGACCACACACACACACACACACATGGAAGGAGAAGAATGAATTAAACAAAATTCTACAAATTAATATGCTGACGAAGAACAAGCTATTATCGCCCCAAAATTTAAAGAACGTATCATATACTGGAAAATCAACTTGTCCAAATAGGGAAGTCTTTGGGAACAAAAAATATAGGATATTTATGTTTTTTTAAGGAATAGGTGATTTGATGCCTTTAATGATGACTTTGACAAGCCACTGCCAGTTAACAGTAAACAAAGATGGACTGCATAAATACAGTGATTATGGCAGAGTAAGATGGCTTGATCTATTACACAAATTCGGAAGGTCAAAATTCGCTTTAATAACTTAAAAATTAGAAATCTCATTTATATGGAAATATCCTCTTAACTTGCCACATACATTTCAAAACGTTATTATTGTATTATTTTTATGCTGCTGTTTTAGATATGCTAGAATTGCATTTGCAATTATTTTTATCTCTTTTCTTTATAAAATAACCTTAGAATGGCTTAGAGAATGTTTTAAAATATGAGGCAAAGAGCAATCAAGCAACTGAAATCATTTTCTTATAATACATCAAAGATAAATAATTAAGTGCCATATGCATAGTAAATCTTCGTCATCATTGTATGGTGTTACTTGAAAAATTCCTAGATTTCTGGGTCAAAATCAAATTTCCAAAGAATACTAGTCAGCGAAGCAATTATTTGTCCTTGTTTTTTGTGTTGTGGGAGGAGGAGATGATTTTGATGTTGATCAATATCTACCTCTAGCTGTAGTTCACCATTACTCATGTAGGTTACATGCTATTAAGAGTCCCTCTTTCCCACAGTATTTTTTTCCACTGAAGCGCTTAGAAAGTGTCTCTCTACAAAATATAAAGCATAAGTAGATAAAAACAGGAAGAGAGACTCAATCAGGTCTTGAGCTAAGTAGAGTTTTATAACTCCAAACCAGCACTTTGACTAAGCCCAGAAACCAACTGGAAATTACAGAGGCTATAATGGGCCTCTGTAATAGTCTTATACATCTTACCATTTTCTTTTCTCCAATTGTCTTTAACACTTCAAAATTCTTGTTAAACTGAGATTCTCAAATTAAATCCTGCTGAAAGCAAGTGAAATTTTCTTGAGTTCCATGAGTGCTGAAATTATTTTTATTCTTATATATTTCATTGAAATGACCAAAGCAAGATGTGTATTTCCATAGATTTCACTAAAATGAGGTAAAATAGTGGGCTTACTTGACTGATATTTAAGTAGTTGAATTTACACGACAAAGGGGGAAAGAATTGACTCTAGTGAGGGCAGAACAACATGCCCACAAGCACTGGGAGGAAAAAAATCGAGCTTTAAAGATTTTGGAAAAATCTATCTCAAATGAGATTTTTTTCAGTCAATCAGAACAGAGCTGGAAGAGGTCCAACCCCCTGCTCAAGCAGGAAAGTGTATACAATTTCAGACAGGCAGTTGTCCAAGCTTTTCTTAAAAATCTCCAGAGATGAAGTACGTACAACTAGTGAAGGCAAGCTGTTCCACTGGTTAATTGTTCTCACTGTTAGAAAGTTTCTCCTCAATTCCGGGTTGCTTTTCTCCTTATTGGTTTCCAGCCATTGTTTGTTGTCCTGCCCTCTGGTGCTTTGGAGAATAAGTTGATCCTCTCTTCTTTGTGGCAGTTCCTCAAGTACTGGAATACTGCTATCATGTCACCCCTACTCCTATTTAACAGGCTGATGTAATCAGGGAAGCCGGTTAGCTCAAGGCATAGAAAGGCTTGCCTAATATGCTGGAAAGTGCCGGTTCAAATCCCAGTACAAGACGTATGGCCAGCTGAAGAAGACTAAAAAGCTTGAAATAGATCTATCCTGGTCTCTTAATTATTAAATCAGCCCTTAAAAATCTAACACATACCTAAAAAAAAAAAACAGCAGCAATCTTAATGGGTCTCTGTCTGGATAATCTCTAGGTTGAGTCGAAGGGCAGAGAAGGATGACAGTTTGTCTCCTCCCTTAAACGGGCCTCAAAACAGGAGCTGTGAAAATATTCTCTCATAGAATATTATCACAGCTCCTGTTCAGGGTCCCTTTAAGGGGAGGAGACTTAACGTCATCCCTCTCTGCCCTTCGACTCAACCTAGAGATCATCCAGACAGAGAACCAATTAGATTACTGCTGTGTGACATTTTTTAGATATATGTTAGATTTTTAAGGGCTGAAAATAAAGAGACCAGGATGGATCCATTTCAGGCTTATTAGCCTTTTTCAAAAGCACCGGTTCAAATCCCAGTAGAAGGAGTATGGCCAGCTGAAGAAGGCTAATAAGCCTGAAATGGATCCATCCTGGTCTCTTTATTTTCAGCCCTTAAAAATCTAACATATATACACGGGAAAATCCCCGATAAAAGTTGTTGCAACGTTTCGACAAGATCTCACTTGTCATCATCAGGCAGGCTTGTGTCTGTGAGTTGCAACAACTTTTCTATGCCTTATACACGGGAAAATCCCCGAAGCCAGCTATGCCAGCATACCTACACGCGTGAAAATCTACGAAAACATATATATATATATATGTATATGTATATATATATATATATATATATATATATATATATATATATATATATATATTGATCAGCTCAAAAACATCACACACACACATATATATATATATGTTAGTTTTATGAGCTGATCAATAAATAAATCAGAGAGACCAGGATAGATCTATTTCGAGGTTATTAGCTCTCATCAGCTTGAAATAGATCTATCCTGGTCTCTCTGATTTATTTATTGATCAGCTCATAAAACTAACACACATATCTAAAAAAATTTACACAACGGAACTCTTGGCTTTCTGTCTAGATGGTCTCTGGTGATGAGCCGAAAGGCAGGTATTGCCATCCTCGGGTGTTTTCCCGTGTATATAGCATGAAATTGTTATTGCAACGTTTCGGCAAGATCTCACTGCTGAGACAGGAGGATAGTTATATATAATTTCTTCCACAACACCAAAACGTAACACACATATAAAAAATAATTACACAACGGAATTCATGGCTCTCTGTCTAGATGGTCTCTGGTGATGAGCCGAAAGGCAGAAAAGGAAAAGCAGTGTGCTTCCTCTCTTTATTGGGGCCCTAACAGGGTGTTGTGGAAACAATTATATATAACTATCCTCCTGTCTCAGGTGACAAGAACAGAACCTAGCTTGCTTAATGGCAAGGGTCTCGTTGATGAGAGCTAATAAGCTCGAAATAGATCTATCCTAGTCTCCCTGACTTATTTATTGATCAGCTCAAAAACGTAACACACAAACACACACACATATATAATCTATCTTTCTTTTTAAAAAAAATATTGAATAAACATTTAAAACATTGGACATAGAGCGACTTTTCCATACATATTTTAACATAACAACAAATAGTTTCTACTTATCGTATATAGCTACATTAATCTTATTAACATATCCCTTATCCTCCTTTATCTATGTATTATCCATTTCCAATTTTACAAACCTCAAAATATTCTGTTTTGACTCCTTTTCCTCATTTCCAACCATTGATACATTTTCCAAATTTCATAATATTCTGTCTCGTCTATATTTTTGATTTCTAGTGTCAAGTCTGCCCATTTCTGCACAAATCAAAGTTTTCTTTATTACCTCTTCTTTATCTATCTATCTATCTATCTATCTATCTATCTATCTATCTATCTATCTATCTATCTATCTATCTATCTATCTATCTATCTATCTATCTATCTTGCAAACATCCACACAAAAACATACATGCACATACACAAGGCTATAAACTAACCCAAGTACTTTATAAACTAAAATTGGTCCCTCACCTCTGACTATCTTACAAAGTAAAGTTTAGCACATTTATCTGATACACGAAACTTGTCAGCCTATTTCAACACTTGTCTCTTTACTTCCTTCCCATCACTGGCAAATATATATATATATACCATATTTTTCAATCTCTAAGATGCCCCCCACGTTTCATGTAGTTTCTTGTAGAAGAAACCAGAAACCCTCACTGTTCAGAGTGAATAATACAACAAGACCAGTAAATGCATCACAGGAACAATACAGCTGAAACCTAGAGTGGCAATATGATAAAGGAAAAACTGCAATAGAGAGGAATGATAGAGCAGCACATAAGATAGCGGGTCATCTGGCATGTGCGGTGTTCTCCTGTGTATAAGACGCCCCTCCATTTTCAAGTAAATGGTTTTAAGAAAAAGTAGTGTCTTATGTAAGAAAAAATATGGGACAAAGTCAGTGACCTTTCTTGTCACATCTTGGATGGTCCAAACACTGAGCGGAAACAATAGTTTAAAAATAATGAGAAAAGCAGCAATTAAATTATTAGCAATCTTGGTTATATCGTCAGGATATCCTGAAGAAAGAGCAATCTGAAGGGTCAGAGAGGTTATATGACCAAAATAGTTTCTCCTCTAATTAATGACTGAGAAGCTGCAACAAATTCTGGATGGAGAAAAACGAAATATAGCGCTTGTGTCTTTTACCTAGAGCATTTCGTTTTTCTAAACTTTTCTATTATCTGCAGTTACCATGCCAAGGACTAACTCAGTAATTGGAAACTCATTTTTGAGAGCAATTGGGGTTTTTTTGTTACAAGTTGCTAGGTAGATTTTCCTACACTGAAACTATAAAAAGGCCTGCCTCGCATACTCCAAGAGGGGAAAATGAGTAATAAAGCCTGAATATTGCCTACAAACCAACTAATTACATGTAGTGTTGGAAGAAATGTCGTTCAGGGTTCAGTTCCAAGTGGGGGGAAAGACACTGGAAACATGGACGCTGCTTGGAAAGATGGTTTAATGGTGGACAGGATCACATGGCTGGAGCTCCTGAACAGAAAAGGGGGATCACATGCTTCCAGATGTTGGGTGAAGAAGAAAAACAGACCAAGATACTGAAAATTCCTGGCTTTATGCCCTCTCTGGCCTTTGATCTTGAGCTTGTATTCTGATTAAGGTGACCAGACGTCATGAATTTGGCGGGACAGACCTGCTTCTCCATTAGATATCCCGCCACCCGCCTTTTCTTCAAAATGTCCTGCTTTGGGCGCTCTGTATGCGCTCAGAGGCAGGTGCCTCTGAGCGCCGGCTCGGGCAGGGAGGGCCTCGGAGGGGGAGCACGTGCACTCCGGCGCATCACGCGCCTGCACAGGGCGTCGGGGCACTCCCCCCCCCGTGGGGCACTCTTTAAAGGCAGCGGCGGCGGCTCTCAGCGCGTGAGGGACGGCCTTTGGCCCAATGGTCAGGCGCACGGCTGCTGGGTCTGGCAGCGGCGCAGGAGGTGTCGGGCGAGCAGCGCAATAGCTCCGAGTGCAGAAGGCAAGAGTGATACGCTGGGACGCAGGGCTCGCAAGGGCTTGGCCCGCTCACCTGAGTGCCCTTCCCTGCACCGGGCAGCCCCTTGCGGGCCCCGCGTCCCAGCGTATCACTCTTGCCTTCCGCACTCAGAGCCATCACGCTGCTCGGCCGGCACCTCCTGCGCCGCCGCCAGACCCAGCAGCCACGCGCCAGACCCAGCAGCCGCTCCGAAGGTTGTCCCTTATGCGCTGAGAGCCACCAGATCGGTCCGCCGCTGTTGCCTTTAAAGTGGCCCCCGTGGCAGCTGTTGGGAGCACGCCCCTGCCCCGACGCCCTCTGCGCAGGCGCCCGCGTGCGCGCACGCTCCCCCCCCCCATCGACGGTGTCCCGCTTTGGGATTTTGAAAATCCGGTCACTTTAATTCTGAATGTTTGTCAGACTCCCATGGGGCCATGCAGGGGCAACTCTGTAGGTTGTCTTTTGACTCCACATTTGGTTGAGCATTGCTTCTTCCCAGGTGCCCTGTGGTGAAATGGGTAAAGGGCTAATACTATCATGCCTTAATCCCATCACTCTGGAGCTGAAGGGGGAAGGTCTTTGTTATGTAGAATAGACTGGCTCAGGCCTTAATGGTGCATTGACAAAGGTGGAGGCTATTAACAATGAGTATGCTTCCTGCCTAAAAACATGTTTCTCCATTTCTGATCCAGGAAAATATAATATTCTGCCTTTTCAATATTTCCTAGGATATTTCATTTTTCTAGGAGAGGGGTGGGTACTGACTTCCTACAGTAGGGTGCCAGATAGCTTTCCAGCTCTTCTTTAAGTCATCGATGTAAATTCCCTAATTTCCCTATTTATATAATATGTATATGTATATATACATATTAATCGAAGATAAGAGTCTTATCTAACAGGAAAACAAACTCTATCCAGCTATCAGCTCTTGTCTACTTTATTAGGCACACAGAAACTCCCTTTAACCATGAAGTTATGAGGATGCTGAGTCAAATGGGAAAGCACCAGGTTGGGGAAAGCAAGTAGATAGATCAGGGGTGAAATTCAAAAGGAAGATATACAAATTATTATACACAAAACAATAAAAGAGGTGCACAAATACTTACATAAGAGCAATAAGATTCTCTTCCCAACACTATCCCTTTCCCAGGGCTTAAGGGACATTTCTGCAAATTTTGTTTGTGTAACAGCTTCTGATATTTGCCTCAAGGCCATCTCCACAACTCTGGGACTAAGTTCCAGTTATACTGCCAGAACTCTACTCCCCTACTCACAATAGAATCTCTTATGCCACCAGACTCGAAATTTTGCGCTTGAAGAACCTAGAACTATGCCACCTACGGTCTGATGTAAGCGTAGTACCCAAAAGTACCCGCTACAACATCCTACCGGCCGACGACTACTTCAGCTTCAACCTCAACAATACACAGGCAAACAATAGATACAAACTCAAGGTAAACCGCTTCAAACACAATTGCAGAAAATATGACTTCAGCAATAGAGTGGTCAATGGCTGGAATACTCGACCTGACTCTGTTGTTACAACCCCCATAACCTTAAACTATCTAGCGTGGACCTCACCCCTTTCCTAAGAGGTCTGTAAGGGGGCGTGCATAAGCGCACCAGCGTACCTACTGACCCTGTCCTATTGTCACCATTTATTCCTACCCATTTTCTGTGTTCATGCCCATGTTTATACTTATACCTGTTATCTCGTACATGTTTGACAAACTAAATAAATAAATAAAATAAAACCTTGCTCATTTCTATTCAAGGTGTCTGCTGTCCTTTGTCATCACTCTGTGATCCAATCCAAAAAAAACAAACACATTGACTGAGTGTATACTATGTACTTTAAAAAAAGGAGTAATAGGTAACTTTAGGTTATATTTTATCTCATTTGCAGAGAACGTAGCATCTTGGGAAAGGCTGAGTTAACAGTTAGGGGCATTCGTTTGAAAATCTGGAGCTATTCCCAGGTAGAATTCCTCTGAGAATAGAAGGAACACTGCCAAGTTTGGTAAGTGTACAATTTTTACCCTGTGCCAGATAAAAGAAGAAGAATTTCACTAAATTGCAGTGGGATTATAACAATGCTGGTGACCCTGGTGTTTACATGACGCCAATGAAGCATCTATTTCACAACTGGTGTTCTTTTCCTAGCTGATAAGGAGATCAGCTGCAAATATGGATGCTAAGATTAATGGTTGCTAATATACTGTATATGATAAAGGAGATCAAATCTCAAAAATATAATAACTGATGTTCATGAATCTTCCTGGATTTGCTTAAGCAGCATTACAATTAATAGGAAAAAAATAAATCTCACTATTTAGGCTTTTTACAAAACAAAGCAATAAACTGATAGAACTCTATAATATACTAATTACAGATTAACGGAGTTGGAAGGAGGTCATCTAGTCCAACCCCCCACCCAAGCATGAGATCCTACAACATTTCTGACAAATGGTAGTCCAGTCTCTTCTTGAAAGCTTCCAGTGATGAAGCTCCCACAACTTCCGAAGGCAACTTCTGTTCCAAGGGTTGATTGCTCTCATGGTCAGAAAAATTCTTATTTCTAGGTTGAATCTCTCCTTGTTCAGTTTCCATCCTTTGTTCCTTGTCTGACCTTTAGGTGCCTGGGAAAATAGCTTGACCCCTTCCTTTCTATGGCAGCCCCTCAAATATTGGAACACTTCTATCATATCTCCCCTGGTCCTTCTCTTCACTAGATTTAGCCATATCCAGTTCCTGCAACTGTTCTTTGTATGTTTTAGTCTCCAGTCCCTTAATCATCTAGTTGCTCTTCTCTGCATTTTTTCTAGAGTCTCAACATCTTTTTTATATTTGTTTATATTTATATTTATTTTTAAATTAATATGTATTAATTTATACTATAAATTAATGTTTCTCAGCCTTGGTCATTTTAAGATGTGTGGACTTCAGCTCCCAGAATTCTCCAAGCCGGCTTCACACATATTCAAGGAGCCAAGGTTGAGAGACAGTTCTGTAAATGGTTCTGTCATTTCCTTGACATTTGCAAAGCCACTGAACCCTCCCACCTCCTAGACATTCTGCTGATGACATTTACTTTTTTACATTGAAACCTTTAGCAGATCATTGTTGATCACCAATCATCTAAATTAATTTTTAGTAATTATATGCTATATCTTATTATGACGTAAGTGCATGTTATTGCTGCAGTCCTTGGGAATGCTGCAGTATATGGGAATGAGTAGCAATGTAGCTAGAAGTTTAGCATGCGAGGATCCCCTGCTGTTTTTAACATATATATTTTTTCCATTTCCCCCTCCTACAGTAAAGGTTATGAACAGGTGAACAAAATTCTGGTTTCTTTTTAATGCACACTGATTTTTTTTAAAAAAAAATCTGCAAAAGCTCTTGCAAATAGGCTTTTCTCAATGTTTTAAAAATGTAAAATTAAAGCTAGTACCAAAGCAAACAAAAAAAATGTGACCCAAACAGGTCCAAATACTTCCAAAGACAATAATATGGAAATCGCTATTATGAATTCACTAATGATCTTATGGAAGCTAGCACAATCTCTTTCTCTCTTATCTGTCTGCCTGCCCATCCATTCATCCATCCATCCATCCATTCATCCTTCCATCCATCCATCCATCTATCTGCCCAATGCAGGGTGCAACATCAGACACAAAACTTATCAGGTCTGAGGCCATTCACTTATCTACTGAAAGAAACCCCCTATGGCAGTGAATTTAGACACCGACCCAAACTGCAAGCATGTGCCTGCCCAAACTGAAAGGTGTGTGTGTGTGTGTGTGTGTGTGTGTGCGCGCGCGCGCAGCAGAAACCTGAAGAAGACGGGGCATCCCAATACCAGCAGTGTGGCAAGAGATAAGATCTTTTTCTTGCGTGAGCTTCTGTTTCGTCCTTTGCAGAGAAACAGAAGCTCATGAAAGAAACGCCACAGAGATCTGACCTGGAACAATAGCGTGCGTGCCAGCAGAGAGGGCTCTGTGTGCCACCTCTGGCATGCGTGCCATAGGTTCACCATCGCGGCCCTATGGTAAGAGTGTGATATAATGAGATGGTTGTATGGTTCATTGATGTTCTGTTTGTAAGAATTTTGATTGCAAATATTGTCTACTTCTCTTCAGCTGCAGTTCAGAATAAACAACAGCAATAAACTCTAATTTTCATGCCCCCCCTGTTCCCCCCCCCTCCGGGCGATGTTGGATTCTTTGCAGTATTATCCACAAACAGAATGATTCATCGCCTCCCCCACCATTCCCTTTCATGTGATGAAAAAAGAGATCAAAACATCTTTCAGAAATTTAATGAAATAGTCACCCTATGGCTATCATCAGCACATTTCCACTTGTTTCACTATAGGCAGCTCTAGATTTCCTTTCTGATTCAGATCTCCAGCATCACAGTTAAGCCAATCCTGAAAAATTACAGAACTTCACATTTGGAAGATGTTCAGAGTGGGGGGGGGGGGAAACCACCTGAAGCTCATCCTTCCAAATAAAATATGAGGAACGAATGAAGAAAAACACTTCAGACGCCTATGTCTAGGCAAGGATTATCAATTTTATTACATTTGCTTCCTATTGCATAGATTCTGTAAGGTCTTATTTTGTCATGTTAATGTAAATAAGAATGTTGTATAGATACCAAAACTGATGATGTTTCTAAAAGGGATAAAAATGAGAATATGCAATGACGTTTTAGAGACATATATTATTACTCCTGAGGTTAAAAAAAAAATCACCACCCACGATTTAAGGTATAATAGACACTTCCCCTTATAAATAGTGGTTTTATTTTTCTTCTGAAGTTAGTTATCAAGAAATGAACTACAAACTGAAAGAAGGATGTATTTCATTTAAGGCTTTCAAATGCAACAGTGCTGAGCTGAGTAAAATGCTTTTACCATTTCTCAGAGGCAGAATGCAATAGGCAGCATTAAGAAAATCATATTCCACAACTCTTTAAAAAAAAGAAAATCTTTATTTCTATTAATTTACAATAGGACACGTAAGTAAACAAACAGTTCTCGGTGTGTATTATTTAATTAAATATAACGTCAGAAATAATATTTATTGTGAATTTATACTTTCTGGTCATTTGTCTTAAAAGAGCCGACTTTGCAGACCCCTGCATTAGACTGATAAAACTGGATTCCACCATTCTGCAACACATCTATTTTACAGTTCTGCCCTAAGGCACCTTTTCAATAGTGTGTGCATTTTGGAACACTCTTATTTATATAGAGAAGCTAGAAATGATTACAGTGCAATTGTACACATTCAGCACTGGGATCAGGGAGCACAGTGAATGCAGGCAATAATTTACCTAACAAAATGTGGAGTGTGAAAACTTTGTTATATACTGTATATAAAAGTTCAAGTCGTTCCTGAATGTATCTAGAACAGGGGTCCCCAACCTTTTTTTCACCAGGGACCGGTTTCATTTTAAAGAAAATTCTGCGGACCGGCTGAGGGGCTCAGCAGTCATGTGACTGGGTGGGCGTGGCCAACTTTGAAAATGTGAAACTCACTTAATGATCTTGGTTAGCAACCAAACTTTTGGCCTCAACTGTGGTCATAAGTTCTTTCTTTCTTTCTCGCTCTCTCTTTCTTTCTCTTACTTTGTCTCTGTCTCTCTTTTTTTCTCTCGCTATTTCTTTCTTTCTCTCTTTCCCTTTCTCTCTATTTCTTTCTCTTTCCCTCTTTCTGTATCTTTTCCTGTCTCTTTCTTTCCTTTCTGTCTCTTTCTCTCTGTCTGTCTTTCTCTCTCCCACTTTTTTCTTTCTTTCTCTCTTTGTGTCTCTCCTTCATCCGCCCATTTCTGTCACTCTGTGTGTGTGTGTGTGTGCGTGTGTCTGTCTGTCTTGCATTCATTCAATCACTCCTTCTGTGTCTCTGTCTATCTTTCTCTCCCTCCCTCCCTCTGTCTCTCTATGTGTGTCTGTCGTCGTCATCGTCGTCCCGTCCCCCCGCCCCCAGCCTCCTCATCCCGCCTGCCACGCTTGGTCGCTCGTTCGCTCGTTCAGGCTCCGTGGCTGGATAGGTGCCGGGCTGGAGAGGAGGAGGAGGGAGGGTGGCAGCCCATTGGGCAGAGCGCACGGGAGAACGCAGGAGGAGGATGGGGGCTCTTCCTCCACCCTCGTCGAGGGAGGGACTCCTGTGCGCCGCCGGAGCAACCCGCCAGTTCCCTCCCCAGCCCGCAGAGCCTCCGCAGTCCCTGGAAGAAAATGAGTGGCCGGCATGCCAGCAGGGGAGGGAATCGGTGGCCGGTCCGGCGGCATCCAGGAATCCTTCCGTCGACGAGGGTGGAGGAAGAGGCACACTCCAAAGGCGCGAACAGCCGCGCCTGCGTTCTCCCGCGCGCTGTGCTCAGGGGGCTGCCTCCTCCTCCCTCCTCCTCCTCTCTAGCCCTGCGGCCCGGCTCCCATCCAGCCACGGACCGGCACCGGTCCGCGGCCCTGGGGTTGGGGACCCCTGATCTAGAAAGCCAATTTAATACAATGAAGAAAATGTACCTCATACCTACAGTTTTGATAGGCATTAGCAAAAGATATTTAGATTTAAAAAAAAAAAAAAAAAGCTAGAGAACAATAGTAAAAGCTTGTACTATGATGGCTGTAGGAGACCGAAATTCTGTTGCTGAAAGCTGCCTAGATCAAGTGAAAGAAAAAGTGGCAAAAATTTCAGGCCATAGTTTTTAACTTGCATTTCTGATTCATAAACTAGAAAGTTGATGGGGAGCAGCAGAGTTGGAGAGAAAACGAACCTAATTGCCTAATTATGATCACTTTCCTCAGCATGGGAAATAAATTGCATGTCATATAAAATTTGAGAAATATGTCCCGTGTATGAACTGTGCACAATTTGTAAAATGTGCTTTTGTTAAGATAACAATGAGGGGTTTGGAGATTTGAAAACTTGATTCATGTATATGCCAAGAAAATTTACTATCTCCTCAAAGTCACCTTTTAAAAAGAAGACAAATGACTCCTATTCAAGGTCTGGGGTAGCAATTAAAAATGATAGTCAGTTCAGGGCTTAAAGTGGCTGCTATCTCATTTTACCTAATATTAGGGCCAAGACTGAGCTATTTGGAGTTTAACTCAGCCTTAATGGATTGGCTCACATATAGTCCTTTGGAGAAATATTGACTTTAATCTGGTCCAGGTAAGTAATCTGAATTAAAAAATGCATGTCTTATTTCTTTTGTCAGAATTCTAATATTTTGAAAATGCAAATCATCTGCAAGCTTCAGTACTAAAATTCAAGAAGCACAATGAAAAAAGATGGGCTGAAAAATAATAATAGATACAGCAATCAGCTTTAGAACTGACAATGAAGATCTTGAAGTCACTGATAGAGTTTACTTTTAGGATCAACTATCCATAGTAAAGGAACCAGCAGCCAAGAAATACCCCACAGACTAATATTTGCAGAGTAGACATGAAGACCTTGGAAAATATATGCAGATGTTAGGATATATGTCTATACCTACAAAGAATTGTGCAGGCAATAATTTTTCCCGTGACATTCTATGGAAGCAAAATTGGACTCTGAAGAAGCAAGTGTGAAAGAATATTGACACTTCTGGACTTTTGGCGCTGGAGAAGACTTCTGAGAATACCATGGATAACCAAGAAATGGGCATAGCATCATTCATTTTTCTCATAGAGACAATGTCAAGCATATTTATTCCGTAAGGCTTTACTTATTTTATTTTTATTGTTTATTTAAGGTATACATAGGCATGTATTCTTGAAATGATCCATTTTAAGGAAGAAAATAATGGAAACTGAAACATTTTAAACAGTATAAACAATATAGGAGCCACAGTGGCGCAGATGTTAGAATGCAGTACTGCAGGCTACTTCTGCTAATCATCGGCTGCCTGCAGTTTGGCAGATCGAATCTCACCAAGCTCAAGGTTGACTCAGCCTTCCATCCTTCCGAGGTCGGTAAAACGAGGACCCAGATTGTTGGGGGCAATAAGTTGACTCTATAAACCGCTTAGAAAGGGCTGTAAACCACTGTGAAGCAGTATATTAAGTCTAAGTGCTATTGTTATTATTTATTTGATAAAATTATCAAAGTATTTGGTTTCCATAATAAGGCTGATTTTTTAAAAAAAATGTAAATGGGATATTCAGAATAAATGAAAGAAAGTCATTTTTCATATGGCCACCAAATAGGCATCCTTAGTGAGCAAATCAGTGATTAATAATTTGATGAACATTGTGCTAGTTCACAACCAGAAGTTCATGTCATTTATTTCCAGTTATTGACGAGATCTATTTCTTTCCTCTGAGGAACTTTTCAGAAACATCTTCCTCTTTTAACAGGTTAACAGAGTTGGAAGGGACCTTGCAGGTCATCTAGTCCAACCCTCTGCCCAAGCAGGAGATCCGACATCTGCCTCTACTTAGGATTGAACTCACAACCTCCTGATTGGGAGGTGAGAGCTCCACCTCTAGGCCGGTTTGATCTAGTTAAGATCTTTATAATCTTTTCAAAGATTTCATAACTATGAGCAAAATTCTGGTCCTATCACACATAGTATATGTAAGTTCATTTTAAGTCTACTGATAACCTGAGATGAATTTTGTAAATGATGTTCTTTATTTTAATAAATCCAGAATATCTTTCACTCAAACCTTTTGCTCCGAAAATCCATTTCCCTCCCAAAAGTTTAATCAGAGCTGTTTCCATGTCCATTTATTTCAGGAATGCTACAAGATATTTTTTTTTCTAAATCACAAAAAGGGCAGTTCTTGAGATGTGAACAGCCAGGAAATCAATAGACATTTCTCCCTTATCTCTGCGGGTAGCATTAAAGCTAGCACCAGTCACAGAGATGATTTCAGCAAGGAATTGTACCTTCATAGCAAGGAATTACAACAAATGTGAGAAGACTAAGAACCCTTTCACTGGAAGAACAGTGTGTAATCCTTTTAGTTTCACTTACGTCAAGGAGTATTTTCATCTTCTCTCCAATGGTAAGATGAAACCAAACATAAGAAAACAGATGTAGAATAACAAATTGAGCAGCATTCCTGAAAAGGCAATGGTGATATTGATCTATAAGAAACACATCTGTGATTTGAGATACTGCCAGTCTTGGCAGTTCTTTTAGGTGGGGAAGGCTATAAGACTGGCAAAATGTTCTCTGGTGTCCTTTCAACCAATTCACAGCAGCCATTGATGACCATTCTTGACAACTGCCAAGGGCTAATGTCAGGTCTTTAAATTCTTAGAAAAATACTACATTATCCGGACTCAGTTGTGGCCAACAGAACCTTATTACCATCCACATGTCTTATTCACTATTTTCATTTTGATTAATATCCTAATTGTATACTCGGAGGGCAGTCAAGGTTAGTTAAATTCATTCCTGAAAAAGGAGGATCTGGCCACTGTAACACAACCCTCAGTCTCATCTCACTATAACACAACCCTCAATCTCATCTAATCTATTCCTGCTCATTAGATTTCTTGATGCCTAGATAGGATAATTTCGCTGATGACGTAAAAACTATTTAACACCACTGACCATACTTCTGTACTACAAAGCAACCTTGACTATATGTCAGAATGGTCGAACAATTGACAACTCCAAATCTCAACCAACAAATGATCTGTCTTATACATTGGCAACAAAAATCAGAACACCAAATACAAGCTGGGCAGATACGATCTCGTAAACGATCCCTCACTCAATCAAAGACCTAGGAGTAGCCATCTCAAACCCCAGATCTAAGCCCCAGAGCTTATTGTAACCCTCCTACAACAGAGGGTGCCGGAAACCCCTTTACAGGGTAGAGCAGAGGAATTTGTGATTTATCTGCAGGAGAAAATCGCTCAGATTCAGAACGAGCTAGTCTCCATTGATGGCCCAGTGGGATTGTATGAGGCGGATTTTGGCTGGGAGGAGTTTGATTCTGTTACTTCTGAGGATATGGACAGGTTACGTGGGTGACTGCGAGCCACCACATGTTTATTGGACCCGTGTCCTTCCTGGCTTGTACTGGCATCCTGGGAGGTGACACGAGGCTGGCTCCAGGAGGTTGTCAACGCTTCTCTAAGTGAGGGTTTCTTGCCTGCCTTCCTTAAAGAGGCCATGGTGAGGCCCCTCCTGAAAAAGCCCTCTCTGGACCCAGCTCTATTAGCCAACTATCGTCCCGTCTCCAACCTTCCCTTTCTGGCGAAGGTTGTAGAGAGTGTGGTGGCACAACAGTTTCCCTGTCACCTGGAGGAAGTTGATTATCTAGACCCACGCCAGTCCGGCTTCCGGCCCGGGCACAGCACCGAGACGGCATTGGTCGCGTTGGTAGATGATCTCTGGAGGGCCAGAGATGGGGGTTGTTCCTCCATCCTGGTCCTATTAGACCTCTCAGTGGCTTTTGATACCATCGACCATGGTATCCTATTGCATCGGCTGGGGGGGTTGGGGGTGGGAGGCACCGTTCTACGGTGGTTCTCCTCCTACCTCTCCGGTCGATCGCAATTTGTGTTGGCAGGGGAGCAGAGGTGGACCTCGAGACCCCTCACATGTGGGGTGCCTCAGGGGTCCGTCCTCTCGCCTCTCCTGTTCAACACATATATGAAGCCGCTGGGTGAGATCATCCGTGGTTTTGGGGTAGAGTAAAACTTCTACGCTGATGATACGCAGCTGTATATTTCTACCCCAAACCACCCCAACGATGCCGTAGCGGTGATGTGCCAGTGCCTGGAAGCCGTGCGGATCTGGATGGGAAGTAACAGACTCAGACTCAGACTCAGACTCAACTCAAGGTGCTAGTTGTCATCTTTAAAGCGCTCCATGGCTCGGGACCTAGCTATCTGCGGGATCAGATCCTGCCCCATACATCCTCATGGCCGATTCACTCCCACAGAGAGGGACTTCTCCGGGTGCCGTCCACTAGACTTTGTCAGCGGGCGACGCCCAGGGGAAGGGCCTTCTCTGTGGTGGGCCCAGCCCTCTGGAATGACCTTCCCCCCGACATTGGAACAACTACGGACCTCCACTCCTTCCGCCAAAAATTAAAAACACACTATTTCTGCTTGGCCGGCCTAGGGTAGTCTCTTCCTTTGGGGTTTTTTAGGGAACATTAGTTTTTAATGGGGATTTTAGCGCAGGGACAATTAGTTTAATTTATTTTTATTTTACTGTATTATTGATGTACATATTTTGTTTTTTTAGTTTTTCCCTGTGCACCGCTCCGAGTTCCTCTGGGGAGAGGACGCGGTATATAAAATAAAAATATTATTATTATTATTATTATTAACCCGTCCAAGACCGAGTGGCTGTGGTTTCCGGCCGCCCGATTCAACCAGTTGACTCCATCACTGGCCATAGGGGGCGAACACCTTGCCCCTGTGGATAGGGCGCGCAACTTGGGTGTCCTCCTGGATACCCGGCTGTCCATGGAAGACCAAGTGACGGCCGTGGCCAGGAGGGCGTTTTACCAGGTTCGCCTGGTACTCCAGCTGCGCCCCCTATTGGATCGGGATGCCCTTTGCACAGTCACTCATGCCCTCGTGACATCCCGACTGGACTATTGTAACTCTCTCTACATGGGGCTCCCCCTGAGGTGCACCCGAAGACTGCAGCTGGTCCAGAATGCAGCCGCGCGAGCAATAATGGGAACCACCAGGTACACCCATATAACACCTCTCTTGCGCGAGCTGCACTGGCTGCCTGTAGTCTTTCGGGTGCGCTTCAAGGTGCTAGTTGTCATCTTTAAAGCGCTCCATGGCACGGGACCTAGCTATCTGCGGGATCGGATCCTGCCCCATACATCCTCATGGCCGATTCGCTCCCACAGAGAGGGACTTCTCCGGGTGCCGTCCACTAGACTTTGTCAGCGGGCGACGCCCAGGGGAAGGGCCTTCTCTGTGGCGGGCCCAGCCCTCTGGAACAACCTTCCCCCCGACATTAGAACAACTATGGACCTCCGCTCCTTCCGCCAGAAACTCAAAACATACTTCTTCTGCTTGGCCGGCCTAGGTTAGTCTCTTCCATGAGGGTTTTTTAGGGATCGTTAGTTTTAATGTGGGGATTTTAGTGCAGGGACAATTAATTTAATTTGTTTTTATCTGTATTTATTCTGTATGTATATTTGATAGCGTTTTAATTTTTCCCTGTGCACCGCTCCGAGTCCCCTTGGGGAGAGGATGCGGTATATAAAATAAATTATTATTATTATTATTATTATTATTATTATTATTATTATTATTATTATTATTATTATTATTATTATTATTATTATTATTATTATTATTATTATTATTATTATTATTATTATTGCCAAAAAGACATTAAGAGTTGTTAACCTAATTTTGTGAAGCTTCTTCTTCGGTGACATTGTACTGCAAACTAGAGCATACAAAACCTTTGCCAGACCAATTCTTGAATACAGCTCATCTGCCTGGAATCCACATTGTTTTTCGGACATTAATACAATTGAGTGAGCTCAGAGGTATTTCACCAGAAGAGTACTCCACTCCTCTGCTCATAATAGTATACCTTATGCCACCAGGCTTGAAATTTTGGGCTTGGAGAACCTAGAACTACACCGATTAAGGTCTGGCCTAAGCGTAGTACACAAAATTGTCTGCTACAATGTTATACCTGTCAGCTTCAACCGCAATAATACATGGGCAAACAATAGGTACAAACTCAAGGTAAACCGCTCCAAACTAAATTACAGAAAATATCGACTTCAGCAACAGAGTGGCCAATGCCTGGGATGCGCTGCCCAACTGTTGTTACATCGTCAATCCCCCATAACTTTAACCTTAAACTGTTTAGCATGGACCTAAGTGGTCTGTAACCCACAGACCTCTGTGTGCACAACAGAGGTGGGTTGCTACTGGTTCAGCCCAGTTCGGCCACACATCCGAACCAGTTCCCCAGTCGCCACAGCATGTTTTTCTGGCATTTTTAAATGTTCTGTGCATGCGCAGACCTATTTACAGGCAACTGCACACATGTGCAGAGCGCAAAGCATGTTCACACTGAACCAGCAGTAATGCCGGCAGCAGCTCACCCCTGATGCATAAGCGCACCAGCGTGCCTACCGTCCCTGTCCTATTATCCCCATTTATTCATACCCATTTCCTGTGTTCATGTCCATGTTTATACTTATACCTATTATCTCATACATGTTTGACAAAATAAATAAATAAATTAAATTAAATTGGAAAAGTGTTAGGCATCAGTTCATGTAAATATATAACCAAAAGATAGTTCTAATGCTATTCAGCCAATACCGATGACCAGTCTGGACATAATCCAAATGCTGTTATTACATGTATTGTGTATGCATTAATTGGGATTTGGAGAACTGAAAACACAGTTTGTTGCCTTTTACTTTCAAGGACTATGGAGTTCCATCCATCCACATATGGATTTCCTTGGCCCCAGTATCCATTTCACTAAGATTTGTTCATTTTACCAAACTTAGAATTAATTTAGTTTTTGAATAAATACAGTCCTTTTCCCACTTGCTATGTTTGATTTCTATTATTTTTCTACATGTACTGTGGTCTGCACTAATTTTTAATTTGGAATTACCTCAGGGATTCTTTTAAAGGTTGAAGATGAAACATGACTATTTTTAATAAACAAATAAATAATGCAAAAGGACATATTGGCCATTCATTACATTAATTTTCTTTCCAGAGATTCCACATGATGTATATTATATTAATTTTTGCATATTTATGTGGTGCTAAAGGGCAGGAGTACAGTGGAGATTCTTTGGGGAATATTGGCCATTGTGATGGTTACTGTCATGACAAAGAGTTATGATTTGTTGGGAAATATCAACATCAAACTAATTGGCACAGTCTATATTCAAAGTAAGAGAGCCAGTTTGGTATAATGGTCTAAGAAATGGGAACAAAGCCAACTTGGGCCAGTCTCTCTCTCCAGCTCTAGGAAGAAGGCAATGTCAAACCACTTTTTCAATCTTGCCAAGAAAACTGCAGGGATTAGTCCAGGCAGTTAACACTGATTCAGAACGTACCCCAACCCCCAAAATTAAAACTGACTATATAGCAGTTTTGCATGACACAGTCGGTGTTTTTCTTAAGAATGCTGCAAATTTTCTAAGGTTTTGGTCTAGAATTAAACACAGCTACCTTGCACAATTCATACTATGGTTGCCAAACCAGGTCACCTGATAATTAACTTGAGAGTCATAGTATTCACAGGTTGCATCAATGCCATTGTATATAAAACATCTCTTTTTCATTGACCCAATTGATGCTTGCTACAAATCATTTTATGCTTCTCTGTTTTCATTACATTCATATGAGATCATGAAAAGATATGTGCTCAGCATTACAAGACAAGATAAAAAGACACATGGATTAGAGAACAAACGAAAGTATTCGGTATCACCAAGAGAGTAAAAGAATTGAAATGGAAGTGGACTGGTAACATAGCAAGAACAGATGGCAGCTGGATCAAGGCAGCTGGATCCCAGTTGATAAAAAGCACACATGAAAGAAACCTCAAACAAGACGGATCAATAACATCAGCAAGTATCGTAGGCTCAATTGGCGAAAGAAAGCTCAGTATTGGTTGGAAACATGTGGAAGAGGTTTTCAACCTGCAGTGGATAGACAATGGCTAAAATGATGATAATGATGATAAAATCATGACATCATAGTTGGGCCTTCCAAATCACATGTATTTCTCCTTTATTTGTACTTGAGACTTCATATAACATTCTAAACGCATGATCAAAAAGCCAATTGTAATAAAAACAGGAAACTAACTATGACCACATCGTACAAAGAGAACGTCTATAAAATTGTCCAAAGTTTTTGAGAAAAAAACCGCTCATTTATTGCAAAAACAGCCTGTTTTTTTGTCAAAAAAATTGCATGCATAGCCTTATGGAGGATTATAGAGTGCTGCTGAGGGCTGGGGGGCAAACAAAAACAGCCCATTTTTGCTCATTTCTGCCCTACCCATTCCCCAGAAGCTGTCTGAAAACCTCCATAAGGCTATGCAGGCCATTTTGGTGAAGGGGCGGGGCTTCAGGAGGTAAAAACATGCTGTATTCGGTGTATAAGACGCACCCAGATTTTCAGTCTTTTTTTTTAGAAGAAAAAAGGTGCGTCTTATACTCCGAAAAATACAGTACCTACACAGCCAAACAGGTCCGAACCGGTAGGAAGCTACCTCTGGTAAGTAGTAATGGGTATTGAATACATAAGAGATCTGTGTTATACTCTGTATGGTGGAGAGATTGCCAAGATGGTTTCACCATGTCCAACATTTTTTTTATTCTTTTAATAATAAAAGTTTTTCAAAAGAAAAAAAAAGTCAATCATAATCCTGTTGACATTTTCTGATTCCTGCTCAGAGAGCAACGATTACATAGAATCACAAGATACAGGCAGATGCAGTTTAGAGATTAATGCTGAGTAGGTGACAGATTCCATGCTGCTCAAAAATAATTTTAGCCTGATTCAGAGATTCAGATCAAAGAATTACATTTAAACCCAGCCGTGGGCCTTGCTGTGTGATTTATATTACATAATGTAAATGAACAGGTTGACAAGTTCAGGGTGCAGGCAAACTTTCCTGCATTCTCAAATCTTAAACTAGTAAGAATGATTTGAAGAACTTGTTGCAAAATTCTTCACTTTAATATTTGCCCATAACCCAATTAATCAATTACTGAAATAAAGGTCATTACATTTCAAATTCTGAATACATTGAATGTATATTTCTACAAAAGCTACAATTACTACCACTTTCTGTTTCTGAACATATAAAGACAATAGAAGCTATAAGGTAAAGGTTCCCCTTGCACATATGTGCTAGTCGTTCCCGATTCTAGGGAGCAGTACTCATCTTCGTTGCAAAGCCGAAGAGCCAGCGCTGTCCGAAGATGTCTCTGTGGTCCTGTGGCCAGCAGGAGTAAACACTGAAGGCACACAGAACACTGTTACCTTCCTACCAAAGGTGGTTCCTATTTTTCTACTTGCATTTTTACATGCTTTTGAACTGCTAGGTTGGCAGAAGCTGGAACAAGTAACGGGAGCTCACTTTGTTACATGGCACTAGGGATTCGAACTGCTGAGCTGCCAACCTTTCTGATCGACAAGCTCAGTGTCTTAGCCACTGAGCCATCACGTCCCTCTAGAGTCTAGAACTGTGATGGCGAACCTGTGGCACGGGTGCCACAGGTGGCACACAGAACCATTTCTTAGGGCACGTGAGGCGTTGCCCTGTCAGCACTAGCGTGCATGTGTGCACTGGCCAGCTAATTTAGGCCTTCTTTTGAGGCCATTTTTCACCCTCTGGAGGCTTTCGGGAAGCTCCTGAAACCTCTGGAGGTGGGGAGGGGAGGCTGTTTTCACCCACCCCAGGCTCCTAGAAAACCTCTGGAGCCTGGGGAGGGCAAAAAAGTGTGCCAAAAGCAGGGGGGTCACGCAAATAGCATTATGGGTATGGCACACCCACCCCCTACTCCCCTGCGCTCCCCCTGCTTTTGGCACGCAAGCCAAAAAAGGTTAGCCATCACTGGTCTAGAAGCTATAACAGTTTAATTTTAAACAAATTCTGTTTCGTTAGGTGAAATAACAAATTGGTCATGTTTAAACAATAAGCCACATATTTCTGAAGTAATCAAAGTTGTCTGATATTCTATTTGATGATTTAAAAATTGAACATTTATGTGTGCTTCCATATGTATTCCATACATGTATAATTTTTTAACATTGGATATGCAAACACACACACATTCAGTGTATCCTTTTTATGTATCTATGTTGTATAAGCCTAAATTAATTTCTTTACAATAATGTGTGTATCAAATTAAACTTACTTACAATTAACATAGTAATCTTGGTATGAGAGACCTCATAAATGCTACAAAGACAGGAATTTTTTAATGTAATATGCCTGAGACTTTTTAAGCATCAGGACTGTACTTTACTTTTCATTTTCAGCTTGTCCATGAGAATTGTTCAAGAAAGAGATGCCATCAAATAAATACAGAGCTATTAAACTAAAATCTCATTTGGTTTGTCATTTTATTGCAAAGTATATTGACTGTAAATATTAATGCTCATATTACCAGATAAGGTAAGATGTATCATTGAAAAAGCAGGGCAAAGTGAAAGTTATACCTTCACTTTGTAGAAATGATTTCAAACATGTCCTCAATTAACATTAAGGAAAATAAATTTTATGGTGCAATCCTTTTCCTAAAAGTATTTTCCAGAAAATGTCCTGGGGAAAATTTCAAGTATCTCATTGTACAAGGGGAGTATTGAGAAAGGATCTCACAGATCACAAATGTTCCCACCAACACCCCCTCCACACACATATACACAACACACACCTATCTATTGCCATAGCTATTCTTAACACCTACCGGGTTTCCCTGAAAATAAGACAGGGTCTTATTTTCTTTTGACCCATGAAATAAGCATGGCCTTATTTTCAGGGAGGTCTTATTATTTTTGAGGTGCAGGAGATGGCAAGAGTGGTCACCTTATGGCTGTTGCTATGTTGCAATATTTTGGGGGAGGGCTTATTTTAGCGCATATGCTCAAAAGCCCGATTGTGCTTGTTTAATTTCATGATAAGAAAAAAAATTAGAAGTAGAAGTCATTTGTAAGTATCATAGACACATGTATAATTTCCAATTGGCAACTGGTGAAGCAGATTTAGTGTTTCCAGTTTTATGCAGCAGCTCCTAATTTGTGCTCCTGGTTTCATGCACTAACTCTAAATAAGCTCCCAATTGGATCTCACCTATAACATAAATCTTCCGGGAATGTTTTTATAATGGCTGTTATACCATAACTTTAACAATAGTAAAATTGTTTGCCTTACGTGCCTCTCTTTTTTGTTTTCAGCAATGAAACTATATTTAGATTCCGTTGCTGAACTGCAATAGAAAGCAAGACATTCAATCAGACAAAAGATTTCAGGGTGTGAACCTTTTACATCAGGGGTGTCAAACTCAAGGCCCGGGGGCCAGATCCAGCCCATGAGGTACTTAGATCTGGCCCACAGAGCCGCCCTGGAAACGGGCCTGCGATGCTTCTGCCAGCAAAAACAGGTTCACAGCTCCATTTTCAGCTGCCATGGCATCCTGCAACCCTTGCCAGTGAAAATGGAGCTTGGGAGCTCATTTTCGCTGGCAGAGCGCTCAGGCCACCACAGGTGTCCCCGACATGAGTGACATTGAGCTAGCGGCACCCACCCTGGCAACGCCCCCCCCAGCCCCCCCAAGGTCAAACAAAACCCTTGATGCGTCCCTCAATGAAATTGCGTTTGATACTCCTGTTTTACCTGGAAATTGTGCTCAAAACTACTATTGGCAATTGATATTTGAGCAACTATGTCACACCCAGAAAGTTCATGTTGCACTGCCAATTGACCAGAGCACAAATCAATCAGTATTTAGGAAACTGACTTTCTAAGCATCTGCTTCGATGTACCTTCCTTCCTTCAGAATAGGAAAAACAACACCAACCCTGAAGCAAAATGTCCTATCAATAAGCCCAGGAGTCCCCCAGTGCCTCAAGCCTCAAATTAAAATGAAGGATGCCATTTTTATTCTTGTTCACCAATGTTATGAAAAGGCATTTGCCTGCTTATTTTATTCAAAGTTTGTTCTTTATTTATTTTTCCATCCACAAACCAGATTGCAGCCTCCCTCTAGTTTGCAGTCTAATTTTTTTTCTTATCATGAAACAATTTCAACCCTTCAGTGTTTCTTTTGCAGAAATAGAAATTGAAAGAAATAGAAATTGAAACTGCTGGAAGATTTCATATCTATATATATTACACATACAGCTTGTTCAGTTTTGTCTTAGTTGATTAACACAACTGTTGGGAATTTTATACTGGATTATAATTTACTGCAAAAGAAAATTCCAGCTATTTGTGCCTTCATCAGTAATGCATGGTTAAACAAATGTTGGTTTACCACCTTGTTATTGAGAGACATCATCCTAGCGTTTTGAGCATAGATAAAACAATAGCTAAAATAACCGAAAAATGATAAAATACAATAGGTAAAAAAATATTTTCTAGGAGATAAAACACTTTTCTTTTCAAAGTAGTTGACCTACGTCTCCCAATCTCTCTGTATTAGACCACAAACATGAAGGAAATGGTAATATCATTATATTTTCCCACATGAAAATGAGGGGAGACCACATTGATCAATTTTCTTGACCAGCATCATATGTGTGATGATGACACAAACACCAGTTTCTGTTCATACAACCCACAATAAAAAGCATATGGTCACAATAGCAGGTCTTTTTCTTTTCTGGAGGTGTCTCATCATCTGGGCAGACAACATTAGTCAAATGGGGAAATGTTGTATTATTGAAAAAGGTAGCAGCATGGGAAGTCTCTTTCTTTTACTACAACATTGTTCCCCACAGAGTTCTTTTCTCATCAAGGGATGTTTGTGTTTGTGTGTTTATAGGATCATGTAGATATAGACCTACATGATAGGTATAGAGGTGGGTTGCTAATTTTTTTTACTACTAGTTCGGGCACACTCCCATGCACGTGTAACACTTCTGCACATGCACAGAAGTATCCTGGTGGGTGTGTGGAGCCTCCCGCCATCACTACTACTACCGGTTTACCCGATCTGGGCCAAACCGGCAGCAACCCACCTCTGGTACAGACCCTCATTCTGTACAAGAAATAGCAGTGTGAAATCATGAAACAATAATTTTCTGAGTCTCTTAAAGGGAACCGTTGACAAGTCACATAAGAATGGCAGGCACAAGGCTGGTCTTCTGCCCACTGAGGCTCAACCTGGGGTCTCAGTATTACAAGGCACCCTTATGGCCCATTTCTGTGGCCCTTAGAGCACTAACTGACCATAATCACTTAACACTGTACAGCTTGATTTCCCACCATTTTGAAGTAAGAAATTAATTAAAACAGGATATATGTGTCAGGCTTATATGCCTATTTTTAGGGGGAAATATACCAGACAACCCTCTTTATCCTACAAACTAGCTGTATCCGGCCACGCATTGCAGTGGCCCAGTCTGATTAAATGGCCAACCAATCTGTGTGCAAATGTACACCTGCACACACAAACATGTACACACAACCACCGTATAACCCCCAACCTACCTACCTACTGTATTTCTCCCTCTCTCTCTCTCTATCCCTCTACCTACCTACCTACTATATTTTTCCCTCTCTCTATCCCTGTACCTACTGTATTTTTCCTATCTCTCTATCCACCTACCTACCTACCTACCTACTGTATTTCTCCCTCTCTCTCTATCCCTCTACCTACCTACCTACCTACTGTATTTTTCCCTCTCTCTCTTTATCCCTCTACCTACCTACCTACCTACCTACCTACCTACCTACCTACCTACTGTATTTCTCCCTCTCTCTCTATCCCTCTACCTACCTACTGTATTTTTCCCTATCTCTCTCTATCCCTCTACCTACCTACCTACCTACTGTATTTTCCCTCTCTCTCTTTATCCACCTACCTACCTACCTACTGTATTTTTCCCTCTCTCTTTATCCCTCTACCTACTTACCTACCTACCTACCTACCTACTGTATTTTTCCCTCTCTCTCTTTATCCCTCTACCTACCTACCTACTGTATTTCTCCCGCTCTCTCTTTATCCCTCTACCTACCTACCTACTGTATTTTCCCTCTCTCTCTCTTTATCCACCTACCTACCTACCTACCTACTTACCTACCTACTGTATTTTTCCCTCTCTCTCTTTATCCCTCTACCTACTTACCTACCTACCTACTGTATTTTTCCTATCTCTCTATCCCTCTACCTACCTACCTACCTACTGTATTTTTCCCTCTCTCTCTTTATCCCTCTACCTATCTACCTACTGTATTTTCCCCTCTCTCTATCTTTATCCCTCTACCTATCTACATACCTACTGTATTTTTCTCTCTCTCTCTCTATCCCCCTACCTATCTACCTACCTATTGTATTTTTCCTATCTCTCTCTATCCCTCTACCTACCTACCTATCTACCTACCTACCATATTGTGCTACCCCCCATGCCTAGTGTTGGGCCTAGTAGGCCTCCATACAGTCTCCTGGGACCAAATATGGGCCACTTGGGACAAAAATGGGCCACCTGGGAGTGTGCTACCCCCCGTGCCTAGTTTTGGGCCCTAGTAGGCCTCCCTTCCAGTGTGGGAACGTCGGAGGCTTATTTGGTTGCTGAAAAAATGACCGTTGAAAATGTGAGGGGCGTGTGCAAGATGCATCGTAAGCCGAGTGGGAGGAGCTACAGGCAGGTGAAAACCTAAGAAGTGTGTACCTTTTATGTTTGTGCTGCTTGCACACATGTGCCAGCCACACAAAATGTATGTATGATTGCATCAGAAGTCCTTGGGAACATTGTGTGAAAATTTGGTGCCAATCAGTACAGTACTTTCTGAGATTAGCGGCTTTGCACAAACTATTTTACATTTGTATTTATATAGATATGAAATTTCTAAACTCACTGCAGATCTTGCTCCTCCAAAACTTGTCAAGTTGGCCATCAGTATTCAAAGATACTTCTCCTTACCTCTGGCAAGACACACTAATACAGAGTGGACAATCATGCTGGCGCAGGATTTCTGGGAGTTGATGTCCACGGGTCATAAAGGGGCCATAGTTGCCCACCCCTGCCCTGAGACATCATAGAATAGTCAGAGCAGACTATGAGAGCAGTAATCAGCAGGCCACAATGGAAGAAGCACAGTGATAATGCTGTAAGAGCAGTTATTTGATTTTCCAAATATTACAACATGACCTTGAAAAGAACAAATTACAGTGAATGGGACAATTCACTCATTAGTGGTTACAGGAATTGTGGAATCACAGAAAAGAGGGATGGGATATCAAGCACATAGTCAGAACCTGAAAACAGAATAGAATTGTAAAACCCACAACAATCTAAATTTAGCATTATTTAATATAAAGTATTATACAATATCAACTTTAGAAGAGACAAGGGATACACAGAGAAGAAAATAAGTAGGGGAAAACCTGTATTATGTATCAAAGTAAAATTAGAGAATTAAATCTGAGACTGAGCTGTCTGAAATAATGTTATCTACCAGGACCCAAGATCCTTCAGAGAGCAGCACCTATATTTTTAGACTCACAAAGACTTTGATTTTGCCACTCATTTAAAATGTTTCTTGACCTTTTAGAACTTTAATATTTTATTTTGACTTTACCACAAAGTCAGCTATATTCACTGCCATGCGTTTTGCTGCCCCTGGTTTTTTTCCTATCTGTTGCAATGCATTCTCCATTTTTTATATTATACTAGCTGAATACCCGTACTCTGCTATGAAGCTATGTGATCGGGCTTGATAAATCGACACTTATAGCTTGAAAATTAATGAGTAGTTGTGATCAGCCTTTCCTCTCGGCTTCTCTCCTTCAGGCTTGCCCCATAGAAACCTCCCCTATCCTTTCCCTTCTCTCCCTCAGGCTTACCCCACAGAATCCTCCCATATCCTAACCCCTTCTCTCCCTCAGGCTTGCCCCATAGAAACCTCCCTATCCTTTCCCCTTGTCTCCCTCAGGCTTGCCCCACAGAATCCTCCACTATTCCATCCTCTTCTCTTGTCCAAGTGGCAGTTGGTACAAAGTTTTTTTTCAGGTTGGGAGGGGGAGTAAGACGTCTAACTCCTTAGCATCAGAGTGTCTTAATAATAATAATGTAAGAAATACTAATGATCTGATGGAGATTTCAAAAATCTTTCCTTAGCGAGCACCTAGAAGCCAAGAAGAACATAGGTACCACATTTCAAATTTGTAAGCTTTACGGTTCAGGAGATTTCGTGATTGCGGCATGAGTGGTTTTTGCTTTTATATATATAGATGCATTCATATATATTTTTCTTCTAAAATAGCCTATTTGAACCAACAGTTCTCTCTCCAGAGAAGAATTATCATTGGGAAAAACAGTACAATTCATAACATGTACAAATGAGTAGCTTTGGAATAGAAACATTGCTCAGCAAGCAAGAGAGGGGGAATGTCTGCATCCAATATTTATAGAATCTATTGACCATCAGGGATGCCATTAATATCTTCCTTTCACCCTTCCATGCTGTTGGTATGTATCTCTGCCTGACACCAAGCAGCTGTGAAGCCAACCTCTAATGAAATTCAATTTGTTTCTGTTAATTTTGAGTCACCACAATAACTAAAATAAACTTGATTAATTTAGCTTTAATTATTGCATTAGCTAAAATTCATGTCTCCATTATTTCATCCCATTAGCTTACACGGACATTCAGGCCTACAAAAATGTACCCTAAACACAAGTTCTTTGCTAGAAATAATTTATGTAGATAACTAAGATTCATGTAGATGTTCTTCCTTGAACAAGCTAGAAGTACAAGCTACAATTGGACTACTGCCTGCATTTGTAGAAGGGGTTTTGTTTTTTAGCAATTTAAACTTCACTTTCTTTAATTTCACTGAGTATTTACAGGCCATTTTCCAAGCTGACAAGAGCATTCCAAAACTTAAATGATTATATTTATTCTATATTTTATTTTTAACTAGCCGATAAACCAGCATTGCCCGGTATTTATTTATAGGGGGGAAATGTCCAGACCAAATGCAATTTCTAATGTTGGATTTTCCCCCTCCCAGAGGGAGCCCCCTTGTGGAGAACTATGAAGCTACTACCATGGCAACTCCAGTGTGCTGCACAGTAGAATTCATTTTATAGCACTACAGTAGGAGCCATTTTAAGGCACAATAGGCTGTATCTTAACAGAACACAATTATTTGAAATTACTTGAGGGCTTCCAGAGTTATGCTGGAACATACACACACACACACAGCCATTTTTATATAGATAGATAAACTTTCTGTAATAGGATTTATACCACTAGGTATACAAATATTGCATGCTAGATGAACCTGGTATATGCTGATGAAGAATAAATGTATGCATAATGCTGTTTCTCCCAGGAAGTTGTGGTCTCTGTTCTAATCTCATTTTTATCCTCTGATTTGTGAAACAGAATGGAATATTATGAATGCCCCACGGTTATTCTAATTAATTTCATCACTAAGCAAATTGGCATGCTAAAAATGTTAGGATCCAAAAATTATGTGTTAAAATTGAATTCAGGAATTATTTTCCATTCTATTTTTGGTTTTTAAACATCTAACCACAAATGAGATGCCTGCTTGTCTTTGACAGAGTGTTCTGAATTGATCTTTATCACTAAGGCTTTCAGATAGTTTCAACAATTCCATGATTTATTTAGAAGGTGGCAAGGAAGCTAGAAATTATAATTCACCAATATCTGGAGGACCAAGACTTCCTTTACTCTCAATTTAAACTGACAATGTGGGGTTCCTGTACAAGTAGTCATCAATTTATAAACAGTTGCTTAGTGACTATTCAAAGTTAAGATGGAGCACCCAAAAGTTACTTATAATTCAGTTTCAAAGTTCCAGAGTCAACCCACCCCTGCCCCAAGGTCACCTGACTGCATTTTGAGCCCTGGGCAATCAGCCTGCATGTACAGTTATTTGCAATGCCCCAGGGTCATGTGACTGAATTACTACAGTTTTGCTGGAAACCAGTACTTACTTCCAATTTCTGGCAAAAAATACCTCCATGTTTACTTAATGATCACCATGAAAAAGGTTGTAAAATTGGGTCCAGACCTGTAGTGACCTCCTTTATGGCCATCACAACTTACAATCTTAATTGCCAAGCTCAATAGTTATAACTTAGGGACTACTTGTATTGTTTTCAAAATAGGTGGAGCAGAAACAAATTAAAGTTATATTCTACTACTAAGCAAATCTTTGTTGCTATTTTTTTTTTTAAAGCTAGGGGTTGTTACTATTCCATGCCTGCAGTATGATAACTAATCATTTTCTAAGACTTTTTGTAAAAGTACATACCCACAAACCA
The DNA here is from genome assembly GCA_039707465.1 of Rhabdophis nuchalis. Taxonomy (NCBI): domain Eukaryota; kingdom Metazoa; phylum Chordata; class Lepidosauria; order Squamata; family Natricidae; genus Rhabdophis; species Rhabdophis nuchalis. Next base: position 93,488,059 of record CM077645.1, on the reverse strand, counting down.
GTGGTGAGTTTCAATTCATTTTACTAATGGTTCGCTTGTGCTTGCACAACACTTCTGCGCACATGCAGAAGCGTCCGGGCGAGTGGGCAGAGCCTCCCACCGCTGCCACTACCGGTTTGCCTGATCTGAGGTGAACCAGTAGAAACCCACCTCTGCCACAAATCCCCCCCACACACACACACAAAAGAAGCTCCAAGCCACAGCTTTTACCACTTGCCTATATAAAAATCAACAGAAGATCTGTTATGTTCTCCTTCAGTATGCTTTATATCATCCGCATGCCAGCATCATTTATCTGCTTGTGATGGAAGTGGAGGCATTCCATATGTTTGTGTGGGATTCATCTTGTAAGAACACAACCTCAGCAATTTAAATGAAGTAGGTTTTATAACCATAATAAAAAGGCAATTTATTTAAAGGAAATACATTACAGGGATAGCACTTAGCTAGGTGTATTTTACTAGGAGGACAATCCAAGAGCCTGAGAAGAAAGAATACAGAATTAACAAATAATACGGTTGGAAGGGAGCTTGCAGGTCTCGTAGTCATCCTCTTGCCTAATCAGTAGATCCTATACCAGGGGTTGGCAACCTTAAACACTCAAAGATCCATTTGGACCTGTTCCCCACAGAAAATAAAACACTGGAAGCCACAAAACCCTTCCCATGCCTGACTATTTCCTGAGCGCCCACAAAATTAACATATGTACTTGAATTAAAGGTTCTGTTTTCTTGTGAAACTTTTCTTTTCGTGGATTTATCCACAATTAGCCTACTGGGGGATGCAAAGCTCAATAAATTGTGTGCTGGCCGGTGTCACACATTGGCGGTTGTGACACAAGAAGCTGCAGCAGAGGAATGAAAGAGCCACATGTCCAATATCTTCTTAAAAACCTCAAATGTTGGAGCATCCACAACTTCTAAAGAAATGCTCAGTCTTGACTTCCTGTTCCGGCTTCTGGCAGCGACGGATGAGTCCTGGGACTCGTCCGCCGTTTTGTTCTTTTTTCTGCCCCAAACGGGGTGGGGTGCCCCTTTTTTGGGGGGACCCTCCGTAGGACTGGCTTGCCTGGACTGGTTCAGCCTGGCGGCGGCTGGGCAACAGTCCTTGTCTTCGGTCTAGGTGGAAGAAGACATGCTGCGGGGGGCTTGGTTCCCTTCGCCAACGGAGGACGGTAACGTATAATGGATTTGGAAAGAGCGGAGCGCTTGGGTCGGATGGCTTTGCCGGGGCTTTGGCGGCGAGTGACTGACTTTAACTTTATTTTGCTGGCGGCTTGGATTGAGAAAAACGTGGAGGGGAGTGTTTGTTAAACCCCCCCTCAGATTTATAACAGCGGCGTTTAGAAATGGCTCCTCGATGCGAGGAAGCAGATATTTCGCATCCGGACCTTTGTGGAACAAGTGAAAGTGCTTCACGGCTTGTTTCTATACAATGTATCTAAGTCCGGCTTTATTGAAACAATTTTCTCTGTTACTTTCTCCTGCTGGCTGCCAGACCGGGCGGTGGAAGATGGCTGCCCTTTGTTCCTAAATGACTATTTTTTTATGGAAAATTACCAACATCTCTTTGTGATTTGGACTGCCTCTCTCAACCAATGGAAATTTTTTTTGGATTAATTGATTCCTTCCCTGGAGTGCCTTCTTTGTCTTAATAATTGACTGTGAAAATTGCTTCTCTTCTGGTCTCTACAACTTGTTACAACTTTGATTTGAACTTTCTTCTCCTGATCTGCTCCAGCGGCCGCACCCAAAAAACGCCATCTTAGTGGCACTGACTTTAACAGCTTACCATGGCTTCACAAAAACAACCAGAAAACCCAGGATTGGAACAAAGGATGACAGCTATGGAAGAAGTGTTACACTCCTTGGTGCTGGAAATTAAAGCCTTGAGGAAAGATCATTACAATTCTAAGCTTGAACTTTTGGAAACACAGAAAAAATTGATGGAGAACACACAGAAGACCGAGGAGTTGGAAGTGGGGTTGGCTGGGGCAAAGGGAGAACTTAAAACTGTTAATAGTGAAATTGGAGATCTGACTGGTCATATGTCTAGGATGGATTTTGAAAGGATGTCATATTTTCTAAGATTTCAGAATATTTCAGAGGAAACTGGTGAATGCCTCCCTGATCTCATGAGTACAATTTTAGCAGACTATTTACACAAACCTAAAGAGGAGATCAGGGGGGACATTGACCTAGTCTATAGAATAAATTCAACATATGCCAGGGTAAATTAAGTACCCAGAGAGATACATATTACATTTGTTAGAAGGTCGACTAGGGAGGGAATTCTGAAGGCGCAGAGAGAGGGTCCGTTAATTTACCAACAAAAGGAAGTCGCTATCTTGAAGCAGATCCCCAAAAAGATTAGAGAGGTGAGAAGGAAGTATTCCTTCTTATCTAAAAAATTGTTTAACCACGGGATTTGGTTTAAGTGGGCGATGCCGGAAGGGATGTTGGTGTTCTGGGAAGGAGGAAGAGTAAGGATTAAAACAGTTGTTGAGGCGGAAGCCTTTCTTAAAAAACATTCCTCTATCCTGGGGGAAGATCCAGGGGGGGCAGAGGGGGCCACGGCCCCGCCCGCTGGGGGCCAGGGAGGAGAACAAGAAGACACAATTGCCAAGAGACTTAGATCTAAAAAATGACTTTGCTTTTTATTAATACAGTATAACTTTTTATCTGGATGTTTGTACATGATTGCCAGCATAGAATTTAGAATTTATGATGTATGCATTTATCTTTACCTTGTAGTATTATTGGAAAATGTATTACCAATGTCTTATTATGAAGCCCTGGAGGGGCCAACGACTTCGACGTGAAAGTTCTCTATATTTTTTTGTATCACCTTACCTTACCCTACTGAAAAATTTGTAAAAACCAATAAAACTTTTTCAATATAAAAGAAATGCTCAGTCTTATGCTTAGCCCTGTCTTACAGAAGAAGCAGGTAGTGATAAACAGAGAAGGTATAGAAAACAAATATTTCATCTTCTATCTATTCCTTACACCTTGCAGTAGGTGAAGAGGCAGTGAAAAATCTGTGCCACTAAATCCATGTCTCCTATAGGCTGCAGTCCTATTTGGAAGACCCCTCTTTTTCAAACAATATACTACACGGTCTTTGTGCTCAGTCACATTTGAGTTGTGTGCCTGTTCCTCAGTGCATGACTGTCTAACTTTGGCAACTTTAAGACCTGTGGACTTCAACTCCCAGAATTGGCTATGGAGGTGAAGTCCACAAGTCTTAAACTTGGATGTCTTGGAAGAATAAGGTCATTTTTTTTTATTTAAAAAGAATTAACTCTAGCTGGCACTAGGCAAGAGAATTATTTTCCCAGAGTTACACCACCCTCCTTAGTCACTACTAAGAAGGATATTTCAAGAGATATTTCAAAGAACAATTCCAAAGGGAACTGATTTATAGGAATTGTTTAGATTAATTTTATTTGTAAGGTTTATTTTTATTTCATTTATTATCATTTATTTTTCTATGCTTATGTGGGTTTCAGGATAGGATGAGGAAGAATGTAGACTTCTGGTTGTTTCCAGCCTGATGTTAATGTTCTAATTCCTTTATTATTTCTCCAACTATAGAATAATTGCAGTCAGCTCTTGTTATTTGAGGCCTCTATTAATTATGAGGCAAAACATTTCCTTGCATTAATCTTACTTTAAGATCATACAAAACTAATTTAAAATGGTTTAGTGAAAGCCTCCATCAATTTACCAAAATCAATCAATGTTCAAGCTCATTATACCAACAGCAACATAAATATTATCAATTTCCTCAACTTATTTCAACTTTAGATTTAAAAAAAAAAACCATTATAAGTAACTTCTCCGGAACCCTTAATCACTGGAGAATTTCAGAAACAACTGTATCTGGACCACATAGCAGTACCGAGAATGAATACAGTTATCGTATATATTCATATATGAATAAGTTTATCAAACTCGTTTCTGAAACAAAGTGTTGGGAAAGAACTCATAAAGGAAAGGATCTTGTCCATCCAGCAGGATAATTCTCCCAAAACTAAATGGAACAGAACCAAATTTGGTGTGAGGAAAGAGCTTGCAAAATAAAAGATAACTGTACATTTAAAAATGGGCTGAATCAAGCCAGGTGCTTTGTGAACTCTCAACTGTCTGTGCTCTGGCAAGTGGATGTATGACTCTTTCGCTGCTAATGGGTTTGGAGATATTTCCAAGACCAATATCTCTGAGGGGCAGGAGTAGGCTGCTGGGGGTTTGCTCGGGTCCAGGAGATCCTCTAACTAGGATTCTTCCCGATTTGGTGAACCCCCAAATGCCACTCCTGGCTGGCTCCGCCCACCCTGCACACCACTCCCACCCCGTCCCTCCCAGGAGTCTCCACGCGGCCTTTCATCATGCAAGGTAAGTGCAGGGCCAGTGAGGAAGCTTGGGGAGGGTGAAGAATTGGCCTACTGGAAGTTCCAGAAGTCCAGAAACGGGCTGTTTCCGGCCTCCTGGGCCTGGAGAACGCCGTTTTTGCCCACCCAGAGGTTCAAGGAAATCCTCCAGAGCCTGGGGAGGGCAGAAAATGCGCCCCCTGCTGTGGTTCAGCAAACTGACTAGGCCACACCCACGCCCGCGCCCATCCAGCAACAGGGCAGCAAACCCATTGCTGGAACTTTTGAAGCCCACCCCTGCTGATGGGGGCTGGACTACCACCTTGGAGCAAGGTGTTTATTTAGAGGAGATTTCCCTGGTGCTGCACTGGATTCTTGTTTCTCAAGTCCATTCAGAGCTCTGATGTGAAAGCTAAGCATTTCAACTATCACCTAGTAATAAATGCACTTACAAATGTGACACCTCTTTGTGAAGGGCCATGCCTACGCAACAAGGACATTCACAAGTTTTTTGGATTTTTTTTTACTCAGATCCTTTTTGGAGACCAAGTATAATCCTAGTATTAAATTGTTCAAAAGCTTCATTTCAAACATCACATATATTTCAACAAGTTTTCATAAGGTCTAATGAATCCATTACTCAGAAAAATAGAAAACTGCCAATAAAAAAAAAACTGGGGTAGAGGTTTTGAAAAGACAGGAGATTATACAACCATTGCACTTTAGTATTAATCATTTGCCAGAGGCAAATCTTTTATTTCTCTTCTTTGGAAATGTAAGAGGGCTGTTTCTGTCCATTAAAAGAGAATTCAGACAGATGTGGCCTTGTGGGAAAGTGGAGATCACCTATTATACAGCAGTGAGAAAATAGATTGCTTTTCATATATAATTATTCAAAGTGCCAATTATCCCTACTTAAATTAAAGAGCTGAAGAAGCAAGTCATATCTCTCCTTTATGCATTAGATAATCTTTTACAAATATGAAATCATTGCCAGGTATGTCATGGTTTGATTGTAAAGCTGTTAAGGAAAAAAATCTAGGGGAATTGGACTGTATTTATTTATAAAATGGTTAATTACAGCCTTAATACAGCCAGGTCTACTTTTGATATGTAGATCGGCTTGTCCTTCATGGTAATATAACCTCCATTTTGATTGCCAGGATAATGCATAACAGAAAAACTGAAGATTGTTGTGTTAAATGTATATTTACCGACAAAGAAATAAAGGGAGACTAGATGTATTTCAAGCTATTTAGCTCTCATCAGATAGCCATACTAAACACAACAAAAAATCAGCCACCCAATTCAATAACTTCATCCATAGTCTCCTGAACTTCAAATTTGCTATGCTGTTTTTGTTGCATTGTGTTTTCATTACTAGTCTTAGCTGCCCTGTTATGTTTTACAAGATGGGCAACCATATAAATCTTCGAAATAAATAAACAAACATGAAAAGGATGATTGTTTAGCAACCACAATGACGGGGTTTACAAACAAGCCACAACTAAAGCAAACCACAATATGACTAAGCTCGAAGTGTGAAGCCAGCCAAAGATTCCTGATATGCAGTGCTTCATATAATTATGTCAACTTGCTCACGTGTAATCAGCTTTTGACTTGCACATTAGGATTTTATTTCATTTCCTTTACTGATAGTCAAACACATTGACATCAATCAATTGCTCCTATCAAAACTGATTTTTCCCCACAGAACCATCTTGCCACAAATTGAAGAATCTACTCAATATTCTTATTGTTGTTGTTGTTGTTGTTGTTATTCTGTGGTTAATCTTTGGTGAGATTCACAGCCTTTGGGGCTGGTTGGTAGCTCATCAGCTCGAGTCCTAACTTAGGACCTAGGAACTGTTAAGGTAACGTCAGAGGATAATGTGTAAGCTATTCCAAATAGGGTGGTTTTTTGTAGAGTCAGAATGTTCAAGTCCAGTAAATTTAGAATTTCTAAATAGTGAGGTAGCCCTTTAGGTTTTGCTCCAAGGGCTCCAATTACAATCGGGACAACACATGATTTCTTTTTCCACAGTCGTTCAACGTCAGTTTGCAAGTCTTGGTACTTTGTGATTTTTTTCTTGCTGCTTATCTTCAATTCATGCATCACCAGGTATTGCAATGTCAATGAACCCTTCTCACAAGTTCAAGAAGTTTGATAGAACTCACGAGAAGGGTGTTTTTTTTTTACCAGCGGCTTCCCTGGACACAATGGCGAGGACCGTGGCAGACCTGGAAAAGTAAGAGGCGCGCCTTGCAGCCCAACACTGTCCATCCCACCCCAATTGTAAAGGCAGCCCGCCTGCTTCACCTCCCTGCCCTCCCTTTAGCAAGGGGATGGGGGAGAAGCGAGGCACACTTCTTACCTGACCAGCCCAGCTGCATTCTTCACCCTTTCGTCCAGGAATTCCCCTTGTAAAAAAACCCTCATGAGTTGAACTCGCGAAATTTCATGAGGTTTTTTTACAAGGGGAATCCCTGGACGAAAGGGCGAGGAACGCAGCTGGGCTGGACAGGTAAGAGGCGTTCCTCGCTTCTCCCCCATCCCCCCCCCTCGCTAAAGGGAGGGCAGGGAAAGGAAGCAGGCAGGCTGCCTTTACAATTGGGATGGAGTGGGTGGGGTTTTTTGCGCGAGAGGGAACAGGCGGGGGGGGGGTGATCGCATTGCTGGCCTGCCGCTGTTTTTGCGGCAGGCTCTTTTTGCACTTAAATAGTTGGGGGGGGGTTAGTTTCAGGGGGAGGGCTTATTGTGGTGCATGCTCTGAAAAGCCCAATTGGGCTTATTAGCCAGACATGTTGTATTTTGGGGGAAACTCAGTATATGTATGTGTGTGTGTGTATATGTGTGTGTGTGCGCGCGCACGCATATGGATATAGATATGCAAAGCTATTCATACATTGATATAAATACTTGAATTCAATATGAAGGCCACACTGTACTTTCTTATATGACTATATCTCCCTATCATATACAAGCAGCCTAGAAGAAACCTTTCATAATGAATAGTCTTGTAATAATAAATATGTGCATGCATAATATATACAAACTAATATTCACATGCATACGCAATAAAAATAGAAAACCTTTGAATATAATGTAACTGTGATTACAAAGCCATTTCAAAATTCATTACTAGCAACATTAGCTCTGTTATCACCAATGGACAAACATCCTTTCCTGGGTGAGCCAATCTCCAAATAAAACTGCCACGTTTACAAAATACTCACACAAGCTTGGCTGCCCAGAGCAGATTCGTTGTTATAAAATATTTATCCTTATGATAAGTAACTCATCTATGGGTTATTCCATTAGCATAAAATTATTTTCTGCATTTACATTCTATCCTTCCCATAAAAGGTAGATACAGTTTTTTTCTGGTGTTTGCAGCTTCTTACTCTTTTGGTACAGTGTGCCACAATCCAAGGACAAGGCTGTTGAGGTTATGGAATTACCGTGGAAATGCTGAAAGGAACCTGGAAGTTCTAGTTCAGTGATGGCTAACCTTTTCTGTCACCATGTGCCGATCTGCGTGCCAGATATGGCATGCAAAACCATCCCACCTGGACTGGGTGGCCTCACTGGCTTTCATGTGTGTGGGAGCACCAAAACTCAGAAGAGTAGCGTTCCAGCACAGATTCATGTGCCAGCACCCAAACCTCTGGTTTCTGGAACAGGCACACACCCGTCGCATATGTGCATACCGGAAACATGGAAGTTGGGGTGCCAGTGCGTGCATGAGCGCCAGAATGTTGCTCTTCCAGGTTGTGGCACTCCCACAGCTAGTGAAGACTAGCTGACCAGCACAGGTGTGTGCACAGGAAAGCGGAAGAAGAGCCAACAAAGCTCCATATCCCGTGCAGAATGGCTCTGCGTATTGCTTCCAGCATGCGTGCCATAGGTTTGCCACCACGGTTCTAGTTCCCAACATTTTATAAATATTTGCCCCACATAGATGATTTTAAAATAGGAACCTCAAATTTATTTAAAACTTGTTTTTGAGCCCTCGGGACTCCTTATTTGGCCTTAATTCAATTTAAAATGTTTAAAATTCAGTTTAAAACCCTACTTAGAGTAAAAATACTGTTCTATAAAAGATAATAAAAAGAAGTACCATAAAGGCACATATTGAAAACATTAATACACATCATAAACAAATTGATACTGAGCTCAAATTCCAACAGAATATAGTATTTTATTAAGTATAGTTTTTCACGGTGTAAATAATTACATGGAGTTAATTTGTTTGGCTTCAAAACCCAGAGAGAAATAACTCACAATCAATGGCTTGGATCCACCCTAAGTTTAGTTTCACTGAAATCAATGGAATTGAAGATGTTCCTTGAAACAGCAGAAATTCAAAGGGATTTTTCCTTTATTTGGAAAATAAATATTTCCTTTATTTGATATTTCCTTTATTTGATTGTTGCAATTTCCTATGTGAAACCCTCCAATCCTCACTTGATGAATAACTATACAGACAGTTATGCTGCAGTGTGTTACATCTATTCATAGATTGGTCTTTCCCATGTATTTCTTTATTTTACTTTAGTTAAATGTATTAGATTTATATGCTGCCTATCTCACTACCCAGAGTGATTACCAATGGCATAAAGGCATAGATATAAAAGCACTAGCTGGATACCCATGCTTCACAACAAAACTATGTGATTGGGCTATGCAAGAGAAATTCGGTTCACAATCTGTTGGGCTCAATGGTAGTCGGTGATTGAAATACATCAGAGAATATCACTCCCGCTGCCTTGAGTCTGGAAGCAATTCCATAGGTGGAAGGCAGAGACATTTTGGTGACGTAACAACGTTTAGTACTGTAAGGAGCCCCAGACCGCTCCTGAGTGAAGGAGTGGAACATCTGCCAGTTTGAACTGAGGTAACAGAATATGAGGCAACTGGCAGTTGTAACAAAGTTCTTTTCAGGTGGGGAGGGGGAATAATACAATACAATACAATAGCAGAGTTGGAAGGGACCTTGTAGGTCTTCTAGTCCAACCCCCTGCATGGGCAGAAACCTTATACCATTTCAGGCAAATGGCTGTCTAACATCTTTTTAAAGACTTCCAGGGTTGGGGCATTCACAACTGCTGGAGGCAAGCTGTTCCAGAGGTTAATTGTTCTTACTGTTAGGAAATTTCTCCTTAGTTCTAAGTTGCTTCTCTCCTTGGTTAGTTTCCACCCATTGCTCCTTGTCCTGCCCCCAGGTGCCTTGGAGAAAAGTTTGACTCCCTCTTCTTTGTGGCACCCTCTGAGATATCGGAACACTGCTATCATGTCTCCCCTGGTCCTTCTCTTCATCAAACTAGACATACCCAGCTCCTGCAGCCGTTCTTCATATGTCTTAGTCTCCAGTCCTCTAATCATCTTGGTTGCTCTTCTTTGCACTCTTTCCAGAGTCTCCACGTCTTTTCTACATCGTGGCGACCAAAACTGTATGCAGTATTCCAAGTGTGGCCTTACCAAGGCACTATACAGTGGCATTAACACTTCACGCGATCTAGATTCTATCCCTCTGTTGATGCAGCCTAGAACTGTGTTGGCTTTTTTGGCAGCTGCTGCATACTGCTGGCTCATATTTAAATGGTTGTCCACTAGGATTCCGAGATCCCTCTCACAGTTGCTACTATTGAGCAAGGTACCACCTATACTGTACTTGTGCATTTGGTTTTTCTTGCCTATATGTAGGACCTTACTTTTTTCACAATTGAATTTCATTTTATTAGACAGTGCCCAATGTTCAAGTTTGTCTAGATCCTTCTGTATCTTAAGCCTATCTTCTGGAGTGTTGGCTATTCCTGCCAGCTTGGTGTCGTCTGCGAATTTGATGAGTTCCCCATTTATCCCCTCATCCAAATCGTTGATGAAGATGTTAAAGAGTACTGGGCCTAAAACAGAGCCTTGGGGGATAGAATAGAATAGAACTCCTTAATATCAGAGTATGTTAATTACTGTATAAGAAATACTAATGATCTGATGGTTATTTTGAAAAATCCTTTTTAGCGAGCCCCTAAAAGCCAAGACGAACATACGTGCCAAATTTCAAGTTTGTAGGCTTTATGGTTCTGGAGAGAGAGAGAGAGAGAGAACCATAGGGAATCATTTGTCTCTCAATCAGCCACATCTAGCATGGTGTGCCCCCATCAATGCCCAATACCACCTGGTAGAGTCGGGTTTTAAGGTGCTTCAAGAAGACCAGAAGGGTGGAAATGGATCTCACCTCTGGTGACAAGATGTTCCAGACATTTTATTTTTTATTTATTTTATTTATTTTATTTTATTAAATTTATACCCCGCCCTTCTCCTTGTTAGGACCCAGGGCGGCGCACAGGCATTATTAAAACCACAAAAATACAATAAATATCAATTTAAAATATATTAAATTAGTTAACCCGTGCTAAAACCCATGTTAAAAACCTTCCCAAATTATAATTTATTTTTAAAAAGTCAGAAACGGGGGGCTATCCTAGGCCGGCTTGTTGAAATAAATACGTCTTAAGACGTTGGCGGAAGAGGCGGAGGTCCGAGATAGTGCGAAGGTCGGGGGGTAGGTCGTTCCAGAGGGCCGGGCCCGCCACAGAGAAGGCCCTTCCCCTGGGTGTCGCCAACCGGCATTGCCCCGCCGACGGCACCCGGAGAAGGCCCTCTCTGTGGGAGCGGATCGGACGAAGGGATGTATGGGGCAGGAGGCGGTCTCGTATATAGCTAGGCCCCGAGCCATGAAGCGATTTAAAGATGGTTGTCAACACCTTGAAGCGCACTCGAAAGGCCACAGGCAGCCAGTGCAGCTCGCGCAGGAGAGATGTTACGTGGGTTTGCCTTGAGGCACCCATAATCACCCGCGCGGCCGTATTCTGTACTAACTGTAGCTTTCGAGTGCACCTCAAGGGGAGCCCCATGTAGAGAGCGTTGCAGTAATCCAGCCGGGATGTCACAAGCGCTTGAGTGACTGTGCGAAGGGCTCCCCGGTCCAGTAAGGGGCGCAACTGGCGTATCAGGCGTACCTGATAGAACGCCCCCCTGGCCACGGCCGCCACATGGTCCTCCATGGACAGCCGGGAATCCAGGAGGACACCCAAGTTGCGCGCCCTCTCCACGGGGGCCAGTTGTTCGCCCCCAATGGCCAGTGTTGGACTTAACTGGCTGAACCGGTTGAATTTTATAATTACTTTTGCTTAATAAATGAAACACTAAATTTACTAACTTTCTTAATATTTCTTACCCAATAGATCACTGTATCACAGTGTTTTAGGTCAAATCACAGGTGATCACATTGAACCCATGCAAGTACACTATTACCAATGGTTCTCTAGCCAATAATTATTTATTGAGTAAAACAATGCACAATTCTTTAACTTAATTGATTCTATAATCTAAGTTTTTTCCTAATGTTCAACTTGATTCTTCTTTCTGTAATAAACACACATATACAGAGGCATGTATGTAGGTCTGTGTGGTGAATAAAAAAACATGTATTTGTCCTTCCTGTGGGAGACATCCATTCGGCTATTTTAATTTTGATTGATTAAACGTTCTTGTTCCCTCAATTTCAGTCTTTCTCTTAAGACTTAATTCCTGATTACTGGAGACTCTTGTTGTCTTTCTCTTAACTTGGTCTAGATTGTATGACCCCTTGTTAATGTGTGATGCACACAAATGGACACAAAACGCAGTCTGGAGTCTGACCTATGCAGATGTCTGCTTTTAATACACAAAAAATCTTATTTTCATCAACAAAAGCAAAACATGAGGGAACAGAATGATGGAAGATATGGTTTTGTTGATAGTATATTTGGCTTTCCAAGATGCCTCTGACAAAATATCTCACCAAAGGCTCTGGAGGGAAACTGTCAGAAGGAATAAATGAGCAAATGTCACACCGGTGAGATGTGAAAGCAGGGCCTCTCAGGGTCTGAAGCTGAGATTTGTACTTTTTAACGTATAAATAATCTAGAGTTAGGACTCAGAAGGGAAGCATCTGTGATACCAAGCTGATGAAAGCAAAAATTGTGTGTGTGTGTTTTTTTAAAAAGACCAAATAGAAAATCACAAAACTTGATAAACCAAAATAAAATCAAATATATTAACACAGCCTAAGTCACTGAGTATATTCCAAAAAAAGCCAATCCAGAAACATGTTGTCTATTTAATTATGATAAATTTGTTAACATGATATGACATACTGATCCTCTGCTGTTGTGTGAATCATCTAGTTGTCCTAATACATTTTTATTGGCTACAGCATTCACATTTTTTTACTTTTACATGACGACGTAAAAATCTATGTTTTATATCCTCATTAAAGACAGCCATACTATACAGTATTTTATAGGTCAGTACAACTTTTTAAAGTTTCTTGTTTGCGCAGTGCAACCATCTGCCATGCCTGTCCATCTGCTATGCCTGTTAACTGGAAGTTGATTGACATTTTTACATGTTATTGAAATATCTTTCTTAGACACCCTGAAACAGGAATAGTTCTTATCTTATCATCTTATATAACTGTAATTAAACCAAGTAATCAGAATATCATATGTAGCTTGAAGCTCAGTTTACTAAAGCCAAGATATGGCTGAATGGATTATGTGGAGAACTGAAACTATAATTTAATTATTTTCATAATGTGAGATGGACCAGTGGAAAGTGCAATTCCAGAGGCATTCTTGGCTTCATGACTATAATAATCTGAACACACATTAGACAGGGAAGAGGAGGGCAAGCAAGCATGAATAAATAGAGCCTTTACCAAGGGGCCAGGCAAAATTTGATTATCTTGTCCAAGCTTCAGGCCTTTTAAACAAGAGTTATTTCTTCTAATATGTGGATATTATTGGCTATAGGGCTGCCTTAGGGCTGCTATGACCTTGTGTTCTACATGCCTCCAACAATGGCCATCTTAATTAACGTCACAAGAGTGCCTGGATGGCCATGTTCTGAAGCACTTTTCCTGAGAAAATAATATTAGCAACAGCCAATATTTAGACAAATCTTTCACCACCAATGGTTAAGAATAAGTTGCTAGCTAGCAGATGGTTTTAGGCAGTGAGAAAAATTGCATGGAGAAATAAACACTTAAGATGGGAGTACATTTTTTTAAATGTTCTTGATGCTGGTGCTGGCATACAAGAAAATAAAGTTGAGTTTTATTTAGGAAATAATCTGGTTACAAGCAGTCTTACATCAGTTAACCCTCTCTAAATTAGAGGGGAGTGGTAAAGGCCCTGAGAATCTAATATTAACCAGTAAGAAAGATGTTACATGCAAAGTAAGAGAAGGGAAGGATATGTAATTGCAGAGTTCCTCTTTTAACTATCTTTACAATGACTGTCCCTAGTGGCCAATAAATTTGTAGAGGACAGAAAGCTGAAGCATGTGAAACTGAATTCCAGCTGTTTCACAGAATGATTAAGTCAATTGGAGCTCATTGGGTCCTTATTTCAAAGATAAGTGTGTATAATCAAAGCTATGGTTTTCCCAGTTGCAATCTATGGCTGCAAAAGTTGGACCATAAGGAAGGCTGAGCGCCAAAGAATTGAGGCCTTTGAACTATGGTGCTGGAGAAAACTCCTGCGAGTCCCTTGGACTGCAAGATGATCAAACTGGTCAGTCCTAGAGGAGATCAACCCTGATTGCTCTTTATAAGGCCAGATCCTGAAGATGAAACTCAAATACTTTGGCCACCTAATGAGAAGAAAGGATTCACTGAAGAAGAGCCTAATGCTGGGAATGATTGAGGACAAAAGAAGAAGGAAACAACAGAGAATGAGGTGGTTGGAGGGAGTCACCAAAGCAGTCGGTGTGAGCTTAAATGGACTCCAGAGGACGGTAGAGGACAGGAGGGCCTGGAGGAGCGTTGTCCATGGGGCCCCAATGGCTCGGACATGACTTTGCAGTTTACATTTCAGAGCAGCAGAGTGCTTAAGATTCTGTTTCAATTCAGATCTGTTTAAGCTCCCATTGGTTGACTTAGTTGCTATGCCTATTCATTGGATGACCTTGTTCCCATGTCTCTCCCAGTCATTAATATTTTAACAAGACCACTGTGGTCATTAAGTAAATATGTAGCCATTAAGTGAATGCCATGTCAATAAGTAAATCAATGGTTCACCCTGGGCACAGTTGTGCATAAACTGGGAAAAAATGCCAGTTTTGTGCAAAAATGTCATAAACAGCAGACACATGACTGCAAGTCACTAGAAACAACTATAGATATTGTCATGTTTGCCCCCTTTAGTTACATGACCCACAGTCATAAAAAAGGGGACGACAGAGAATGAGGTGGCTGGATGGAATCACCAAAGCAGTAGGTGTGAACTTAAATGGACTCCAGAGGATGGTAGAGCATAGGAAGGCCTGGAGGAGCGTTGTCCATGGGGTCGCAATGGGTCAGACATTGCTTCACAACTAACAACAAATTGAATTGAAATTGAAATTGAAATTTATTAACCGCACCCTCTCCCCACAGGGACCCGGGGCGGTGCACAGGCAAAGCTAAAAACAATATACAATAAAATACAACATACATACATTAAAATAGAATTAAATAATATTACCCGTGCTAAAAATATAAGATTAAGAACCCATTAAAATATTTGGAGTCAATAGACAGAGAGAACTATTCAAGGCCGGCCAGTCGAAAGAGATAGGTCTTCAATTTTACACGGAAGGAGCGGATATATATAATGAATATAGACTTTCTTTACTAGTTATTATCTCTAAAATATCTGTCAACTGCAGTACTGTATGAATTCATTCGCACCTACTGTCCCCATCTGAGTTCAAGTCATCATCGCAATATTAGATCTCCCTTTTCTTCAAAAGGAACAGCTTTTCTGGATTTACAGCTGAAAGCCTCAAAGCAGTTAAGCTAATTGAAAGATGGGCTTCCTTTTCAAGAAGACACTTCAGCAGAATGCCAGTGTCTTCTTGAAAAGCTATGGTTGCTTTATAGTTTTCAGATGGAGATGCAGAAAGTCCTTCTCTTTATAGAACAGTTTGTATAGACTTATTGAAATGTCGGAAAGTGAGTCCAAATTGCCAGCAAGAGAAGACTTTTATCAGTTACAGTATGAATTTTGGGGTCATCTTTCATATCACAGAGGTTCTCCAGAGCAAGAATCACTAGCTTTTTTTTTTCTTCATTTGTCAAAGCTTTGTTAATTTGTTTCAGTATGTATTGCAATTGTAATTGGATTTGTGTGGTGTGGATTCAAAAGGTGTCATCCAAACATAAGGGCAGCCTTGTGTTTGGTTACAAAATTCCTAGAAAAATCATGGTGCATCATTGTTTTCATTGGGTACAAGCTTTCATAATGCCTGAACAACACCTAACATTGCAAGATAGAGAAAAAGCTACTTGTCTCTAAAAATGTTGTATGTTATTATTTACTAGCTAATAGCCCGGCGTTGCATGGGTATTTATTTATAGTGGGAAAATGTCTGGACCAAATGTAATTTCTAATGTTGGATTTTCCCCCTTACCAGAGGGAGCCCCTTTGTGGCATACTGTGAAGCCGTTACCATGGCAACTCCACTGCACTGTACAGTACAAGCCATTTTATGGCAATACAGTAGACATTATTTAAAGGCACAACAGGCTGCATCTTAACAGAACACACACCCTGAGGGGTGTGAGGGGTGTTTTGGAGTATTTTTCTCCAGAGAGCATGTCATCCATGTACCAAGTTTGGTTGAAATTGCTCAAGGTGTTCCAGAGTTATGCTGGAACACAGAGACAGACAGATGGACGGACGGACGGATGTGTGTGTTATGTCAAAGCACCTGGTATGCCCAAATATGGGAGGGAGCACACTGCTGCTAGGGTGGAGCTCAAAGGCAAAAGGGAAGCAGTATGCGCCCTCCCATATTTGGGCATACCAGGTGCTTTGACATAACACTTACGTATTTCCTTGGCTCAGCTGATAAGGGAGGAGAGCTTGTGGCTTAGTGGCTAATACAACTGCCTAATATGTAAAAACAGCCCAGGTTCAAATCCCAGTAAGGGTATGGCTAGCTGATGAGAGTTAAATAGCTTCTACCCATTTACCTTAACCAATAAAATTCAGGAGCCTTAATCAGTACATCCTTCAGAATTCTTCCCCCCTCATCTCCATTTTTTTAGATGAAAGTAGGTGGAGGCAACGCCTGGAGTTTATTTTTTACATATCCATATCTATAAAGTCTTCTAAACTCAGAACCAGAAATTTAAAAATCTTATTATCTTCTATCTTCTAAATATATAAAAATCTGTGTGTGTGTGTGTGTGTGTGTTTGTGTTTGTGTGTGTGTGTGTGTGTGTGTGTGTGTTCCAGCATAACTCTAGAATGCCTTGAGCAATTTCAACCAAACTTGGTACACAGATGACTTATTCTCTGGAAACAAATACTGTGGAGCATAAGACACCCCTAACACACCTCAGGGTGTGTGTTCTGTTAAGATACAACATGTGCCTTAAAATGGCTTCTACTGTACAGCGCAGTGGAGTTGCCATCATAACGGCTCCACAAAGGGGCTCCCTCTGGTAAGGGGGAAAATCCAACATTAGAAATTACATTTGGTCCGGACATTTTCCCCTATAAATAAATACCCGGGCAATGCCGTATTATCAACTAGTCTATATAAATAAAAATGTAAAATAGTTTGTACGAAGCCGCTAATCTCAAAAACTACTGCACCGATTTACCTCAAATTTTCACACAATGTTCCCAAGGACTTCCGATAATAGAATACGTACTCATTTTGTGCCTAGCACGCGTGTGTCATCTGCAAGGTACACAAATGTAAAATGTACCCACTGATCAGATTTTCACCTCCCTGTAGCCCCACCCATCCAACAGTCATTTCCTCAGCAACGTATGGAGGCCTCTTAGAGCCAAAAGGCACTGAGATAGCAAACTCCCAGGTGGCCCAGAGAGAGAGAGAGAGAGAGAGAGAGAGAGAGAGAGAGAGAGAGAGAGAGAGAGAGAGAGAGAGAGAGAGAGAGAGAGAGATACATTTTAATAAAAGAGGGTCTAGGGGAGACATGATAGCAGCCTTCCAATATCTCAGGGGTTGCCACAAAGAAGAGGAAGTCAAGCTATTCTCCAAAGCACCAGAGGGCAGAACAAGAAGCAATTAACCAGTGGAACAGCTTGCCTCCAGAAGTTGTGAATGCCCCAACACTGCAAGTCTTTAAGAAGATGTTGGATAGCCATTTGTCTGAAATGGTATAGGGCTTCCTGCCTAGGCAGGGAGTTGGACTAGATGACTTCCAAGGTCCCTTCCAACTCTGCTATTGTATTATTGTATTATAGTAGGTAGGTAGATAGAGGGATAGATAGAGAGGGAGAAATAAGGTAGGTAGGTAGGTGGATAGATAGATAGATAGATAGATAGATAGATAGATAGATAGATAGATAGATAGATAGATAGATAGATAGATAGATAGATAGATAGAGATACAGTAGGTAGGTAGGTAGGTAGGTAGGTAGGTAGGTAGGTAGGTAGGTAGGGGGATAGATAGATATGGAGAAATACAGTAGGTAGGTAGGTAGAGGGATAGATAGAGAGGGAGAAATACAGTAGGTATGTA
This sequence comes from Rhabdophis nuchalis, assembly GCA_039707465.1. NCBI lineage: Eukaryota > Metazoa > Chordata > Lepidosauria > Squamata > Natricidae > Rhabdophis > Rhabdophis nuchalis. Next base: position 93,470,098 of record CM077645.1, on the reverse strand, counting down.
GGAAGGTAGGGAGATAGAGGGAGAAAGGAAGAAATACAGTAGGTAGGTGGGTAGGGGGATAGATAGAGAGGGAGAAAGGAAGAAATACAGTAGGTAGGTGGGTAGGGGGATAGATAGAGAGGGAGAAATACAGTAGGTGGGTAGGTAGAGGGATAGATAGAGAGAGAGAAATACAGTAGGTAGGCAGGTAGGTAGATAGGGGGATAGATAGAGAGGGAGAAATACAGTAGGTAGGTAGGTAGGTAGGTAGGCAGGCAGGCAGGCAGGCAGGCAGGCAGGCAGGCAGGCAGACAGACAGACAGACAGACAGACAGACAGACAGACAGACAGACAGATAGATAGATAGATAAAGGAAGAAATACAATAGGTAGGTAAGTAGAGGGATAGACAGAGAGGGAGAAATACTGTAGGTAGGTAGGTGGGTAGGTAGGTAGGTGTATAGATAGGGAGAAATACAGTAGGTAGGTAGGTAGAGGAATAGAGAGAGAGGGAGAAATACAGTAGGTAGGTAGGTAGAGGGATAGAGAGGGAGAAATACAGTAGGTAGGTAGGTAGGTAGAGGGAGAAAGGAAGAAATACAGTAGGTAGGTAGGTAGAGGGATAGATAGAGAGGGAGAAATACGGTAGGTAGAGGGATAGATAGAGAGGGAGAAATACAGTAGGTAGGTAGGTTTGGGGTTATATGGTGGTTGAGTGTATGTGTGCAGGTGTAGATCTACACACAGATTGGTTGGCCATTTAACCAGACTGGGCCACAGCAACGCGTGGCTGGGTATAGCTAGTAGCTAATAAAATGCTGAAAATCCACACTGTGCTTTCATTTTTTCCTCTAGAGAGCTATAATTAAAAAACAAAGCACAATGGGAAATGATATATGCTGTTTACACTTACTCTGACAATGCTTGGGATCAGGTTAGAGAAAGCCCAAATAAAATAAATTTCTTTTTGGTTTACTTGCCGAACTCTTTCCCCATAATCTCGAATGCAGATTCAGAGAAGATTGGTTCCTGTTAATATTTAAATAGGCTTCTGAAAACTATTTTCAGGTAATGAAATAGCATGGCTTTTGAACTTCAATCCACAAGCGTAGTGCTCATGAGTGTTTCAATCTCTTAACTGAATTAGGAAATCACCAGCCTGTAAAACGGTGCATGTTCTTTACATCATCCTCCCATTTAGGTCAATTTGCAGAAGGCAGTTTGGCTTCAAACAATTAACATTTCACAGCCGAAGCAAACTCAGATGAATGCCTTCTTTCTCTAAAGCGTTATTATTTGCATTTAAGTGGAACTTGCATGTTCAAAAGAAAATACAAATTATGTGAGAAGAGCTGTCCTTGATGTTGAAGTATTTTTCCCCTTTTTATTGCTGATTTCCTGCTGGACATATATCTGTATGAAAGGAATACCTTTGCCTTGGTATTGGTACTCCAATTCCCTGAACATTGTATCTGAGATATACAATTCTTCCATAATAATGCATTATGAATAATAATTGTATTGAGCTGAATATGTATAACATTCTATAAGAGCTGTGGTGGCGCAGTGATTAGAGCTTAATACTGCAGGCTACTTCTGCTGACTGCAGGCTGACTGCAATTTGGCAGTTCAAATCTCACCAGGCTCAAGGTTGACTCAGCCTTCCATTCTTCCGATGTGGGTAAAATGAGGATCCAGATTGTTGGGGGCAAATATGGCGACTCTGTAAACCACTTAGACAGGGCTGAAAAAGCACTGTGAAGCAGTATATAAGTGCTATTGGTATTGCTATTTGATAACACTAAGTGGCAATAAATCTTCTAAATCAATCAATAGAAGTGGGCACCCATTTTTTTGTGCAATGTTTTAACTAAGGTGACCAGACGTCCCACTTTTGGCGGGACAGTCCCGATTTTTAACAATTTGTCCCGCATCCCGCGGCATTTTAAAAAAGTTCTGATTTTTGGAAAGAATGTACGACAAGCTAAGGAACGGTGGGAGAACGGGAAGGGAATATACGGTTTTCGGCGGCCATGTGGCTATTTCGCCAGGATATGAGTTTTATATTATTTTTGTTAATTTTATAATGTTAAGGAGTGGGGCGAAGGAGCGAGCGAGCAGGCGGGCAAGCAAAGACTCTTCGTCCGGCTGGCTCGGGCAGCGGGGCTCGATGCCTCTCCTCCCTGCCCTGGAAATGCGTGTGTGCCCATCCTAGTAGTGTCCATGTGTTTTCGCTTCACTGCGCCATCCAGAAAAGGAAAGCCGGCGGGGGTGGGGAGGAAAGGACAGAGGGGGAAGCGGGAATTGCGAGGATATCTTTGGTCACATCTCACCTCCTGTGGGAAGCTCTCATTTGCTCTGGGTAGATCTTTCCCCGTCCTTCCAAGTCACCCCTGGGATGTTCCGGAGCGATCGTTTGTGCGTGCGTGCGTGTGCGTGCTTGTGCATATCTCTGTGTGTGTTTTTAATTCCACCCACACCCCTTTCCATCTACTTGGCGCTGACCGTGCAAAGGTGTGTGGATTTGTGGAAAACGCTTTCGGATCCAGCATGCGCAGTTGATCTTGTGTGTTTGTGTGTGTGTGTGTGTATGGGGGGTGTTGTGTTGTGTGGGTTTGTGTATATGTGCGCGTCCCACCCTTCCACTTTTCGGTTACAAAGTGCCTTTTTTCCTGAAGCGACGGGGAAAGCTAGTTCTGAAGCCTGGCGTGCTTCTGATCCCCCCCCCCCCTTCTTGTAGTTGCAAGCGAGCCGAAGAAAGTTTTCCTTCCTGCCGCTGGAAGTCGCCAGGAGGCGAAGAAACGATGGCAAAGTATATTACAATACTATTTTTGCGTTCTATGAAAATTTTTGTTACTCCATATAGACCAAATTTTTATTCAAGACACTCCCCCCGCCCCCGGGTCAAAGTTGTCCCGCATTACCAATGTTAAAATCTGGTCACCTTAGTTTTAACTGTATCACACATACAGATGAAAAATATATAACTGTCCTTCAAAAGTATAATATATAGCAGTCAGCAGTTTGTAATGGTAAGAACATCTCTGTATGTGTGCGCAAATAAACATTTCATGAGGAAAGCAGGAAAAGAAAGTCAAATGTGTTATATTATCATTGTGACTGGTAGCCATTGATAGTCTCTTTAAAAAAAAAATCTGCCTTTTCTTTAAAAATACAACTCAAGGTGATAAGCATACTAACACTCTTTCTTCCTCCTATTTTCCCAACAACAACAATCCTACCAGCAGCAGTGGGTTTCATATTTTGTTGCCACTGGTTTGTTGCGTGCATGCCCGCTCACCTCCTGGGCACACGGGCCCCTTCCAGACATGCGCCCGGCCTTCTGCGCATGTGCTTTGCTTACATGTGTGCCTTCCACACATGCGCTCAGCCTCAAAAACGTGCCTAAATAGGACGGCATAGAGCCGGGGCAGGTGGGCATGCCCACCTGTGATTTCCGCTGCCGGTTTGGGAGGACCAGTCCAAACCTGCTGAATACTACCTCTGCCTACGAGGTAGCCTGGGCTGGGGCAAAGTGACTGGCCCAAAGTCAGCCAACAAGATTTTCATGTTTAAGGCAGGACTAGAATTCCTGGTGCCCAGTTTCTAGACTGCTTGCCTTAATCACTACACCAAATTGACTCTTTCTCTCCCTCTAGTCTTGTCCTCCTTACATTTGTCTAAACCAGTGCTTCTCAATTATTTTCTGTCATGCCCCCCTAGGAAGAAGAAAACATTTCGCGCCCTCCGCGCGACTGTAAATAGTATCATCCGGGTCTAAAAGTCACACGGGCGGGTTTGGCTAATCAGGATAGAGCATCATGTCTATCCAATCAGGTCTGTTCTCCTCAAAAGGGAGGATACAGAGACATAAACACGGGGCTTGGCTTGTTATGACAGTGTTTGCCGAGGTCAAACGCGCCCCCCTTTACGGAGCCTTGCGCCCCCCACTATTTGAGAAGCACTGGTCTAAACCTATACAATACACCAGTGATGGCAAACATTTTCAGCACCAAGTGCCTGAACTGGAATGTGCATGTGCACATGCATGCATGTGCCAGAGCACCAGAAACCCAAAGACCAGGTCACCTGTGCACATGCATATGGCGGCCAGCTGGCCTTTGTGCATGCTGGAGTGTCAGCTGGCCAGCACGCATGCATCCACAGAAATCAGAAAACCAGCTGGTGACGGTACACGTGCTCACAGAGAGGGCTCTGCATGCCATCTCTGCCACACATGCCATAGGTTCGCCATCACGGGAATGGACCTCAATTACTGCCTTTATTGTGCCGTTCAAAGTGCTTAAAAGGAACGTTATGACCAGTGGACACATTTACAACCATCACAATCTCTTTCATTCACACAATTTCCATTTTCATACTTCACAATTGGCTTCCAACAAGCAAAATGAATGGAAAATTTGGTAGTGAAATTGCAAGTCACAGTCACATGATATGATACCTTGCTTAACACCCACTGTGGCTCACTTAATGACTGAATGGGAAGTAACATTATTAGTCCATCTTAATCATGTGAGGAGGTGACATGGTGGCTCAGTGGCTAAGACACTGAGCTTGTCAATCAGAAAAGTCGGCAGTTTGAATCCATAGCACCGCGTAACGGAGCGAGCTCCCGTTACTTGTCCCAGCTTCTGCCAACCTAGCAGTTTGAAAGCATGTAAAAATGCAAGTAGAAAAATAGGAACCACCTTTGGTGGAAAGGTAACAGCATTCTGTGTGCCTTTGGCATTTAGTCATGCCGGCCACATGATCATGGAGACATCTTCGGACAGCACTGGCTCTTCGGCTTTGAAACGGAGATGAGCACCGCCCCTTAGAGTCGGGAACGACTAGCACATATGTGCGAGGGGAACTTTTACTTCACCTTTTAGTCATGTGAGGATCGTCAAGTAAGGACTGCCTGTATTCAACTTTGCTACATCCAGCAGTAGCACGTTCCATGCAATATTTACCAAAATATAAGATTATCTGAATAAACCAGAATAATATTATCTCTTCCCCCAAAGGATGATTAGAAACAGTACTCAATGTCTATTAATATATTCTCAGACTAAGACAATATTTTTATTTTAAAAATAAGTAAGATGGAGAGGAGAAAAAAATAGTCTTTCTTTCAGTAAGCATAGTATGAGTTATGTAAAGAACTTCTTTTTATTGATTCTGAACCTGCCATCAAACACACATTTGGAATTTTGTTGACAACATTTTCATAAAGGCGACATATTTTCACTAATAGCAATGAAAACCCAATATTTCCCATCTGTCATAAATATGAAAATTATATAACCTACTTATGGAAGAGACAAAAATCTGTCAATTATACTTTGTAAAATACACATTGCATACACAAAAGGCATTTATTCTGTGAATCTTTCAGAAAGGGACAAACTGCCCCCTTTAGAATCTCACAGATTTTAACTATTATTAAATATATACCATTAAGAGGAAAGATCACCTCTGCTTTAATGTGTCAAGGTAATTCAGAAATTACCAGGATGAATCAAAAGTGGGAACTAAGATTGCCGGGAGAAATATCAACAATCTCAGATATGCAGATGATACCCCTCTAATGACAGAAAGTGAAGAGGAACTAAAGAGCCTATTGATGTGGGTGAAGAAGGAGAGTGCAAAAGTTGGCTTGAAACTCAACATTAAGAAAATTAAGATCATGGCATCTGGCTCTCTCAATTCCTGGCAAATAGATGGGGAAGAAATGGAGGTAGTGACAGACTTTATTTTCCTGGGCTCCAAGATCACTTCAGATGGGACTCCAGCCAAGAAATTAAAAGACGCTTGCTCCTGGAGAGGAAAGCAATGGCAAATCTAGACAGCATACTAAAAAAAACCCCCAAAGAGTAAGAAAATAATGAGGGGGGGGGGGAGAAATAAGGAAATAAGAGAGAAAAAGTGAGAAAATTCCAGATAAGAATACAAAGTGAAGAGAAAGAGATCTGTATTCATGATAAAGGAGAAATATGTCCTGTTCAGGCTAAATATATGCAAGCACGTCAAGAGGTGGTTGCAAAATTAACTCTTACGCTTTCTGAAGTAAATATAGGTAATCCTCGAGCTATGACCAAAATGAAGCCTGCCCATCATGGTCATAACCTTGATGGTTATAAATTGGGTCACCCATGGGACCAACCTGAATTTAGGACATTTTTATAATGGTTGCTAATCAAATCTGTCAGAGTTTGTTGCAGAATAATCAAATCCAGAAAATGCACACAGATAACTGATTCAAATGGATTCATGAACTTCTATATATACATAACTAGCTGTACCCAGCCATGCGTTGCTGCAACCCAGTCTGCTTAAATGGCCAACCAATCTGTGTGTAGATCTACACCTGCACACACAAACATGTACTCACAACCACTGTATAACCCCCAACCTACCTACCTACTGTATTTCCCCCCTCTCTCTCTATCCCTCTACCTACCTACCTGTAATTTCTCCCTCCCTCTCTATCCCTCTACCTACCTACCTACCTACCTACCTACCGTATTTTCCCCATCTCTCTCTATCCCTCTACCTACCTACTGTATTTCTCCATCTCTCTATCCCTCTATCTACCTACCTATTGTAATTTCTCCCTCTCTCTCTCGCTATCCACCTACCTACCTACCTACCTACCTACCTACCTACCTACCTACCTACCTACCTACCTATTGTATTTTTCCCTCTCTCTCTCTTTATCCTGCGCATCTGAGACGGCACGGGAGTTCATGGCCTCCATGACAGTCATGGACCTGACCCAGTTAGTTCATGACCCCACCCACACTGGAGGACACACATTGGACTTAGTTTTTGCCTCCAGCCAGTGGCTGAGTGATCTTGGTTTACGGGAAATAGCCGTTGAACCCTTGTCATCGTCAGATCACTCTCTCCTTCGGCTAGGCTTTCCAACCGCTACATCCCACCGCAGGGAGGCGGAAGCAGTGAGATGGTTCCGCCCCAGGTGCCTGATGGACCCTGAGAGGTTCCAGATGGAGCTTGGGCCAATACCTGAGACTCTGACCTGCGACTTGACTGAGGACCTAGTGGCCGCTTGGAATAGTGCAGCCACGGGGGCCCTGGACCGGGTCGTGCCTTTGCAGCCTCTCACCCGGCACCGAACCACCTTGACCCCTTGGTTTTCCGAGGAGCTGAGGGTGATGAAACATCAGAAGAGATGCTTAGAGAGTGGTTGGAGGGCCACCCGCTCCGAGTCTGACCGGACACTGGTAAGGTCGCATTTGAAGACCTACCTAATGGCGATAAAAGCGGCGAAACGTAATTATTTCTCCACTCTTACCGCGTCTGCAGATAACCGCCCTGCTGCCCTGTTTAGGGTGACCCGCTCCCTCCTTCACCAGAGGGCGCCGGATGCCCTCTTGCAGGGTCGTGCGGAGGAATTTGGGTGTTATCTGCATGATAAAATCGATCAGATCCGGGACAGGTTGGCCTCCGATTGGACTAGTTCAGACGGGCTGACGGAGGCAGGTCTTGAGTCTGTTATCTGGGAAGAGTTCGATCCTGGGAATCCTGAGGACATGGACAGGATGCTGGGGCGGCTGAACGCCACCACATGTTTATTGGACCCGTGTCCCTCCTGGTTGGTATTGGCCTCCCGGGAGGTTACACGAGGCTGGCTCCAGGGAATTGTCAACACTTCTTTGAGTGAGGGGTTTCTGCTGGCCGCTTTGAAAGAGGTGGTGGTGAGGCCCCTCCTCAAGAAGCCCTCCCTGGACCCGGCTGTGTGGGCCAACGACCGTCCAGTCTCCAACCTTCGATTTCTTCCGAAGGTTATTGAGAGTGTGGTGGCGCGACAACTCCCTCAGCACCTGGAGGAAACTGTCTATCTGGACCTGCGCCAGTCCGGCTTCTGGCCTGGGCACAGCACAGAGACGGCATTGGTCGCGTTGGTGGATGATCTCTGGAGGGCTTGGGATAGGGGTTTTTCCTCTATCCTGGTCCTGTTAGATCTCTCAACGGCTTTTGATACCATCGACCATGGTATCATGTTGCGCCGGCTGGAGGGAGTGGGGGGCACCGTTTAACGGTGGTTCTCCTCCTACCTTTCTGACCGGTCGCAATTTGTGTTGGCAGGAGAGCAGAGGTCAACGTCGAGGTGCCTCACTTGTGGGGTACCACAGGGGTCGGTCCTCTCGCCTCTCCTGTTCAACATTTATATGAAGCCGTTGGGTGAGATCATCCGTGGTTTTGGGGTAGAATTCCACCAGTACGCTGACGATACTCAGCTGTACATCTCTACCCCGGACCACCCCAACGATGCCGTGGAAGTGATGTCCAGATGTCTGGAGGCCGTGCGAGTCTGGATGGGGAGAAACAGGCTCCGACTCAACCCGTCCAAGACTGAGTGGCTGTGGCTTCCAGCGTCATGATATAGCCAGTTGGTGCCAGCTCTGGCTATTGGGGGCAAGTCATTGGCCCCCACAGAGAGGGCTCACAACTTGGGCATCCTCCTGGACTCTCGGCTGTCTCTAGAAGACCATATGACAGCCGTGGCCAGGGGGGCTTTTTATCAGGTCCGCCTGATACGCCAGTTGCGCCCCTTTCTGGATCGTGACACTTTACGCATGGTCACTCAAGCCCTCGTCATCTCCCGCCTGGACTACTGCAACAGTCTCTACATGGGGCTTCCCTTGAAGTGCACACAGAGGCTCCAGTTAGTTCAGAATGCGGCCGCGCAGGGGATTCTGGGAGCCTCCAGATGCTCCCACATGACACCTCTCCTGCGCGAGCTGCACTGGCTGCCTGTGGCTTTTCGGGTGCGCTTCAAGGTACTAGCGCTCCATGGCTCGGGACCTAGCTATTTGCGGGATCGGATCCTGCCGCATACATCCTCACGGCCGATTCGCTCCCACAGAGAGGGACTTCTCCGGGTGCCGTCCACTAGACTTTGTCAGCGGGCGACGCCCAGGGGAAGGGCTCTCTCTGTGACGGGCCCAGCCCTCTGGAATGACCTTCCCCCCGACATTAGAACAACCACGGACCTCCGCTCCTTCCGTCTGAAATTAAAAACATATTTTTTCTGCTTGGCCGGCCTGGGGTAGTCTCTCTCTATGGGGTTTTAGTTGTTTAGGGAATTTTAGTTATAATGGGTATTTTAGCACAGGCATTGTTTAATTTGTTTTTAAGATGTTGTTTTGATTGTATTTATGGTTTTAGTTTCCCTGTGCACCGCTCCGAGTCCCTACGGGGAGAGGAGCGGTCAAGAAATTAAATATATTATTATTATTATTATTATTATTATTAAATATATTAAAATATTATTAGTAACCACCTTTAAAGCGCTCCATGGCAAGGGACCTGGTTATCTTCAAGACCGCTTCCTGCTACCAAATACCTCCAACCGACCAGTTCGCTCCCACAGAGAGGGCCTCCTCAGGGTGCTGTCGGCTAAACAATGTCGGCTGGCAACCCCCAGGGGGAGAGCCTTCTCTGTGGCAACCCCTGCCCTCTGGAATGACCTACCCCCTGACCTACGGATGATCCCCGACCTACGCCTTTTCCGTCGGGCCCTGAAGACCCATTTATTTCGTGCTGCCGGCCTGTCGTAGTTTTTAAATTGATTTTAGTAGGGGTTTTTAATTTGGCAGGCCAATTTATTTAATTATATCTTAACATTTGATCTTAACTTTTATATTACTCATTTTTACTGTTGGCTGTACACCGCCCTGAGTCCCGAAAGGGAGATAGGGCGGTATATAAATGCAATAAATCTTAATCTTAATCTTACCTACCTACCTATTGTATTTTCTCCCTCTCTCTCTTTATCTCTCTATCTACCTACCTACTTACCTACTGTATTTTCCCCTCTCTATCTCTTTATCCCTCTACCTGCCTAACTACCTACCTACCTACCTACCTACCTACCTACCAACCTACTGTATTTTACCTATCTCTCTCTATCCACCTACCTACCTACTGTATTTTCCCTCTCTCTCTCTATCCCTCTACCTACCTACTTACCTACCTACCTACCTACTGTATTTTCCCTCTCTCTCTCTATCCCTCTACCTACCTACCTACTTACCTACCTACCTACCATGCAGCCACCTGGAACCAAAAATGGGCCACATTGGAGTGTGCCACCCGCCATGCCTAGTTTTGGGCCTAGTAGGCCTCCATGCAGCCTCCTGGGACCAAAAATGGGCCACATTGGAGTGTGCCATCCTCCATGCCTAGTTTTGGGCCTAGTAGGCCTCCATGCAGCCACCTGGGACCAAAAATGGGCCACCTGGGAGTGTGCTGCCCCGCACCTTGTTTTGGGCCTAGTAGGCCTTCCTGAAGCCTCCTGGGACCAAAAATGGGCCATTGGAGTGTGCCACCCCCATGCCTAGTTTTGGGCCTAGTAGGCGTCCATGCAGCCTCCTGGGACCAAAAATGGGCCACCTTGGAGTGTGCCACCCCTGCACCTTGCTTTGGGCCTAGTAGGCCTGCCTGAAGCCTCCTGGAACCAAAAATGGGCCACATGGGAGTGCGCCATGTGTGAGGGAATGTTGGAGGCTTATTCGGTTGCTCAGGAAACAACCATTGGAAATGTGAGGGGCGTGTGCGTGGCGCATCATAAGAAGAAGCCAGGTGGGAGGAGCTTAAGGGAGGTGAAAACTTCAGAAGTGCGTACCTTTTACATTTGTGCTGCTTGCACATGGCACAGGTATGCCAGCCACAAAAACTGTATGTATGATTGCTTCAGAAGTTCTTGGGAACCTTATGTGAAAATGTGGTGCCAATCGGTGCAGTACTTTCCGAGATTAGTGCTTTGCACAAAGTATTTTAAATTTTTATTTATATAGATAATAAATGTACAATACCAACAGGTGGTTCTTCCGAGTAAACACAAGGCAGGAGAGTTACAGGCGAACAGAAGCAGTTAGTTTCATTTCAGCAGACAAGCCTAGACTTAAGTTTACTGCTTAAGTTTACTTCTCAGAGCAGCAGACTGCTTAAGTTTCTGTTTCAATTCTCTGCACAGAGTCAGATCTGTTTAAGCTCCCACTGGCTGACTTAGTTGCTATGCCTATTTATTGGCTGACCTTGTTCCCATGTCTCTCCCAGTCATTAATATTTTAACAAAATCACTGTGGTCATTTAGTAAATATGTAACCATTAAGTGAATGCCATGGTCATTAAGTGAATCAATGGTTCACCCTGGGCCCAGTTTTGCTGAGAACTGGGGGGAAAATGCCAGTTTTGTGCAAAAATGTAATAAACAGCAGCTACATGACTGCAAGTCACTACAAACAGCCACAGATATTGTCAAGTCCCCCCCCCTACTGTTACATGACCCACAGTCACGTAAATGTAGTGAGGAGTGACTATTGGAATTGTAAGTACCCCCAGGCAACTTCGAACGATAACTAAGCAACCAGTTGTAAGTCAAGGGCTACCTGAAAAGCCTTCCCTTGAGATATTCTCTCCATCCTCTGTTAATCTGCTAGGACATCAACTTTAATCAGTTCCAACCCTTTTCAGTTCCAATGCTGTCTGGTGCAGTTATTGTTGGCACAGAAAGGAAACCCTTAACAGACTAGCTCAACAAATTCATTTTAATGCAGAATGGTGGCTCATTCCCAACCCAAGGACCTTTAGTAGAGAGAGATGAAAAATAAAATACCCAACAGCACATGGAAAACGGATTTGTGGAGTCCGTGAAGTCCTGAGAGACCCCAAAACAACCTGTACTATTATAATTCATTGTTTTCTGAGATCGGGAGCAAGTAGGAAATAGCTGAAAGTGCCATATTTTTCAAACATTTGCATTCTTTGAAGCAAGCCCCCAGATGTTTAGAAATCATTTAATTTGAAATATCCAATAACTCTGCTCCGCTTGCCCAGAACAAAGATGTCAAGGGAAACAAGTCTGTTATATTAGCTATTTCTGTTTTCTCAAGAAACAATCTGCCCAAATCAATCACAACTTAGTAAACACTTTTTCCAAATTCAAATGGATGAAATATGATCAAGTGAAAGTGTCTGGTGATCGGCCGCATCATAATTTTGAATACATACTGTTAAGTAAATCGAGGCTGGTTCAGTTGCCTAGGTGGTTTTAATTCACATAATTCTACCAGGAGGTCAGCTTTGTGGAATTTTCAAACTGTGGATTTTTTTCATGATGTTACACTCTTATAATTCTACGATTCAAAATAGGATTAGTAGAAAGGTGAGCCGGAGTACCTATAGGTGATCAGAAGAGTCGTCGAAATGGAGGCTGCAGCTGCATAATCAAAGACCCAGAAGTAAATGTCAGGGTTCCAAGTAACATACCCAATGAAAGAAGACTCCGAGGCTAGACATTCCTCAAAGTTCCACTTTATTTGAGATGTCATATCTGGGCAAACCCGAATCTGAAAGCTTCCAGGTTTCCCCCACCCAAAAGAAAGTCAAAGTCCCTTCCCCTGCACCCACATGTCCATCACATAGCCCAATCAATCCACCACCCCGACTGGAGATATCTCCTAGTCATGCTACTCCAGTTGCAGGCTGAATGTCCTTGACTCCCAGAGAAAAGAACGTTGTTATGGCTAGATATATCTACCATGCCATGAAATCCCCTCTCCCAGTTGCCCACAGCACTAAGTGTGGCAGCCCTGAAGATCCAAAGAAAAAGATGGCCTCTGGGGCTGACAGGAAAAAAGAGGAACATTAATTGCATTGGGGAAAAAACACAATGAAGAATGTTCTTTCTGCACCAACTCAGGAAGCTCAAACTGCCCAAGGAGCTACTGATACTGTTCCACAGAGGAATTATTGACTCTGTCATCTGCACCTCTATAACTGTCTAGTTTGATTCTGCAACCTAACAAGATAGACATGACTTCAGAGGATAATTAGAACTGTAGAAAAAACAATTACTACCAACCTGCCTTCCATTGAGGACCTGTATATTGCCTGAGTCAAAAAGAGGGCTGTGAAAATATCTACAGACCCCTCGCATCCTCAACATAAATTGTTTCAACTCCTATCCTCAAAACGGCACTATAGAGCACTGCACACCAAGACAACTAGACACAAGTAAAGTTTTTTTTCTGAATGGCATCACTCTGCTAAATAAATAATCCCTTCACCATGGTCAAATCATCACTAAGACTGCATTATTATTACTGTTAGTCTTCTCATCATTCCTATCACCCATTTCCTTCCACTAATGACTGCATGAATATAACTTTGTTGCTTGTTTCCTTACGATTTATATTGATATTGTTTCCTGATTGTTTATTTGTATCCTATGACTATAATTAAGTGTTGTACCTTATGATTCTTCATGAATGTATTTTTTTTTCTTTTTATGTACACTAAGAGCTTATTCATCAAAGACCAATTCCTTGTGTGTCCAATCACACTTGGCCAGTAAAGAATTATATTCTATGTCTGTCACTTTGATTAAACTTCTTGATTAAACCTGGCAAGATTAGATCATTCTGCATATCACAAATTCGAGAATAAGGGGCTGGGGTATGTTGGAAATGTGATCTCAAATGTGGTGATAAAGATTGGTGACCATTCTTCAGATCAATCAGACGGAGGCCTCTCCTAGGTCAGAATATTGGCTCATGTCTGCAGTTTTATACAAACTGGCCGGATTTGCTGGACAAATAGTTAAATTAAAACCAGTGATAATTTCTCCATCATTTTTCATATTTTCTGCTTCTAGTTTCACAAAATTACTAAAATACATATCTTGAGTAAAAAGTACTCAAAAATAATTCAAACTGTTTTGTTTTTAAATCACAGATTGAGGTGCGTTTTGAACATGGAAAATGACATAGAAATAAACAGCTCTTGTCTATTTTGAGCATCCAATTTTAATGTTGGGACTGTGGGTCCTTGTAGCAAATTACACACTGAAAGGAAGAAACAATATTTAGTTATTTAGTTATTGCCTATACATAATTCAAAGTGGCAAACATACCTAATACTCCTTCCTCCTCCTATTTTCCCAACAACAGTCCTGGAAGGTGAGTTAGGCTGAGAGAGAGTGACTGGTTCAAGGTCACCCAGCCATTTTTCATATCTAAGGTGCAGTGGTGAGACTTTAATAACTTAACCGGTTCTCTGACTGGGTAGGTGTGGCCAGTTGGTCATGTGTCTGGGTGGGTGACATCACTCATCACCCTGCCTCCCAGCCACTCACCTAAAAATGGCCCCAAAATACCCCCAAAATGGCTGAAAATCAGGCCATTTTGGGGCCATTTTTGGGCCATTTTCAGACTGCCTTTTGGGCCATTTTCAAACCTTTTGTTGGGTCATTTTCAGGCTGTTTTCAGGCCTATTGATTGGGCCATTTACAGGCCATTTTCATGGCATTTTGGGCCCCAGAACAGCCCAAAATGGGCCAGAAAACAGGCTGAAAAATGAGCAGGGACAGGACCAGTTCATGGCAGGATTTGCCGGTTCGCTGAACTGCGCAGAATCTTAAGTACTGATTCAATTGAACCAGTGTGAACTGGCAGCAGCCCACCTCTGCTCAGGTGAAACTAGAAGTCACAGTCCCCTAGCTTCTAGTTTGGTGCTTTAACTACTCAACTTTTTCCAACCTCTGCATGCCTTGCAGCATTTTACATTTTTATCTTCAAGTGTGTTGTGAGATGTCTGATGGCATATGTCTAACGAAGATGCTTATTCTTTCCAAAGGAGTCCATGTTATGTCTATTTCTTTTTGGTAGCTCTTGCTGCAACTATTCTTTTACCTTGTGATAAGTGAAGTTCACTTGTGTTTCTTCTTCCTATACCCAGAGTGATATAGGTTGCATATTTAGCTTGAGAGAATTTTTAATTTCCTTTTGCTGTTATTTGATCAACCTAAATGAGTGTGCGTAATGGCTCTTTGAAGTTTTAATTCAGAGTCCAGTAATTACATCAATTTATTATTATAAAATCCTGCTATAAGGCAGCCCTAATGATGTTTTCATTCAGGATATCACAACTGCAGGATTTCTACTCGTAGAAGGCAGTGAAAGCGTCTCAAAAGTTCAGCTCACTAATCAATCACTTTTTAAAAATGCGCTATCAAAACGTCAATAAAGGTCTCCAGTTTGTTTTTCTTGTGTTTTATTTTGGGCTCTTCTTCAGCCAGGAATCCTGATGTAAGGAATTCATCTGCTTGATTTTCCCAAGAATCATTTTAAAGCTTTTGCTTTATATGTGGGCTAGATTTTCCTTGAATTAGTTGAAGCTGCTAATTGGACTGGGCCCTATTCCAGCTAAAGAAACTAGGCTGCGCTGATTATTCAATTCTGAATTATTCCATTTCTTGTTAGTCTAGAGTGGGTTGCAATGTAAATTTAGCACTCAGAGAAACCTGTTCAATTACTTCAGTACTTACCACTGCAGGCTTTTCTATTCTATACCACAGTCTGAACACACAGTTGCTTTATGTCTGCTGCATTGCCTACATTTCTAAAGGTTGGAAGTGTGGCCAAGGGAACGTTCACAATTTTCAAATTTCTGGTCTGGGTTCACATACTACACAATTACTAAGCCATTATTTTGTCAACTCAGGTTTGTTGATTAATCACATTTGAGGGATCCCATACATCAACTAAGCCATATCAACAGTAGTGCAAAAAACAAAATGTCAAGGTTTAAACAATAGACAAAATTAAAGCCAAACCAACTCTATTCCATTTTAGCATGTTATACGGATCCAGATTGTGTTGATAATATCTTGAGGGCAGGATTTTACCATACCTGGTGGAATAACAGCAATATGAGCTATTATTTTAATTCTGTTTAACCCAAAAGAATTGGATTTTTTTGTATGTTTTATTTGTAATAATTAAAATAATGTCAGAAGGTGTGTTGTATATGTATATGCTGCTCTTTATTTCTGGAAGAAAAGCAGGATGCACATCTAACAAAAGAATAAAGAGATATAGTTTATTGCAGGGGTGAAATGCTACCGGTTCGCCTGAACCAGTAGTTAAAAAATGCTACCGGTTCGGGTGAACCAGTATTTTTGATAATCAGCTGTGATGCGTGATTTATATTAGCAAGAAATTAGGATATCCTGCTTTCTAGCTAATCTAAATTGCGTGGCAGAGCGGATCCCCCCCCCCTCGCTGTTCTTTTTACTTTTGCAGGCGCACTTGGTAGCAGGCTCCACCCACCCTCCTGGATGTCATCACATGCGCTCACATTTGCGAGCCAGTAGCAAAGGTAACTTGATTTCACCTCTGGTTTATTGCTCAACATGTTAACATTTCCAAACTAGAAACAGCACTGCAATGGAAAAGAGCTGATGTGGTTCCCATCTTCAAAAAAGGATAAAAAAACATAGATCCAGGAAACTATAGACCTATCAGCCTGACTTCAATATCAGGAAAGATTCTGGAAAAGATAATTAAGAAACGAATTAGCAAATACCTAGAAGTAAACAAAGTAATAGCCAAAAGCCAACATGAGTTTGTCAAAAACAGATCATACCAGACTAATCTTTTTGCATTCTTTGACGAAGTGACAAAATTAGTGGACCAGAGGAATGCCATTGATATAGTTTACTTGGACAGTAAGGCATTTGATAAGGTAGACCGTAACCTACTACTACGTAGATAAAGTAGAAGAATGTGGGTTAGACAGCATCACCACCAGATGAATTAGTAACTGGCTGACCAACCATACTCAATGGAACTGCATCTACATGGAGGGAAGTATGCAGTGGAGTACCCCAAGATTCTGTTTTAGGTCCAGTACTCTTCAAAATCTTCTGCAATGATTTGGACGAGGGAATCAATGGGGAACTCATCAAATTTGCAGACGACACCAAGCTGGCAGGAATAGCCAACACTCCAGAAGATAGGCTTAAGATACAGAAGGATCTTGGCAAACCTGAACATTGGGCACTATCTAACAAAATGTAATTCAATGGTGAAAAGAGTAAGGTTCTACATTTAGGCAAGAAAAACAAAATGCACAGGTACAGTATAAGTGGTACCTTGCTCAATAGTAGTAACTGTGAGAGGGATCTTGGAGTCCTAGTGGACAACCATTTAAATAATTCTTGGAATACTGCATTCAGTTTTGGTCGCCACAATGTAGAAAAGATGTGGAGACTTTAGAAAGAGTGGAGCAGAGCAACAAAGATGATTAGGGGACTGGAGACTAAAACATATGAAGAACGGTTGCAGGAACTGGGTATGTCTAGTCTAATGGAAAGAAGGACTAGGGGAGACATGATAGCAGTGTTCCAATATCTCAGGGGTTGCCACAAAGAAAAGGGTGTCAAACTATTCTCCAAGGCACCTGAGGGTAGAATAAGAAGCAATGGGTGTAAACTAATCAAGAAGAGAAGCAACTTAGAACTGAGGGGAAATTTCCTGACAGTTAGAATAATTAATCAGTGGAACAGCTTGCCTCCAGAAGTTGTAAATGCCACAACACTGCAAGTCTTTAAGAAGATGTTGGATAGCCATTTGTCTGAAACGGTATAAGGTTCCTGCCTAGGCAGGGGGTTGGACTAGAAGACCTCCAAGGTCTTTTCCACCTCTGCTATTGTATTGTATTGTAATACAGTGTCTGGGCTATAACCTATACAAAATCTTTAAAGAAAACTGCATCTTTTAGTTGCAGAGAATAATTCAGCATTGGAGACACATCTTGAAGCAAATACTCCAAGACTCATTTCAGGATCCACAGGATGGTCCATAGATATCTTCAGCTATGGATCATGAATTTCTGTGGGGAATCACACAGCTTTTGAATCCTGCAATCAGAAAATGTGCAGTCAACTACGACCAATATGGGCAGCAGCTCCTATATGCCTGAAAGAAGATTATGGTGATGCTTTTCTAAAGTGCAAGCACATTTGCTGGCAACACCTCCTCAGCCACATGAAGCTGGTCATGGATGGCATGGACGGCACTTTGAAATGCAACCCCAAATGCAACCTCCTTTTTTCAAGAAAAGAATTCTTAACTCAAATATACATAGACATCTTTCCTTTAGAAATGATGTAGAAGCTTCCGTGTCCAGGACACTGGCAACCACACTTACCATATTTTTCAGACTATAAGACACACCAAGATTTTGAAGAGATAATTTTTTTAAAAAGTTTTTGCACTCACCGGCCCCCAGGAGCATTCTGCAGGCCTCCCAAACCCTCTGCACGCCCCATTTTTTGTGAAAAATTGAATTTTAAGAGGCAAAAACAGGCCTGTTTTTCTTGGGGGATGGGGAAGGCAAAAATAAACAAAAAACAGGCCCATTTTTCACAAAAATGGGCTCATTTTTTATTAAAAAAAGGGGATGTGTGCAGAGGGTTTGGGGGGATTATAAAGTGCTCCTGGGGAAAAAATGAGCAAAAAAGGCCCATTTTCATGAAAAACAGGCCTATTTTTCACTCGTTTTTGCCCTCACGAGCCCCCAAGAGCACTTTGCAGGCCTCCTATATCCTCTGTGCATCCATTTTTGCGAAAAACAGGATGCATCGGGCAGGATTTCAGGAAGCCAAAAATGCTGTATTCAGTGTATAAGACACACCCAGATTTTTACCCTCTTTTTGGTGGGAAAAAGATGTGTCTTATACTCTGCAAGATATGGTGTGTGTGTGTGTGTAGTTATATAATATATTATATGTATGTATGTATGTATGTATGTATGTATGTATGTATGTATGTATGTATGTATGTTAGATTTTTAAGGGCTGAAAATAAAGAGACCAGGATGGATCCATTTCAGGCTTATTAGCCTTCTTCAGCTGGCCATACTCCTTCTGCTGGGATTTGAACTGGCACTTTCCAGCATATGAGGCAAGCCTTTCTATGCCTTGAGCTATCCAATTTCGCTGATTACATCAGCCATCCTGGTCTCTTTATTTTCAGCCCTTAAAAATCTAACACATATCTAAAAAAAAAATCACACAGCAGTAATCTAATTGGTTCTCTGTCTGGATGATCTCTGGGTTGAGTCGAAGGGCACAGAAGGATGACGTTAAGTCTCCTCCCTTAAAGGGGCCCTGAACAGGAGCTGTGAAAAATATTCTCTCAAAAATATTCTCTCATATATATGTGAGGAACCTCACACTTAAGCCAAACCAGTTCCCCTATTACATCAGCTTAGACAGGGTATATTAGTATAGGTAATTGTTTCACAACAACCTATTATTATTAGGCCCCAATTAAAGGGATGTCTCCTCCCTTTAATTGGGGCCTAATAATAACAGGTTGTTGTGAAACAATTACATTATATATATATAATGTAATTGTTTCACAACAACCTGTTATTGAAAATCTACGAAAACACACACACACACACACACACACATATATATATATATATATATATATATATATATATATATATATATATATATGTGTGTGTGTGTGTGTGTGTGTGTGTGTGTGTGTGTGTTTTCGTAGATTTTCACGGGTGTAGGTATGCTGGCATAGCTGGCTTCGGGGATTTTCCCGTGTATAAGGCATATTTCTATGCCTTATACACGGGAAAATCCCCGAAGCCAGCTATGCCAGCATATATATATATATATTTGTTCCACAACACCCTGTTAGGGTCCCAATTAAGGGAGGAGACATACTGTTTCCTTTTCTGCCTTTCAGCTCATCACCTGAGACCATCTAGACAGAAAGCCATGAGTTCCGTTGTGTGATTTTTAAAATATGTGTGTTAGTTTTATGAGCTGATCAATAAATAAATCAGAGAGACTAGTATAGATCTATTTCGAGTTTTTTGTTTTGTTTTGTTTTTCAAATTTATACCCCGCCCTTCTCCTTGCAAGGACCCAGGGCGGTGCAGAGGCAATATTAAAAACCATACAAAATTACAAAAATACATTATTAAAAAACTATTAAATTATATCCCATGCTAAAAACCCTTATAAAACCCTAAGAATTAAAATTTATACAAATAAAAGTCAGAAACAGGGGGTTATGCTAGGCCGGCTTGTTGGAATAAATACGCTGGCGGAAGAGGCGGAAGTCCGAGGTGGTGCGTAGATCGGGGGGTAGGTCATTCCAGAGGGCTGGGCCCACCACAGAGAAGGCCCTTCCCCTGGGCGTCGCCAACCGGCATCCTACTTCCGCTGGCCGGCCCTGTATCTTGACCCCCCTCTGACTGGATAAACCCTCCCCCCACCCTGGGACCCCCTAAAAGCCGAATTAAAAATTTGCCTAAAAACCCCCTGAGTTCGCGCTTCGCCCACCTCTCTGGATTAATCCATCCCTCATTGAGGTGGGCCCTTGTTAAACCTGAGGGCCAGACCTGCAAGTGTGGGGACTCCCACAGGGAGAGGAGATCAATCCTTGTACATATTGGGTGATTGGTAATTGCAAGAAGCCCATAATGGCCATAAGGGGGGAATCGCCTAGATATTTACAGCAAGATATCGGGATGGATTGCTTGCTGGACCAGCCCACTTAGATGGGAAATGGGGGCTGGTGGCATCCTCCGAAGGCCAGGAAGGCCCTCGAACCCATACGGCGCTCAAGGAGTCGCCATCTTCCTTCGCGCATGCACAAACTCTGAGTTTTAGCTCTCATCAGCTAGCCATACCCTTACTGGGATTCGAACCGGGGCTGTATTGCAGATATACTGATATGCAATACAGCCCCGGTTCGAATCCCAGTAAGGGTATGGCTAGCTGATGAGAGCTAAAAAGCTCGAAATAGATCTATACTAGTCTCTCTGATTTATTTATTGATCAGCTCATAAAACTAACAGATGATAGATAGATAGATAGATAGATAGATAGATAGATAGATAGATAGGGAGGGAGGGAGGGAGGGAGGGAGGGTGGGTATTCAGTACTTGTTCAGTATTATTATGCAATGTATTTGGAACAAAATATATTCTGTCTTGAGATAAGATTTTGATTACATAATCACCATATCCACATTCATCATTGTCTATTTTTGCCACCTAGGCCACTTTGGGTATAATGCAAAAATAGTAAAATAATTCCAAATTTATATTTATATGATAATTACATCAGAGGGATGTGGGTAAATGAAGTCTCTACATAAATTATTGGATTCTTGATCAAAGAACCCACAAAGTCCAATACGATAGCCATTTTTAACATTCAAATTTTCTTTCTCTTTCTTTTCATTCCTAGTGTAATTGTATTATTACATTACCTTTTCAAATCCTAGTTAGTCAGTATTTCATTAAAAATGGCCTTTTAATCTTATGAGATAATCACATGGTTTAAAAGCTGCAGAAGCTATTTCATCCTTTGCATAAATTATCAGCCACAGAAAAATAAAACCATTCAAGGAAAACTTCCAACACTAATAAATGTATGAATAATGTACATCCTAATAAATGTACACAGAATATTTACAGGGAGTTTGTTTTAAAATAATAATAATGACATGGAGCTGATCAAATATTCTTTTAGAAGAAAGCGATACTAAAAACCAAGCAGCACCAGACGAGGATAGAATTAAAAATTCCATGCACAAAAGTACACATAAACATCTGCATAGTTTCCCAATATACATGATTCATTCATAGCTGGCTTTCTCGTGGGCACCATTACAAATGTTGACTTTCAAAGAAAGCTCATTTCTTTCTCTGATCAAAATGAGAAGGCAACACAAGAGAGATATTATTGCATTTGCAGTAATTACTAAGACCAGATTTTAGTTTCACAGATGTTTTCACTTTGCTCCCCTCACAGATTTCCTTGTAGCACAAAATACTATTAACAGTATTTTGACGTTTTTTATCAACTATGAATTTAATATAAGCATTTGACCCCAGGAACATGGATCAGCACCTAGAGAGGGAACCCTTTCGGCTAGGAAGAATTCTCAAACCAGTGTTAATCCAGTGCATTGGGTGCAAATATCTCTAACTTTTATTACAAATAACATTGGCTAATGTTTTCATCTCCCTAAACAATTTTCTGTAGATTGGACCAGATGGAACTTGATAACTTGGATTGGTAGACAAGGAAATGAATGACAACGCACTATGCTTTGGACCCAAAAAGTAATATTGATTGGCTGTATTTGCCAGGAACTGAAGAGGGTAGAGGACTCCTACAGGTGAAGCAAACTGTGGAGAAAGTTTTCTTCATTCATGGCCTGAATGACTACATTAAGCAAAGCCAAGAATCTCTGCTGAAGATATCAATCAAAGGAGATGGTGCTAGATTTCTGGAAGCACAGAGAAACTTGCCCCAGTGTATATCAAGGGGGGCTGTGTGGAGAGGGTTTCCCCTTTTAAATTATTGGGAGTGCTTAATAGTCAAGATCTCACCTGGAAAAACAACACACCCCTGGTGATTTGACAACAGAGATTTCATTTCCTTAGAGTCCTGCAAAAAAATGAGGAAGAACAATGGCTGATGACCTCTTTTTATCGGTCCACAATAGAAAGTGTCCTCACATACTGCATTACAGTATATGGTATGCTGGTTCAACAGCTGCAGACAGGAAGGCACTACAGAGAGTGATCAATTCGGCACAAAAAAACATTGTTGCTCTCTAACACTACTGGATGACATTGCCAGGTCTCGCTGCTTTAGCAGAGTAAGGAAGATACTCAGAGATGATTCACACCCTGGTCAGTGTCTCCTCGCACTTCTACTATTGGGAAGAAGACATCGAAGCATAGCCAGCCGAACAATTAGGTTTAAAAATAGTTTCTATCCTTGGGCTATCAGACTCTTAACCACAACCACAATCACTCCACGCACACGCATACGACTAGTTATTCTCCCCACCCCACCCAATTACTTGTATAGGGATTATTCTCTATACTATTTATGTTGTTTGTATTTTTTGTCATGAATTGCACCAGTGAGGCTAATACCAATTTCATTGTATACATGATGTACAATGACAATAAAGGCTATACTGGGATGGTTTTTGAAAAGAACCAAGATGAAAGCTGAATATAGAAAAGAAGTGATTGAAAGCCAAAAGATACAGAAAGGAAAGCTGAAAAAAATCCCACACGGAGTTGGTTAAGATCAGGGATGTTAAAGAAAAAAATTGAAGGCTTTGTTTTAGTGGCTGAAGAACAAGCTTTGCCATATAATTGAGTGAAAGTGAAAATTCAACATGAAACAAACATTAGCAAACCCCCTTTTAGGGTAAAAGAGGAAACAATTGATCATTGGATCAGAGGCTGCAGCAAAATTTCACAAACTGACTACAAACAGGATATGACTGAGTAGCCGGCATTATTTGTTGGAAACTTTACAGAGGTCTGAATCTGAATGTAGTAAAAACTACTGAGACCATCACATAGAGAAAATTTTGGATTAAGATCTTATGTGGATTAAGATCTTACGAAACTTTAAGATCCAAACAGAGGCATCTTGTTCATAACATGCCTGATATAACAGCTATTGAAAAGAAAAGAAACCTGGTTCATTGATGTTGCTATAACATGCAAGATTGAGGGGAAAGAATTGGAAAACATTACAAAATATCAGAACGTGCAGATTGAAGTTAAATGCTTAGGGGGTATCCTTAATTATACCAATAATGACTGGAGCCTTCAGAGTGATAGCTAAAAGAGTTCATTGATATCTGGAAAAATTGAATTTGAATTTATCAGACCTGAACACCCTAATTTTACAAAACCCACCCTGCTTGGCACTGCCTATTTTCTTAGGCACTATCTTAATAATTCTTAAATTCTTGGTTAGGAATTGAATTATTAAATTTTCAGTAGCATTACATAGTGAATCTGAGGATTAAATGATGAGGAGGAGGAGGAGGAGGAGGAGGAGGAGGAGGAGGAGGAGGAGGAGGAAGAGGAAGAGGAAGAGGAAGAAGAAGAAGAAGAAGAAGAAGAAGAAGAAGAAGAAGAAGAAGAAGAAGAAGAAGAAGAAGAAGAAGAAGAAGAAGAAGAAGAAGAAGGGCAAGGGCAAGGGCAAGGGCAAACGGAAGAAGAGGAAGAAATCATCATGAAATATCATGACCTGGCCATCGAAGCAACACAATTATGAATGAAACATGTAACAGTGATATCTATTGCCATCAGGGCACTTGGTACCATGTCCAAGAATTTTACAAAATGCATCAATAAATTGAAGCTTCCTGAAATAATACCAGCGGAACTGCAAAAAACTGTGCTACTCAGAACATCGTACATCTTAAGAAGGTACTTGGTACCTAGGACACTGGCAACCCGTATCAACCAGTGGTGGGTTGCCAATTTTTTTACTACCGGTCCGGGCATGCCCACGGGCCCGACTTTGCAAAAAAAGAAAAATACCCACCCTACTTGGAACTGCCTATATACTCAGAAGTTACCTCCACAGCTCTTAGGTCCTTGGTTAGGACTTAAACTGTTAAGTTTTTATCAGTCTCAGACTGAGAATCAAACTGAAGATTAAATATTGTTGTTGTTGTTGTTTTTGTTGTTGCTGCAGTTTTTTACATAATAATTATATTCCAGAAAAGTTGTAGTAGAAAGACCTACCGTGTTTCCCTGAAAATAAGACAGGGTCTTATTTTCTTTTGATCCCCAAAATAAGCGCTTGGCCTTATTTTCAGGAAGGTATTATTATTTTTTAGGTGTAGAGGTGGTGAGCATGGTCACCTCATGGATGCTGCTGTGTTGCAATATTTTTTGGAGAGGGCTTATTTTCAGGGGAGGGATTATTTTAGCACATGCACTCAAAAGCCCAATTGGGCTTATTATCTGGGGAAGTCTTATTTTTGAGGAAATAGGGTATTAATTCTAATTGTTTTCCATTCCTTTAATTAAATAAGCCACCCAGAAACATTTGGGAGTCAGGCAGCCTTCTAAATCTAAATAAAAAAAATAAAATTATAGTGTTAGCTTTCAATGTGTTTATAGAAAGATGTCATCCAAACTAAAATTGCTTCATCATATGAATTATTATCATTCATCTGTATTCTCCTCTTCCATTTTCCTTTTAATTATGCCAACAACCATTTGGATTCTTTCTTTATATCAATACATTTTATAATTTGTATGTCAAAGAACTTCTGGTGTGACTGCTTAGTTGGGAGTATTTTACAAGTGATGTACTCCTAACTGAATAGATGCCATGGAACTGCTATCTAATTAATTCCCTGGCAAGCCAAGCACTCTTATTTACTGAAAATGCCCTCAATATCATTAATCACACAGTGGCTCAGAAATACATATAAACAGTGAGCCATATCATCAAACTTTTAAATAAAACTTTCTTATAGCTACATAAGAAAATAGCAATAATATATATTGGCCAGCTAAATTATAATCATGCTTATTACTAAAAATAAACCAGCAGAATTCTTAGAGGAACATGAGAATTTTTCTGAACCAGCAGTAGCAGGATTGGAATAGCCCTCAGCTACCTTTTTATTTGATTAAAATGAAGGCAGCAATTATCTCTAAGAGAAAGGCCATCTATCACATATATACCCATTACTCAATACCAATGAGAGATTCCTAAATAAAATCCATATGTCTTGGACAATCAGAATGATTCAGTTACAACTTTATATATTCAAGAAAATATGTATCTGTGGCTGGTTTAATGGTTGGCTTTGGAACCCTTGCATTCTCTTTGCAAAAATAAAATAGGGATGCCAAGTTTCTTACCTCCATAGGCCAGAAAATGCCAGGCTACTGTTTGTGGGTTGAGAGGGGGGGGGGGGGGGAGGGGGAGCAGTGGTGAAATTATTTTTTTAATCAATTTTTTAATTTATGTTATTTTTAAACACAACATAAAAATCCTTCATCTCACATGTTAAAGAAAGTGTATCTGCTGATTACAAAATATTTTCATACATCTCTTCCATATTCATTCAAGTTTCATATTACTTCATATTATTTCAAGTATATCACATCAAGTATATTTATAAACTTTATCTTTTTCATGCCTTCCTTAATTAGGTGAAATTATTTCTTTTACTACCAGTTTTGTGGGTGCAGCTTGGTGGGCGTGGCAGGGGAAAGATACTGCAAAATCTCCATTCCCACCCCACTCTGGGGCCAGCCAGAGATGGTATTTGCTGGTTCTCCAAACTATTCAAAATGTCCGCTACTGGTTCTCCAGAACTTGTTGAATTTCACCCCTGGGGGGTGGGGGGAGAAGCAACTACTGCCCCTTTATGACCCGTGGACATCAATTCAGATGGAGTTGAAGTCCATAGGTCATAAAGGGGGCATAGTTGCTGACCTCTGGACTAACAGATTATTTAATTGCTTTCCTCTGTGGCATTTTCCTCACTTGGAACATCTTTGCAGTCTTGCCTAGCAGAGTAGAAGGAAGCTAAAGGGATAATGGTGAAGATGATACATGTTGTGCCTTAGGCATCCTTTGATCTGAACCCTTGTTCCCCAAACTTTTCCAACAAATAAAAAATAGGCCCCTGTTTCCATTATCTGTTGTTGTTTTTTTAAATGGTTCCAGTCCCTCTTTTCCTGGATCATATTGATGCCATTTCATATGTACAACTTTTAAGAATTGGATTTAACAACATAGCAAGCAAACAGTGCATTAAGAAGAAAACTCTGACCTCCTTCAGACTATCACGGCATTGCTGACCTATCCTTCGCTCCTCTTCTACTCCTGTTAATGATCATTATGAATTATTCTTTTATTATTGGTGAAAAAATAACCCCTTGGCCTCTGCACACAGAGTTTGATTTCACAAAGTACAGCTTGTCTGCAAATTCTACTAAATCCTCCTTCCCAAAATTTCACTAAGCGGTTTTTCCCGTGCTGTCTCTTGCTCTAGTGCACCTGCCTCTAATCTATCTCAATTTAATCTACGTATCTGGCAAGCAGGTCCCCAGGTTGAAAATTCCTGAATTAGCTACTTCTTGTATTAGACGTGCTTAAGGAAAAGCACTAAACCAATTATGATGTTCCCAATGCCTTTATTATTAAGGATTTTTTTCTTCCTCCTATAGATCCTAAATAATATTTACTAACCATGAAAAGAGGACAAATGTATTCACAATATGCATTTGCCCGTATTCTACATAGAACAGAACAGAACAAAACAGAACAGAATTCTTTATTGGCCAAGTGTGATTGGACACACAAGGAATTTCTCTTTGATGCATATGGAAAAGTTGCAGAAAGGTATTTCATAAGAAAACTAACAGGAAGCATCTATGTCCAATAAATGCAAATGAGTATTATTTACAATTTTATAATGTATGCAACAGCATTAGGTAAGTCAGTAATTGTAGTAGCAGCAGCAGTTATAGTGTCTTCCTAATTGTAGCTGAAGCAGTAAAACAGAAATAAAAGATTAAGTGAACAAATAAATTGATAAAATGAACAAATAAATGTGCGCTAAACCAGAAAGCATTAAATGCAGATGTGCAAGAAGATATATGGGTGGCAAAGTTTGCTAAAGTGGTAACTTCCTATTTATCACTTACCGTTAAAGAAAATGTAAATGCATGCAAAAGTGTTTTCATTAAAAAGAAGGAAAGAAGGACAAACTTCAAAAATTTCAAAGAAAATATGGAATACAGCTGTTTATGCTTAGTTGATGTTTATAATGTTTCTAATACTATTTTTATTCACATTGTATTGCAGTAAAGTTCATTTTAGGGAGCATAATTTAAAAAACCAACTTTTCAAAGAGGTTCATTGTTTATGACCTCAAATTCAATTAAAGACTTTTGTACAATGCATACAGGTCAGAGGTGCTATTCTGCTGGTTTGGACCGGTTCGCCCAAACTTGTGGCAGAAATCACGGGTGGTCTCGCCCACCCACCCCGGCTTTATGGCATCCCATTTAGGCTATATTTTTAGCCAAAATGCAAGCAGGGAAACCTAAGTGCACTGACATTTGCTAAGCAGTAGGGAAGGTAAGTGAATACCATCCTTGATACAGTTGTACTTGAACTAAAAACACTAAAGTCAAATGTCTCAGGCCTTCTTATCAAAAGCTGTCTTGGCTGTTTCAGGAACTCTATGGAAGAGAATTCACAAAGCTCACCCTTAGTACTGGATAACATGATTTTTCCTCTTTCATTTGCATTTCTCATGTGGAGTTGAAATTTCTTTTGTTCTTTACTCACAACACAATACTGGAACAAAACTGGAGTTGTGCAGAGTTCCTAAATATAAATGAGATTAACCTCATTCTCTATTCCAGTGATGGCCAATCTTTTTGTCATCGTAGGCCAAAAGTATATGTGCGTGCCCACAACCATAATGCAATGTGAGTGTGACACCCTTCACACGCCTCACCCCTGCACATGCATGCATGACTTCCTGTGCTCCCCCCACAAAGTGCATGCAAACGCGATCCTTCCATGCCCCATTCTGGGCCTAGCAGGCCTACATGAAGCATCCTGGGACCAAAAATGGGTGGTGGGGAGGCCTGCCACACACCCCATGCTCCATCCCACCCCCAACGCATGCCCGCATGACCCCTCGTACATGCATGGCAGAGAGCCGAAAATCAGCTGGCCAGTGGGAGACATGGAGCTAGGATGGGGTGACGGTTCGTGGATTTATGTAGCATGGATTTATGTAGTATGGATTTATGTAGCAACAAAAAATGTATCCTATACTTGCCCTCTATCTTAGTTTGTTACAAAACCTTTGATTTGTTAGGTCTGGTTGGTCCACTCTTGTTTTCATCTCTATTTATTCAGATTAGATCACTTTGCTTGCAGCTTAGTAAAGCATTTTCATAATTGGCTGTGATTTTTTTTTTCCTGGAGAAATTAACAAGCTTAGGCTGAAGACCAGCACACACATTAACAAATACACAATCTGAAGCAGTGCATCAATTTTGAGCAATTTCCCAGACTTTAAAAGCCTCATTTTGAATATGATGCGGGCAAGGGTAATACATCTGTTTAAAAAAAAAAACTCATGCTATTTCAAGTGGCAGCTTGGCAGCATCTGCAGCCATATCATTCAACCAGACTGTCACTGAGAATTTTATCATTAAAAACATACCATCAAAATTACAACTGCAAAAATCTAGGCAACCAGGAGATGGCAACAAAGACATTTTAAAATACTATTTACTGCCTTCTAGTGGCCATTCCAAATACTGCAACCCAAGAATGATTTGTTGTTAGTTGCAAAGTTATATCTGACCCATCGCGAGCCCATGGACAACATTCCTCCAGACCTTCCGGTCCTCTACCATCCTCTGGAATCCATTCAAGCTCACTCCTACTGCTTTGGTGACTCCATCCAGCCACTTCATTCTCTGTCATCCCCTTCTTTTGCCCTCAATTCTTCCCAGAATTAGGCTCTTCTCCAGTGACTCCTTCGTTCTCTTCAGATGGCCAAAGTATTTGAGTTTCATCTTCAAGATTTGGCCTTCTAAAGAGCAGTCAGGGTTGATCTCCTCTAGGACTGACTAGTTTGATTGTCTTGCAGTCCAAGTGACTCGCAGGAATCTTCTGCGGCAAGGCATCAATTCTTTGGCACTCAGCCTTCCTTCTGGTCCAACTTTCACAGCCATCCATTGCAATTGGGAAAACCACAGCCCTGGCTATATGCACTATTGTTGGCAGGGTGATGTCTCTGCTTTTTAGTATGTTGCCTAGATTTGACATAGCTTTCCTTCCCAGGAGCAAGCATCTTTTAATTTCTCTTTAATTTCAAGAATGATTAAAATATGTCATGATATAAACTATTCTAGTATCATCCTAATAGTTTGTACCAACAACCATAATTCAGTGCTACCAGGAAGTGATAAGAATTGCACTAGGTATGTTCTTTTCTATTGGCAAGAATTCCTAAACTACTGTCACTGAGGAACTAGTTAGAGGAAAAATAAAACACGAAAAAAAGGTTCTGTTTACACAACACCCTGTTTGTAGATTTCCCCCTCACAGACAGAAAGCATTTAATGATTATGAACCATGTTTCAAAAGCACAATTCTTCATTTACATGCATAGACATCAACTCTATAATAATGCCATTTATTTTAAGTCAACTGAATAATTCCTTTTCTTTCCCTGTTTAATGCAGTGTTACATATTCCAAAATCACTCAGATATCCAGATATCATACTATTGAAAAGATAATTAATAGAAAGCAGCATGTACAGTTAAAAAAAAGACATGGATGCTAATAACAAGCTGATGAATACCAGAAGAAAAGTATTTTCTTGAATTAAAATCAAGATTATTTGAAGTATTTTTCTGCACACACAGGTACATATACATACATGTGAACATTAAAATATCACTTTGTGACATCATACTCTTCAACTCCTTAAATAAATATACTATACTGATAAGGCAAACAACAAAAAAACTATCTACAATAGGTAAAGGTAAAGATTCCCCTTGCACATATGTGCTAATTCTAACGACTATGCTAATTCTAACGACTATGCTAATTCTAACGACTATGTGTTAGTCGTTCCCGACTCTAGGGTGTGGTACTCATCTGCATTTCAAAGCCAGAGACACGCTATCCAGAGATGTCTCTGTGGTCATGTGGCCAGCATGACTAAATGGCAAAGGCACATGGAATGCTGTTACCTTTCCACCAAAGGTGATTTCTATTTTTCTACTTGTATTTTTACATGCCTTCAGATTGCTAGGTTGGCAGAAGCTGGGACAAATAATGGGAGCTCAGTCTATTACGTGGCACTAGGGATTCAAACTGTCAAACTGCCTCTCTTTCTGAAAGACATGCTCAGCGTCTTAGCCACTGAGCCACTGTTTCCCTCTATATAATTAATTAATTAATATTAAAGTAAAATAGCATTGCAATGTTCTTTCCAATGTAATTTGACATTTGCATTTCCTAAGCAAAATCAGATGTATGCCTTAAATTAATTTATAAACTTTGGTATATTTTCCACCCAGCCATAAGTAATCCCATAGATGCAAATCAGTTTTTGAAGTTCAGAGTGGAATGGGAAAAGGAACAATCAGGTCTCCTAATTGCTCAGAAGAAGTGCTTTCAGTACCAAAGAATTTTGTCAGATATGCTTTGGCCATCATTGTAAAGAAACATCCTGGTGAGGTGTATTGAAAGGTTCAACAGTTATTTATTTTGACCAGTGTTGAATGAATAGACCATTGGGGATCAGGCAATAAATTAACTGGAATTAATTTGAATTAAGAAGTCTTAACAAAATGATTTTTCCTGGGAGTCCTACTTTCATTTCAATATTATCCAAATATTTGGATAATTGTGGCTTGTATTTATTTATTTTCCCACATTGCCCAGAGTTAATAGTGCATCAGGGTACCAGGGTTAAAATAGTAGGTGAATGTAGTTGGCCAACTGATTCAAAACATTACAGTGAATTTCCCTACCCTGATGGAGATCAGTCTCAGGCATCAGCAGTGGCCCATATTTGCTTTGTAGGCTTCCTTTATATCTGAGATACATATTAGGATTCCATCATGAAAAAATATGGATGCTGAATTTTTGGAATCTGTCTAATTCTGGCCAATCCCCTTGAGGAAAAGGGTTTATGAATCAGCTATAGTAATTAGATAGCCTTTAGGTACCATGTTTTCCCGAAAATAAGACCTAATCGGAAAATAAGTCCTAGCAAGGTTTTTCAGGATGCTTGTAATATAAGCCCTACCCCCCCCCCCAAATAAGATAAATTAAGATTATCAGCCAGATGGATGCATTTAGTACCTTACTTTCCCCAAAATAAGACCTACCCAGAAAAATAAGCCCTGATACATCTTTTGGATCACAAATTAATATAAGACCTAGTCTTATTTTCGGGGAACACGGTAGTAAATAATTCATAATGACAACTTAACTACAGTACATGGTTCAAATTAGAGCAACAACAAAAGTAGCAGAATGCTAAAACAAGAACTATAACATCTTCTGGATGAATTGAAATCAGTCAATACCAAAACACATAAACCAATAAATCCTGCTAATAAAAAACAAATATATTATATGTATAATCCCTAGTCCATTGTATGCTGTATATTATAGAGTATTTTTTATCAGCCTCACCTCAATAAGTCTCTGGGCATGCTCTGTAAATATTGCAGCATATTCTTTAATTTCTTTTTCATGCCCACTTTTAGCAGCTTCAGTGAGCACTAGAAGTGGCACAGTTGTGTCCATGAAGGAGTCTGATATATGATCAATTATTGCTTTGCGAAGCTGGGGGAAAAAAACACCATTATCAATAAAAACCATCTTTATATATGGTACTTTATATATGAGTACAGCCTTTAACACTATGGAACAAATTACTGTCAAACTGTTTTAGGTCAGGGAGGAGTAATCGACATCCCAAGTCATAAAGATAGTTCATTGCTCCATTTTACAACCTTTCTTGCCACAGTTGTTAAGTGAAATCACTGCAGTTGTTAAGTTAGTAGCATGGTTGTTAAGTGAACCTGGCTTCCCCATTGACTTTGCTTGTCAGAAGGTCTCCAAAAGTGATCACGTGATCTCGGGATACTGAAAGTCATAAATATGAGTCATTTGCCAAGTGGCTGAATTTTGATCATGTGAACATGGGGGTGCCAAAAATGGTCATAAGTATGTAAACTGGTCATAAGTCACTTTTTGGTGCCGTTGTAACTTTGAGCAGTCACTAAACAAACTGTTGCAAGTTGAAAATTACCCGCATATACTACCCAAACGTCTCTTTTATATCGCCCCCATCAGAGAGTTAACTCCATTATCAGATGGAAAATAAAGTATACTAGATTTCTTCTTGAACAGTTAATATCCAGTTTGTAGCACACTCAGCCAAAATGTTCATTGAAAATGATCATCTTACTAGTGTATGCTACTTAACTGTTTTTCAACTGCTGTAGTCCATAACAGTTTAAAGTAATCAGAAATTTATTAGGTGGAAAAAATTAGAGAGATATCCAAAGGAGGACTCCTGATTGTCTCCCTCTCATACACCAGGATTAGAAGTTGGTTAACAGATTCAGATTGTTTAGTGTAATAAGAAATCAGGGTCTTTATTTGTCGATATGTGAGCCTTTTCTTCCCAAAACGTTTCTGGAGGAAAACTTTCCTAAGTGGGGGGGGGGGGGGGGGTTCATTTCTATTTGCTTCCCATCTTGGTTAGATAGCATCTCTCCAGGTAAGTAATCTCCTGTTAGGTAAGATATTCTCCTTAATCCGGAAAATAAAATCAGGGAAGCAAGAAGGGTATGGTCATCTATACATATGCAGAGATAGATGAAGATCTGGAATAGACAGGCACTCATTTTTTTTGTCTTCTTGTATCATTAGTACTAATTTGTTCTATTTGTATTGTGCTTATGTCAGTATGTATGTTTATGCTAGAGGAGATAACCTTAAAAAAGGACATTTCCTTTTAGCAATAGCAATAGCCCTTAGACTTATATACCACTTTGCAGGGCTTTAGAGGGCTTTAAAGCCGTTTACAGAGTCAGCCTATTGTCCCCAACAGTTTGGTTCTCATTTTACCCACCTTGGAAGGATGGAAGGCTGAGTCAACCTTGAGCCTGGTGAGATTTGAACTGCCAAATTGCAGGCAGTTAGCAGTCAGCAGAAGTAACCTGCAGTACTGCACCACTGTGCCACCATGGCTCTTTTCCTTTTTTGTCTTCTATTCTCAATGGGCTCACTAAATCTTCATCTACAACAGGGGTCTCCAACCTTTGCAACTTTAAGTCTGAAGGACTTCAGCTCCTAGAATTCTCCAGCCAGCGAAGCAAAGCAAAGCTGGCTGGAGAAGTCTGGGAGCTGAAGTCCTTCAGACTTAAAGTTGCAAAGGTTGGAGACCCCTGATCTACGCAATACAGCACTTAAATCTCCTTTGAAATCTATAGTCCCATTTTGAACATGGAATTAAGTTTGTTTAGTTTGCCACCTATCCTTTTCCTCTCTGTCACCTATAGAAGGATAAGACAGACCCATTCGCTTTCTATGAAATAAAAATGCCAAAGAAAGTTCTCTTTAAATAAAATGATGGTGGCAGTAATCAGACTGCCATCAATCTCCCTCCAGATTGTGGGAGGTTGCCCAGAAAAATGGAAGGGACAACCCACCACCAAACATCCTGCTTATCATTTTCATTTAAAAACCTCATAATCCCTTGCGGGGTGCAGTCTGGGCAACTGAATGGAGCTAGCAGAGTGTTTACTGGCCGGATGCCCTTCCCTGATGCCAATGCAAGGATTTGTTCAGCAGATATATTCTCATTGTGCCCAGAGAGAAATATCTGCTTCTACCTAGGATCGAACTCACAGCCTCCTGATCGTGAGGCGAGAGCTCCACCTCTAGGCCATCGCATCACTTCCTGCTTATGGACATACATATATGTTCCCCATTCCATTCACTATGATCTCCCATGGACACTCATAAATAGGAAGGTTTATTAGAGATCGGGCAGAATTATTCAGCAGTTTTGGCAGGGAGTTTTGTTCAAATCTAATAGTTGAGTTTCTCCATCCATATATAGGAACATGCACTCACAGATGCTAAATATTGTGCAAATCACTATTTGATACCATGCCAGCCCAAAACAATATACTAGTACAATGAAACAATTCCCTGTTTACTTAGTTCTTGAAAATGAAAATCAACCCAACAGAAAGGTTTTGGTATTTGGACATTGTTTTTTTATCAAAGCTGCTGGAAAGTTAATCCAGCAAGTGAATCCACCGGTGGGAATCACATAAATCATCTCGTGGTATGTTTTGCTGCTGCTAGGTTGAAAGGTGGTGATCTGTTTGGTGAGCAACAAGGTAATAATTGACAACATCCAACCTACGGGAAAAGGTGCAAGCAACCTCTGTGGAGTGCTTTCATCAGGAAAAACAGCCTTTAAATAAAGCTATTACTAATGCAATTGGGTTAAATTATTCACTGTGAAATATTTATTTCCTGTTTCTTAGCAGCAGATATGAAAATGCTAATACACTAAAAGGAAACAACAAAATGCTTTCAAAATGACGTTAAAGGGAAAAGATACTCTCAAAGGATATTCCATGAGTCAGAATGCATCTTTAATTTCCTGCATGTAGCAAAAGCCAAGTATTTGGCTTTCTGAGGGTGCCTCTCATACCTAGTGTCTTGCTGTCGGGGTGCTCACCATGGGATGCTAACGTATCATCTTATGATATTAGATGTAGAACACATCTAACATTTCAAATCTGTTTCAGCTGATTAAAAAAACTAATTGTTCAAGAACTTTAAGAGGTCTGCTATATAAGGAATTGAAAGCATTTTTTAAAAAGCGTAATAAACGTTTTCCATTCTTTCAAAAGAAATATTGTCGTGCAGCATGTGGTAGTAACCTATTTTCCAATTTCATATTTAAGAATGAAAAACCCAAGCTAATAATTAATACCTGGGGATTGGCCTTTGTTCTTAGTCCACCTGACAAGCTGCAGAAATGATATCTAAATTTGTAGCTCTTTTGCTTAAATATCACTATTCTTTTTTCAATATTGTGAGTAATTGTTTAATACCCTCATCCATGGAGTTAATTCTACCTAATTGCATAAATGTAACATGCTCTTTGTCCCCTGGGAAGATTACCTGTCTGCGGAGATCTCTTGTTTTCTTGCACATATTATCTATTGCTGCATTCAAGGCATTCCCTCTTTCTTTCTTGTCAGCCTGGAAGAAAAAAGTAAAGCTCATTTGGAACACAAATAAAATTGGATATATACTGTAACATATTCCATACCGCCTCTGAACTCTTTTAAAGTTAAACTATTAATTACACTTTTGAACAGATTGAGCAACCTGATTTGCTTCTGATTTCAAAAGTGCCTGATCACCCTTACCCCACCCCACTACCCAAAAAAGGTTTATTTGACCCTGTAAGCTATTCTCTACATCAGGGGTCTCCAACCTTTGCAACTTTAAGTCTGAAGTCTACATTAAATGAGGCAGGGGGTAATATACAGAGGTGGGTGTCACATATTATAACAACTGGTTTGGCCAGCACCAGAAATGTGAGTGTGCGCGCAAACACCCTCACTTCGCTCACTCACGCGCCTTCCAAACATGCGTGTGGCATCAAAACACATGGCAATTTGCTCGCACGCGCCTTCCGCACATGCATGCAGCACAGGGGTGGGTTGCTGACAGCATTAGTGCTGATTCGGTGTGCATGCAATTTTGTGTGTGTGCACTGTGTGCACATGCCAGTTGCCGATGAATAGGTCTGCACGTGCGCAGAACATTTAAAAAATGAAAAAAACATGCCATACCAACTGGGGAACCAGTTTGGAGGCATGGCAGGCCTGGTCACTGCTGGTTCCGGCGGCCCAAGCCGGCAAACCACTACCGGTTCGGCTGAATCGGTCTTAATTGGTAGGGACCCACCTCTGATACAGCATCATAAAATACGGCAATTTGCTCGCATGCGCCTTCCACACATTCGTGCAACATCAAAACCACAGCGCTATAGGACAGGATTGCGCCCAGGCAGGTGCACCGGCAGCAACCCACCACTGGTAATATAATACAAGTAGAGTAATATATAAAGCATATTAATTTGTAGCTAGTTTTCATGGCATAAACAAACAATGTTCCATGGACAAGCATTATGCAGCCATGTG
Organism: Rhabdophis nuchalis; assembly: GCA_039707465.1. NCBI lineage: Eukaryota > Metazoa > Chordata > Lepidosauria > Squamata > Natricidae > Rhabdophis > Rhabdophis nuchalis. The sequence continues at coordinate 93,433,659 of CM077645.1, read as the reverse complement.
ACTAAATTTACAGTATTATCATATTTCTTTATTTCTCCATCTTCTTCCCATGCTTTTATCACATATTGAACATTTTCCACACAAACAATACATTTTGAAATGAATGCTTACAATATGTAATTTGGATCTCAGGAAGTAAGGAGATATTTTTTGACTCTCATGTGTTTTGACTAAATAAGTGCTTGGAATTTTGCTTCTCCTTTTTTAATCACAGACCACATTGCACATCTTTTGTGGAGAGAGAGACAGAAAGAGAAAGAGAGAGAAGAAAAAAAGGAAAAGGAAAGAACTAACTCTGAACTTCTGCAGAATCTAAATTCCAATGGGGACTTCAATATGAAGAAATGATGAATATGAATTAAATGCCTGAAGAATGAGAACCCAAAATAAGGTTTGTTGAAGTACTATAAATGGAGTAGCTTAAACATAATCATAAGCAGAGATTGTGTTGCTGAACATTTACAAACTCATCATTCGGAATGTCTATAAAACTGCAGAAATGTACACACACACACACACACACCATACCGCAGGATAACCCAAGTATACCACTAGATCTGTATGAAGTGGCCTTGATGAAAATATTTAAGAGGAACAAAAACTGGACAACCCATCTACAGTAAATGAGGACCAACACAAAGTGCTTCAGTAATACTAGGACAGTCAAGCAGTGGAAGACACCTCTGCTAAGATGCTGGACCGAACAAAATGGTATTCGCCTCACTTTAACTTAACCAAAAGTATTATATTTAACACTGTTTGGTCTTAATGATTTGAATTTATAGAGGAAATTCATCCTTTACTATTTAATGAAATTAAATTTTATCTAGCTCTTTTATGGTTTACACTTCTGCACCCGATTACACGGTCTAGTAAATTTCCAAGATGTGTCAGCATATGAAGTCAGCTTGAGCACATTAGCACTTAATAGTGTGAAAATATCCATAATGAAAGCAATATGGAAGCAACGATACCTCGCCTTATCTGAGTTTCTAAAGGAATGCCTGCATGGGAAATCTTTTAAACGTCCTTTCCTCAATCAGGAGCTCTTCAGATATGTAAGATTTTAACTTTGCAAAAGGACATGCTAGGTGAAAATTATGGATTCTGGGGGGCATCAATTTAGGGAAAGCAGCATTAAAGGATCAGTGTAATCATATGCTTCCCCGAAGGGAGGCACCCACCCATAGACACACACAAAAGATGAGCAGAAATGGTGCTGAATAAAGAGAACAGTACAGTCCAAGGAAGGAGTCACTTGTCATGTAAAAGCAAAAGCAACCGATAAAGAACAATGACATAAGCTGTCAAATCCTGTGACTAACCACTCTTGTTCATTCAGGCTGTTCGCTGAAGTCTGAAATCTTCATTTGCTGGCTTTAAAACTTAATTTTCCTCAGATAGTCAATAAGAATTGCCATTTCAAAAATTTAATGAGTCCTGGAATTTTACAAGGATTAGTGCAATGTCTTTCAAATCCCCATTCTTCGTTAAAAATCACAACTAGCCTATGGTTTCTGAGGATACAATGGGCATTAATATTGGCTTTTCAACCGATTCAAAACCATCACAAATGCTGTAAATCAACTGACAAATACTCTTACGTTCTCTATGCATTTTTCATGCAACCTAATGCTGCAGTCATATCTGAGGCATTAATTCCTTCCCTATTTTAACAATCAATATTCAATTCAATTTCCATACACCCTCCTCAAAAGCAGTTAAATCTGTAGCTCCATGCTCTTTTGATGCAGATAGTTCTCAGCTTATGACTGGAATTATGGTCATAAACTTTGGTGGTGGTTGTCAAACACATGAATTTTATTCCTGTGACCTTCAGTGTGCTACAGTGGCTGTAACTTTGGGTAGAGATCAGTGGTGGTATTCTGCCGGTTCTTACCAGTTCAGGTGAACTGGTAGTGGTGGCTGCTGGAGGCTCCGCCCACCCACCCCAATGTAATGTGCAACTTCTGTGCATGCACAAACACCCTCACATTTGCAAACCGGTAGTGAAGGTAAGTGAATGATCATAAGTCCCATGGCTCAAACCGGTCATGATTTCAAACAGCTGCTGTATGAAAGGTCATAGGTTGACGGCTATCTGTACTCCTTTCTCTTCCTGACATTCCTTTTTTCTGAGAAACCATGTTAAAAATTAGTAAAACTTGAGGATAATAAAAAAGCAGAGTTTTTCTTCACTGGTCCTCTAGAACAGGGGTGTTAAACTCTCATCATCACAGCGTCATCACGTGATGTATCATGATTTTTCCCCCTGTTCGCTAAACACGGGCGGCGAGTTTAACAGCCCTGCTCTAGAATATTCTTTCCCTCTTCATTCTCAGAAATAAGAACAGTTCTTTTGAGTCTTTATTAGAACACCAATCTGTTCTTTATCTATCTTGCAGCCCTACTGTGCTACCTCTTTCATATAAGGATGGAATCCATTAATGTAGCGTTTGAGGTAGAGGGTTCCTTCTTCGAGCTTGTGTGTTGGTTTCCAAACGTTTCATTACCAGGCTAGATAACATCTTCAGGGGAGCTTAGGGGATGTCAGTGTTCTTCTGTTTATAAGGGCTTCAGGTGTGGACATGTCAAGTGAGGGTCTTGTGATGGGTCAGCTGTGAGTCATCAGTGAGTCTTGTGATGGGTCTTGTGATAAGGAGATTACATCAGGTCAGGGTCATTGGGAGGTGAATTGCAGGTAGGATGGATTGCATGGTTTGGTTGAGGGTCAGTGCTATCCCTGGTTGAGTGTGTGGTTGATTTGGATTCTGAGGGGTTTGTAGGCTGATTGTAGATCAATGTGTCTGTAGATGGAATTGCTTTTGGAGTGCCAGGCTTCAATGAATTTACAAGCGTGGCGAGTGTACAGTAGGGTTAGTTTGTGTGGTGGTGGTTGGCTGTATGGTGCCTTGTGGTTTGGGTGCTGTCTGTCAGAAAGTGAAGTTTTTGGGATAGCCATTATGGAGAAAGACACCAAGCAGTCATTTTTCTTTCACTTTTCTTAATAGTGCTGCAGTGTGTTCTGGTCACAGCTTCTTTTGTGTGCAGAGTCTGGACACAGCTTCTTTTGTGTGCAGTGTGGTGGTTGCTTTCAAAGCTGAGGATCTGGTCCCTGTGCATTGGTTTGTGGTAGACACAGGTTTCTAGCTCTCCGTTGTCTAGTCTCCTTATGTCAACATCAAGCAATGGGAGTCTGTTCTCTGTTTCCTCTTTGCATGTCAATTTGATCCCAGGTGTTGTGTTTGTTCAATTTGGGAGCTTTTGATGAAGACAGAGGTGTCATCGACATAGCATGTCTAGAATTTGGTTTGGATCGTGGTTAGAGCTATGGATTCAAGTTGTTGCATGAGTGCTATTCTGCTATTAGGCCTGATAGGCTTGATCCCATCAGAATACCTTGTATTTGCTTATAGATTTTTGAATTGAATGAAGTATGTGTTGAGGCATAGATCCAGGAGTTTCATGATGGGCAAGAAGTATTCTGTTGTAGCATCTATATGGGTATGGTGTTTAATGAATAGGTGGTGTGTGGTTTGCTTATCCAGTTCAATAGCAATCGAGGTGAAGAGAGCGATGACATTGAAGGAGACCATAATTTCTTCCTTGTTGATTTTGGTGTGTTTGATGCATTGGATGAATTGTTCTGGGGAGTTTATTGAGTGGGTTCAGTTGTCAACCAGCTGTCTGAGTTTCCTCTGCAGGGTATTTGCTAGTTTGTATGTCAGGGTTCCAGGTAGAAACACAATTGGGTGTAAGGTAGAATCGGTCTGAACTGGTAGGAACCCACCACTGATGTAGATGTAATTCCATTGAGGACTATACATTGAGTGTGATTGGTCAGTTAGTTACTAATTCATTAATTAATTCATTTTCAGTAGGAGTTCTGGAGCTACCCAATAGCATTAATAAGAGTCTCCAAATCTATCATACATTCTTAATTTTTGTCCTTTAGGGAAGTAGAGATAAGTAGTATGGAAATAAAACTAGAAAACAAAAAATGGTGTCTAGACAGCCTTGTGTTAATGCTTTGCATTTCCGAGCTGGCTTCTTCTGCTTCATCCCTTTACCACTTGCTCTTGGCAGCCAAAATGAGTCTCTAATGAGACAAGTAGCTTTGCTTAAACATTTCTAAAACACCATGAAAGATAAATGCACGTATTGAGAAATGGGACTTCATTTTTCTTTCTTTTCTACATTAAAGAAACATGCACATTAAGTGGAGAGTCAAAATCATTAAGAAAGCCGAAATAACACACAAAAGACCCTTCTAGTCTAGAGATATCTATTTAAATAATTATTTGTTTCACTGAGTTTTGATAATAAATAGTACAGACATTGCAAAAATGGCAATCTTCTTTCGACAGAAACAACAATAATTATAATTAGCCACTCTCAACTGCTCAACTTTAATTGACATGTAAGTTTATTTTTGTCCCAATGTTGACTTGGAGAATTTTGAAATGCTTCAGAACATTAAACATTGATTTATTGGCTTCAGAAAGAGAGAAAAAACTATATTCATCACAGGGCATCCTGTCTTTCTCATACCATCACCAACATTTTGAAGAGAGGGGTGGGGTGGGAAGGTTACTTCAATCAGTATGTGCATTTGCCATTTAATGTCTTTCAAAGATGATTCAAATTTTTCAAGCAACAAAGACGCCTAAGGATCATGATACAAAGTGCAAAATGTGCAAAGAAAATACTCAAGGGAGATAGACACTTTCTCCAGTTATTACTTAGAAGACAGAATAACAACAACAACAATACCTGAAAATTCTGACTTTACAAAAATAAAAAGACCCTTACTCAGAGCTGCCTATATATAAACTCAGATGTTATCTTAACAGCTCTTAGGTCCTTGGTTAGGACTTGAACGGTTCAATTTTTACCAGTCCCAGATTGTGAATCAAACTGAAGATTAAATCTATAACTATAACTATAACAATAGTAATATGGTTGGAAGGGGCATTGGAAGTCTCTAGTCCAAACCCTTGCTCAAGCATTCTGGGCAAAATGATTATCCAGTCACTTCTTGAAAACCTCCACTGATGGAGCACCTATAACTTCCAGAGGTAAGCCAATCCATTGAATAGTTGACCTCACTACCAGGAATTTTTTCCTTAATTCTAGATTGGATCTCTCTTTAATGATCTTCCATGTGTTACTTCTTGTCTTGTCCTCCTGTACTTTAGAGAACAGATTGATCCTCCTCTTCTTTGTGACAGTCTCTCGAATGCTGGAAAACTGCTATCATTTATTTGTTTATTTTATTTATTATTTATTTATTTAAGTATCATGCCTGGAATATCTCTCAGTCATCATTGAGACAATGTAAAATATGTCCTTGTTCATGCAATGGGTAGATAATTTGTAATGCTATAAGTCACTAGTGGCAAATTCTGATTAAAACAGAAAGGATGCTGTTGCAGACTATTGGAAGGAACAGTAGGCTGTGTAGTCCTCCAATCTGCAAATACCTAATAAAACACAAGTAGTATATGCAAATACAGAGAGAAATGAAGGTATAAAATTGTAAATGAACCAAAATCTATAAATGAAAGGGTTAAGAAACACTCTCTAACTGAAACCAAAGAATTGGAATCACATCAATAGCAATTTACTGTTCACTAGAGCAATTTTTATTTGGGGGAAGTGGTCCCCAAATTGCAGTAGTGTTTGTTTCTATGATAAGCTACTCCACAAATGCTTCAAAATTACACACCATGGAAATGCAAATAAGATAAACAGGTGGCATAAAGGAGGAAGGACTAATATAGCTTGTACTACAACAAGATCAAAAACTTCCAAAAATACAATAAATTAAATCACATCTTATAATTCAGTTTGGTCTAGTATCAAGCTAGAAACTGGGAAACTGTACGTTTCAGTCCTGCTTTAAGCACAAAGTCAGCTGGGTGACCTTGGGCCAGTCCCTTCTTCTCATTTCTAGGATGGTAAAGGTAAAGGTTCCCCTTGCACATATGTGGCAGTCGTTCCCAACTCTAAGGGGCAGTGTTCATCTCCATTTCAAAGCCAAAGAGCCACACTGTCCAAAGACATCTTCGGCTAAATGCCGAAGGTGCACGGAACGCTATTACCTTCCCACCAAAGATGGTTCCTATTTTTCTACTTGCATTTTTTACATGCTATCGAACTGCTAAGTTGGCAGAAGCCGCAACAAGTAACAGGAGCTCACTCCATTACACGGCACTAAGGATTCGAACCGCCAAACTGCCAACCTTTCTGATCGACAAGCTTAGCATCTTAGCCATTGAGCCACTGTGTCAGTCTAGAATGGAGGCAATGGCAAATCACTTCTAAAAAACCTTGTCAAGAAAAAACTGCAGGGAATTATCCAGGTAGTGCCCAAGATCAGGTATGATGGAATGAAAGAAAATAGTAATTTATGACTCTAAATGTAAATTGTATAATATAGGATACAGGCACAAATCTTGAGATGGCACTGGATCACTTTGTGTCTATCTGTCTTTGCCAGGATTTTCCTGGGGTAAGTTTCTTCATTAACAAGTAAGTGAGCAGGTTTATCACTACCAGCATCCTTCATTCGCATATGTAATACTTGTGAAGCAGGCTCTGCTGTATTTAAGAATATCACGTAGGGTTCCCAGTTACAGAATAATGCAACAAGGAAAGGTTTCCTAGGTTTTGTTGCAACCATCATTTTGTTTCCACCATAATCACCATAACCAGTGATTTAGGGTCAAGGTCAAAATCAGAAGAATTCAAATGTCCTCACCTTTCTGTTAATTAAAAATGAAACAAAAATAATAGGGGAGTTTAAGAACAGCAATGAAGTTGCAAAATTGTAGTGTTTTATAAAGTCTTAGTAAAACCACACCTGGAATACTGCATTCCAGTTTTGATCACCACATTATAAAAAGGATGTTGAGACTCTGGAAAGAGTGCAGAAAAGAGCAACAAAGATGATTAGTGGCCTGAAGTCTAAAACACATGAAGAATAACATGTGATAAAATGTTCCTTGTGTCTGTTTGCATTTCCAATATTCTGGTGACTTATTTGGGAACATTTTTGCCAATCTTGCTGGCAGTGGGTGCCATCTATAGAACATTTTGTACAAATTGTCTTTATACGCTGCTGGCATTGTCAATCTATAATTTCTGGAGGCTCCATTTTGAAGGACCCACAATTCATTATGATAAGTTGACCAGATTTTCAAACTCCCAAAGCGGGACACCGTCGAAGGGGGGGGGGCATGCTCCAGCGTGGCATGCGCCTGCGCAAAGGGCATCGGGGCAGGGGCGCGCTCCCACCCACCCCTGCGGGGCCCTCTTTAAAGGCAGCGGCAGTGGCCCGGCAGCGCTGAGAGCCAGCGGCTGGGGCAGGGAGGGGGAAGGCGGCCTGAGCTGGCCGCTGTCAGCCCATCATGCTGGTGTGATGGACTGAGCTGAAAGCGGCTGCCTCGGGCTGCCTTCCCCCTTCCCGCCCGAGCCAGCGGCTCTCAGCACCGCTGGGCCAGGCCACCGCCGCTGCCTTTAAAGAGGGCCCCGCGGGGGCGGGTGGGAGCGCGCCCCTGCCCCGACGCCTTCTGCGCAGGCGCATGCCACTCCGGAGTGCACCCCCCCTCTCCTCGGCCCCAATGCCCTCTGCACAGGCGCATGCTGCACCGGAGCTTGCAGCCCCCCTTCTCCTCGGCCCCAGTTCCCTCCCTGCCTGAGCCAGTACTCTCAGCTATCCATGCCCACCACCTGCCCGCAAAAAGCAGGACATTTTGAAGAGGCGGCGGGGCGCGGGACATCTGCTGTTGAACCAGGACTGTCCCACCAGAAGCGGGATGTCTGGTCACCTTACATTATGACCACTCTGAAAATGGTTTCTGGCCGAAGGCCTACAATTCAGGGATACTGAGAGATGGAGTTTCCAGAAAGTGGAAGTGGTCCTATAGTAAAAGATAAATGAAGACGGAGGTGGGGAGGAGCATGCAGGGGCAAGAAGGGGCATGAAGCAGAACATGGGGGTATCTCAGGGGGTGGGAGAGGTTTTGGGAGGTCCAAGACAGGTCAGCTTGTCACTGCAAGCTTGGACCTCCCAGGATCTCCCCTACCCCTGAGGTATCCCATGCTCCACTTAACCCACACATTCATTTAACAAATGCACTTGAGGCAGATCATTTAACATTTATCCCAGCATTCAATCCTAATAGGTAAGTAAGTAAGTAAGTTGGTTAGTTAGTTAGATTGTTTGTTTGTTTAGAAAAGCAACCCGACTCTTGGTGGCTTACCAAAATAAATAAATAAACAAATGTACAAATTAAAAGCAATACCTCCCCCCCCCCAAATTACAGGTTCCATTACAATCATAATTCAAGGATTATCTGTATGTGTGCCACAGGCATGAAATCCTCTTACCTTTGCTACTGGTTTGGAGCCGGGAGTGCACGTGTGGTGCTTCTGCACATGCGCAGAACCTTCTGTGTATGTGCAGAGCATCCGTGATGACAACTGGGCAAATGGGCAGAGCCTCCCACCTACACCACTACCGGTTCACCCAACCTGGGGCAAATAGGCAGAATCCCACCTCTAGTGTGCCATTCATATTCATACCAAAAACTCCACAGCCAGATTCAGTGCTAATTTAAAACAGCTGCTATAAAAGGTTCCCACCCATGGTGTTCATGTGGATGTGCTGGAAAGTATGAAAACAGTATCTGACCATTTCTTTTACAAACTGTTTTTCTTTTCGTATGGCATGCCAAAAGAGGCATGCCAACCAGCTTTGTCATATATTCTTTTAAATATTGTAATCAAAATATTATCCTATCGTCTTTGATTCATTCTGCTCCTTCATTACCTGAGAAGAACAATAAAGCTATAAATAAATTTTCATAAGCATGCATCCTTATGTTAGCAAAACTAATCTGGAAAAAAATATTTGCCAAGGAGATGTGCATTGCGATAAAACCTAAATTGCATTAAAATCAGGGGACCGAAAATGGCAACTACTGAAAGATTTTGACTGTTAACTTCCAGCCTTCCCCCCCTTCGGATTAGGGAAAGAAAGCCTATGCATTTAAAAAGTCTTTTAACATAATTTCTTGTGTGGAATTAAATTTCATAAGAAACATACCCTGAAGAACTATATGCAAGATTGCATTCTCAGTTTATCATCATTTCTCTGCTCCTAAAAAGCAATGTGCAGAGCCAACTCAAAGGAAAAAGAGGACTGAAATAATTCCATCTCACAGACCTCTGCCTTCTCTCTCTGCAAGGTGGCAAAGGTGAGGCTTCCTTCCTTTGTAGATGGCAACAGAACAGACAATCAGAACGCTTCATTGTTTGTCTTTTCTCGGGGATATCAAGACAGCAAGGCATTCCAACCTGCCGACAAAGTCAAGGATGACAAAGCAGCAAACACAACAGGCAACTGGAAACAAAGCGTAGGCTAAGAGTTCACACACAGATTTCAGGTGAACGTCAGGAGATGAAAATGTAAAGAAAGCCCCATGGATAGAGTTGTAGTGAATCAACAGGAATTCAAGCTACAAAACAAGGTCAAAAGCTGAACTCAGACACTGCCATTGTTAAGGAACTGACTGGGAGGGACTTCTTTATTCGACTTTCTGGGCACCAGCTGTTAGCCATTACATAATCTGCACTGGTCCTACTGTTTTCCTAGTTTTAAAGCCGCCCCTCTTTAGAGTAAAATTAGACCATCTCAGAAATGCAAGGGGACAACCCACATACATCCAGCATTATGTTTAGCCTCAGTTTCAAGCCTCAAGAGACATTTAATTATTAGTCTCCTGAGTCCAAGATTGCCTGAACTTTTGAGAACATTCATTCCAGATTTTATTTTGCATCTATTAATTATATGCTTAACAATCAAAACTCCATCCCTTAACAAATAAGGAATCAACTTTTTTGAAGGCGCCCCTAAAACGCCCATTTCCTCTTTGAAAGCATCCTATGTTTCAATATAATGCTTATACAACTTGTGCTAGTTTAGTTTACTTTATTGTCATTGCATCTTGTACAACAAAATTAAATGTGATCTTCCGTGTACAATGACAATTCAGGTTGTGGTTGTTAAGGAATTGTGTGCAGTCATTAAGCACAACATCAGATGGTGGCTGGTTTCCTCATTGACTTGACTTCTTGGAAGCTGGCAGTGAAGATCACAAGTGGGGATGATGTGACTTTGGGAAGCTGTGACCATTGTAACTGTGCCAGTTGCCAAGTGCCCCAATCATGATCCTGTGACTGTGAGGACACTGCAACAGCCACAACTTCAAGGACTGGCCATAAGTCTTCTTGTTGAGCACTGTTGTAACTTTGAATGGTTGCTGAACCAGAAGTCACTAAGTAAGGACTGCCTGTATAGTCAAAAGCCTTTCCTGTCTTTCATGGTTGGCAAAGCATAATGATACCCCTGATGACAACAATTGGACTGGCCACTTGGTGGGCTCCGTAGTACCCTGTGGTCTCTGGCCTGCTGGCAAAACCATGTTTTCATGCTTTTTGAAAGAATGTCGGGGGGAGGGACCTTATTATTTCTGCAAGAATAATGTTCCACATATATCTTCAATTCCTCTGTTTAAAAGAACATCTGCACAACATTCTCTCTTTCTCTTCCTGTCCCTCCGTTTTCTCTGCCTCCTCCTCCTTCCTGCAGGGATAGTAATCCATGGCTCCCCCAGGGGCCTAGCTGCCTCATCTGGCATTTTACGACAATGTATAAAATTGTCTGTCATAGTCTTTTCAGATTTCAATCCAATTTGAAACAAGGCTTGCCGACTATAGATGCCCCTCACCCCACAGAATTCATCCATGTGCGCAGCCATCTTGAATGGCAGTTGGAACCAACTTAACTTCATTAAGCTCTTCTGTGTGTTCTCCTTCTAGAGATGTTGAAGGAAGAAGTTGTGACCAGCTTTTCTAAAGGGTAAATAAAGGCTTGCTGACTATAGATGCCAATTGCCCCATAGGGTTCAATCAAGGGGGAAAAAATCCAATCCACACTATACTAATTTTAGAGTATTGTTCAACTGTTTGGAATCCCCACCACATATCTGACATCAGTGCAATTGAGCAGGTTCAGAAGTATTTCATGAGCAAAGTCTTGCATTTTTCTGTACACAATAGAATTCCCTATGCTACTAGGCTCAAAATTCTCGGTTTGGATAAATTAGAACTGTGTTTCTTACAGTCAGATCTAGGTATTGCACACAAAATTATACGTAATAATGTTCTACCTGTAAATGACTTTTTCTGTTTTAATCGCAATAATACACGCACAAACAATCCCTTTAAACTCAATGTAAATCGTTGTAAACCTGACTGTAAAAAATATGATTTTTGTAATAGAGTTGTCAAAGTGGAATGCCCTACCGCAGGGGTCTGCAAAGTTGGCTCTTTTAAGACTGGTGGACTTGGCTTCCGGTTCCGGCTCCGGCGGCGACGGGCGAACTTAGGGTTCGCTCGCCGCTTTGTTCCTTTTCCTGCCCCCCCCACGGGGGCGAGAAGCCCCTTGTTTGGGGCTTCTCCCGTAAAGCCGGCTCGACAGGGAAGCCCCCCCCCCACGGCAGTGGGGCGAGCGACCCTGCTCCTCGGCTTAGGCGGAAGAGGACATGCTGCGGGGGGTCTTCCCTTCGCCAAAGGTTGGCGGCACCATTTAATTCCATGAAGAGAGATGATCGGAAGAGTCGGGAGGCTTTTCGGGACCTCAGCTGCGAGCGGAGAGTGAGCGTTTAAAACTTTTTTTCCTGTACTGTCAGCCGGGCTGAAAGGGACTGGAGGGGGGTGTTTGTTTCAAAAAAACCCCCCTTGGACTAAAAGCGGCACTCGGAAATGCCTCGTTGAGAGGAATCGGAAACTTTTAATCTGGATGGTCTTTAACAAGGGAAAGTACTCTGCGGCTTGTTGCAATTATGTTTCTAGGTCTTTTTTGCTTTTTAACCGCTTTCTCCCTCGGGCTCTGAGTTTGGGCGGAAAATGGCTTCTCTTTGTCCCCGACTGACTATGACCTATGGAAAATTACCAGTGTCTCTTTGTGATTTGGACTTCCTCTAATTATTGATGAAGAATTTTCTTTTTTTGGATTTGTGTTTTCCTTTCTGGATTGCCTTCGTTATTATACCTATGGAGTTGGAAAAGTGTTTCTCTACTGGTTTCTGAATTTTGCAGCTATACAACTTTAAGAACTTTGGACTCCTGATCTGCCTACCAGCCCCACCCTAAAAACGCCATTTTATTGGCACAGATTTTAACAGCTAAACATGGCACAAGAAGAAACGCTGGCACGCCTTGAACAAAGAATGACTGCCCTTGAATCTGTTATACAAAATTTGGTATTAGAAATTAAGGCCCAGAGGGCAGAAAATGTCAACTTTAAAAAGGAATTATTGGACACTCGAAAACAAGTGCTTGAGAATACACAGAAGAATGAAGAATTGAAAGGGGGGCTGGAGGGGGCTAAGGGAGAGATTAAAAATGTTTCTAATGAGGTTGTGGAAATAAATGGGCACGTGACTAGGATAGATATGGAAAGGATGACATATTTTTTGAGATTTCAGAATGTTTCTGAGATGGATGGTGAATGTCTCCCTGATCTTATGAGTACAATTATTGCAGACTATTTACATAAACCTAAAGATGAGATCAGAGGGGACATTGACCTAGTCTACAGAATAAATTCTGCATATGCCAGGATGAATGAAGTACCCAGAGAGATACATGTAAAATTTGTTAGAAGGTCAACCAGAGAGGAGATCTTGAAAGCGCAAAGAGGGAGTCCTATGATTTACCAACAAAAGGAGGTTACCATCTTGAAGCAGATTCCAAGAAAGATTAGAGAAGCTAGAAGGAAATTTTCCTTCTTGTCTAAAACATTGTTTGATCATGGGATCTGGTTCAGGTGGGTGATACCCGAAGGGATGCTGGTGTTCTGGGAAGGAGGTAGAGTGAAGATTAAAACAGTTGCTGAGGCGGAAGCCTTTCTTAAAAAACATTCCTCTGTCCTGGGAGAAGATCCAGGGGGGGCAGGGGGAGCCATGGTCCCGTCCGCTGGGGGCCCGGGGGAGAAGGGGGAAGATACAATTGCCAAGAGACTTAGATCTAAAAAATAACTTTGCCCTTGTTTTTTTTGAGTAATATTGTATGATATTTGTAATCTGGATTTTTTTAATTGACTGACAGTATATAATTGAAAAATTTAGGAATATGTACTTGCTCCCAGCTTGTAGTGTTATGTGAAATGTTTTTTTTTTCTTTCTTTTTAATAATGTAACTTGAGGTACCGGAGGAGCCGACGACTTTGACGTGACTACTCTCAAAATTTCTATGTAACCCTTACCCTACCCCACAAAAAATGTAAACTCAATAAAACTTTTTCAATATAAAAAAAAAAGACTGGTGGACTTCAACTCCCAGAATTCCCCAGCCAGCATGGCTGGCTGGGGAATTCTGGGAGTTGAAGTCCACCAGTCTTAAAAGAGCCAACTTTGCAGACCCCTGCCCTACCTGATTCAGTTGTCTCAGCTACAAATTTTCAGTTTCAGTCACAAATTGACTTCCGTGGACCTTACTTCAGACTTAAGTGGTCAGTAGAGGGGGCGTGCATAAGTGCACTAACGTGCCTATCATCCCTATCATTGTATTTTTATTCTCTTATTCTTGTTCTCATTTTTGTTTGATAAATTCCAGTAAATTAAATTATGAGAAACAAAAAAAATGGATTAAGATGGACCGTGTTCTAATAAAGCAACATTATCCACATGTTCTTTTGACTTTTTGTTGCAGTATAAAGCCAGATACATCAGTTATTATATTGGCTACTGAATCATAGGGAGAAATTAAATCTACAAAAAATAGTGTTGTGCTTATTTTTTTTCTGTACATACCCAAGATGTGATATAAAACAATGATTATGCTTCTGGAAGAGTTAGGAGACAGAGCCTGCAATCTGGCTGAGGATATGAGCACAGATCTGCATTACTGCCTTGCATTTGCAACAGATGTTTTCACTTGATTTTTTTAAAATAGCTGTCATTACTCAGAGCAATAACAGTCAATGTGTACAAACTGCAAATCTAAACAGAATTGAGACAATCATTCTTCCTTCCAGTACAAAAATAAGCCTTTCTTGAAACTTGGAAGTTGTGAATAGATTTGAATATGCTTCATACTATATAGATTATCTCATTAAGTGTGGGTGGGAATCCTACCATATACAGTAGATGTCCGTACAATTGTATTTCTGGAATATCAGGGTTTAGCAGCTATGCACCCGTCCATTTATGAACTCCAAGAGGCTTCATAGGATGCTAAAAAAAACCTGCATGGAAAATACCATAAAACTTTTCCAGACCCAAACATACTAATACATAGTTTAGGAGGAATCACTAATATTATCTAACAAATGCAAGAACTGTGTTGCAAACATCCAGGCATGTTTGCAAGACTAGTTACTACTCAATAAAATATAGTTCAAGACTTCTTGTAGAGTTATTTTCCTGAAGTGGTCTACCTTACAGGGCTGGCATCTATTGTCCCTTTGTGCCCTTGACCATTGGGACAGTGAGGAGGTTGGGGAGGTGTTGCATTATGCAGGGAGGAACATGGACCAGTCCTGGAGTCTGGGAAGCCTCTGACAAGGCCTCTGTGTCAAAAGCAGAGGGAGCCAGAGCCTTATGCCAGTTATCAGCTGCCTTCAGAGTCAGACATCAGTGAGGCAGATGAACAGTTGGCGCTGTCCCCAGGGTGTGCATGTGCAGAGTTGCCAGAAGAAGGGAACAACTAAAGAAGAGGGGTCAACTTGGGAGTAAGACCGCAGGTGGACGATGAATGGCCCCTCCCAGAGAAAATAAAAGAGGAGCGAAAGGGGAGTGGAGTTTGCAGGACACAATTAGTTCACTTCATTGGTTCATGACTCTCCGAGACTCCATGCCAAGTTTTGCAGATATCGGCCTGTCAGCTCTCCAAGCTAGATAAGGGCTGTGACTGTAAATCCTCCCTTGAAAGACTTTGCTGGATGTGAATGAGCAGAATTCACAGTAAATTGATAAAAGGGGGTTTTGTCGGGACAAGGAGTTTGCTTCGTGCTCTTGGGAAGCCTCAGTGAGAACACACTCATCTGGTGCTAGCTCCATGCTGCCCTTTAACTTCTGTCTATATGAGTGACATAATTAGAAGAGTATTAAATATTATAGATGTAGCTGAGAGTAATGGTGATAAAATAGGTATAGTATCACTAGATATTTTTAAAGCCTTTGATTCTGTGCAATGGGAAACTATCAAAGTAATTATTGAGGCATTAGGCTTCGGTAATAGATTTATACATGTTATTTCAAAACTGTATCAAAAAAGTAGTGCAAAAGTGAAGGTGAATGGAACAATGACGGGAGAGATTAAATTGGAAGCAGGTACGAGACAGGGATGTCCCTTGTCCCCAACATTATTTTTATTAGTTATGGAAGTTTTGACTAAATTGATAGAAAAAGATGAAGAACTGGAAGGGTACAAGGGATATAAGATAAATTTGTACGCGGATGATACCTTGATTATTCTGAAAGATATAGCGAAAGATTTGAAGAGGATAAATAAACATTTGAAAGAATTTGAAGAAATGACAGGTTTAAAGGTAAATTGGTCAAAATCCGAATTATTAATGAACAAAAATGGTAAGGAGTGGGAGAGTATGCAAGAACAATTTGGGATAAGAATTAAAAATACATTGAAATATTTGGGAATAACACTTTCACTTAAAGTTAGAGAATTGAAAAAAATTAATTATGATGTGATGTTGAATGAAGTAGAGAAGAAGATAGATAAATATAAAGAGATAAAGTTGTCTTGGTTTGGCAGAATTGCAATGCGTAAGATGATGTTGTTACCAAAGTTTAATTTTTTATTTGAGATGCTACCATTAAATTTGACAGAGAAAGATATGGAAGGATATCAGAAGAAATTAGATAAATTTTGCAATGGTGGGAAAAGACCTAGATTAATGAAGAAAATGTGGTATCAAAATCAAAAAGAAGGTGGATTGGGAATTCCCAATCTACTTAATTATTATCAGGCCTATAATATTCGAACTGTGATAAAAATATTTAAAGGAGGAGACGGTCATTGGGGAGATCTAGAGTTAAAGGATATTAAGAGATTTGGTCCTACATGGTTTTTAGATAAAGTAAAAACAAAAAAGGCAATCAACAGTTATTGGTTAAAGGGATTGAGTAAAATTTGGAATAAATTTGTTAAAACATTGATTCCGGATATATCCTTCTTGGGGAAGACACTTGGAAGTTGGCCGATTAAAACCAACATAAGTCGGGATAAAGTAATTGAGGACGAAAATATAGGAAGCATAGTAAATTGGTTAAGAGCTTTAGAAACCGAGAGTAGAAAAAAAGAAATAATTGAAAAATTGGAGCTGAATTGGTTTGAAAAAATACAGGTAGAAAAATGGACTATGAAAGTAAGGGGAACATGTAAAATAAGTAGAAGTAAAACTGAATTTGAAAGCTTAGTATCTCAAATTATCAAGGACGAAATTGGGTTAAAGGGACTCGTTAGTAAGATATATAAAATTATAAACTTTGATGGAAATCCACAAATGGTAATGAAGCCGAATTGGGAGGAAGAACTCAAGATCAAAATATTAGATTCGGACTGGAATGTGAATTGGAAGAGTCGAATTATGAGGATTTTGTCTATAAGGATTAAAGAGCACAACTTTAAGGTTGTTTGGAAATGGTATTGGACTTCATTAAGGTTATCATTGATGGATAAAAAAATCAGTAATAAATGTTGGAGATGTAACATGGAATTGGGAACTTATGAACATATGTGGTATAAATGTGAAAAAATTAAAAAGTTTTGGCAACAATTGGAGAAAACGATGTTTGAAATGATGAAGAAAAGAATAACATTGAGATCAGAAACTATATTATTATTGATAATTAAGGAATTAGAATTAACAAAATATGAGAAAGAATTGATTAGAATTATGATTATAATGGGTAGAATTATAATAGCAAGATACTGGAAAATAGAGGTAAATATTAAAATAGAAGAGTGGTATTGTGAAATGTGGAAATTAGCTTTAAATGATAAAATGACATGTGATATTAAATTTAGAGAGGGGGTCTATAAAAAAGACATTTTCTGGAAGACTTGGAAGCCATTTGTGGACTATGCACTTGGAACTTTGGATGCCTCGATACCTGTACCCAGAGAACGTGGATTTTGGAGATCCTAAAGATAATTGAAGATATCCGAAGAACCAACTCTTCCTTTCGTTTTGTATAGCACTGGGTGGAATATTGTAAAATATAAAAATTAATAATAATAATAAAAAAATAACTTCTGTCTATTTGGCCCTGTTGCCTTTTTATTCATTTCCTCCCAATGAAGAGCAGATAAAAGATAGGGATATTGAACATCTTAAGAACCTTTCCACAAAGACTATCATTTCCTAAATACAGCTTCACTGAGAATGCCACTGTCCCGACTGGAAAGAGTTTGCAGTCTGCATTAATTAATATCAACAATAAATAAAAACTCACCATAGGGAAAGGGAGGTAATAAAAAATCAAAATGAAATAGTTTTACTCTAGAGACACTGTCACTTAATTAACCAAGGCAAGTATATTTTACTGTTGGTATATATTTCCAATAGTACCATTTAATTTAATTTTGAACTCTTTAAAATATAAGCAAGAGTAAAGAGCCACAATTATAAGGGATGTGGTGGCTCAGTGGCTAAGACTCTGAACTTGTCAATCAGAAAGGTTGGCAATTCGGCGGTTCGAATCCCTAGCACTGCGTAACAGAGTGAACTCCCATTCCTTGTCCCAGCTTCTGCCAACTAGCAGTTCAAAAGCATGTAAAAAAGGCAAGTAGAAAAATAGGAACCACCTTTGGTGGGAAAGTAACATCATTCCATGCTCCTTCGGCGTTGAGTCATGCCAACTACATGACCATAGAGACGTCTTTGGACAGCACTGGCTCTTTGGCTTTGAAACGGAAATGAGCACCGCCCCTAGAGTCAGGAATGACTAGCACATATGTGCAAGGAGAATCTTTACCTATAAAGAGCCACAAGATCATTGATACAGGGCAGTACTGAATAAATTCTGCACACTGTTACTCATTTAAGAAGAAACAATAACTAAAAGCTATTCATCACATCCTGCGATAGACAGAAAGAACCTTGAGAATCTCAAATCTATTCCATTTATACAGAAAAGTTTTAGCCCACAACTATACTTCTTTTGAAAAATACAGAGGCAAAACATTTTGACTCCAATTTGAAGAAGAAACGCCTAAGAAGATTTTGTAACTTTTGTTAAGATAGCCTTGCACATTATCCCAAAGCAATAGGCTGCTGTTGAAAATAGGTACTCTAGAAGTGTACCTATTCACAACTCACTCATGAATAAGCTGTCTGATATTTGTTTGCAAAAATATAAACGCCAAATTCATCCTTCATAGTTTAACTGTATTTGTAAAACCTTTTATGTACTTCCCAAGGGTGCTTTTTCCAAAAAGCAATGGGACTTTCTTGGAGTTTTTTTCTTTGAAAACGTTTCACTTCTCATCCAAGAAACTTCTTCAGTAATTGAGAATCTCCATAGACTTCTATAAAGCTGCAACAGCAATATCTGCAATGGTTCTTACTGATAGTCTATGTCAGGGGTGTCAAACGCAAGGATGTTTAAATCTGCCTTACGAGATCAGCAAAGGACTGGCCTGTGGTGCATCTGGCAGTCAAAACAGGGCATGGGTAGGCCACGTCCAGCCCTGTGGGACCTGTTTTTGGCCTGGATGGCCCCCTGTGTTTTGCTGGCCAAAGCGGGGCATTGTGGGCTGCATGTGGCCCATACACATCTCATTTGGCTGGCAAAGTGCTTCAGGAGGCCATCTAGGCCCTTTCTCCCCTCTCCCTGACTGGCCCGCAGAGAACTACAATGCTGATCCGGGCCGCGATGAACTCCAGTTTGACACCCCTGGTCCAGGGGTGAAATACTACCAGTTTGGGCAAGTTCCCCCAAAAACGGTAGTAAAAAATGCTTTTAAAAGGTTTTTAGAAAGTTCTGGCAATCAGTTGTGTGACAATCAGCTGTGCCGTGCAATTTATATTCACTAGAAATCCTGTTTTCTAGTGATTCTAAATCGCGCCGCATAGCTGTCCCCCTCCCTGCTGTTCTACTTACTTTTGCTCAGAAAAGGCTTCTTAGCACCTGTGCACGCAAAGCAAACCTGTAGCAAGACTTTAGAGCATTTCATCCCTCTCCTGGTCTATGTTGTAGGAGCAGACAATCTGATACCAATAAAAGTTTTGGACACTAGCTCCCATTGTCATTTGAATGCTGGCTTGGTTGGTAGTTTATGGGAATTATGCTACCCAACTTATGTAAATTGGGTTAAAATATAAAATGTAGAATAAAACATAACAGTAAATATATGTAACTGGGACTAGCCAGTACTTTAAAAAAAAATTCAGCATCCCAACTCCTCTATTGGATTTATTATTCCTAAAGATGTCATTTCCCAAGGGAGGTTGTTCCATCATATCTTACTGGATGGGTGGGTACCACTAGGAATAAGTCCCACGTTTAACTAGGTTCTGAGCCAGGAGTAATGACCAGTAGCCAGAAGCCAACAGTAAAGTAGTGCAACACTTGTTGTGATAGTATTATATGGCTAAACTAAGGTGTTTCATAATTGATTGAGCCCTTGCTTAGTTCTATTTCTAAAATCTAAAACTCCAAGAAGAATTGAAACAGTGTAAGCCAAGAAAGGTGAAAAAAAAAGTCATACCTAAAAAATTAGAAGAAACATAACTATTGAGAAAATAGACCTGCTGCTAAATTTCATGTCAATTCTGAATGCAAAGGATTATGAATTATTTGGATCAAGAAGTTAAATAGATAAGTAGAAATTAGTTATTTCACATACCTGCTGCATTTAAGTTAAATAATATTTGGGATGCTTGGAATTACTAGAGTGGTGTATAGCGGAAGTCAGGGGGGTGGGATTGAGTGGGAGGTGGGGGAGGGTTAGGGTGGAGGGTAGGGAAATATATGTGGATAATTAACATAGAGATAGGAATAATGGGATACGGTTATACCATGATTTATATATGTTTAATTAAATTAGAAGATGGTGTTAATGGGAGATTGATATATCAAGAGAAATTTATATTATGCTTGTTGGGAGGCGAGGGGGTATAATATCTGAATGAGAAATTTATCCTAAGATGGGGGGAGGTGAGGGGTATAATATTTGTATAATATTTGTATGTGATTTATATTATATGTTGGGGGGTAAAAAGGGGGGAAATCTGTTTGAATAAAACTTTTTCAATAAAAAAAAAAAAAGAAGTTAAATAGATGATAGATGATAGATAGATAGATAGATAGATAGATAGATAGATAGATAGATAGATAGATAGATAGATAGATAGATAGATAGATAGATAGATAGATAGATAGATATGGATGGATGCTGGGAGGGAGGGAGGGAATAGGCAGCAGGCAGGCAGGCAGATAGATAGATAGATCTGGGGGTGGGGTTTCATAGTAGAAGAGGCTACTCTATAGATAAGCAGGTCCTATGCCATTTTAGTCATTAAAGGTCAACTCCAGCACCTTAAATTCTCTTGGACAATAATTGAGAGTCAGATAGTATAGGCATCTCATAGAAGGGGAGGAACAGGCTTCGATTCAACCCGTCCAAGACCGAGTGGCTGTGGTTTCCGGCGTCATGACATAGCCAGTTGGTTCCATCCCTGGCTATTGGGGGCGAGTCATTAGCCCCCACGGAGAGGGCCCGCAACTTGGGCGTCGTCCTGGATACTCGGCTGTCTTTAGACGATCATATGACAGCCGTGGCCAGGGGGGCTTTTTATCAGATTCGCCTGATATGCCAGTTGCGCCCCTTTCTGGATCGTGACGCTCTACGCACGGTCCCTCAAGCCCTCGTTGTTTCCCGCCTGGACTATTGCAACGCTCTCTACATGGGGCTCCCCTTGAGGTACACCCGGAGGCTCCAGCTAGTTCAGAATGTGGGGGATTCTGGGGGCCTCTAGATGCTCCCATTTAACATCTCTCCTGCGCGAGCTGCACTGGCTGCCTGTGGCCTTCCGGGTGTGCTTCAAGGTGTTAGTAACAACCTTTAAAGCGCTCCATGGCAAGGGACCTAGATATTTGCAAGACTGCCTCCTTTGTGTTGGCAGGAGGGCAGAAGTTGACATCGAGACCCCTCACATGTGGGGTGCCTCAGGGGTCGGTCCTCTTGCCCCTCCTGTTTAACATCTATATGAAGCCGCTGGGCGAGATCATCCGTGGTTTTGGGGTAGAGTTCCATCAGTACGCTGATGACACCCAGCTGTACATCTCTACCCCTAACCACCCGAACGATGCCGTCGAAGTGATATCCCAGCGTCTGGAGGCCATGCGTGTCTGGATGGGGAGGAACAAACTCCGACTCAACCCATCCAAGACCGAGTGGCTGTGGTTCCCGGCGTCACGATATAGTCAGCTGGTTCCATCTCTGACTATCAGGGGTGAGTCATTGGCCCCTGCGGATAGGGCTCGCAATCTGGGCATCCTCCTGGATTCCTGGCTGTCATTGGATGACCATGTGGCAGCTGTGACCAGGGGTGCCTTTTATCAGGTGCACCTGATACACCAGTTGCGCCCCTATTTAGATCGTGACGCCTTATGCACGGTCACTCAAGCGCTTGTCACCTCCTGCCTGGACTATTGCAACGCTCTCTATATGGGGCTTCCCTTGAGGTGCACCCGGAGGCTCCAGCTAGTCCAGAATGCAGCCACACGGGGGATCCTGGGAGTGTCTCGATACTCCCATGTAACACCTCTCCTGCACGATCTGCACTGGCTGCCTGTGGCCTTCCAGGTGCGTTTCAAGGTGCTAGTAACCATCTTCAAAGAGCTCCATGGCACGGGACCTGGATACCTGCAGGACCGCCTCCTACCACATACCTCCCTTAGACCTGTCCGCTCCCACAGGGTGGGCCTCCTCAGGGTGCCATCCGCCGGACAATGCCGACAGGTGGCCCCCAGGGGGAGAGCCTTCTCTGTGGCAGGGCCTGCCCTCTGGAACGACCTACCCCCCAACCTTCGGATCACCACGGACCTACGCCTCTTTCGCCGGGCACTAAAGACACATCTATTTCAAGAGGCTGGCCTGGCTTAGTTTTAATGAATATAGTTTTAATTGATTTTAACCCTTTTTCTAATCTAAATTTTAGCACAGACCTTAATTTAATTTATTTTTAACTGTTTTGTACTGTATTGTTTTATATTTTTTATATTTCTGTGCACCGCCCTGAGTCCCCTTGGGGAGATAGGGCGGTATACACATTTGAATAAATAAAATAAATAAATAACATTCATATCCTGTGGCCTAGTTTGCCCTGCATGTGTCAATCACACACTGCCTACGTACGTTGCTTGGATGACTGATTGTTCCAAGTGGATACAAGGGACCATGTAAAAAAAAAAATACACATATGACCAAGAAGACATTTCTAAACATAGAGGTACCAAGAATGCCTGATATGTTTTTACTTTCTTAAAGTAATTTCTCTGCCACTTATTCCAACACATTTCCAGGAGAAAAAAAGAGGAGATTATAATAGGACCCAAAAGACTAATAAGACAGCAAGGTCTTAAGAGCTGACACAAGAGACTAATAAGAAAGCGAGATCTTAAAAGCTGACACAAAAAAGTTTTTCCTTCTTTTTCCTCAGCTTTTAATGGCGTCCACATTGGGACAATTTCAGAGGCGCAAAGGAAGGGATAGTTCAGGTGAAAGATGATATCTTTCCTGCCTGAGTCTACATAGATCAATGCAGTTTATTTTGGTCCAAGACCACAAATGTAAGAAGAAAACAATACAAAAGCAATACTTAAGCAAAATGAATGAGAAATAGTTGATTTAAAATTCAGAATCAGAATTTGACAAACTTATGAAGCAACTTTCGTATTGCTAGTGATGTTATTTTTTTCCTTATAAATCATGGTTCCAGAAATACACTTCACCACTTTATTTACAACTAGCTGATAACCCAGCGCTGTCCGGGTACTTATTTATCCTTCTATGAATGTTGTCATAATTTCTAATGTTGGATTTTTCCCCTTACCAGAGGGAGCCCCCCTGTGGAGTACTGTGAAACTGTTACCATGGCAACTCCACACACAGTAGAAGCCATTTTAAGGCAGTACAATAGAAGCCATTTTAAGGCACAACAGGGTCTTAACAGAACACACACCCCAAGGGGTGTTAGGGGTATCTTACCCCCACAGTATTTGTTTCCAGAGAGTAAGTAATCTGTGTATCAAGTTTGGTTGAAATTGTGTATCAAGTTTGGTTGAAATTGCTCAAGGCATTCCAGAGTTATGCTAGAACATATACAGACACACACAGCCATATATACATGTGTGTGTGCATGTGTGTGTGCATGTGTGTATGTATGTATGTATGTATGTATGTATGTATGTATGTATGTATGTATGTATGTATGTATGTATGTATACTAGCTGTACCTGCCATGCGTTGCTGTGGCCAAGTTTGGTTAAATGAAAAAGTTTCCCCTCATAGACTCTCTCAGCGACCCCCTTCCTTCTCTGCCTCAGTTTCCCCTCCCTCTCCCTCCCCTCCCTCTCTTACTCTACCTACCTACTGAATTGCTCTCTCCCTCTCTCTATCCCTCTACCTATCTACCTACCTACTGTATTTTTCCTTTGTCCCTCTACCTACCTACTTACCTACCTACTGTATTTTTCCTTCTCTCTCTCTATCCCTCTACCTACCTACTTACCTATCTACTGTATTTCTCCCTCTCCCTCTCTATCCCTCTATCTACCTACATCTATAGAGAAGATGTATGTATGTATGTATGTATGTATGTACGTATGTATGTATGTATGTATGTATGTATGTACGTATGTACGTATGTATCAGTGGTGGGTTTCAAATTTTTTAGAACTTACTCTGTAGGTGTGGCCTATTTTGTGGGCGTGGCTTGGCAGTCATGTGACAGGATGGGAGTGGCCACCTTTAAAATGTGGTGAAACTCATTTAACAACGCTCTTGCTTAGCAACCAAAATTTTGGACTCAATTATGATGATAAATTCTTTCTTTCTTTCTTTCTTTCTTTCTTTCTTTCTTTCTTTCTTTCTTTCTTCCCTTCCCTTCCCTTCCTTTCCTTTCCTTTCCTTTCTTTCCTTTCCTTTCCTTCCCATTGGGTCACTGGCAGCAGCGGGCCAGATTTACTTCCAGGTACGCCGGTGGAACCCCCTCTCACCGATTCTCTAAATTTCACCAACCGGCTCTCGCGAGTAGGTGCGAGCCTGCAGAAACCCACCACTGGTATGTATGTATGTATGTATGAATGTCTGGATTTGAATCAGAAAAGGAGAGTCATACAAAATGAATATAACTTATCTAGGTAGTTACTTAATTTTTTTTAATAGAAGATGGAAGTTTTTATAAAGAGAACAATACAAGAAAACATGTGTCTCATTTTTGCAACCTTTGCTGACATTTAATCAGCTTTTGACGTAATTCCAGAAAAAGACTGTGGGAGAGACTACCGTTAAAAAATGCTTCTTCTTCTTATCCAGACTCTCTGTTCTAACATCTCTCTGAGGAATAGATGTTTCCTGTGGGGGCATCTTTTTGAAGCTGTTCCAACTTACAGAGGAATAAGGTACAGTGTACAAAGCCCCTCGCTTTTTGATAACTATATAAATCAATAATTCACGCCTACTGTCAGTCTGAGCAGTTTGAGTGATCTCAGCAATTTTATATGCAGGTAACATAGTTATAATGTCAATTTTCATTTCACAGGAGACAATAAAAAGGGCACTAAGGGCATTGCCTTTTTCTCTTAGAAGAAAGACTATTAATAAATTATCAAAAAACCAAAAGTTCTAGCATTTGCTTGACAGTATCATAAAAAAGTAAATTTATGGGATTCCAATTGAGCAAGTACCATCAATAACCTGGGAGTGCTGTTCTACTCCGTCTTTATCTTGGAGCATGCAATTTTCCTACCAAACTAGGATTACTCAGTATAGCTCTACAATTATTATGTGATTTTTTGCATTGAATGGGAGCTCGTTATATCCAGGCAGTCTATAAGATTTTCTTAGCCAAGACTGTCCCTCAGCTTCTTTATGGTACTCAAATCTGCTCTCTTCACAAAGTGCAATACTCTTGAAGTAGTTGAAAAAAGTGTATTAGAGCTAATCCCAAACTGTATGAAGGATACCATCCTATTTTTGGAGATGAGTTTAGTTTCTGTGGATGCCAGATTCTTGATTCTTACCCATTTAATTTTGGATCCTAAAGAGCCACTTTTAATAAGGTACTGCATTTTTCGCACTATAAGACACACTTCTCTCTCCCCCCCAAAAAGTGGGTGGAAATGTCTGTGCATTTTATAAAGCAAGTATTGCAGCAGGTAGGAGGGGGTTGGTGCAGCCTATCATCGCTTATCACAACTGCTGCTGTTCAGCGCCGCCAGGGAATGGTGGAGCCTTTGCTGCTGAGCAGCTGATTGGCGGTTGGAAGTGCCTCCCAGAATACCACCAATCAGCTGTTCTAGGCAGTGTGGATTGCCATCGCCGTTTGCCACTTCCAACTGCAGCGAATTGCACCAGTGGTGATTAGCAGCGATAGGCGGCGATAAGTGGCCTAGAGCAACTGATCAGCGGTATTCCAGGAGGTCGATCCAACTGCTGATCAGCTGCTTGGCAGCAAAGGCTCCAGCATTCCCTGGCAGTGGCAGCAGCTCAGCTCAGTTGACCAATGGTGGGCGCAACAGAGCAGAGCCCCAATGAGCCACATGCTGGGGTTGCAATAATGTGCTGAAGCTGACCAGGCTGTTTGCTGTTTGCTGCAAGGATGCTAGCCAGATGAATACCAGATGAATGCTGGGAGGCAGAGGCAGTTTTTTTTTTCTTGTTTTCCTCCTCTAAAGCTGATGTGCATCTTATGGTCTGGTGCTCCTTATAGTAAGAAAAATATGGTAGTTTAAGAAAGCTATTGTCAAAATCTACACATTGGACTTCCCAGTGGAAAGCCTCTGCTCATTAGGCTTTGAAAAATCCAAACATGCCCTCAAGCATCAGGTCTGGGACATTGTCCAATCTACTCCTCCACACCAACCTGACTCCCATGTGGGGTTTGTTCTAAAGAGTATCTGGGTCATGCTGTCAGCCTTCCCTTCAAGAATGTTTCTGCATCTTACAGAAAATGAATAGATTAATCTACCCTTGGTTGTTTCTTCCATCTTCACAGTAACACCAGAATCATTGGAGTGAATCAACCTGTGAAGAGAACTGGAGGGGGCGACATTAAAGGGGGATGAAAGATCATCCTCTGACTAAGGTGGGGGGAGGAAGGCAGTGGCATGTCCCGCTCCTCCAAGACAAAAAGTCTTTGGGATGGACCTGATCAACTTCAGGTGAAAGCAGAGTCTGGGAATGAGCAAAAGTGTTTAAAGGGCAATGTAAATAGACACAGTAGATAGGATAGAATAAGAGTTGCAAGGGACCTTAGAGGTCGTCTAGTCCAACCTTCTGCCTAGACAGGAAACCTTACACCACTTCAGACAAATGGTTATCCAACATCTTCTTAAAAACATACAGTGTTGGAGCATTCACAGCTTCTGGAGGCAAGTTGTTCCACTGATTAATTGTCCTAACTGTGAGGAAATTTCCACTCAGTTCTAAGTTGCTTCTCTCCTTGATTAGTTTCCATCCTTTGCGTTTTGTCCTGTCTTCAGGTGCTTTGGAGAATAGCTTGACTCCCTCTTCTTTGTGGCAACCCCTGAGATATTGGAACATTGCTATCATGTCTCTCCTAGGCCTTCTTTTCATTCAAATGGACATACCCAGTTCCTGCAACCGTCCTTCATATGTTTTAGCCTCCAGTCCCCTAATCATCTTCTCTGCATTCTTTCTAGAGTCTCCACATCTTTTTTACATCATGGTGACCAAAAAATGAAGATGATTAGTTTAGGAGTTGTAATAAAAAAGGAGTTAGAATTGAAACAACAATATTGTGTGAATTTAGAGCAGGGAGGAGTAGAAGATAAGTTACCTATTTCCAAGAGACTAGGGAAGAGAGGAGGAATGGAAAGGATAAAGACAGGTCAACACTGAAGATTGGGCAGAAGGAAATGAATTGAGAAGTTGGATCAAACTCTTTTGGAGATTAAAAAATTCAAGCCAATCTTGAATGATGTCCCGATGTATGGAAACCGTACGGATCTGGATGGGAAGCAACCGACTCAAACTCAACCCGTCCAAGACCGAGTGGCTGTTGTTTCCGGCGCCCCGGTTCAACCAGTTGATTCCATCACTGGCCTTTGGGGGCGAAAATCTGGCCCCCATGGATCGGGCACGCAACCTAGGTGTCCTCCTGGATACCCGGCTGTCTATGCAAGATCACGTGACAGCCGTGGCCAGGGGGGCTTTCCACCAGGTACGCCTGGTGTGGCAAGTTGCACCCCTTATTGGACCGGGATGCCCTCCGCACAGTTACTCACGCGCTTGTGACATCCCGGCTGGACTACTGTAATGCTCTCTACATGGGGCTCCCCTTGGCGTGCACCCGAAGACTGCAGCTGGTCCAGAATGCGGCCGCGCGAGCGATCTTGGGAACGTCTAGATATTCCCATGTAACACCGCTCCTGCACGAGCTGCACTGGTTACCTGTGGTCTTTCGGGTGCGCTTCAAGGTGTTGATCACCATCTTTAAAGCGCTCCATGGCACGGGACCAAGCTATCTGCGAGACCGCATCCTACCTCATACATCCCTGCGGCCAATTCGCTCCCACAGAGAGGGACTTCTCCGGGTGCCGTCCACTAGGCAATGCCAGCGGGCGACGCCCAGGGAAAGGGCCTTCTCTGTGGTGGGCCCAACCCTCTGGAATGACCTATCCCCCGACCTCAGAACAACCACGGACCTCCGCACCTTCCGCCAGAAATTAAAGACACTCCTGTTCCATCAGGCCGGTTTGGCCTAAGTTATTTACCTAGCCTTCAATCTGTATTATAAATTGTTTTAATTGGGTTTTTAAGGGATTATGTTTTAACTATTTAAATTTTAGCACAGGGATAATCTATTTAATTCAATATTAATTATTTATATTTTGTATTGTGTTTGTTTTAAACTTCCTGTGCACCGCCCCGGGTCCCTTCGGGGAGAGGGTGCGGTTATATAAATTTTATAAATAAAATAATTAAATAAATAAATTTCTAGGCTCTTGGTCTAATCTAGAGAATTAGGTAGAAGTGCTTTCAATTAGCCAAAACTTCAACTGATACTTCCTGACATCAGTTGGCTTTCCTCATCTGTGTTTAGATTATGGGAAAGACAACAGTTATGGGAGATATGTTCAACTGGGTTTCAGACATTGTATCAACCACAGAGAGAGAAAATTGTCAGCTGAGAACTCAGATAACCAGAGGCCCTGTTTTGCATAAAAGGTAAACACTGGAACTTGTTTTCCAGCTGCATAAATGTGTCCAAAAATGACACACTTGAAGGAGAGTTGGGATCCCAATAATTTTGCTAGTCCAGAGAGAGTATTCTGGGCTGATAAAAGGGTCATTGGAAGTAAAGTAGAGAAATCTGCATATAAACATGCTGGTGTATGGTTTTCTAGTTATCTTAGACCAGTGATGGCGAACTTTTTAGCCTCGGGTGCCAAAAGCGATCATGCGCACTCGCATGCCCACTCCCATAATTTAATGCCCTGGCCTGTTTTCCGACTTCCTGGTAGGTCCATTTTCCACACTTCCCCTTCAGGAAAGCCTCTGAAGGGTGAAAAATGGCAGAAAATCAAGGCCAGAAATCAGCTGACCAGCCCATGCAGGCATGCTGGGGCTGACAGGGCAATGCCTCGCGTGCCCTCTTTAATGGCTCCGTGTACCAACTGTGGCATGTGTCCCATAGGTTCGCCATCATGGTCAGACACTGCCTAGATAACTTTCCATTTTGTTTTTTAAAAACAGTCATTTGTTTTCAAACAGACTTGTCTATTGATTGGCAAAGCCTTATAAACTTAATGACTAAGAAAGCTACTTATTCTAGTCCTATTCAAAGAAATCATCAGAGTCTCTGTTGTCCTGTTGTCAAATTAGTGTGCAGAATGCGACCCCCATTATTCTGGATTTATGCAGGATACCAGTCTTTAGCAACTGCTGATGAGTATTAAAACTAGTATGCTGAACTTATTTCACATTTCTTTCTGACACAGAACTGACTTTTAGTCTACGTGTCACTGCATTCGATCTAAAGTCAGCAAGGCATTTAAAAATTCTGCCACACAGTTTTAAAGTAACAACACCTGATGTACATTACAATGACAGTCCAAATATCAATCTAGCAGAAGGAATCTTCTATATATTTAAAAAAACAGCTGTATGTGTGTATGTTCCAGCATAACTTTGGAACACCTTGAGCAATTTCAACCAAACTTGGTACACAGATGACTTGCTCTCTGGAGAAAAACACTATGGCGGTAAGACACTCCTAACACCCCTCGGTGGGTGTGTTCTCTTAGCATACAGCCAGTTGTGCCGTACTGCCATACTGGCTTCTACTGCACAACATAGTGGAGTTGCCATGGTAATGACGTCAAAGTACTCCACAAGGGGGCTCACTCTGGTAAGGGGGAAAGTACATTAGAAATTATGTTTGGTCCAGATATTTTCCCCCTATAAATAAATACCCAGGTAGCACCGGGTTATTGGCTAGTATGTAATAAATCTGTAAGTCCCCTGTGGCATTAGCTAAGGGTAACAGTTTCTCACTAAGGTCATCACTGACCATTGGCCCTACCACATGAGGAATGATATGGAACAGCAGTTTGTAATTTAGGGATAGCAAAATTGGCAAAGTTGGCTAGAATACAGATAAATCTTTTGAATGTGCGTTTTGATGTAAGTGTGTGTATGTGTGCATATTCACATGTGTACTCATGCTTAAAGAAGTAATCAACAAGCTCATGAAATTAAAGCAAATATTTGTAGAATCAATTCTCTCCAAATCTTGCAATCCTCTGACATTAATTCAGACGTAAGCTCACTGAGATAAATCCATTCCATAGTCATATATGACAGCAGTTCACACTCTAGTGCTTTTTAACTTGATGATATCTCACCACTGTGCTGTTTGCCCTATGTCAGATGATGTGACAAAATCTGTAGGAAATGACCCGAGACTGTTTTGAAGGAATTACATAGAGATTGAAAGACTGAAGTAATAATAGCACTAGAAGTTAAACAACTCCTGTTTAAATAAATGCCCACTTTAAATAATCTAGTGATGCATGTTCTGTGCTGATTCTACTCACATCCATCAACATTTTATGAATGGCTGAACTTGGTAAACTTCAGGCTTAATTAATCCCAGGAGTAGAAAGCCTGAGTCTGACTGCCTTAGAATAAAACATGACAATAATTACATTATTATGTGAACAAGAATAATAAAAATGCTATGAAATGTAATATAAATCTGGCATTTTAACTAAATATGGACTATCTTTAATAATATTTAACGTTGGACTTAAACACCTCCGAGGTCCCTTTCAGCCCCATGATTCTCTGTTTCTGTGTTCTAATATTATTCATAATGGGTAAGACACTGCATATAGCCATGGTCTTTTGATATCAGAGTTCAGAAAAGGATCAGTCTCTATTCAAAGATGAAAGTGAATTTTCACTGCTTTCAAAGTTCCATTTGGAAACATAAAGTGCTGTCATATTGCTCAGTTTTAGAGACTGGCTGAGCTAGTGATCAGAGCTACTGATGTGAGTTGCTCTGATCTCCCATAAAGTATAAATATATAGATAAATGTGTTCAGAAATC
Source organism: Rhabdophis nuchalis (assembly GCA_039707465.1). NCBI lineage: Eukaryota > Metazoa > Chordata > Lepidosauria > Squamata > Natricidae > Rhabdophis > Rhabdophis nuchalis. The sequence continues at coordinate 93,402,758 of CM077645.1, read as the reverse complement.
TCTATAAGTCTGAAAGCCCACTTCTACACAGTAGCCTAACCTCCTCCTCCCTCATGCTCTTTCTGGTATTTTAGTTGTTGTTGTTTTCAGTTTGTAATTCTGAAATTCAGTAGCTTATCAACAGGATACAGCAGTGGGTCTCACATTTTGTTACCACCGGTTCACCCCATGCATATCCGCTTGCTTGGCAGGTGCATGCACCCCTTCCATGTATGTGCCCAGCCTTCCGTGCATGTGCTTTGCTTGCGTGCATGCATTCTGCACATGCTCCTGGCCTCGAAAATATGCCTAAATAGGACAGCATAGAGCCATGGCCCACCCATAATTTCCGCTACCGGTTTGGGTGAACCGATCCGAACTGGCTGAATACCACCTCTGAAAAGCAATTATGCCGATGTGCTCTACCATAGCCATTGCAGGCTCAAGCTGGTCATTCCTTACTTCCCATCTTTTTCATTCACACAGAGAAGGCCAGCTTTGCTGACTGATCCATGTGGCAGGGTCTATCAGTGCCTTCTATTTATAGGAATTGTTATATCATTTCTAATCCCTGCTCTTTGCTTTCTTTCCCATGTCTTTCCTAAGTATCTTTTTTGTTTTGTTTTGAGAGTAATGCAAACCCTCCCGCCTACTTTTCATCAATGTTGCTTCAGTTCTACCACTATTCAAGCAAAGGAAACCCATTATTCTTCCATTTCACTGGGTTCGTAGATACCAGCAATTAAGAACTGATGGTTTAGTTGGTAGAAGCAAAGGAGTAACATAAGTTGAAACTATACAGCTTTAGTCAAGCATCCTTCTACAGCAAAGTAAAACTTTTAAAAATAAATAAAAAGGGAATGGAAACATTGAATACAGAGATAAAAAGTTTTAATAGTAAAAAAAAATCCAGGGAAATGGAACCAGTGCAGTGCAATAGGATGAGAAAGAAGGAAGAGCAAGTGTCACCCAATCTTGCCTGAAACAGAAACAAAATCAAAAGGGTGGAATGGAAATGCCTGGGCAGGAGAAGTGGAAGTTGTGCCTACGACAGTGATGGCTAATTTTTTTGTCATTACATGCTGAAAGTGGATGTGTGTGCTCATCCCCATTTCTTGGCCAAGGAAGCCAGGGTTGTGTTAAGACATTTTCTGTGGATGTGCCCATGCTGTAGCCAGCATGGTTACATGCCAAAGGCATAAAGAATGCTGCTACCTTCCCACCAAAGTGGGAATTAAGGAATTAAGGAAAAACTTTCTAACCATGAGGACAATTAACTAGTGGAACAGTTTGCCCTCAGAAGTTGTGGGAGTTCCATCATTTGAGGTTTTTAAGAAGAGACTAGACAGTCACTTGTCTAAAATGGTGTAAGGTGTCCTGCTTGAGCAGATGGTTGGACTAGAAGACCTCGAAGATCCCCCTCCAGCTCTATTCTGATTGATTAAATTCACATCTAATTATTATATAGTTTGGAAAATGAAATAACACATTTTGCACATAATTGGTTTTTTTTTAATCAAGGTGTTATCCATTAAATATATCTCCTTTTGAAATATTTGGCAGGACTATTTGTATAGCTAGATCATTTTACATCAGATGAGGAACTCCATCTTTATCAATTCACGATAGTATAGAGAGGCATACTTCTGCCCTCACAATTCATAAACATTTTCTTTGAGATGTAGTCATCATGTTGATACAAAGTAAAAAACAAAAAAATCATTATATTACATTTGTCATCCTGAATACATCCCTGAACTATCAGCATATAATTCATATGTAAAGCCGAGAGTAGTTTAGAAGCTACTTATATATAATAATTCAATGAAACACACTAAATGCAGGTACATATTTAGGCAAAAAGGTTGAAAAGATAAAGAAAATCAAAAGGGAAAATGCAGATCTTTTTGAATATGATGAAGTGAACAATCGCCTCTTTCTAATGGCTTTTCCATTTGTCACTTACTGGAAAATACAGTGCCACAATAGAATAGCAAAGAAAAGAATGGAACAGAAATTCAAAATGAACCTCACCAAATACTGGCCATCCAATCTGTTAACAAGATTTCTGTTAATGTGCATCACTACAAAGTCTTGTTAATACATTCATTATTCTTAAACTCATTTGTGATATCATCCCCATTTATTATTTATTTTCATCCTTCAAAGAATTGATACCCTGCAGATATTTTGGACTACAATTCTAATTATTTCTGTTCATAAGCAATCTGAAGATCACACTGCAAAAAGTTTCACTAATTATGTAGATTGCATCCAAATTTAACCCAAGAGAAATATATCACCAACTGTCAGTAGTGCATTATTATTAACAACAATAATAATATTTTTATGATGCTAACATGTTTATGAAGAAAACATTCACAAGATAAACATAAACAGGATTCTTCAGTGGCAAATAATCAATAGATAATAGTTCTCAATCTAATTCATGATGGAACTGTCATTTTTGAGCAAGGTGTGTCCAGAAACCTTGGGCAGCTGCATGTAAACCACACAATCCTGTTTGCAGCGAGTAGGGCCAAAATGTGTGACGTATTGGGAGGATGGTTGTGGAAAAATTGGGACTCTTAAAAAGGCAAAATAGGTGATACCTGGTTGAATAGTAATAACTGAGAAGATCTAAGAGTCCAAGCAAATAACCAAGCATCAGCTAGTAGTGTGCTGCAGCTGCTAAAAAAGCCAAGGCAAGCTATGCGTCTATGCTTTAGATGAGCAGGATACCATCAGCAGGATACCTTTACATATTAACCTTTCAATGTGATGTAATCAGAAGTGTTATTCAGCAGGTTCTGACCAGTTCTGGAGAACCGGTAGCGGAAATTTTGAGTACTTCAGAGAACTGGTAAATGCCACCTCTGACTGGCCCCGCCCTCATCTATTCTCTGCCTCCCGAATCCCAGCTGATAGGGAAGAAATGGGGATTTTGCAGTAACCTTCCCCTGGAGTGGGGAGGTTTTACAGTATCTTTCCCTTGCCATGCCCACCAAGCCACATCCACCAAGCCAGGCCACAGCCCACCAAGCCATGCCCACAGAACCGGTAGTAAAAAATTTTGAATCCCACCACTGGATGTAATGGAAAGCTGGGTTTTCTTTGGTGATCCCTGAACTGCAGTATCTATACAAATCAGCTGGCTTGCTTGAAGTAGATATTCTACAGGAGTGTATGAATTTTTAAAATTTTAACTGAAAATTTAGGACTAGTATGTAACCTCACCTCCCGACCACTCACCTCAGACCTAAGATTCAGCAGGTTGGGGCTAATCCTACCACTGGCTGGCCCTGCCCCCACCTGTTTTTCAGCCTGTCTTTTGACCATTTTTGGGGTGTTTTCAGGCCATTTTGGGGGGCCTTTTTGGCTGTTTTTCATGCTGTTTTCAGGCTTTTGGGGGGCCTGTTTACAGGTGTTTTTCAGGCTGTTTTCAGGCCATTTCGGGTTTTGAATTTTTAGAGAGCGGGGGGGGGGGAGACAGGACGATGATGGGAACTGTCTTTGTGTCTAGTAGTTTTGGCATGCATTGCCCAATAGTGTCATCTTGAGGAAATAAGATGAAACAGTTCATGTTCGGGATGTGAGAAGTCTGTAGATATTTTCACAGCCCTGGTTCTGGCTTGTGCAAAATTTAGGTCCTCAATGGAAAGCAAGCTTGTTGCAATTGTTTTTTTCTGCAGTCCTAATTATCTGTTGAAGTCTTTGTCCTGTGTGGTTACTGTGCCAAACCAGACAATTATAGAGGTACAAATGGCAGACTCAATAATTCCTCTGTGGAACTGTATCAGCAGCTCCTTGGGCAGTCTGAGCTTTCTGTGTTGGCACAAGAAGAACATTCTTTGTTGTGCTTTTTTGATGACATTTTTCAAATTAGGTGTCCATTTCAAGTCCTGAGAGATTATAGAACCCAGAAATGTGAAGGTTTCTATTGTTGATTCTGCGTTGTCTAGTATTGTGAGAGTTGGTACAAATGAGACCAATAACTGTTGTATCACCTGCAAACTTCAGTACTTTAACTGAGGGATCCTTTGATATGCAGTCATTGGTATAGAGATAAAAAGCAATGGAGAGCCCTGGGCAATTTCTAAATTCTTGGTTATTTAAAAAAATCAGATTCCAGTTGAGATTCTTTTCCCCCATGCCAATGTATAATTTCTTAAACATTCCAAGTGGGTTTCTCCTATAGTTGTAACCTCTGAGGGCTTATAGCAAGGTATCCAGCCTTGGCAATTTTAAAACTTATGGAGCTCCTCTGAGAATTCCACAGCCGGCAGGGGAAGTCCGTATATCTTAAAGTTGCCAAGGTTGGACACTTCTGGCCTATGGCCTATTAATAGTAGAGGATGGATCAGATCCAATTAAGAACTCATTTCCTGTCCCTCTTCAGCCTGTTATACAATCTGTAGAGCCAAGAATATACTTATAAATAGACCTAATATTGAACTGGGATTTTTAAAGGAATGTATATTGACTTCGGATATTGTTCAGAGGATGAATTTATATCAGTATAACTAATGTAAATGTTCTACCGGGTTCCTTGCACAGGTTACAACTTAATTGAACCGTCCCAGCAACAGGAATGAGAGTCAATTTGGTGTAGCAGTTATGGCATCCAACTAGAAACAAGAGTTCTAGTCTCATCTTAAGCACAAAGCCAACTTGTCCCAGTCTCTCCCTCTCAGCCCTTGGAAGGAGGCATTGGCAAACTACTTTTAAAAAACCTTGCCAAAAAAACTACAGGGAATTGTCCAAGCAGTCACCAAGAGTTGAAGGCACCCAAAAAATAATGGTAAAGCTACCCAAAGAAGCAGTAGCTTATTTACATTCCCTTCAGTATTGTCACTCTTGGTCTATATTTTTCTGGTTGAAAATGTGTTTATTTGTTTGTCTGTTTATTATTTATTGAGATGGGGAACATTTTTGTAAAGAAGGAAACCAGCCCCCAACATTTGCTTTGGGATTTATTTTAGGCAACATTTATGTTTTAGGCAATGTAGCAATTTATGGGATTTTGTCAAAAAATGTACATGCTGTAAAGCGAACCTTTTCAGCACCAATGATTAGATGGCCAGCATGCATGCCCATGCTGGAAAATAGAAGACCAGCTTTTCTAGTTTCCGGCACTCACGAAAGCCAGCTGATCGTCACGCCAGAAACCTCGAAGGGGAATGACTGACGCCATACATGCCAGGTGACATGACTCCGTATGCCACTTTGGGCACGCGTGCCATAGGTTCGCCATCCTGGCAGTAGGGAATAAACAAGCTAGTGAAAAGCATAGGATTTGGTTTACCTTTACTTCTGATTGCTTATTCATTTAGCACAACATTTTGTACTGTGGAAGCTCCCCTCTGGAGCAGGGGTGGGTTCTGGCAGTCACTACTGCCAGTTTGCTTATGGCTGCGCTGCACATGCACACACTTGATGCATGCTTCAGTGCAATAAAAATTTGCTCTGTGCATGCACAAAAGCAAAGAACAAGATGGCGGCACCTATGGCGCCGCATGGAGAACTGGTTCAGGGGCGTGGCAGGCCTGAGTCACTGCCGGTTCCAGCAACCCAGGCCACCAAATCACTATCGGTTTGGCAGGAATCACTACTGCTCTGGAGTATGAAATTAAAATAATTCCTTCAATTTGCCAAAATCAATGGAAAAATTCCAATGATTTTCAGGGAATGACTTCACAAAAAACCTATAATGTTACTTTAGCATTTATAACAACGCACATAGTACTTGATATTTTAATGGGGGGGGGGAGGAGAAACCCTTCAAAACAGTTTTCCCCTGCATTATCTGGCTTGTACCATGGTTGTCCAGATGACCAGTAGTCTGATAAAGCTTCAATCTAATTTTAACTGCAATATTGTTTAGGCTTTTGTTTTTTGCTCATTAAAACTGTATAAATCCAAGTAAATTGTAATGAATGAAAGAAAAATCAAGAATGAAAGATGGTCTAAACACATTCCAATTTATACAGAACAATTCTATACTAAGCAAAGAACTATCAGCAAACGTTTGACTGTTTTCTCCTCTCTTCTTTTTTTGTTTTTCTCCTCCATGCAGGGTATTCATTGAAAAAAAAATCAGACAATCCATTGCAATGACTCATGTTGTATCAACTTATCTTCTTAAATATGCATTAAGTTGTCTCGAATACCAAAACATGTTTGCCTTTTTAAAATTGAAGCATTGTGAATCACTTAGAACAAAGATGCCTTGTTTTATTGCACCAAATACTTGAAGAAGAGAAAAGTTAGATGACCTTTTTTATAATATCCCCTTGATATGAATCAGTGTAAATCTAATTACTAACAATCATGCCCCCCCTCCAAGAACCAGTGCACAGCTGTTCATTTTACTAGATTTACTATCATTTACTTGCTATGTTCTAGATTTCCAATAACAGGCTGATGAAGGGCATATGGTGGAAAAAATACACACTTGCTAATGCTATTTATGAATATTGGCAGCATGTAGTAGCCTTCTGTGAGAGGAAGGCTAATGCATTCTCACTGCTAAAATAAAGCAAGTGAAGATAAAAGAAAATGAAAAATAAGGGAACGACCTTCTATGCGTTATTCTGAGAATAAACCCTATTCCATGAAATAGCACTTTTATGCCTAGGGTTTACAGGTAATCCTCGACTTACAACACTTTGACCGCTCCAAGTTACAACAATATTGAAAAATATAACTGTTTTTCACAGTTATGGCCATGATTATGTGATCAAAGTTCAGATGCTTGGCAACTGGTTCGTACATATGACCATTGCTGTGTCAGCTTTTGCAACCACCGGTTACTAACTTATCAACTATAGTGCTTCACTTAACAACTGTGGCAAGAAAATTCACTTAACAAAAATCTCACTTAACAACAGAAATTTTAGCCTCAATTGTGGTCATACGTTGAGGACTACCTGTATTCCCAATTAAGCATCTCTATAAAGTTTGTTCCTTTTGATCAAACCCATCTGGATAACTGTTACAGACATTGCTTTCTCTTTTTATTAAATTTGCTTAATAAATTTATTAAGATTTGTGTTTGTACAAAAGGTAGGCATTAATTTAAGCCAATGGTTTTTCTAATTCCCGAGAAAGAAAATATTTTGCTCTTCATAGAGCCATAAATAGTCAAGTAAAACTAGTTTTGCATGGTGAAGTGTAAAAAGGAGGGACTAATTTGTCAGTTTCAATTTTTCTCTGTTTCTTATTTTCCCCATGTTCTTCATTCCAAGTGAATTGCGTATTAGTTTGTGACTTTCAATAAAAAAAAATCTCCACATGAAAATTTACATGCAATTTTCTGCTCATTTTTTCGGAACATACATATTTATGACCCATGTTTCTCTAAATATACATTTTGCTATATGCAATTATAAAAAATACTGCTGTTTTGTATGTGCCTTCCTTGATGGACACAATTCTGTGTATACTTCTTTCTAATTATATACACTGCCATGAAGCTTGACTAAGTAAAACTGTGAATATAGAAGAGTAATTGCAACCTAGTTCTTGTATTGATTTGGAAAGTACTAAAATTGGTTAGTCCTTATCAAAATGAAATCTGTATTAATTCTTCTTTTCACTTAACAGAAGGCCTGATCAGGCAATATAGAAGACACTAAAATAGAGTTGTTAATATCATAATTCTATCATTCCTGCCATAAAATAGTCAATGCTTATGTACAAATGCTGCTATGTAAATTATACTATTTAAAAAATAAATAAACGTTACAATGCATTTCTGGCAATGAGTATAGAAATAAAAATAAGTCATAATTTGTTATGATTTTAGCAAAGCGCAGTTCCAAATACAGTAGAACAGCTGGTCATGACCATAATTCGTTCCATAACTTTGGTCGCAAACCAATTTGGTGGTGATCTGAACCTAATTTTGGAAAATTGGCATTTACAAAAACAATTGGCACAGAAGGAGAAATTGGCCACACACTCAAAAAGTGAATTTTTTGGTCGGAACCTGATTTGGTTGTGGTCAGAAGTGCTTGTGACCACAGATTCTACTGTAGTCAGAGTTTATGATAATTATCTTTCTAGATGCTCAACTTCTTCCTAGAACAATTCTTACATACACAAGGAGGATTGACCCAAAAATAATGTACTGATTTTCTTTACCATCATAGTTATTCTCTTCATCTATCATAATCACACAAGTATTTTCAAGGATCTTTTGACAGTATCTATATGATTCAGAGAAAGGTGAAATAATACAGATATGTTCTATGAAGACCTATCTGCAGATCTACTTATAAAAATAATTAAAAATCAGGATGGATTCCAACTCCCATAACTTCCAATCATTAACTTCTTGTCTGGAGCTGACACAAATGTGAGAAAATCTGAAGAGATTTCTTATTACTGTAAAAGGTGTAATTGAGCAATGAGACCTTGAAAAGAGCAACTGAGCCACATACTCTCAAAAACTGTAAAAATAACCATTGCTTCTGAACCCAACAGAGACGTTTTCTGTCCTTAATTTGCAGTATCTTTTCTGTACGTCATCTTTCTAGTTACAGACTTGTACAACATTATATGAAACATTTCCGGATGGGGTCCTTCTCTGACAATATAATTTAGTCTTACCTCAATGTGTTACATTTACCATTAGATCATACAGGTGAGTACAGGGGCCTGATGTGGCAACGGATGGGTCATCTGCACTTTTTTCTATTGTTGGTAGATCGGTGCTACATGTACAATTCTATGTAAATGCACATGAGATGTAAATCCTAACAAAACTTAATTTGAATTATAGCAATGGCCTAACATATTCAATGTGGCCACGGCAAATAATTTGGACCCAAAATATATATGAATTAGTCCTCAGCCTAATAGTATTGAATAATTTATTTTCAGTTATTTTCATTTTTCCAGTTTTCACAGTATTTATGCTGCAATTACTTAGGAGGGACAGATGAGTCCTTTCATTTTACTATTTTGCAGATAAGATATACAACAAGGTAGATCAGACAAGGTTGAGCATTACCAGAGATTGGTCAGCAGCAGCACATGGGTACAACCAATCTTGCAGTACATCCATTACTCCACAACTGCACTGCTTACCTACACCCAGCCATACATACCTCAAATCATACCCCATTCACATAATGCCAAAAGTAATGAAGGAAGAAATAAGAATATAACGAGTGCTGCCTTCACCAGAGGAAAGGGAATGGCTTACTAGGATATACAAATATATCCATTGTTCAGGCCTGCCAGCCATCTTTTCTTTTGGACTTCAGGCTTGCCACATTTTCTATTATTCTACTATGCATTTTCTATTGTGGGAAAATGGGAGGGGGGATTGTACCGAGTTAGATGATATGTAGCCATAACAAAATTCTTTCTAGAAAGTCAAGGTCATTCTTTGCCTCTGCACCTCTGTACCTGACTGAAACTCGATGGGTGGAAGCTGCCAGCATGGCAGTGAAAGATTGAACCATGTGATGGACTTGTGGGTATGGGAGCAAGATCTTGAACTTTCAACTGGGTGGGAAAACTGGGAAGACTTCAGATTTGGGTTTTCCCAGATTTGCCAACATGGCTCTCTTAATAAATTGGAACTTTGAGGGAACATTGGCCTCGGACTCTGATTTAATTTTGGATGCTATTTGGAACCCTGACACACATTGTAGTTCTATATTTTCTACCATCAAAGCCTACAACTACGTAAAAAAAACATTCTCAAGGGTTAAATCTTACTGACATTTAGCATTAGCAAGTGGAGCATTTTTATTTCAATCTACAATTCACCTGTTTCCCCACAACAAATGAAAAAAAAATGCCCTGTCTTACTAGGAAGATTTAATGATTAATAGTAAGTTGCCTTAGGATCTCAGGCACTGATGGGCCAAGGAAGAAGGGACAAATATATCATATTATATAAATATAATAAAAAAAAAAAGGGGAGCAACATGGTCATGTATGTCCAACAGTTTTTGAGTAAGTTTAATTTCAAAAGGTTGCCTCTGGACAACAACAAAATTGCCTGTAGAGCCTAAACCCATGCTATTAATCATCTCACTGTTGTGAAATAATAGCATATCCACAGGGTAAGAGGTTTCGTGCAATATATAAATTGCAGCATTAAAATGACTTGGAATTAAACAGAAAATATAACTAAGAGCTATAAACGTTTTCAGAGATGGTATGTTAAAGCTTTTTCATATAACCATGACTATATGCATTCCATGTGAAATTCTAGAATGTATATTTGTCTGTCTTTCTGTGTCAAACCCATAATTGACATTCAGTGCCATGAGAATAGTTTTGACTTGCCATCAGGTCTATTGTTTTATAACCCAGTTGGAGGGCTCCAGAACTATCTGGGCAGGTCCAGGGTTAGCTAAACTCCAGAGAAAGAAAATTGCTTGGGTAACTAAAATGATTTGGATCTGAATAGCCTTTCCTGTTCAATTGAACTCATTCCATTTTCGAAGTGATTCTATGATACTGAGGTTAACAATGGGATTATTCAACCATAATATTGATGTATTTATGTTATGTGGTTCAATAGAACTGTTTCAATTTTCAAATATACCTTGGAAGGAATTCACCAGGGAGACAGGATTGCTCAGTACTACGGTATAATACAATATAGCCAATGTTAACTTGCAAAGTATCCCTGGCCTGCTCTTGAGTTGCCATAGGCAGTGGAGGGGCAGACTGACGGAGTAGCATGCCATCCACAACCAGAAGCATATCTTTCTCAATGCTGTCTCCCAGGTTACCTGCAACAGCTGGAGGGGCGTGTTCTCTACAGCCCATGAAAGTGCTTTGTTGGAGAATGCGATTATTTGACACAACCTTAAGGCTCAAGGCTCATGATTTCCTTAGGGCATCCGTCGGAACCCTGACAGCCAACTTCTATAAGTGAAATCTAAATAAAATTATCTCATTCACTTTTAATAAAAAGCTGTAATATTATTATTTTCAGATAATAACTTGCTGATATTAATGGTTCTCAAAGAGCTATTGGGTAATACACACTTTTGTATTAAGTGGTGCAAGCCAGTCTTCACTACTCTTTGAAGGGGGGAAATATGTCTTAAGTCCAGTTTTTTATGTATGAAATTAATTTCTACTTCAATATGAATCTAAAATGACCTTGACCATTTTGATTGAGGAATTTCATTGAAAATTAGGTTTTGGTGTAATCAGTGAATAGGAGATTACAGATCTAAAATTTTAAAAGTCAAGGAAAAATTGAGAAAGACTAGAACAATTAAATGCTGAGTTGGGACATGTTCTAGGAAAAGCTGACTAAGAATGCTAAATAATTTAAGTGATTCTGTTAATTAAATACATTAAATTTTTGCTGTTCATCTAAAAGTCTTGCATCATTCATAAAGAACAAACAAAATGGGAAGCACCCTGTTGACTTTGCTGAATTCTTAATATTCTTATTTCTCTGGACTGAGTTCTGAAGTGATTTTGTTCAGTGATGGGATTCAAAAAAATTTGCTACTGGTTCTGTGGGCATGGCTTGGTGGGCATTGCAGAGGATGGGTACTGCAAAATCCCCATTCTCTCCCAATCAGCTGGGACTTGGGAGTCAAAGAATAGTTGGGGGCGAGGCCAATCAGAGGTGGTATTTACCAGTTCTCTGAACTACTCGAAAGTTCCGCTACTGGTTCTCCAGAACTTGCCATAACCTGCTGAATACCACCTCTGCTTCTGTTGTATGGTCAATCCTTTCTCTAAAGATATTTTCAGAAGATGGTCCTGTGATTTGTTTATTCAATATCTTTTTCTATGATATGGAGGTCATAAAATTCTTCCAAGGTAGATGAAACCATTAGGAGAAGCCTAATTCAATTCAATGAAGAGAAACACTCACACTTAGGCAAGAAAAACTAAAAGTATACATATAGACTGGGTGAAACAAGGCATAATAGCAGTAACTGTGAGAGGGATCTTGGAGTCTTAGTAGACAACCAATTAAATATGAGCCAACAGTGTGCGGTGGCAGCTAAAAAAGCCAATGCAATCCTAAATTGCATTAAGAGAGGGATATATTCAAGATCAAGGGAGGTACTAATACCACTCTATAAAGCCTTAGTAAGACCACACCTAGAATACTGCATCCAGTTTTGGTCACCATACTATAAAAAGATGTTGAGACTCTAGAAAGAGTGCAGAGAAGAGCAACCAAAATGATTACAGTACCAAGATATGAAGAACAGTTGCAGGAACTGTGCATGACTAGTCTAGTGAAGAGAAGACCACGGGAGATATGATAGCAGTGTTTCAATGTTGGTTACAACATAGAACTGGATAAATGGCATGGGAGAGGAATAGGAAAAGTAACTGCATACAAAGAAAACCTATACAAAATGTTTTATAGGTGGCACCTCCTGCCCATAAGGTTAGCAAAAATGAATAAGAACCAATCACCACAGCGTTGGAAATGTAATTCGTCATTAAGATCGTTTTACCATATGTGGTGGCTATGTACAAAGACTAAGGAATTTTGACATCAGTTAAGGACATGGTTGGAAGAGATGCTAGACCAAAAAATAGACTTAAAACCAGAACTATTCCTACTAGAAATTACAAAAGAGAAATATAATAAAGAATTGATATATTTAATGCTGCATGTTACAACCTCAACAAGATTGGTTTTTGCACAAAATTGGAAAAACAATGATATCCCCACCGAAGAAGAAATAATAAGGAAAATGTTGGTCTGTGCAGAATTGGACAGGCTGACACTAGAACTTAAAAATAAGGGTGAGTCAGAATATTACTAAAGTTGGAACAAAATGTACCAATGGTTGGAAATGAGGAAAACAGAAAATAGTGAAGATTAGTAGAACTGAAATCAGACTATATTTAGACAAATAGACAAATGAGGACAAGGGATATGTTTGTAAGATCAAAGTAGCAGTGTATGAAAAGAATGAATTGTATTTGTGGTTACGTCAAAATGTGTACAGAAATGACTAAGCCAGGAAGAGCACTCTGTGTCCAATGTTCTTAATGAGTATTTAATAAAAACCTATTTAAAAAAAAGAAGTTGTGGAAGCTTCATCATTGGAAGCTTTCAAGAAGAGACTGAACTGCCATCTGTCAGAAATGGTGTAGGGCAGGGGTCCCCAACCTTTTTTGCACCAGGGACCGGTTTCATTTTAAAGAAAACTCTGCGGACCGGCTGAGTGGCTCAGCAGTCATGTGACTGGGTGGGCGTGGCCAATTTGGAAAATGTGAAACTCACTTAACAACGGTCTTGGTTAGCAACCAAACTTTTGGGCTCAATTGTGGTCATAAGTTGTCTCTCTTTTTTTTTCTTTCTTTCCTTCTGTCTTTCTTTCTCTCTTTCTCTTTCTTTCTCTGTCTCTTTCTTTCCTTCCCTCTTTCTCTTTCTCTCTCTATTTCTTTCTCTTTCTCTCTTTCTTTCTCTTTCTCTCTTTCTTTCTCTCTCTCTTTCTTTCTCTCTCATTTTTTCTTTCTTTCCCTGTTTCTCTCTCCCTCTCTTTCTTTCTCTCTCTCTTTCTGTCTCTTTCTTTCTTTCCCTCTCTTTCTCTCTTTCTTTTTCTCTATCTTTCTTTCCTTTGTCTCTTTCTTTCTCTTTTTCTCTGTCTGTCTTTCTTTCTCTCCCACTTTCTTTTTCTTTCTTTCCCTTTCTCTCTTTTTCTTTCTGTCTCTCTCTCCTTCGCCCACCCATCTCTGTCACTCTGTGTGTGTGTGTGTGTGTGTGTCTGTCTGTCTTGCATTCAGGCACTTAATCACTCATTCTGTGTCTCTGTCTATCTTTCTCTCCCTCCCGCTCTCTGTCTGTGTGTGTGTGTGTCACTCTCTCTGATTCCCTCCCTTCCCGTCTCTCTCTGTGTCTATGCCTCTCTCTGTTGATCTGTCGTCGTCCCGTCCCTTCCCCCCCCCCCCACCGCGGAGTCTCCTCAGCCCGGCTCGACTCGTTCACTTGCCTTAGCCTGCCCCACCCGGGCGGCCACCGCTGCGCTTGGTCGCTCGTGCACTCGGTCAGGCTCCTTCCAGGAGCTGAGAAGGCTCCGTGGGGAGGGGGGGAGGAACCTCCGCAGCCTCTGGAAGAAGACTAGTAGCTGGCATGCCGGTTGGGGAAGCTCTGTGGGGGCAGGGAGGAAGGGAATCCGTGGCCGGTAGGGAGGACTGCTGCGGAGTCCCTTTCTCCCTGCCCCCCAGGAGTCCCACCGTCGACAAGAGTGGAAGAAGAGATGCACTTCAAGCGCGCGAATAGCCCCGCCTGCGTTCTCCCACGCGCTTTGCCCAGGGGGCTGCCCCCTCCTCCCTCCTCCTCCTCTCCGGCCCTGCGGCTCGGCTCCCACCCAGCCATGGACCGGCACCCACCCAGCCACGGACCGGGGGTTGGGGACCCCTGGACTAGATGATCTACAAGACCCCTTCTAACTCTGCTAATCTGTTAAAGCCCTATATCATTTTGCATTACAATGTCCTTGGCAAGAGATGCTTCTCAGCTTTATCACTTCTTGTTTAATAAGCTGTAAACATTTTAAGTCCAAACTTTTAATGCCAAAAGCAGGCTGGAGTACATTTGGTCAATACATTATTTCTTCCAATCATTTGCAAGGATTCCAGTTTGAATATTCAATTGGTTTTGAAAGAGTGCTCCTTCCATCTTGACAAGTAAGATCCACAGATGGGGTCCATGCTTTTGAATCAAGCCTTAGTTCTAGATTTTCAGGTTTTAATGGCAGGCCAAGAGCCATGGTTATAAAGTTATATGTCTAGCAAGTATGCTTTCTTGAATTTTCCAGACTGAGTACATGGATACATACAATGGTGGTTTTCAGCCAGTTCGGACAAATTCAGGCGAACTGGTAGTGGTGACCTATCCTCCCCCCCCCCGCCCCCAGATCTATACTGTCCTATTTAGCCCTGCACCCTCTCCATGCCGTCCTATTTAGCCACATTTTCTAAAACAAGCATGCGCAGAAGGTGCACATGCTCACAAAACGAGCGAAACTGTGAGCGCACACTCACAGTTTCAGTGCACAGCAAGCCGGTGGTAAAATTATGTGAAACCCACCTCTGGATACATACTTCTCACAAGTCCTCTCACATCAACATCACCTCTGAAAAAAGGTCTAATTATCTTCAATTCATTCAGAATGCTGCAATTGGGTTTCATAAAGAGGTAGAACATAAGGTTCACCTCAGCTCATTTTGGGGGGCCAAATTTATTGGCAGCCTCTTTGCCTTCAAGCATAGCTCAGTGTACTGAATATAATCTATAAATCCAAAAGCCAACTAGATTTGTTAAATGCCCATGCCCTGCAGAGCTCGAGGATTCTTTTATGCTATCATTCCCTCCACTAAGGGATCTGTTTGACTGCTTGACTGCTGGTGTTCTGGGGGGACAATTAAATATTTTGAGCTTATTCTTACATCCTCTACCTTTTACATCTTTGCAGGTTATTGTTTAGTAGCGCTATCTGTACTGTACAGTACTGTATTGCTATTTTAACACATAAATCTGACTTCTTTCGGAAGAAAGAACAAGTTAAAAATTATTTAAAAAAATAATCAGTCAAATGCCCAAAGTCTCTGGGCAATCTATATAAATAAAAATGTAAAATAGTTTGTACGAAGCCGCTAATCTCAAAAACTACTGCACCGATTTACACCAAATTTTGACACAATGTTCACAAGGACTTCCGATAATACAATACGTACTTTGTGGCTAGCACACGTGTGTCATGTGCAAGGTGCACAAACATAAAATGTACCCACTGATCAGGTTTTCACCTCCCTGTAGCCCCACCTATCCGGCTGCTTTCCAACTGTCATTGGAATTCCATACAATTCCACAGTGTATGGTGGCCTAAAAGGGCCAAAACAAGGCAAATAGCAAACTCCCAGGTGGCCCATAGAGAGAGAGAGGGAGAAATACAGTTTAATAAAAGAGGGACTAGGGGATACATGATAGCAGCCTTCCAATATCTCAGGGGTTGCCACAAAGAAGAGAGAGTCAAACTATTCTCCAAAGCACCTGAGGGCAGAACAAGAAGCAATGGGTGGACACTAATCAAGGAGAGAAGCAACTTAGAACTGAGGAGAAATTTCCTGACAGTTAGGACAATTTATCAGTGGAAAAGCTTGCCTCCAGAAGTTGTGAATGCCCCAACACTGCAAGTCTTTAAGAAGATGTTGGATAGCCATTTGTCTGAAATGGTATAGAGCTTCCTGCCTACGCAGGGAGTTGGACTAGATGACCTCCAAGGTCCCTTCCAACTCTGCTATTGTATTATTGTATTACAGTAGGTAGGTAGAGAGGGGAATAGATAGAGAGGGAGAAATATGGTAGGTAGGTAGGCAGATAGATGGATAAATAGAGAGGGAGAAATACAGTAGGTAGGTAGGTGGAGAAAGGAAGAAATACAGTAGGTAGGTAGGTAGGTAGGTATGGGGATAGATAGAGAGGGAGAAATACAGTAGGTAGGTAGGTAGGGGGATAGATAGAGAGGGAGAAATACAGTATGTAGGTAGGTAGAGAGATAGACAGAGAGGGAGAATACAGTAGGTAGGTAGGTAGGGAGATAGCTAGAGAGGGAGAAATACAATAGGTAGGTAAGTAGAGGGATAGACAGAGAGGGAGAAATACGGTAGGTAGGTAGGTAGGTAGGTAGGTAGGTAGATAGGGGGATAGATGGATAGGGAGAAACACAGTAGGTAGGTAGGTAGGTAGGTAGGTAGAGGGATAGATAGAGAGGGAGAAATACGGTAGGTAGGTAGGGAGATAGAGGGAGAAAGGAAAAAATACAGTAGGTAGGTAGGACCGCTTACAAGACCGCCTCCTGCTACCAAAAACCTCCCACCGACTAGTCTGCTCCCACAGGGAGGGCCTCCTCAGGGTGCCATCGGCCAGGCAATGCCGGCTGGCGACACCCAGGGGGAGAGCCTTCTCTGTAGCAGCTCCTGCCCTCTGGAATGACCTACCCCTGACCTACGGACAACCACGGACCTGCGCCAGTTCCGTCGGGCCTATCTATTTCGTGCGGCCGGCCTTGTGTAGTTTTTAAATTGGTTTTAGTAAGGGTTTTTAAACTGGATTTAGATCAGGCCAATCCATTTAATATATTTTTAATTGTATTTTAATTGGATTTTATGCTCTATCTTATTGTTCTTATTATTGCCTGTACACCGCCCTGAGTCCTGCAAGGGAGAAGGGCGGTCTAAAAATTTAATAAATCTAAATCTAAATCTAGATAGAGAAGGAGAAATATAGTAGGTAGGTAGGTAGAGGGATAGACAGAGAGGGAGAAATACATTAGGTAGGTAGGTAGGTAGGTAGGTAGGTAGGTAGGTAGGTAGGGGGATAGATAGATAGGGAGAAATACAGTGGGTAGGTAGGTAGGTAGAGGAATAGAGGTAGAAGTAGGTAGGTAGAGGGATAGCTAGAGAGGGAGAAATACAGTAGGTAGGTAAGTAGAGGGATAGACAGAGAGGGAGAAATACGGTAGGTAGGTAGGTAGGTAGGTAGGTAGATAGGGGGATAGATGGATAGGGAGAAACACAGTAGGTAGGTAGGTAGGTAGGTAGGTAGAGGGATAGATAGAGAGGGAGAAATACGGTAGGTAGGTAGGGAGATAGAGGGAGAAAGGAAAAAATACAGTAGGTAGGTAGGACCGCTTACAAGACCGCCTCCTGCTACCAAAAACCTCCCACCGACTAGTCTGCTCCCACAGGGAGGGCCTCCTCAGGGTGCCATCGGCCAGGCAATGCCGGCTGGCGACACCCAGGGGGAGAGCCTTCTCTGTAGCAGCTCCTGCCCTCTGGAATGACCTACCCCTGACCTACGGACAACCACGGACCTGCGCCAGTTCCGTCGGGCCTATCTATTTCGTGCGGCCGGCCTTGTGTAGTTTTTAAATTGGTTTTAGTAAGGGTTTTTAAACTGGATTTAGATCAGGCCAATCCATTTAATATATTTTTAATTGTATTTTAATTGGATTTTATGCTCTATCTTATTGTTCTTATTATTGCCTGTACACCGCCCTGAGTCCTGCAAGGGAGAAGGGCGGTCTAAAAATTTAATAAATCTAAATCTAAATCTAGATAGAGAAGGAGAAATATAGTAGGTAGGTAGGTAGAGGGATAGACAGAGAGGGAGAAATACATTAGGTAGGTAGGTAGGTAGGTAGGTAGGTAGGTAGGTAGGTAGGGGGATAAATAGATAGGGAGAAATACAGTGGGTAGGTAGGTAGGTAGAGGAATAGAGGTAGAAGTAGGTAGGTAGAGGGATAGATAGAGAGGGAGAAATACAGTAGGTAGGTAAGTAGGTAGGTAGGGAGAGGAAGAAAGGAAGAAATACAGTAGGTAGGTAGGTAGAGGGATCAATAGAAAGGGAGAAATGCGGTAGGTAGGTAGGTTGGGGGTTATACGGTGGTTGTGTGTATGTGTGCAGGTGTAGATCTACACACAGATTGGTTGCCATTTAGCCAGTCTGGGCCACAGCAACGCGTGGTCGGGTATAGCTAGTTATATAAATTTTATATTTTATTTTATTATAATAAAATTAGCTGATAACCCAACACTGCCCAGGTATTTATTTATCCCAACCCTCCTTCCATGAATGTCACCACAATTTCTAATCTGGATTTTCCCCCTTACCAGAGGGAGCCCCCTTGTGGAGTACTGTGAAGCTACCAATCATGATACAGCTGCACAGCCACTCTACCAATCATGATACAGCTGCTCAGCCAATCAACCCACCCACAACAACAGAGTCAGCACTCCACCCCCACCCCCACCATGATTTAAGGAAGGGAGGCATCTTCGTAGCCACAGACCGAAGCCTGAAGATGGCAAGTGAGATCTTGCCGAAATGTTGCAAAAACAACAAGACCAGCATGTATGTATGTATGTATGTATGTATGTATGTATGTATGTATGTATGTATGTATGTAGGTTCGCTCTGAACCTACTGTGAATTATAGAGAAATAAACATATCAACTGGTTGTGACACATCAATTAAAGGAAAAAAAAGGATTACTCGGATTTATTAGGACAAGTAAGAAAAACAAGTTTCAGGCAGAGAAATCCTCAAGAAGAAGCCTAGATCTGGGTAGTGGAGAATTTTTAAAACCCATGTTGTATCGTAAACAAAGCCTTGATGAAACAATGATCGCAGATTCTTCACAAAGTTTATGTTCTGTAACGGTGGCACCATCATTATCTCTTGGGAATATACAGGGGGCAACTGCAAGAATGGAAATGAAGAAACGGAGAGCACCACCCCTACCAGTAATTCCATCCTTTTCTGTTGGGAAAGCTGAGAGAAAAGAAAAAAATGCCAAGTGCAATTCCTCAAAATTCATTGCAACAAGAAATAAAAAAGGAAAAGAGACGTGCTCCTCTTCCCCCAACTCCTAAAATGCCAAACAGATTTGAATTTTACACATAATAACAACTGGTGTACTGACATTGGGGTTGCTTATACACACTGTTCTGCAGACGTGGGTTCTCAACTGTCATTTGTCGGCCATTTTGTTTGCCTGGAGAGATTCCTGTTATTTTTTTAATATTTTTAATATTTTAATCACATTTATATCCCGCCCTTCTCCACGAAGGACCCCGGGCAGCACACAGGAATTTAAAAACATACAAGATAAATACAAAATTTAAAAACATTAAATTGCAATCCTATGCTAAAAACCAAATTAAAATCTAAAATAGCCCCGACGGGAGGTTAGGCTAGGCCGGCTTGCTGGAAAAGATGTGTCTTTAAACACTGGCGGAGGAGGCGGAGGTCCGAGATGGTATGCAATTCAGGGGGTAGGTTGTTCCAAAGGGCAGGGCCCGCCACAAGAGAAGGCTCTTCCCCTGTGTGTCGCCAGTCGGCATTGCCCGGCCGACAGCACCCTGAGAAGGCCCTCTCTGTGGGAGCGGATCGGCCGAAGGGATGTATGGGGCAGGAGACGGTCTTGCATATAACTAGGCCCCGAGCCATGGAGTGCTTTAAAGATTGTCGTCAGAACCTTGAAGCGCACCCGAAAGGCCAGTGTTATGGCTGTCACTGCTGTCTGTATTCCACCTGATGCGAAAGTTGGCACAGCGCTCAAACCAATTTCATTGTAATTTTATTACCAATTTTATTACAATGACAATAATGATGATGATGATGATGATGATGATGATGATTTGCGTACTGCTTTCCTTTTCTGCCTTTTAGCTCATCACCAGGGACCATCTAGACAGAAAGCTATTAGTTTCATTGTGTCTGATAAATAAATAAATAAATAAATAAATAAATAAATAAATAAATAAATAAATAAATCAATCAATCAATCAATCAATCAATCAATCAATCAATCAATCAGACTAGGATAGATCTATTTCGAGCTATTTAGCTGTCATCAGTTAGCCATAGGCAATTACAACTGCTTCATATGTAATATACCTCCCTGGTTCGAATCCCAATAAGGGTATGGCTAGCTGATGAGAGCTAAATAGCTTGAAATAGATCTATCCTAGTCTCCCTTATTTATTTATTTATTTATTTATTTATTTATTTATTTATTTATTTATTTATTTATTTATTTATTTATCAGCTCAAAAACCTAACACACACACACACACACACACATACATATATGTGTGTGTGTGTGTGTTACGTTGGAACAATATGTGTGTGTGTGTGTGTGTGTGTGTGTGTGTTGGTGAGGAACAAATATATATATATGTTGCATTAGTGCTGATAGATAAATAAATAAAGGGAGCCTAGGATAGATATTTATTATTTATCTATCAGCACTAATGCAACACAAAATGGTTTTCTGCCTGGAAGGCTCCTAGGTTGGAGCTGAAACGCAAAATGGTTAGCAGTATGCTCCCACCCTCCCATATTTGGCCATACCAGGTGCTCTGACATAAACACTGATTAGATAGATAGATAGATAGATAGATAGATAGATAGATAGATAGATAGATAGATAGATAGATAGATAGATAGATAGATAGATAGATAGATAGATAGATAGATAGATAGATAGATAGATAGATAGATAGATAGATAGATTTGTGATATGTATATATGTGACACTGTGTGTGTTTGTAAAATTACACACACACACACACACACAATTGTCTCAATCATTTTGGCCTTTTAGAAAACTGGGATGCTAGGGAAGCCCTTTATACAGTTTGTGTGTGCGTGTGTGTGCGTGTGTGTATTTCTTTTACATGTTGTTTTGTAAATACCTCAGTCATTTGCTTATATTTTATACTGCAATATGTTAGGAGCTTTAAATTTCTCTACATATTTGTTTGTATACAAAAACAAACAAGCAAACACTATATCAATTGGGCAGCAAAAAGATGGATGTCAAAATCTAAAGAAGAAAATTCAGATATGATTAGAATAAGATTCAAAGGCCTGGGAAAACAAAAAGTCAACATTGTAATTATGCCAGTTGATTCTCTCTGTGAAGAAATTCCATCAATGAGGTGCCACTATAGGAAATCTCCCTTATAGAGATTCACCTCACTGCCGAGAACGCCTCGTTCGGAGATGTTAATCACCCATAAACAATGTCATCTTGATGGATCTCAATTTACTGGTTCTCACCCAGTCATTACCCTGTCCAAGCACTGATTCAGAAAACCAACTGGCACATCCCTTCAGATGAAAAGGAGAGTTGCATATCATTTGCATGTGGAGAATAGTCCATGTTCCACTGATCTCACACAGAGATAAAAAAACAAAGGGAACAAAATGGAGCCCTGAGGATGCCTAAGCAGGGGTGAGCTTCAAAAATTTTAACAAGAGGTTTTTTGCCTGGTTGCTGGATGGGCATGGCCATGGTGGGCATGGCCTAGTCATTCTCCTGCACCATGGTGAGAGGCATTTTTGCCCTCCCCAGGCTCTGAAGGCTTTTCTTGAGCCTTCGAGAGGGCGAAAACAACCTCCCCAGGCTACGGAGGCCCTCTAGATGCCAGAAACAGGCCCATTTCCAG
Source organism: Rhabdophis nuchalis (assembly GCA_039707465.1). Taxonomy (NCBI): domain Eukaryota; kingdom Metazoa; phylum Chordata; class Lepidosauria; order Squamata; family Natricidae; genus Rhabdophis; species Rhabdophis nuchalis. The sequence continues at coordinate 93,380,794 of CM077645.1, read as the reverse complement.
CATTCTTGATCTTTCAGTAGGCCCATTTTTCACCCTCCTCGAGCCTCCATACACACCCTGCACTTACTTGCATCCAAAACGGACCACGTGGGGACTCCTGAGGGGGCAGTGGGGCCAGCCAAGAGTGAGATTTGGGGGTTCTCTGAACTGCACAGAATCTTATCTAGAGGTTCTCCCGAACTCCTGGAAACCCCCAGCAGCCCACTCCTGCACTGTCCTGAGGCAATCCCCCAAAATCACCTTCTAAAAATTAACATACCCGGGTAGTAGCAGAATTACCATATTGTAGTGCCCTAAACATCCCAGCATGGTCAGCCGCTGAAGGATACCAGAGTAAATTGTATGGAAAGCCACTAAAAGGACAAGTAGGAACAACAAAATGGAATTAAATGGATCTAGAAAACCAATCGTGTCCAAGAAAGCCTGGCCACCATTTGCTCAAAAACCTTACCCAGGAAGGAAATACAGGTCACATGCCTATTACCACAGGTGGGTTACTCTCTGTTTGGCCGGTTCAGCCAAACCGGTTAGTGGTGGTGGCAGGAGGTGCGTGCGAGCATGAGCGAACCAGTAGTAAATCAGTTAGCAAACCACCACTGCCTATTACCATTTTTCATTGTCTGGGTCCAGATTGGTTTCTTCAGGAATGATTTGATTGATCTTTTAAAGTCAATCTTAAAAAAGGCTGGGACTGCTTCCTTCCTCAGGGAGGAATTTACAACTGCCTTATATATAATTTAATATACTGTATTATACAAATAATAATATGAATGCATGCTTTAAGACTTAAAATTCCCTCTGAAGTTTTACCTAAACAGGATGTTTTAAACTGATTTCAAATTAAGTTAAGCAGGATTTAGCTAAAATAGATAATATATAAATGATATCCCAGCTCAGTCCAGCTTCTAACATTACATAGTTAATTCTAAACATAGACACTAATCTGAATTGAGACTATTATGCATGGGGAGATGTAATAGGGAGATGTAACTGGAGTCACCATGTCTGAGTTGGGCAGCCATATTAATTTTTATAATCATCAATCAATCATTCCTGACTGCCTTTTTAAAAGCTCCTTGTAGAGGCATTGGGTTAAATAATAAATTTATTGGCAATGGTGAAGGTATAAGTTTTTAATTCTCTCTCAAATTCACAACTGTACAAAGAAAGCTTGGTGGAAGATTCTCAGTAAGTCTAAACTTTTTTGTGAATTTCTTTAATCCCTAAATACCTCCAGATATTTTATCTCAACTGATCTTCCAACTGGGCAATTATTTTCACTCTAGATGATTTCAATAGCAACTACATTCATTAGTCACTCATTTAAATTAGTACTCTGCACAGAGAAATTTTCTGGGCTGGCTTGTTAATATTACTAGATGAATTACTTTATATTTGAAAAAAGACCAATAAATTGACTTAACCATATATGTTTAATGGTGTTGACAGTGGACCAATCTACAACTCATACCAAGAGTGATTTATAAAATCAGTTCCATTTGCTTAGAACTTAATATATTTATACAATCAAAAAATCTGGTCTTTATAAACAGGATTCTATGCAATGAAAACTGTGGTATTCCCAATCTATATATATATAAGCCAAATACCACTCATTCATCATGAAACCTCCAGAACTGTAAAACCTACAAACTTGAAATTTGGCACATATGTGCCTCTTGGCTTCTAGGTGCTCGCTAAGAAAGGATTTTTTGAAATGACCATCAGATCATTAGTATTGCTTATACAGTAATTTACATGCTCTGATGTTAAGGAGCTAGACATTCTACACCCCCTCCCCACCTGAAAAGAACTCTGTTCCAACTGCCAGTTGCCTCACATTCCGTTACCTCAGTTCAAACTGGCAGATGTTCCACTCCTTCACTCAGGACCAGGCTTCTTACAGTACTAAACATTGGTACCTCACCAAAATGTCTATGCCTTCCATCTATGGAATTGCTTCCAGACTCAAGAGGGCGGGAGCGATATTCTCTTAGGTGTTTCACTCACCAACCACAATGAGTCAATGGATTGAACCGGAGTGAACCGGATTTCTCCTGTGTTGCCCAATCACATAATTTCATCGCAAAGCACGGGTATCCAGATAGTAGATTATAATCTGCATAGATCTATCTACAGTTTACATTTTTTAAATGGCTATATTTATCTCACAGAATCAAGATAGTCAAGAAAATTTACTGATTTAGTCATCTAACCACATTAAAAAAAAAAAAACCCTATAAAACCAATACAGAGAAACAGGTAGGACATATTCATCATCCCTACAATTGACCCTAATCTGTTATAGATCGTCAGTTCTCTTTGAAGTAGCCTTTTAAATAAAAATTGCAGTCTTATTGGTGACATGCAAGTTCATTCCCTGTAAGACAGGGGTCTCCAACCTTTGCAACTTTAAGTCTGAAGGACAGCAAAGCTGGCTGGAGAAGTCTGGGAGCTGAAGTCCTTCAGACTTAAAGTTGCAAAGGTTGGAGACCCCTGCTGTAAGAGGTAAAACCATATTTTTTACTTCAGCAAAGGTCCAAATATTAGTAAGATGTTATGTAGTTTCTCTGCTTAATGCAATTCCATGGTGATGTAGAAAGTTAGCACCTACAGTACCTCTCTCCTAGAAGAATGAAATATTTTGAGAAATATTAAGAAGACAGAATATTATATTTCTGTGGATGAGAAATGGAGAAACATGTTCTTGGAAAGCAGTCCCCACCTTCCTTAATAGCACACAGCAGATGTCAGCACTTAAGAGATAGAGAGATAGCTAGCTCTATTCATAAGAAAATTCCATGCAGCAAGGTCTGAACAAAGGTAAGATTAGCCCTCAATCACAATAGGAATTGCCGAACAAGCCCCTTCATTGTATCAAACCAAACCTGGGAGCTGAGACAACCTACAAAGCCAGTTATGTCCCCTACAACAGCTAATAGAATACATGTTCGTGCACAGAAACAGGAAGCTCAAGTTCAAAGCCCAAGAGAAGGTATAAAAAAAAACCTTACGCTCAACTCCATGTGGTCAGCTACCCAGAATCAAAAGTGCTTGGTGGTTCTGTTCATCATTAAACCCTCTTTCTAATCAACTTCCATGTTTCCAGTGTCTTTCTCCCAACATGGAACTGAACCAGATGGATATTTCTTCCAACAGTGGCTCCACAAATGATATGCTATAAATAATTCTTAGTACTAGATTTGAATAAATTTAATTTAAAGCATGCTTTATATGTTCTGTGCAGTACGTAACACTATGATGCAGGGAAAATGTGTACTGCTACATGATATCAGATGAATCAAAGCTACAGTTTTCCTTCTGTAATTGTATCTACTTTATGTGGATATATAATAATAGGAGGGAGGGAGGGAGGAAAGAGGGAGGGAGGGGAGGAGAGGGGAGGGGAGGGGAGGGGAGGAGAGGAGAGGAGAGGAGAGGAGTGACCATAGGTCTGTCTCTGAAATTTACATTTATTTCTCCAGGTTAAGAGATGTTGGGAGATGTTTTGGTCTTACAGTTATATTCTTGTGATGGTTGAGGGATACAGGGTTTATACAGAATAGTCTCTGAAATCCCTAACCATCTTTTCAAATGTATTGAAATTTCAAGGATGCCGAGTGTGTATAGGGGGGGGGAGGCAAAATCAATAGTGCTGAAAAGCTCTACAATGTACATAAACAGACTATGGCCAATAAGTTTGTGGCAGATAACATGGATGGCAAGGATTATAAAAAAAAGTAATAGGAAGAAAACACCGGAGTGATTTTAAAACAGAGAAATAGCAAATAAAATGTCATGTTAAAAGATCTTAAGGAGAGCATGTATATGTCTGTACATTCATATGTATATCACATACATGCATGTATGTGTAGGTCTACAAACAGAATAAACAGTAAAAATACAATCAAGCATTCAGCTATGCTGCTGTAATTGTACATATTTCAGACTAGAGAATTGGATATTAGATTACAGTCTCAGTTTTTCAAGCAATTATTTATGTTAGACCAAAGACCAAGAGATATTCGTCAATAGGAAATGGGTTTTCTCTACAGTCAGTGAAAGGTGAATTACTGTATAAGGTTTAAATCCATTTTGGGACAGGGGGTAAGAATCTCAAAGTGGGGATTTGAACCAATAATAGATTTGAAAACTCTTAGTTTATAGAGATGTTTATGTTAACTCTTTTAAAGCATAAATCCCTTGAACCTGATGACCAACAACACTCATGCTAAATTACAAGTCAAAAGGAAGATGCCGTACACCAGGGGTAGTCAACTTTTTTATACCTACCACCCACTTTTGTATCTCTGTTAGTAGTAAAATTTTCTAACCGCCCACCGGTTCCACAGTAATGGTGATTTATAAAGTAGGGAAGTCCATTAAATTTAAAAAAGGAAAGTGCTTCAGTATCGGACAAAACCCCTACCACCCACCATGAAAGTGGGCGGTAGGGACCAGGTTGACAACCACTGCTGTACATACACAAGTGCGCACACACATCCATAGTCCCATGACATCTCTGGCAAACTGTGGATAGAGTGAATCATTTGATTCAAAACTACCATTTCCCAAAAATATACTAAGTTTTCCATTTGGATGTAAGTTAGGTGCTTCTGAAAGCACATTTATGAATGGGATGCACACATATACACCAGAGGTGGTATTCAGTAGGTTCTGACCAGTTCTGGAGAACCGGTAGCGGAAATTTTGAGTAGTTCGGAGAACCAGTAAATATCACCTCTGACTGACCCCTTCCCCATCTATTCTCTGCCTCCCGTGTCCCAGCTAATCAGGAGGAAATGGGGATTTTGCAGTAACCTTCCCCTGGAGTGGGGTATGAATGGAGATTTTACAGTATCCGTCCCCTGCCATGCCCACCAAGCCACGACCACCAAGTCACACCACGGCCACCAAGCCATGCCCACAGAACCGGTAATAAACATTTTTGAATCCTACCATACTCCATCTGCATAGTAGCGGAAGGAGGAGAATTTGCAACCTAACATTTCCCTCCTTTTCCCAAAAGCTCTAGTACAGAGGTCTCCAACCTTGGCAACTTTAAGACTTGTGGACCTCAACACTCAGATTTGTGGACTTCAACTTCAATTCTGGGATTTGAAGTCCACAAGTCTTAACGTTGCCAAGGTTGGAGACCTCTGCTCTAGTGTGTTCTTTAGTCATCCAGCAGAGGTGAAACTCCATTCAGAGAAATTGGGGCCCCATTCAGAAGTTCAGAGGTAGACAGAGTGGCAGGATGGTGGTCAACTGATGATATGGCATAGTTTCCAACAAACAAAAACATCCATTAATAAAATGGGATTGTTTAAGGACCGTAGCATCCGCTTAACAACCAAAAAGATATAAAATTTGATCTGCTCACATAGTGACCCACTCAATAATGTCAGAATATTCATGTCTAGCAGAGACATGGTAACAAAATCAGTCAATGAATAGGCATAGCAACTGATCAGCCAATGGGAGCTGAAATAGACTGAGTCTGAACTGAGAATCGAAACTGAAACTACTCTGTCTGTTCTGAGTTATGAAACTAACTGTTCTCTCCAACTTGTGTTCCACTTGTCTCTTCTACCACATTGAAAAAAATCTACTATTAGCATTGTATGTTTATTCATCCATTATTATGTATATAAAGAAGTTAATGAATCCAGCTGAATCAGTTATCTGTGTGTGCTTTCTGGATATGATTTCTGCAACAAAGTCTGATAAATAACCCCCACAATCTAGGAATGTAATTCCAGGCTCAATTCCAGTTGTAAATTGAGGACTGCCTGTACTATTATTAATTCCTACTCTTGCAATAAAAGAGCTTTGAGCACATTCGCTCTGAAATGTTAGTGTTGGGTCATATAACAGAGTGACCTCTGTTGCCGATTTCATGCATTCACATGTCGGTTGCACAGTATTAGGTAAATCTGAATTTCAAGTGTTGGCCAATTGGCCTACAAAAACAGTTGGGTTTTTCATATTTGAGGAGCTGAGTCACTAATCCACAACACAACATAAATAATGCTTTGAAGGCTGACTTGCTCTGTTATTTCTATGCGGAATTACATGATAGTAGCACATTTATCACAAAATGGCAAACATCCCAACTTCATCTTTTGTTCTCATTGAGATTCTGAAGTGACAATGAATACATTTGCACTAATTATCATGATGACATATCATTCAGATATGGGCCCAAATATAGCAAATACTCAAACACATTTGTATTTGACATCTATTCAGATCAACTATGTTAATAAATAGCTAACTTGTCCTTCTAAAGAAATGGGGGGAGAAAAAAGAAAATGAAATGTAAGGACCATACTTCTATGAAATGCTTCAATTGTTCTTCTCTTTTTATTTATCTTTGAGAAATGTAGTTTCTCCTGGTTTAGTGCACTGCTTTCAAAACACTCTTTTTTCAAACATAATTTTAAAAATTGTTTCAAAGATTGCAGAACCGATTTCTGAGAAACCTTTATTTGAGTAGAATCCGCAAGAAATAAAAAATAGGTTTATTTTTATTTTACTCTTCTTTTAAGCATATCTTTTAAACTGTATGATGGTTATTGATAGAAATTTCAAGTGGTAAAAATATCTTGCATAAGAAAAGATCAAGCCCTGTCAATATCCAAGCGAGATTTTCTCCTACAGCCAACTGTACACCCTGGTTTTTGTATTCTTAACATTTAAAAAAATGCTATGGTTCTGTAGCATTGATGCATCTTGAACAGCTCTGGTTTGATAACTACAAACCTTTTGAAAACTGGAGGATGATTTGAGAAAATAATATATTTGACAGAGAGATGTAAAGAAATGGTTGATATTGAGTCCTTGCAATGAAAAAGCTAGCATTAATGCTGAACTAATGCTGCTTTAAATTTGGTAACTATCAATGTAGGTTCTTGCATATTCTCCCATATTTATTTTCTTACCTATAAATCCGTGATGGTGAACCTATGACACACGTGCCCAAAATGGCACATGAACCCATGTTGCCCAGCATGCACAGCCTTGCCTGTTTGTCTTTCAGGTTTCTGGCGTGCATTCTTGAGCAATGATCAGCTGTCCTTCATGCACACCAGTGCCCAAACCCAGTATGCTCATGCATGCCAGCCAGCTGATTGTCGGGTGCGCATGCACGCCAGAACCAGGAGGTTTGGCTTTTCTGGAGAATGATACCTTCGCACGCACGGCAGTGCTGAAAACCGCCCTGCGAATGTGCACCAGTGAACTGATCATCAGGCACGCATGCGCACTAGAACCTGGAAGTTAGGTTTTTCCAGAATATGGCCCTAATGAGCATGAGTTACGTTTGCGCATGAAGATTTGCCATCATTGCTATAAATCATCAAGTAAAAACTAAAAAAATAAATCATAACTCTCCTATACTCTCTCATCATACAAAAAGATATTCTGACTGCTATTACTCTGATGGATTCTACACTTTCAACCTCTGCTTCATCATGTCTCTACTTGCACAACATTTAGTGAAGTTTTAGTGAAGAGAGAAGATTAAAAAGAAAATAACTGAATAGGTTCTCATTTTACAACTGTAATCTTACAGCCAAAGATCTATGAATGTAAGCATATGTAGAACCAAGTGTCTAATATTAATCTTTTATTGATGTCAGTTTTAATAATTTTATCATTTTTAAAAATTTGCTACCTTCAGCACAGAGCCATGAATAAGTTCCAGAATTTTTTTGATGGGAATTCTGCCCTTTTCAATAAGTATTCTTCAAGAAGCATGGTTCCTATTCTTTCCTGTACTTCAACAGCTTCCCAAACAGATAACAAGAGAATATTTGTATTTCAGGATTGAACTGTGGGATCCTTGGTGCTTTCTGACCTTGGCTGTTTCCTATGCAAACATTTCATTAGCTAACTGGTTATGTTACCTAATTTGGAAATGAAACGTCTGCAAGGAAATAACAAGCTCAGAAAGTACCAAAGACCCCACAGTTTCCCAAACATTTTTGGGATATGGAATATGAATGCACAGATGACCTCATGAAGTAACCATCAGTTCTATACTGAGGTCTTTTGAAAATATATACAAGTAAAGAGCAACCAAACATACTTCTGGTGGGCCAGAAAGTTAGCAAAATACAAAGAGCAGAAGACTGAGAACTTGTAGCTGCCATGTATAATTATGGGATTAGGATTTTTTACAAAACAAAGAAGAAGTCCTTGATCTAATGGACTGTCTTTTAATCTGATCTGGTTCTGTTCCGACCTAGGCTTCCCCAGCAGCATGAAGCTAAGTCCTTGTCCCGATAAACCCCTTTTGTTTAATTTATAGTGAATTCCTCTCCAGCAAAGTCTTTCCTCTCCCACAGTCTTTCAAGATAGTTCACAATTACCGACCTTTATCAGGCTTGGAGAGTGGCCTGGCTGATATCTTTCAGATGCCGCAATACTTGGCAAGAATGCAGGAATGAACTAATTGTCTCCTGCAAATATCCCTCCCCTTTCGTTCCTCTTTTATTTCCTCTGGGAGGGGCCATTCATCATCCACCTGTGGCCTTACTCCCAAGTCAACCCTTGTTCCTTAGCTGTTCCCTTCATCTGGCAACTGCGCACACTGGGAACAGCTCCAGCTGTTCATCTGCCTCACTGGTGTCTGACTCTGAAGGCAGCTGATAACTTGCATACAGCTTTGACCCCCTCTCTGCCTCTGATACAGGCCACAACAGTTAATAATAATAATAATAATAATAATAATAATAATAATAATAATAATAATAATAATAATAATAATAATAATAATAATAATAATTTTAATACTTATAAACCGCTCCCTCTCCCCATGGGGACTCGGGGCGGTGCACAGGTAGAATAAAAAACAGTAAAAATATACAAACAACAGTAAAAATATACAAACAATTTTAAAAGCCAAATTAAACTCAACCTGTGCTAAAATTTCCATAAAACTAACTAAGCTAAAATCTACCCAATAAAACCCCAAGACAGGGAGACTATCCCAAGCCAGCCAGATGGAAAAAGTAAGTTTTTAATTTAAGACGGAAGGAGCGGAGGTCCGTGGTCGTCCTAATATCGGGGGGAAGGTCGTTCCAGAGGGCCGGGCCCGCCACAGAGAGAGCCCTTCCCCTGGGTGTCGCCCGCTGACAAAGTCTAGTGGACGGCACCCGGAGAAGTCCCTCTCTGTGGGAGCGATCCACTTTGCAATCCACTTTACACTTCACAGCCGAAATAGTTCCTCAGAATTACCAATTTGGAAATGTATGGAGAGAAAACAGGAAGGAAGGAAGGAAGGAAGGAAGGAAGGAAGGAAGGAAGGAAGGAAGGAAGGAAGGAAGGAAGGAAGGGGAGTTATAGATAAAATGCTATTTCTTCTGAACATCAATCTGTAAAGAAGATGAATCTTCGAAAGGAATTAGGAAAGATCAAGTCTTGAGTTGAATAAAGTCTGCTAGAGATGGCATAGATAAGCTGGAAAAAAATCCAAATAAGGTATTATGTAAAAGAAATTTACAGTTACATAGATTTTGAGAAACAGTCAGCAAAATAATTATTTTTCAAGCTAAAATAATTTTAAAAGGTGGGCTTTAAATCACCCAACAGTTCAGCGTTTCTCACTAAAACACAGGAATCTTGGACTCTTTTCCTGTATTAGAAAATTTCAAAATTTAGATTTACATATTGGGGGATGCACAAAAAGAGAGGAATACCGGTAAGAGGAAATACTACTCAATCTGGCATTCTCATCCTTTACCAGAAAATTCTTTTCATGTTCTCACAAGATGTAAGCCAGAAGCAGGCAAGGCTAAATAAAAGTGCTGACAGCTAATTAACTAAACAAGGCTGCCTATGCAATTATGTTCCTGCATTTCCCCAAAATATCACCTATTTCAATTAGATAGCTACTTACAGTAGCTCAGCTGTTTGAACAAATTTTGATGGATTTTATGCAAAAATATACAATGCAGGAAATAATTATTTTTAGTAGGGAATTTTTCCTTCTGTCTTATTCCAACTATTCAGCCCCACAGAATCTAACTGGAGCACAAGAAAGAGAGAAGGTAAGCAGGCAATCACAATCATTGATGAATAGACCAGCTTGATTCCAGCCCCTGAATAAATATAATTGCCTGCGTCTTTATTCGTTTTCCCTTCTTTCAATCAAACTCAGTCAATGGCTATGATGTTGTTTTACTTAAGAAGTTACTGAATCTCATTTAAAGAACAGTTTTGCCTAGCTGTGAGTCCCTCTACATCTTCCCACACGTTGTATCTAAACATCTCATGTATGAATAAGCACTTTATTTATGTGGTTCCATAAGCACTGCCCCAGTATATCTTATTGCTAAAACAGAGCTTCAGAAATGAAATGACAGTAAGTTTTAATGGATTTTGAAACGGCAATGGAAATTGAAAGAAGAAAAGAGGGATTTCATTTTCACAACAGTCTTCATATTCACAAATACTAACACATTATTATTATTGTTGTTATTGTTCTTAATCTTCGATTTGATTCACATTCTAGGACTGGTAAAAACAGTTTAAGTCCTAACCAATTATCTAAGAGCTGTTAAGGAAGGATCTGAGAATACAGGCAGTTCTGAGTAAGGTGGGGTTTTGCAAAGTGAGGATATTCAGGTCTAATAAGTTCAACATTTCCGTGTATCTAGGCAGCCCTTTGGGTTTTGCTCCAAGGGCTTCTATTAATATTGGGGCAACCATTCCTCCAGAATGACTCAACTTCAATTTGCAAATGACAATATTTTGTTTTTCCCCCTAGTTATTTCTCTTTGATTCATGCATCACGTGGTATTGCAATATCAATAAACCAGACTTTTCTTTTTCCACAATAGTGACGTCAGATGTGTTGTGGGCCAGATGCCTGGCTGTTTGGATTTAAAGGTTTCCCAGGATCTTGATCTGATTTTGTTAAAATTCATTGGCTGTTCATCTTTCCACAGAGTAACTCTGGGCAGCTTACAGTATTAAACATTATATCCCCATACAGCCTGAAAATATCCGCATTCACCCAGAGAATCATGGGAGCATTTTCTTGAAGTATTATCTCACATGGTAATGGATAAGATTCCTGCAAGTCCCTTGGACTGCAAGGTGATCAAACCAGTCAGTCCTAGAGGAGATCAACCCTGACTGCTTTTGAGAAGGTCAGATCCTGAAGACGAAACTCAAATACTTTGGCCACCTAATGAGAAGAAAGGACCCAGTGGAGAAGAACCTAATGCTGGGAACGATTGAGGGCAAAAGAAGAAGGGGATGACAGAGGTGGATGGATGGAGTCACCGAAGCAGTAGGCATGAGCTCAAATGGACTCCAGAGGATGGTAGAGGACGGAAAGGCCTGGAGGAACATTGTCCATGGGGCCACGATGGGTCGGACGTGACTTCATGACTAGCAACAACAACAATTATCTCACTTAAATGCAAAATGTGAATAGGGCTCAGGTAGGTTCTGTGCCCTCCCAAGAGTTGCTTTTCTCCTTTTTTTAAAAAAAACACTCCTCTTCCTGCAGATATTCTTAAATGTAGTCTTTCCTCTTTGCAGGCTTCTCCCGGGGTATGATTTTTTTTAAAATGGCTGTTATAAGTAAATTTATGGGGAAATCTCTAAATGTTAAAAATGTTGATGTGGTGCTGAATTATATACCAAAGCTCTAGAATTTGGAATTGGCATTGAGCACTGGGGTGGGGAGAGGTGGCTAAAAGAATCATTGAGAATTGGAAAAATAATGTTATTCCAGCTGTTAAGGAATGGCTTTCAGAAATGTCTGATGCATCTGTTTTGGAAAAGATAATGTTTTCTATTACTCAAAGGAGGAAGCAACTATGGTAGAGATTTTGTAATATTTTACAGAATATATACACTGAGAATATATCTGCTGAACAAAACTCCACATTGGTGACAGGAAGGGCATCCAGCCATTAAACACTCTGCTAGCTCCATTCAGTTGCCCAGACTCCACCCCGCAAGTGATTATGGAGTCATTAACAGATGATGATGATGATGATGATGATGATGATGATGATGATGATGATGATGATGATGATGATGTTATAGTAGTATATGGTACTTCTGAAAGTCAGTCGAATAGTGTATAAAGACAGAAACCTGGAGACTGTGAGTTCTAATTCAGCCTTCTAATCCAGGTACAAAGTCAAATGGGAGACTTTGAGCCAGTCAGTTTCTCTCAGACCTAGGAAGATGGCAATGGCAACTACTTCTGCAACTTTGCCAAGAAAACGGCAGGGACTGGCCCGGCAATCAACAGGAGTCAAGATTGTCTTGAAGGTGCACAAACATGCACACCTAATTGTGAAAAAAATGCCTGCAATCTGTTCCCCTCCCACAACATACATCAGAGCCACAAAGCAAGTGATAAAAGAAGGCATTACTTGAAGGAGCCAAGTTCTTTCAAGCAAGAAAGTACCAAGTTACCAAGGACAGGGTGCAGTGGCCTAGCAGCTAAGATGTTGGGCTTGTTGACTGGAAGTTGGCAGTTCAAGACCAAAGTACTGCATGATGGGGTGAGCTCCCATTCTTGCCCCAGCTCCTACCAACCTAGTAGTTTTAAAGCATGCAAATGCAATTAGATAAATAGGTATCACTGATGGGAAAGTAACAGTATTCCATGCCATTTGTCATATAGTCATGCTGACCATATGATCATCTGACAATGTTGGCTCCATCGGCTAGGAAATGGAGATGAACAATACCTCCAAGGGTTGAACATGACTGGACAGGGGAAACCTTTTACCATTTTTATCTTTACCAAGTTCTACATTTAGCATTCTAGTTTTTTTTTTAAAAAGGTAATAGGTCAGGGGTGTCAAACTCAAGGCCCGGAAGCCAGATTCGGCCCTTGGAGTGCTTAGATCTAGCCTGCAGGGCCACCCTAAAAACAGCAAAGAACCAACCTGCAGTGCCTCTGCCAGTGAAAATGGAGCTTGGGGGGGGGGGCACGTGTGGCCCTCATAGGCTCCGTTTTTTGGCTGCATTGGCCTCCTGCCACCCTCTGCTAGTGAAAACGGAACTCATTTTCTTTGGTAGAACACTTGGGCCACCACAGATGCCCCTGACATGAGTTACGTCAAGCTGGCTACACCCACCCTGGCCACGCCCACCCAGCCCCCAAGGTCAAACACAACCCTGATGCGGCCCCTCAATTAAATCGAGTTTGACATGCCTTTAATAGGTGAAAGGAGAAAATCACAACTCAAAATCCTGCCCCCGGTTGCATTAGAGCAGTGGTTCCCAAACTTGGCAACTTGAAGACTTGTGGACTTCCAGAATTCTCCAGTCATCTCTGCTGGCTGGAGAATTCTAGGAATTGAAGTCCACAAGACTTCAAGTTGCCAAGTTTGGGAACCCCTGCATTAGAGAACTAAATAGGAAAAGCCATTTGATCTGGAATAAGGGAATATTCAGTTTTCTTTCAGGTGGAATTTATAAATAGAAAAGGGACATACTGTTTTCTCCATATATTTTCTACAAGTATATGACAGACATTTTTTCAGTTTTTTTTTAAAATGAAAATCAGAAGAGTCAATGAGCTGTCAGCTGCAAATTCAGCAAAAGAAAATCAGGAAGAGATGTATCTTTCTCCTGAAACTTTTTATCATTGCAGTAGAAAAGGCAGTGCTTAAATCAAGACTAATCAATTTAAATATGAATAGCTGTCTAATGAGTCTTTGTGATGAACTCTGTAAATAATGCTGCTAATAAGAGCATGCTATCAAAAGAGGGGGGGAAATGAAGCGATGATAATAGATTAATCAAAAACATCTCTAACCTTAATCTTCTTCTGACAGCTCTAAGAAATTAATAGATATAGAGCTTTCAACCTTTCAAAGGAGCACTATTATTTATCCAAATCAAAAAAATATCAAATATTTCTTGGAAGTTTCTATGTTATTATTATTTTTTACAAAATTGTTAGTTTGGCATGGTTTTTAATATAATACATACTCTGCGTCAAGAAATGAAAATCATTGTTAGTGTTTACCTTCATAAAAACAATGTGAAGGATGCAATGGAAATTCAACATTGTGCATTTATATTCCCAGTTTTCTCAGATCAACTGGTGAATTTAGAACCAACCTTTAATCTGAATTTCTCCTCATTTGTGACATGACATCCCACAGTGCATTAAGAAATAATGCAGTGGAGAAGTTGTAGATAAGATCTCTTGAGTCTTGTCACTGAGAAAGGTCAGAGAAAATTTTATACAGAAGGAAGTCTACAATTTAACAGATCTCACAGTTGGGCAGACAGCTACTTATTGCAGATTGGAGAAGTGAAATATGTAATAGTCTTTTAATTTTGCCCCAGGGCTCTTAAGTATTCCATTCAAATTTATTTTGATTTTTATTTACAATGTTAAACATTATAAAGATCTTTTTAAAAAACAGTTCAGGCCATAAAACCCTACACCTAAGAAGAAACTTCATTTAGCACTGTGCAATGTACCTATAGATCAGTGGTGGGATTCAGCCTACTTGGGCTGGTTCAGATGAACTGGTTGTTAAATTGCTAGCTGGCTCCACCCAGCCCCTTCATGCATTGCCCCTTCCAGGAGTCCCCACACGTCCCATTTTGGCTACCAGGTAAGTGCAGGGAGGCCTACCAGGCCCAAAATGGGGTGCAGGGGCAGCGGATGCACACACACACCCCGCAGCCCATTTTTGCTCCCAGGAGGCTGAGTGTTGCCTGTTGCATCCCCTGGCCACACCCACCATGGCCACACCCACCCAGCCGGTCATTAGGGCAGAGAACCGGTTGTTAAATTATTTGAATCCCACCACTGCTACAAATGCATAGAACTGCACTGATGATGTCCAAGTTGCTAGACAAAATAAATAGCCAATAGTATTTATTCCACTGTGAGATTAATTGGAACACTTTGCATCTTAAAGATAACTTCACTGACTGAAATTCAATAAAATCAAATAAGATGATTCATATATGGTTCATTTCATAAATGTATTGTCAGGCCTGCAGCCATCTTTTCTTTTGGCTCTCAGGCTAGTCACACTTTCTATTACTCTACTATGCATTTTGTATTGTGGGAAAATGGGAGGGGGTTGTTATAAGGAATTAGATCAGGGGTCCCCAACCTTTTTTGCACCAGGGACCGGTTTCATTTTCAAAAAAATTCTGCGGACCGGCTGGCATAGAGGAGGAGCGGGGGGGAGAGGGAACAGGCGGCACATGCGCACGTGGGGGGAGGGGGAACAGGCGGCACATGCACATGCAGGGGAGGGGGTAATCGGCTCACTCGGCCCTCTAGGGCCTCCAACGGCGCAAATGGCCACGCCTGTGCTCTCCCGCATCCGGCGCACGCTCTGCCCAGGGGGCTGCCCCCTCCTCCCTTCTCCTCCTCTCCAGCCCTGCGGCCCGGTTCCTATCAAGCCACGGACCGGCACCGGTCCGCGGCCTGGGGGTTGGGGACCCCTGAGTTAGATGATATGTAGCCATAACAAAATTCTTTCTAGAAAGCGGACTTCCGGTTCCGGCTCCTGCGGCGACGAGCGAGCCTAGCGCTCGCTCGCCATTTTGTTGCTTCTTCTGCCCCCCCACGGGGGCGAGACGCCCCTTTTTTGGGGGTCTCCCGTAGGGCCGGCTCGGCAGGGACGCCCCCCCTCACGGCGGTGGGGGAGGCGACCCTTTTGCCGCGGCCTAGGTGAAGGAGAACATGCTGCGGGGGGATCTCCCTTCGCCAACGGCTGTCGGCGCCATTCACTTTAATGAAGAGGGCTGAGCGGAAGAGATCGGAAGTTCTGCCGAGGCTTCAGCTGCGAGGGAGAGTGAGTTTAAAAAAAAGACCTTTTTTTCCTTGCTGCCAGCCAGGCTGAATGGACTGGGAGGGGGGTGTTTGTTTTCAAAAAAAACCCCTCGGACTTAAGCGGCACTTAAAAATGGCTTCTCTGGAAGAGAAAGTGGAAATCTTAAATCCGGACTGTCTTTAACAAGGGAAAGTGGAATGCGGCTACTTGCAACATTGTTTCTAGGTCTGGCTGGTTAAAAAAAATTTATTTTACTACTCTCTCCTCTGGGCTCTGAGATGGGCGGTGAAAAGTGGCTTCTCTTTGTCCCTGCCTGACTATTTTAACTATGGAAAATTCCCAGCGTCTCTTTATAAATGGGACTCTCTCTGGATATTAATGAAGAATTTTTTTCTGTTGGATTTGTGGTTCCTTTCTGGATTACCTTCGTTATTATAACTATTGAGTTGGAAAATTGGCTCTCTCTTGGTTCCTGAATTTTACAACGTTCCAACCTTGATCTGAACTTTTGGCTCCCGGTTAGTCTCACCAACCCCACCCTGAAAACGCCATTTTGGTGGCACTGACTTTAACAGTTAATCATGGCTCAAGAAACAGCACTGGCAAGTTTAGAACAACGGATGGCTTCTCTTGAAACTGTTATACAAACTTTGGTAAACGAAATTCAGGCCCAGAGGGCTGAAAACATCAATTTCAAGAAGGAGCTATTGGACATAAGGAAGCAAACGCTGGAAATTACACAGAAGACTGAAGAATTGGAAGGGGGGTTGGTGGGGGTTAAGGGAGAGATTAAAAATGTTACTAAAGAGGTTGAGGAAACAAGTGGGCATGTGTCTAGGATTGATATGGAAAGAATGACATATTTTTTGAGATTTCAGAATGTTTTGAGCAATCTGGTGAATGCCTCCCTGATCTTATGAGCACAATTTTAGCAGACTATTTACAAAAACCTAAGGATGAGATCAGGGGGGACATTGACCTAGCCTATAGAATTAACTCAGCATATGCCAGGATAAATGAAGTGCCTAGAGAGATACATGTGAAATTTGTTAGAAGGTCAACCAGAGAGGAAATTTTGAAGGCGCAGAGAGGGAACCCCTTAATTTACCAACAAAAAACGGTCACTATCTTGAAGCAGATTCCTAGAAAGATTCGAGAAGCAAGACGGAAATTTTCCTTCTTGTCAAAAATTTTATTTGATCATGGGATTTGGTTCAAGTGGGTGACACCCGAAGGGATGCTGGTGTTCTGGGAAGGAGGAAGAGTGAGGATTAAAACAGTTGTTGAGGCGGAAGCCTTTCTTAAAAAACATTCCTCTATCCTGGGGGAAGATCCAGGGGGGACAGAGGGGGCCACGGCCCCACCCGCTCGGGGCCAGGGAGGAGAAAAAGAAGATACAATAGCCAAGAGACTTAGATCTAAAAAATAACTTTGCCTTGATTTTCCTGAACAATTTTGCATAATATTTTCTGGATTTTTTGTAAATGTCTGACAGCATGGAATTGAGAATTTAGGTATATGTACTTGCTTTTACCTTGTAGTGTTATGAAAAATGTTTTTTTTTTTTGTTATTTTTTTTATTGTGTATTTTGAGGTCTCGGAAGGGCCGACGACTCTGACGTGAATGCTCTCAAAATTTCTTTGTATCCCTTACCCTACCCTATAGAAAAAATGTAAAACCAATAAAACTTTTTCAATATAAAAAAAATTCTTTCTAGAAAGCCAAGGTCATCCTTTGTCTCTGCACCTGGCCAGAATTGGATAGATGGAACTGCCAGCATGGCAGTGGAAGATTGGATCATGTGGTGGACTTGTGGGCGTGGGGGCAAGATCTTGCACTTTCAACTGGGTGGGAAAACTGGGAAGCTTTCAGATTCGGTTTTTCCCAGATGTGCCAACATGGCTCTCTTAATAAATTGGAACTTTGAGGAATGCTTTGCCTCAGACTCTGATTTACTTTTGGATGCTCTTTGGAACCCTGGCATTGATATTACTCCTTGGCTGAGATTTTCTTATTCTATGCGAGTGCCCATTTCTCCCTCACTCTGTGTGTACATGTATAACAACCCACACCATATTCTACACATAGAATCTTAATACTCTTTCATACAGAAGTACCTTCTGTGGAAGAAACTCACAATATGCTGAAAAATATATCCTAGTAGTGTGAGTTAGCATTTAGAAAAGCTCTGAAATATTTCTATACCCCAGTTATTATGGAAATGACAGAATTACAAAAAAAAAAAAAAGAATTACAAATCATCTGATGGCTGACACTTGAATACAAGTAGGAAAGCTATTACAAATGCTAACTTTAAATTCCAGCCTCCCAGAACGCACAGGCAAAAGAGAAGTCTTCCAATGAATGCTATACTTTTTTTTTCATTCATCACAGGCTGCAGTTCATAGACATTTTAGATGCAGAACAGTTCCATTACCTCACAGATGGAAAGGTCTTCTGAAGTAGTATTGGATCCTTAGAAGCAGCTACTAAACATTTTGATGATGGTAAGCAGAGCAACAAAAGAAGCTCACTTTCTATCATTCTCAGAGCCTATATCTCAATGGCAGTGAGGAAATTGTTCTTCTCTATCTCTCTGCATGTGCACAGAACAGTATAAAAAGCGACGTGCTCAAAGCATTCAAATTTTGTGGGGAGAAGATGCAGTCTATTCAACCTAACTGTATAGGCAATACAATGTCGATTGATTATGCACCATCAAATAAAATTGTTCGTGCCATCCAAGATAGCACAGGTCCAGTGATTATATCTGTAGGCTTGCTTGTTCAGAAATGAGATATACTTTCCCGGTGATATAACGAGAACCTTGGAGAAGTGAAACTTATCACAAGTGCTCTTGGTCTTTGCCCTTCCTAGCTGGTCGAAATAGTTCTGGAGCTAGGCATGATTTCCTCATGACTCAAAAAGGCTGTAATGAAAGGTTTGCTTAAGTTAATTCAACCTGGATCATGGTTGTCTGGGGTGGAGGGGAAAAGGGGATGAAAAAATGTGTGCCATAACTTCATGATATTAATCCTAACCACTTTGCATGCATTTAACATTTAAGGGACACAGTGGCTCAGTGGCTAAGACATTGAACTTGCAGATCAGAAGGTCAGCAGTTCAAATCCCTAGTGCCGCATAATGGAATGAGCTCCTGTTACTTGTCCCAGTTTCTGCCCACCTAGCAGTTCGAAAGCAAGTAAAAAATGCAAGTAGAAAAATAGGGACCACTTTGGTGGGAAGGTAACAGCGTTCTGTTCACCTTCGGTGTTTAGTCATCCTGGCCACATGACCACGGAGATGTCTCCGGACAGCGCTGGCTCTTCGGCTTTGAAACGGAGATGAGCACCACCCCCTAGAGTCAGGAATGACTAGCATACATGTGTGAGGGGAACTTTTACCTTATCCTCTGTAGGTATCCCAGGATTGGATCTTGCATTGTAGCATCACAACACACGTTTCATCATTATGCTGAAATCATGACTCCCTGCAGTCACCGATGCTCTGACTTTACCATGTTGAATCACCAATCACCCCAATTTTCAATATTCCATACTTGACCAGGTGCTGCAATGTTTAGTAACATCATAATTCCAGAGATTTCAAAATTAGCTAGATCAAACTCAGCCTTAATAACAGGACATTTATAAAATGTCATTTTGGTATTGGCATTGGCCATTCCTCTTCAAGATTTCTGGTGTGCATGTGCATGCGCTGGCTTTTGTGTGTGTGTCAGTGCTGGTGTTCCATTTTCCAGCTGATAGGTGCATGTGCATGTGTGGCAGTAACTGGAAGATTTGCATGCATGCTGGAAAGTGGAAGTTAATTTTTGGGGGCGCACATGCCCCCTGGGCAACTCCTCTTCCTGTTCGTGGCCCAGACAAGCGCACACGAAGTGTTCCATTTTCGGCACTTGGTTCCGAAAAGGTTCACCATCACTGATATAGACTGAGTACTAGAAAGGAGAAATGCATTTCCATTCCCATGGCTGAACTACTTAGTCATTTATTTATTATTTATTTAATTCGATTTCTAGACCGCCCCCTCTCCCCGAAGGGACTCATCTTTAACATAGGATCATGTCATCTTTAACCTAGGATCAATTTCCCACCACAATGATGCCAACATGTTGACATGTACATCAGGACACCACGATGCTAGATGTCTTACTAATTCCTATTGTTCCTACTACTGTCATAATATCTCCTACAAGATGTAATGGGTGTGGTTTTCCTTATAATGTGACAATACAATTTTGTCCCTTTGTCGTCTCTTGCAGACATCTACAACCATAGACGTCATCAACATGGCAATATTCCAGGCCACTTGGCTAGAATAGGCCTTGGAGACCTATTGTCTATCATAGATGAGATGTCAGAAAATGATACTGAAGGATTCTTATTGCTATAAACAAAGCCTGTAGTGTCCCCTGGGCCCCATCTTTCCTTCACCTTCCACATAAATATCAGGGCTCTGCAGGGCTTCAATTTTGAAGGGTGAAATGTGTTTTGAAGTGTGCAGAAGCATTCATGTAACACTTGTTGGCAATATTTTAACAATATCTGTAATTTTTTTTTCCAGAATTCCTGCTGGCCTCTAGAGAGGCAGGATGAACCCAAGGGAAAATATCTATTTGGTCAGTTAGAACAAGAACAAATAGACAGCCTGCAACTACGGAGATAGTATCCGAAAAGCTAAAGCTCTAAATAAGCTGAAGTTGGCAAAGGTTACTAAGAACTAGAAAAAGGATTTACTCGGTGATAGTCGTAATAAAGGCAAAAGAATCAGTAAATCAAATGTTCGCTGAAGATATGAAAACATTTAAGGAGTAACAAAGAGAAGGGAGAGCTAGTCTTTCAGTGTAGTTTCCTTGCAAGAATGGGTTAAATTCTGACAGTGACAGAAGAAGTCTTCTTTCAATGCATGTAAACTCCAGGGCTATCCTGAGAAACAGCCAATGGTCTGGGAAGAACCCTTTGTGCATAACCTTTGAGAAATTATGGGAGGAGAGGAAATAGAATTAACAAATTAACAGAGTTGGAAGGGACCTTGTAGGTCTTCTAGTCCAACCTCCCACCCACTCACCCACCCACCCACCCAAGCAGGAGACCCTACATCATTTCTGACAGATGGCAGTCCAGTCTCTTCTTGAAAACTTCCAGTGATGAAACTCCCATAACCTCTGAAGGCAGCTTCATTGGTTCATTGCTCTCACGGTCAGAAAATGTCTCCTTATTTCCAGATTGAATCTCTCCTTGTTCAGTTTCCATCGACTATTCCTTGTCTGGCCTTCCGGTGCCTTGGAAAATAGCTTGACCCCTTCCCTCTCTGTGTCACCCCCTCAAATATTGGAACACTGCTATCATGTGTCCCCTGGTCTTTCTCTTCACAACACTAATCATGCCCAGATTTGATTAGACCTTTTTCTAAAAATGGTTCATGACCTCTGGAACACTGCTGCTAATATTCAATGCCCCTATGTTCAATGAGGAACTAAAAGAAGATCCAGGAAATTATTGACTTATCTATCTGAAATTAGTATCTGTGAAAATTCTGTTTTGTCATAACAAGATTGAGTGTTTTGAAATCAATGTGGCTATTACCAGAGCACAGCAGGAGTTTGTCAATCACAATTCTTAGTAGACTATAAATTTATCTTTTTTTTCCTGAATATTTTGTTAATTAATTTGTGGAAATACCTTACACACAATGTCTTGATTTCAGCAAAGCACTTAACAGAGTACCTGATGAAAGTCTTTACCAGCATTCTCAATCAACTTGCTATTTATTTGTCCCCAATCAGCATAAATCTCATAGTAATTAAGTAGCTGGGTCAAAATTTCTACTCAAATAGTGCTCATCCATGATTTCTTACCAAACTGATACAAAAAAGGCAAGTGAGAACATCATCAGGCTAGTCCTGGCATGTATTTTTCAATTTTTAAATTAATTTGCAGATGATACAAAATTAGGTGGGGCGTGTAATATCCAGGAAAACGTTCATGTTTTCCAGGATAGATACATTACTGAAAATAATAGATCGAAGCTAAACACAATGTTCATTATTTAGGAAACAAAATCATATATATGGGTATAAGATGAAGGGAACATGTTTTGGTAATACCACTTCAGGGCAAAATATTGTAAGGTAGTGATTAAATATTAATAATAGGATATGACTGAAAAAAGGCAATTCAATTTAGGGCTACATCTGTTAAAACAATGTAAATAACAATAGCATTTCAAGCTTATATACCGCCCCACAGTGGCTTTACAGCAGTGGTCCACAACCATTGCTGCTTGACAGCCCAGCTGAGGGGGGAGGCAGAGGAACTGGGCCGCAGGAGCAGTGGGCCGCTACTAGCATGAGGGAGCTGTGCACGTGCGTGAATGCCAGCCCACCTCGCAAGCAGCCCAGTTTTGAATAGGCCATGGCTAGAGGTGGGTTCCTACCGTTTCAGCTGAGTAGGTAGTAACTCGGCCAGCCACACACACGAACCGGTTCTATTGGCGGCACCTAGTTTTTTGCTTATGCATATGCGCAGAACAGTGGTGGGTTTCTGCAGGCTCGCACCTACTCGCAAGAACCGGTTGGTGAAATTTAGAGAACCAGTGAGAGGGGGTTCCACCGGTGTACCTGGAAGTAAATCTGGGCCGCCGCTGCCAGTGACCCAACAGGAAGGAAAGGAAAGGAAAGGAAAGGAAAGGAAAGGAAGGAAGGAAGGAAGAAAGAAAGAAAGAAAGAAAGAAAGAAAGAAAGAAAGAAAGAAAGAAAGAAAGAAAGAAAGAAAGAAAGAAAGAAAGAAAGAAAGAAAGAAAGAAAGAAAGAAAGAAAGAAAGAAAGAATTTATCATCACAATTGAGTCCAAAATTTTGGTTGCTAAGCAAGAGCATTGTTAAATGAGTTTCACCACATTTTAAAAGGTGGTCACTCCCACCCTGTCACATGACTGCCAAGCCACGCCCACAAAATAGGCCACACCTACAGAGTAGGTTCTAAAAAAATTTGAAACCCACCACTGGCGCAGAAGCAATTTGTTTACTGCCGAGATCATCCGTGGTTTTGGGATAGAGTTCCACCAGTACGCTGACGACACCCAGCTGTACATCTCTACCCCTAACCACCCCAACGATGCCGCCGCCGTGATGTCCCGGTGCTTGGAGGCCATGCGAGTCTGGATGGGAAGAAACTGTCCAAGACCGAGTGGCTGTGGTTTCCGGCGCCACGACATAGCCAGTTAGTTCCATCTCTGGCTATCGGGGGTGAGTCATTAGCCCCCGCAGAAAGGGCTCGCAACTTGGGTGTCCTCCTGGATTCGCGGCTGTCCTTGGATGACCATCTGACGGCCGTAGCCAGAGGGGGGCTTCTATCAGGTCTACCTGATACGTCAGTTGCGCCCCTTTCTGGATCGTGACGCTCTACACACAGTCACTCAAGCTCTTGTCATTTCTCGCCTGGACTACTGCAATGCTCTCTACATGGGGCTTCCCTTGAGATGCATCCGGAGCCTCCAGTTAGTGCAGAATGCGGCCGCGTGGGGGATCTTGGGAGTTTCAAAATACTCCCACATAACACCTCTCCTGCGTGAGCTGCACTGGCTGCCTGTGGCCTTCCGGGTGCGTTTCCGGGTGACCATCTTTAAAGCGCTCCATGGCATCGGGCCGGGCTACTTGCAGGACCGCCTACTACCACATACCTCCATTCGACCTGTCCACTCCCACAGGGAGGGCCTCCTTAGGGTGCCGTCCGCTGGACAATGCCGGCTGGCGACTCCCAGGGGAAGAGCCTTCTCTGTGGCAGGTCCCACCCTCTGGAATGACCTGCTCCCAGACCTCCGTACAATCTCAGACCTTCGCCTCTTCCGTCAGGCATTAAAAACTTACTTTTTTCATTTGGCCGGCCTGGCATAGCTAGTACAGCTATTTTATTATTTTAGTTGGGTTTTTAACCAATGTTCTTAGTACGGGTCAAATTTATTTAATCTTTGTTTTAATCATTGTAACTGTTTGTAATTATGTGCATTTAATATTTATTTTTATAGTTCCTGTGCACCGCCCTGAGTCCCATTTTGGGAGATAGGGCGGTATACAAATCGAATAAACTAACTAACTAACTAACTAACTAACTAACTAACTAACTAACTAACTAACTAACTGTGCATGCGTGTATAGCACTCATCAAGCGCGCTCACACACACAAAATGCATTCCTGAGCAAACCAGCAGTAACTGAAGCCGGAACTCACCCCTGGCCATGGCCCAGTAGTGGGCTGCAATCCGAGGGTTGGGGACCCCTGCTTTAGAGCAGTCCCTGGATGATTTACAATGAGGAAGCATTATTTGCATGTCGCCCCAACAATCTGGGTCCTCATTTCACCCAGCTCGAAAGGATGGAAGGCTGAGTCAACCTTAAGTGCTATCAGAATCAAACTCCAAACTGTGGACAAAGTTTGCCCGCAACACAGCACTTTGACCACTGCGCCACCAGGGCTCCATGGAATCATGGAAAATATCACTTCTCAAAGTTTCTTGCCAGGTGGGCCCCTAAAACATATTACCTGTACTAGGGATTTGAACCACCAAACTGCCGACCTTTCTGATAGACAAGCTAGTCATAGCCACTGAGCTACGTAGTCAAGTCAGTCCCAAGTTTCAAATCCAGAGGCTTTTAATTCTGCCTTTTCAAACTAAGAGAACTTTTAAGGTCTATTTCAGCCTTAAAACTTCCTGCCATCTATTCCTTTTTCATTCACCAAATGATTTTCTCTGGCATGAGAATCAGGGACCAGCCTCAACTCTCTTAAAAAAAACCTTATTCTGCTTTGATCAGACATCCAAATGCTTCACATTCAGCAAGATACAAATGTGATAAGTAAATAAATAAAACATTTCTCGCTCATACAAAATCTATTGAAATATCACTCAAAACAGATGTTCCAACTTTAGAACGTTTCAAGCTTGCGGTGTTGTACACATCCTTGGATTTTTAACTGTTATATTTACATTTGTACTACTTTCTCTTATGACAAATCAGGCAAAAAGAATAAATATTTAATATGAAGAAGTTCAAAGACAACAGAGCCAAGTAAAAATTGAAAACAACATGTTTCGTTATCATGCTTCTATGTTTTCTTTTCATCTTCTGTGGCATTGTTTCCATAGTTTGCTTGTAGCTGTTAAGGGATATGTGTGTGTATGTGTGTGTGCACATACGTGCACATCACTATTGGTTTTCTTTTACCTTCACTACCGGTTCGGAACTGGGAGGGCAAGCGTGCAATTGCTTCGCTCATGCGCAGCACTTCTTGCGCATGCGCAGAGCATCCATAATGATGTCTGGGAGGGTGGGTGGGTGGGTGGACAGAGCCTCCCACCACTGCCGTTACTGATTCACCCGAACCGGGGAAAATTGGCAGAATACCATCTCTGGTGCACGTGTGTGTGTGTGTGTGTACATGCACACATACATAAACAAATGTCTGTTTATGTGTGTGATTTCTATATTTAGAATTCTGTGGCCAAAGAGCCACCTTGAACCCTGAGATATGCAGGAAGTATAAATAAATAAATAAATAAATAAATAAATAAATAAATAAATAAATAAATAAATAAATAAAAAAACAAACAAACAAACAAACAAACAAACAAACAGTTTGCCATCTTGCGTAAGGTGCCTAGGTGATTCCTTGTGTGTATGTTTACCACCCTGACTGGCGATACCATGATCAGATTGTGGCTTAATTTGAAAAACCAGATTTCCTTAGGTAAATTCCACCATGCAACAACAGTACAAAGAGAGAGAAAAAAGAGGATGTACATAAGAATTCCTCACACCTTTTCAATAAACATAGTAAAAAGTCCATAAACCTCTTTTAAGAGTCTTACTTTATAAAAGGTTCTTTAAAACAGAAATAATAAAATATTTGCTCTGTTGGTTCAGGAAA
Organism: Rhabdophis nuchalis; assembly: GCA_039707465.1. Taxonomy (NCBI): domain Eukaryota; kingdom Metazoa; phylum Chordata; class Lepidosauria; order Squamata; family Natricidae; genus Rhabdophis; species Rhabdophis nuchalis. Next base: position 93,355,053 of record CM077645.1, on the reverse strand, counting down.
AAAAAATTAACAGGCAAAACAGTATTAGCCTTTGTCAAACTCTTCTTACAACTGTTTTGATAATAAATGTGCATACACAAGCATATAGGGGCACGATGGCTCAGCAGTCAAAAGCACTGAGCTTATCATTTGGAAAACTGACAGCCTGGGTTCAAGATCCAAGCACCAAGCGACAGAGTGAGCTCCCATTACTCACCCCAGCTCCTGCCCATTTAGCAGTTTGAAAACATGCAGATGCGAGTGTTAACCCTGAAGCTGGACTGACCGAGGCCATCTTGGAGGCTTCAGTGTTGCCACAATGCTGATAGGGATAGGGAGAGAGGGGAAATAGAGATAGTTGGAGTTTTGTAGCCAAAACAAAATAGTTTCCCATGAGAACCAAGCACGTTCCCACAAGTGGCTGAAGGGAGGAGGAGTGAAGTTTTCCAGCAACCAGACAAGCACCTCAATTGGACCATGTGATGAATTGTTTGGAAAAGGGGGGGAAACGTTTACGTTTAATTAGGTGAAAACCACGGGAACCTTCAGAGTCAGTTTTCACAACTTTGTGCCAATATGATATGCCCAATAAACCTGTTCGTTGAAGAACCTGCTTGCTTCAGAGTTCTGTTTGCTATGCTACTTGGAACCCTGAGAGCGAGAAGATAAATAGCTGACACTTTGGTGGGAAGGTAACAGTGTTCCATGAGCCTTGCCGTATAGTCATGCTGGCCACATGACAGTGGTGGGTTTCAAATTTTTTAGAACCTACTCTATTTTGTGGGCGTGGCTTGGCAGTCATGTGACAGGGTGGGAGTGGCCACCTTTTAAAATGTGGTGAAACTCATTTAACAATGCTCTTGCTTAGCAACCAAAATTTTGGACTCAATTGTGATGATAAATTCTTTCTTTCTTTCTTTCTTTCTTTCTTTCTTTCTTTCTTTCTTTCTTTCTTTCTTTCTTTCTTTCTTTCTTTCTTCCTTTCCTTCCCGTTGGGTCACTGGCAGCGGTGGGCCAGATTTACTTCCAGGTACGCCGGTGGAACCCCCTCTCACCGGTTCTCTAAATTTCACCAACCGGCTCTCGCAAGTAGGTGCGAGCATGCAGAAACCCACCACTGCCAGATAAACACAGAAATGTCTTTGGGCAACACCAGCTCCCTTGGCTAACAAATGGAGATGAGCAGGGCCCTCTAGAGTTGGACACAATTGGACAGGGAAAACATTTACCTTTATGCATATACTGCATTTGGGTATGTGTGAATGTGTGCAAAGGTATGTCTGTGTGTACATGTACTCAAGCATGTATATGTATGCAGGGGTGTGTGTGCGTGCGTGCGCACGTGCGTGCCAGGGGTGAGTTCTGGCTTCTACTATTACCGGTTCGCTCAGGGATGTGCTTCAGGTGCACGCACATGTGTTTTGTGTACGCGCGTGCGCAGTAGTAAAAAATGCTTCTGCGCATACACAGAAGCAAAAAACAAGATGGCAGTGCCTATGGCGCCGCCAATAGAACTGGTTCAAGGGCGTGGCAGGCCGAGTTACTACTTACTCAGTTGAACCAGTCCGAAATGGTAGGAACTCCTACCTCTGGTGTGCATGTGTATATACCAAATAATTCAAGAATCAATTTTCTTAACTGTACATTTGATAAAGTATAAGATATAACATCTCTTGGCAATTTCATTTATTTTATGGACTTCTTTTTAATTTCCTGAAAAATTCCTCCGATGTTTCACCAAGCAGAAACCTGAAATATGCTTTAGGCAAAATGTTAAAGCAGATGACCTGAGGTTATTGCAAAGCCTAGACAAAATCCACTTTTTTTTTTTTGCAATCTGTATGGCCTCATATAAAGGCAACACTATTTTTTAAACTAAATCAGTACAATTCCCTCTGAACTGAACTCTGAATACTGAATTCATAAAACTTAAGTTTACAATACAGGTAGTCAGGGGTGGGTTTCTGCTGGCATTACTGCTGGTTTGGTGCGCATGCGATTTGCGATTTGCTCTGCATGTGCGCGCAGTTGCCTTTAAATAGGTCTGCGCATGCGCAGTTGCCTTTAAATAGGTCTGCGCATGTGCAGAACATTTAAAATGTCAAAAAAAAATGCTGCCACGGGGAACCGGTTTGGGGGCGTGGCAAGCCTACTGTCCCTACCGGTTCAGCAACCATTTCCACTTGAGGACTGCCTGCAGCGGTGGGCTACTACCAGTTTGCACCAGTTCGGGTGAACCGGTGTTCACCCGAACTGGTGCAAACTGGTAGCAGCCCACCGCTGCAGGCAATCCTCAATTTATGACCAAAGTTCAGCTCAACATTTCTGTTGTCAAGCATGACAGTTAAATTGAGGTTTGCCCCATTTTACAACCTTTCTTGACACAGTTGTTAAGTGAATCGCAGCATTTGTTACTGTTTAGTAACTCAGTTGTTAAGTGGTTTGGAAGTGTGAACACTGACAGGGTTCCGAGTTGAGGAAGCTTGGCTTATGTAACACATCATATATGCATATATATAAGTCAGCCAGAACTGTAAAGATAGCTTCATCAGCAGAAGTGATGGGACCTTGTCCAGAGAAATGTATGCACTTATAATTAGGCACAGTCTTTTAAAAATAATTTATTAAGGACTTATGCTAAAAAAGAAGAAGAAAGAGAAGGAGAAGGGGAAGGGGAAGGGGAAGGGGAAGGAGAAGGAGAAGGAGAAGGAAAATGCAGCAGCATTGGTTTATATAACCAGCGCATATAAGGATACCTGTGTGTGTATTTAAAATTTCTAGAATGCAATTGCCTGGGCCAATTTCCAGGTCAAGTGCTTTCAAGACCTATAGCTCTCCTGCTTCCAATGGACTCATTTCAGGCTGAAGCAGCAAAGCGAAGTTTTGCAGCAGAACAACTCACTCTTTGTGCTTTAGATCAGGGGTCTCCAACCTTTGCAACTTTAAGTCTGAAGGACTTCAGCTCCCAGACTTCTCCAGCCAGCAAAGCTGGCTGGAGAATTCTGGGAGCTGAAGTCCTTCAGACTTAAAGTTGCAAAGGTTGGAGACCCCTGCTTTAGATTCAATATATTGGTGTGAATGTGGAAAAGAACAACCTTGGGAGTTCCATTTTTCTTCCATTGAAAGTCTTAATACAGAAATCAAGGGCTTCAATGATGGTAAAATTCACAGAGAATCATCTTGTTTTTTGTTTTTTTTTTAATCTATATTTTCTGAGGGAAGGCCAAGAGCCAAGCTTTGCCTCCATCGTCTTTAAGTTGAAGATGAGGGTTTCAGATCAGACAAGAGATATAAAAATATATATCCTCTGCAGCTTCACCACACTATATGTCAGGGGTGTCTAACTCAAAGCCCGCTTAGATCTGGACTATGGGGTCATCCTGGAAACAGTGAAGGCCCGGCCCATGTTGCCTCTGCCAGCGAAAATGAACCTCAGGGGACCGCATGTGGTGTCCTCCCCCCAAGCTCCATTTTAGCTGGCAGAGGGCTGCAGGAGGCCGTCACAGCCAAAAACAGACATCGAGCTGGCCACGCACATGCTGACCATGCCCCCCCAAGCCCTCTGAGACCAAACACAACCCTGATGTGGCCCTCAATGAAATCGAGTTGAACACCTCTGCTATATGAGAAATATCATCTCAAACAGAAGAGTTTTCAGACACAACCTTATTACTACAATTTATATTTATTCTACACTGTAAAAATGGAACACCTGACATAATTAATTTTGAAATCTACATTAACCTTAGTTTTGTCATCCCATAGATATCCTTGCCTTCCAAATCCCAGATGATGTCTGTCTAGTCTTCTATTGTTAACAACATTCACTCTTTTATACACGTTAAACAGCAGGCAGTAAGATATAATTTCAAATCTGATAGACCCAATTCTCTTTCCTTCGCATGTTGTAGTGTCTTATCTTGGGGTGACTTATTTGCATAAAAGTTTATATATAACCTTCGGCCATTGTTTAAATGATAGATCAATTATCAAAATAGTTACTATCTGAAACAAAAACAACATTCTACATAAATTTTTAATTTTAATTACAGAAATTCTATATAGCAGTGCCAATTTACTTCTTGATATGTCTTTTTTTTCAATCTGTGTCATAACATAATTATTTTGGAATAATTTACAATTCATATTTGTTATATGAATACCAAATCTTATAACACATTTTATTTATCAATTTTGTTTGATCTTTAATTTCATGATGTTGTTAACAACTGTCTTCTGTTTGTTAATCTAGTAAATTGCTAATGCTCCAAATTATTTTTATTTACTCATTAAAAGTTTAACTCCCTTTAAAGCAGTGCTTCTCAAATAGTGGGGCGGGCCCCCCAGGGGGGGCGCGAGGCTCCGTAAAGGGGGGGCGCGAGGCGCGTTTGACCTCGGCAAAGGATTTAATTTTTTTTAAATTTCTAATGCACTTTAAATCTTTTCTGCTACAGTTAATAAAGCTATTCTTTGTTGTAAATTGATCCACATTTCTTTCTTTTTTTATTCTCTTATACGTTAATAAGGATACAGTGTTATGCAGAGGTGTACTTATAACAATTTTATAGACAAATGATACTATTTACAGTTGCGCGGGGGGGCGCGAAATGTTTTCTTCTTCCTAGGGGGGGCATGACAGAAAATAATTGAGAAGCACTGCTTTAAAGGGTCAGCCAAAACACAACCAAGTAATCTGTGAAAACGCTTAACTTGTATGACTCTCGTTCAATCTTTTTGTCCACAGTCTTTTCATATTGTCTTATGTCTCAATATTTCAAGAACTAAAATAAGCAAAAAGGACAAACCTGCATTATGAGTTTCTGTGAAATACAAATCAATTTCACCCATTTTATAAAAATTTATCCATAATTCCAAAACCAGTTCCAAAGAAAATTCAGTTCCAGTTGTCAAAAACCTTCTCTGCATTTAAAAAGATCAATGTGACTTGGTTTTCATTATCTTGTTCCAAATATTCCAAAAATATCTAACATGGTTCTAACATCATCTTTCATGGTGATGGGTTTAAAAAATGATTGTGTGGCTAGGTGGGAGGGTCATGTGACTAAGTGACCATGGCCAATTTGATGTCACTTACACACACACACAGTCACATGACCCACCCACCAAGCCACGCACACAGAAAAAGGTAGGAAAGTTTTTAGGATTTCTTCCTATCTCCCCCTGCCCTACCTTCACCTATAGCCCTTGTTTTCCCTCCTAAACCCTGGCCCTAGCCCTGCTTCCTCCCCCACCACTGCCTCTTTGGTTACCTACCTTCCGTGGCAGCTGGTACAGTCCGGAAGGCAAGCTGACCAAAGTTTTGGGTGGCCCGCAGCCAGCCGCCACTCCTGGGAAGCAGCTGGCAGGCAAAGAAGCCTCCCAGCCGCTGCCTCTTTGCAAAGCAGGCTCTCAAAGAGGCCGGACTTGCAAGTCAATGGCATGCGCATGCACGAAGATGATAGCAGCAACGGCAGCCACTTTTTCACCGACCGGAGAACTTTTCAGTGGCCTGCAGTCAGCTGCCGTATAAGCTCGTGTCTGTAGTGAAGGTGAGTCTAAGGGTACGCAGAAGAAGCAACCCTTCCGAACCGCCGGGGACCTCCACCACCTGAAGGAGCGTCTGACCGCTGCCGGCAAGGATACCCTTATTAATGAATGCCTGATCCTTCTTTTCCGAAAGGGAAGCATAAACCATTGCCGGTCACGTAGATGTAACTTGGCCCAAGGGACAATGTCAATGGTCGAGACCATTTTCCCCAACAATTCAGATAAGGAAGCCAATTGGGGCCTGCCCTGAGTCCCTATATCTCCTACCCATTCCTAAAGGCTAGAGAACCTGTTGCTAGATAATGCTCTTTGAGAGCTACTTTGCAAAGAGGTAGCATGAGAGAGTAGCAATTGGGCAGGCAGAGTGAGCAACCGGCAACAGGGGGACCAGTTTGGGGCATAGCCAGCCAGCCATCGCTACCGGTTTGACAAACTGGGCAAAATTTTCACCACCAGTTCAGGTGAACCAGTGCAAACTGGTTAAATATCACCTCTGATCTGTCAACTAACTTTTAGGTAAAAACCTTAACTGATCCTCATGAATAATTTTTTTGCAAAATTATTTTCTATCTTTCAGCTTAAATCATTGCAAACAACTTATAGTCATTATTCAAAGATCATATTGTCGGCAATTTCTTGCTGAAGTCAAATTTGGTCCCTCTTTAGGTATTAATGTTTTATTAGCCTCTTTCTGAATCTCTGGCATTTTTCCTGCCTGTAGAATAGAATCCATCATGTTTTCTAAAGGTTGTAAAAGTTCTTTCCTTTAAACGCATATAATACAAACTTGATAGGCCATCTGATCTGTTAGATCAGACAAAGGATTCCGACTCAGGCATGGTCAAAACAACAGGAACGTTTATTCACACTATTTACAACACACACAAGATTCAACTGGCAAGGTTTCTTCTCTGGCAACCTCTTATATAGAGTTACCAGGCAGGAAACTCCTAGCAATGCACTTGCAACATTGTAACTCCTTTCCAGACAGATTCCAGACAGCTTGTCTCTGTTAATCACTGCAGCTGCTGGCTCAGCTCTGGAATGCGGTGACTCATAGGTTACCAGACGAGCTGTCTGGGACATAGGCTTGGGGACTCAACATGATCCAGGCATCTCTCTTAGTTTACTCTTTTCAATTGCTTCTGAAACTTCCCTTATTATTATGGGTCCCTTTATAGTTTATCTTTGTTCTTTGTGGGTTCTCCATCACTGGAGGTTTTCAAAAATAGATTGGACACCAATTGACCAGGGTAGCACAAGGTCTTCTCTTGAGCAAGAGGTTGGATTAGAAGACCTCTAAGGTTCCTTTCAGCCCCATGATTCTATGTTCTATGCTCTTCTGTAATTGTTGGTAAATTTTGCTTTATAAGATATTCATCTATTTTCTCCAATGGAATATAAATAAATAAATAAATAAATAAATAAATAATTTAATTTGTAAACCGCTCTCTCTCCCCGAAGGGACTCAAGGTGGTGCACAGGGAATTAAAAATACATATACAAACAACAAACATTATAATACAATTTAAAATGAATTAAACCTAGACCCTGCGCTAAAATTCCAAACTAACTAAAACTAATACCCCTAAAAATCCCTAATAAAACAGTTTGAAATATTCAGCTAGAGGTAAATGGGTCAATTAACCCAAGCCAGGCAGGCAGAAGAAGTGAGTTTTTAGTTTTTGACGGAAGGAGCGGAGGTCCGTAGTTGTTCTAATTTCGGGGGGAAGGTCGTTCCAGAGGGTCGGGCCCGCCACAGAGAAGGCCCTTCCCCTGGGCGTCGCCCGTTGGCATAGCCTAGTGGACGGCACCCGGAGAAGTCCCTCTCTGTGGGAGCGAATCGGCCGAAGGGATGTATGGGGCAGGATGCGATCCCGCAAATATCAGTGTCAAAATTGTGATCATGTGACCATAAGTGATCGTGTGATGGTTGTGAGTAGTGAGTAGTGGAAGTGGAAGTCACTTATTCTGAGGCTATCACAACTTTAAACAAATGGTTATAAGTCAAGGACTACATTGTATTCCAACAAATCTACCATATTCACCATTAATAAAAGTCCTGGGTTTAATTGAGGATTAATATATAAAATGACTCCATTTCTTTTTTTTAAGCTGTGTTGAAATAAATTCTTCACTTAAGATTTTATAGGTCAAATATTTTTTTTTCCTAGTAAAAGTCTCTAGTAGGCAATAATTTCTTACTTTTTTTTCAAATAATGAAATATTTCTTTCCTCTTTTGAGGAACATTTGCTCCATTTATATCCCATGTTAAACACTTGCAATCCATATTTCAGTCCCAAATTTAGAAAGTCCACATCTGTAGCGCCTAATTTAGTAATATATTTTTTCCAATTCCTGTAGCTTAGTGACTGGTACGTAGTTTCCTCTCAAACCTCCATCTCCATCTCCTCCAATTGTCATTTATATCTTTCTAAAAAAACCTCTTATCTTCTGAACTGAATTCATTCTAAATCTCTATTGAAAGGTAAAAACGATGCCTTCCAATTTATTCCACTGAAATGGGATCCTTTTCTCTTTTAGGTTTTGAGCCAAAAAGGTACATTCTTTTCTCTTACACAGAATTCTAATAAGAATGTCTTTCATAACAAATATTGAACTGGGCATGGCTAGTCTAGTGAAGAGAAGGACCAGGAGAGACATGATAGCAGTGTTCCAATATTTGAGGGGCTGCCATAGAGAGGAAGGAGTCAAGCTATTTTCCAAGGCACCTGAAGGCCAGGAAAGGAATAATGGGTGGAAACTGATCAAAGAGAGATTCAATCTAGAAATAAGGATAACTTTTTTTAGTGAGAACAATCAACCAATGGAGCAGAAGTTGCCTTCAGAAATTGTGGGAGCTTCATCACTGGAAGCTTTGAAAAAGAGACTAGACTGCTATCTGTCAAAAATGGTGTAGGGTCTGCCTGGATGGGGGGGAGGGGTTGGATTAGATCACCTACAAGATCCCTTCCAACTCTGTTGATCTGTTAAGAATCTGTTAAAATATGTCTTCAACTGTCATTTTCAAGTTTGTGTTCAAATGCTGCTATAGGACTTGATCACTTTCCTTCTTTCTAACAAAATATCCCTAGGGAAGACTCCCACCTAAATTAATGGGCAGGATAAACGAACAGGGGCTTCACTTTTGCAAACCCTTACGTATCCATGTTTCTCTTGAACATGGTGGGCGATCAAGAAGGGCAGGAAAGCTGCATTGCATCCCAGCACTTTTTGTATGCCAGAATAAAGTCCATTTTATCGTTCTATAAACATACTCAAGTTAATAAAAATGGCACAAAGTTCACATTTGGCATTACAAAACTAACGTGAACAGATCCCGAGTTGCAGTAATAAAGTTATCTTTAAAAATGGTGCCAAGCTAACAGCCTGGACAGAAACTGAGCAGCTACAAGTTCAGCTTTACCTCATGCCCTCTAGTCACAGTCAGATAATAGTAGAACAGGGGTTCTGCAGCAAAATTTCAGAAGAAGAATAGATTAGATTAGAGTAGAGTAGATTAGATTAATTTCTAGGTTGAATCTCTTCTTGGTCACTTTCCATCCATTATTCCTTGTCTGGCTTTCAGGTGCCTTGGAAAAAGCTTGAACCCCCTCCTCTCTGTTGCAGCCTCTCAAATATTGGAACACTGCTATCATGTCTCACCTGGTCCTTCTCTTCACTAGACTAGCTATGTCCAGTTCCTGTAAACGTTCTTCATATGTTTTAGTCTCCAGTCCCCTCATCATCCTGGTTGCTCTTCTCTGAACTTTTTCTAGCGTCTCAACATCTTTTTATAGTGTGGTGATTAAAACAGGATGCAGTATTCTAGGTGTAAAGCCTTACTAAGGCTTTATAGAGTGGTGTTAGTCCACTCTTGATCTTGATTGTATCTCTCTGTTAATGCAATTTAGGATTGCATTGGTTTTTTTGGCTGCCGCCGCACACTGCTGGCTCATATTTAATTGGTTGTCTACTAAGACTCCAAGATCCCCCTCACAGTTTACTCCTGGTTTCACCCAGTCTATATGTGTATTTTGTTTTTTCTTGCCTAAGTGTAAGACTTTACTTTTCTCTGCGGTCAATTTCATTTTGTTCGATAGGATCCAGTGTTCAGAGTAGAATAGAATATATCTTTATTATGGTCATAGACCAGCAATAGACATCACTTTTTACAATATATATAAAAAAATAGTACTGACATTAATAGTAGATAATAACATCTCTGTTAAGAAAATACATGTTCTCTCTGCTTCTCGGCCTTTTGGCTAAGATCAAGGACCCAGTGTTCAAGTCTGTCAAGATCCATCTGGATCTTGAGCCTGTCTTCTAGGGTGTTAGCTATTCCTGCCAGCACAGTATCATCGGCAAATTTGGTAAGTTCCCCTTTTATTCCCTCATCTAAGTAGGCCTCAGATAGTTGGACAGATTTGTATGGGGGGGGGGGGGGGGTTCTGACCTAGGCTTCCCAAGTGCATGAAGCAAATCCCTTGTTCCAACAGAAACCCCTTTTATTATTTTACTGTGAATTCTGCTCATTCACATCCAGCAGAGTCTTTCAAGGGAGGATTTACAGTCACAGGTCTTCTCTGGCATGGAGAGCTGCCAGGCTGATATTCTCAAAACTCAGCAAGGAGTCTCGGAAGTCATGAACCAATTAAGCAAACTCATTGTTTCCTACAAACTCCCCTCCCCTTTTGCTCCTCTTTTATTTCCTCTGGGAGGGGCCATTCATCGTCCACCTGTGGCCTTACTACCAAGTCTTTAGTTATTCCTTTCTTCTGGCAACTCTGTGCATGCACACACTGGGAACAGGCTCCAGTTGTTCATCTGCCTCATTGATGTCTGACTCTGAAGGCAGCTGATAACTGGCATATGGCCCTGGCCCCATCTCTGCCTCTGACACAGAGCCCTCATCAGAGCCTTCCCCCGACTCCAGGACTGGCCCATGTTCCTCCCCAACCTCCTCACTGTCCGAATCTGCTGCCAACCCTGCTGGCGGGCCACAACAGGGGGTCCTGTAGCTTTCAGAGACATAGGTAAAACATTCAGAATGACCCCTTCAGCACAGAGAGGTGTGTCTGCAAACAAGCAAAAGTTATTACCCCACTGCTCACCAAGCCTTAGTTTCTCATGATACTCATCGATCTTACCAAATAACGAAGTAAATAACCTAGATGAGCGTATTTCAAAATCACATTACACAGAGAGGTGTTCAATTGCATTTCTGGTTGAGGCACAAGATACGTATGCATTACTTGTGCGCTGCCTTCAATGCCTAAATGAAAAGTGACAATTGTGCTTCATGCTCGCTAAAAGTCCCAGCAGCAGATGCTGAACACAAAAGGATCGGCTAAATTATCTAAGATGGGGGGGGGGGGGGGGGGTTTCAGCCAAAACTACTATTTCACTAGAGCACAGCGAGGTTGTCCAGTCTGCTGCTATTTAGTGACCCAGAACAATCACTCATTTCCCAGCACGGAGCTAATTCATTTGCAAGATTGAAAAAAAGGACGGGGGGGGGGGGGGGGGAAGAGAGAGAGAGAGAAAGAAAGGAAAGGAGGCATTTCTGCACATGCCCATAATATTCTTCACCACTGGGGGCAGCTTTACATAAGAACTGCATTTACTGAAACCAAAGCAACAGTCAGAGAAGCTTTCAGAGTGACAGGATGCAGAAGTGAACAGTGCTTGTTCATTGTACCGGGTCATCCTGGCTTCCCTGCTTCAACGCAGCAGCTTCCTCAGCCGGATTGAGGGTGCAAGGCTATGAGAGCTGCTGCCCAGTGGAATACAGATGGGTGAATTCAGACAGCCGGGCGTCACTTGGAGGAACCTCTCAAGCTTTGCACGGGCTGGTTTATGAAGAAGCCGAGTCTACCATGTAAAGCTTCCAGACCACATCACCCATGAAGACCCCGTCGGCTAAGAAGAGCTTGACTTTCTGCTGCAAATGCTGGGTTGGGATTTATTTGCTCCTGGGATGTTCTGCATGCCTGGCAAAGGATAATGATCCAAAATCAGTCCATTTCCCAGGAGGTCCCATTTTGCTTCCTGGGTCTCCGCAAGCCTTGACTGACCAAAGAACAGCTGGCAGGGGCTGTCATGTTTGTGGCCCCTAGGAAAACGCAAAAGAGCTAAGGACGACCTTTGAAAAGACAAAGGATGGGTATGTTTCCATTTTATTCCTTTCTAGTAAAGCCTACAGCAGTCCCTGCAATGCTTCTGTATTAATCACTCCGTAGATTGGCCTCTGTGCAAAGCTACGACTGGAGATAACATTTCAGTGAGTGATTCGGTTTGGCCAGTCTGCCTGGCTTACGTGGGTCCTTTCTTTCTCTTTTATTAGATTTGTCGCCTTAAAATAGGACAGGGGGGGGGGGGTTATGGGGGGAGGGCGTGAAATAAAACTGCTTGCAAAGTACTTCTTCTGCAGGGGGGGGGGTTGTTCCTTTTTATTGTAGTAGCATTTCTGAGCATGACTGACAAATATATGGACTGTTTTTTTGGGGGGGATAACTTTTCTAAGTTATTTCTATTTCCAGGTTTCCATGTATTTAGGCTACTGAGCGGATCAGCAGTAGCCCTGGTAATAGCTCCCACTGTGTTACTGACAATGCTTTCGTCTGCTGAGCGAGGATGCCCTAAGGGCTGTAGGTGCGAAGGCAAAATGGTATATTGTGAATCCCAGAAATTGCAAGAGATACCCTCCAGTATATCAGCTGGCTGTTTAGGTTTGTCCTTGCGATATAACAGCCTTCAGAAACTAAAATACAACCAATTCAAAGGTCTTAATCAACTCACCTGGCTCTACTTAGACCACAATCATATCGGCAGCATTGACGAAAACGCTTTCAATGGAATACGCAGACTGAAAGAGTTGATTCTGAGTTCCAACAGAATTGCCTTTTTTCTTAACAACACCTTCAGACCGGTAACAAACCTCCGAAATTTGGATCTCTCCTACAATCAACTGCATTCCCTGGGAGTAGAACAATTCAGAGGCTTAAGGAAGCTGCTGAGTTTACACCTGAGGTCCAATTCCTTGAGAACGATCCCCGTCCGGATTTTCCAGGACTGTAGGAACCTGGAACTCTTAGACCTGGGTTACAACAGGATCCGAAGCCTCGCAAGGAATGTCTTTGCTGGCATGATCAGGCTGAAAGAGCTGCACCTGGAGCACAATCAATTTTCTAAGCTTAACTTGGCACTTTTTCCAAGGCTGGTCAGCCTACAGAACCTTTATTTACAGTGGAATAAAATCAGTGTTATAGGACAAACCATGTCTTGGACTTGGAGCTCTTTACAAAGGCTTGATTTATCGGGAAATGAAATAGAAGCTTTCAGTGGACCAAGTGTTTTCCAGTGTGTGCCCAATTTGCAACGCCTCAACCTGGATTCCAACAAGCTCACATTTATTGGCCAAGAGATTTTGGATTCCTGGATATCTCTGAACGACATCAGCCTCGCTGGGAATATATGGGAATGCAGCAGAAACATTTGTTCCTTGGTAAACTGGCTTAAAAGTTTCAAAGGGCTGAGGGAAAATACAATTATTTGCGCCAGCCCCAAAGAGCTGCAAGGGGTGAATGTTATAGATGCCGTGAAAAATTATAGCATCTGTGGCAAAAGTACTACAGAGAGGTTTGACATGCCACAGGCTCCCCCCAAGCCCACCTTTAAACCAAAGGTCATCCGGCCTAAGCATGACAGCCAGCCCCCCCTGCCCCCCACCACAGAGGTCCCCGAGGCCAGCGCCGGGCCCGAAAACAGCACCGAGCAGATCTCCTTCCATAAAATCATTGCTGGGAGTGTGGCCCTCTTCTTGTCCGTGCTTGTGATTCTGCTGGTCATCTACGTGTCCTGGAAGCGCTACCCTGCCAGCATGAAGCAACTGCAGCAACGCTCGCTAATGCGACGGCACAGGAAAAAGAAACGACAGTCGCTGAAGCAGATGACTCCCACCACCCAGGAATTTTATGTTGACTATAAGCCCACCAACAGTGAGACCAGCGAGATGTTGCTGAATGGGACGGGACCTTGTACGTACAGCAAGGGTGGCTCCAGAGAATGCGAGGTAGGAACCACTCTCGTATTTTCAATACTGTTTGGGTTGAACTTCTTTCACTTTTCAGCTACATACCTGTCATATCAGGTGTCCTCCAGTCAGTGCAGATCAGCCTTTCCCTTACGCCTTTTTTTTTTTTAAGCTTTCCTCCTTTCACAAGGAACCATGTGAAGTCTGAGCTCAGGTTTACCCAGCCTCTATTGTGCAATTACTTTACTCGTTTTATTTGTTTGATTGTTTTACCCACGGACAGAAAACTTTTCTTGCACATCCAAAACAGCTGCAGTGCTGGGTTGTTCCCATTCAAACATGGAAGGGTCTCTTCCCTAGGCAACATGTTTGCATGCAAGGAATGGGGGAAGAACGGTGCAAAAGTAAGCAGAATGCTGAAATTCACCACTTGCTTCAAGGGCGATCTAAAATGCCAGGTGTGCTGTTAGCTTCATATACATTCCAGGACTTGCTTTGGCTTAGGATGGTGCAGGCACAACCCTGGGAGAATGCTTGATTTCTATCTAGTGCATCTAAAGCGTCTAAAAGCCTGGTGGTAAAACAGCCACCAGAGCTATCCAGGGTGAGAGAAAGCAAAGGGGGCTAAGTAAAGGGGGGTGGGGCTGGGAATCATACCTTTCATAAAGAATCAAAGAAGGGGTGAACAGGGTAAGATTCACCGTGCAGCTCTTAGTACAGTACAGTTTGAGGAACTGATAACTTCTAATTGAAAACTGTGTGTGGTTTTAAATCAAAAATGCTAGCTAGTGTGTCTCCCTTCTCCTTTCAGAAAATAGTCAAAAGGCATTCATTAAACGAGGGCTCCAAAAATTCCTTACTGATGCAATTAGAGGAGCTGAAAATGTACAGTTGCAAAGGCTAGAGCCACTTCCGGCATAGACTTGCTCAGTAGTCTCATTAGATATTCTGTTTTCATCTGTGTCAAAGACATTAAGGTGATTGACGATGGAGTCCTTAAACCTGTCATTTTTCTTCCTTCAAAAGATGCAACATTGTGTTCAGTGGTTTCAATTATGCCATGTGCCGTTTTGGGCATTTTAGAAAGCTGAATGGGGCTACATTTTAAATACAGCACAGCAACAGGGAGAAGCTAGCAGGGAAACTGGGACTTTTGCCAATGTAAGGGAAAGCACATCCGATGGATTCTCTTTAGGAAAAGTCAATGGATCGAGAGGCAAGGCATGTGAGGAAGGGACAAATCAGTGCTGAATTACATTTTATAGACATGTTTTATTTATCTTTTAATGTATTTGTGATGGGAATCATGATGGGCACTGGTAATTCAGGACATCCACCTCAAATTGTTCTGAGAATTAGAAAAAGGCACTGATGTCTCCTCTTGACATTTCCTTACAAATTACTGCCAATGAGTCCCTTGCAGAGATAGTTTTATTTGTTTATAATAGGTGGTAAAGAACTTCGCTACCTCTCTTGCATAACTTGATTTAGCTTTGTAAGCTGCCCATTTTTGACCACTTGGGAGAGAGAGGGGGGGCTGGGTTCCATAAAGCAGATGTACTGCAGCAATCTAGAAAAAAAGCATCCATATTCTCTCGCCATCCCTGATTTGGGGGGGGGGGTGATAAATAAAATCACCCCAAAATGTTCCAGCAATGTGAGCACGTCTATCTTAATGTGACTTAAGATAATAAAATGGCTTTTTTTTAAAATGAGAAAGAAGTGGAAAGGAAGTGAATCTGCTTCATAATATGGAACATACATTCGTTGAAAGCTTAGAATCAAATAATTCAGCCTAATTGACCAAATATGCATCAATTACTTTATACGACACATGTGATTTTCTAATGCTTTATAGCCTTAGAATCTACATGATCATAAAGATGTATATTGTGTGCATTCAGGGGACTAACATGTAACTAAATGTATATATATATATCTATATCCACCTTGGTTTGCTATAAAAATCTGAGCACTAAAGATATCTATGTACCCTGTATATGGTTATTGGTTATACCACTAATTGTTTATATTCAAAATGTAAAATAACAATAATACTATCAAGAATGATGCACTAAAAATGTTCGGCTAGCTTCTGACTCTTAATTTTAATTAATTGCATACTTCCGCATGCTTGGCAGAGACCATTTTGATATGAAAATATGGCAATATTTTTCCAAGTCTTCATGTTTTCCATTATGCTGAAAAGGAAATGCGGGGAGTGAATTTGAATATAGTATATTTTTGAAGGAAATGCCTTCAAAATAGGCCTGTAGTCTCCTATGCAGAAAACTCAAGAGTAGAATAATGTGTCATTTGAGAAGTTGTCGGAGGTGGGAGGGATTTTTTTAGAAGAAAACTGATGAGAATATTGATGTTTGACAAATGTCAAAGAGTGGAATATTAATGTTAATGGCTCCTCATCCTAACAAGGCAGAATTAATATGGGAAAAATAATATCCGGGCATGTAGAAAGTCAATTAACTGTATTTTCACTGGAAGGACCTCTTGTGTTTAGATATGCAGATGAGCGTGTTATTATGGCTACAGTTCTCTGCTGGCTGATTGTGCAGCTTCCACCAAACCCTGCCAATAACCTCGATCTACAGAATTCTTAAAACAAACAACATTTAATAAAATTGGAACCAGGTGCTGAAAACTGAAAATAATGCTTTAATTCATTATTTTGTATAAAAAGGGGAAAAGTAGCCAATGGTTTTCCATACTGTGTCTTGCCAAGATGAACACAGCTCCCTTTCACATAGCTTTCATATTGGGCAGCAAAAGGGATTCTGGCAGGTAACTGCTTGACACAGGGAGAGGGAGAACTGCAGCTCCAATTCTCTTATATCGAGCTAAGTAATACCTGGGAATCTTGAACTGTTTTGCACAATGTCACCAGCGGTGGGTTTTACATTTTGTTACCATGAGTTTGCCCCATGTGCGCCCCTTCCACACATGCTCCTGGCCTTCCGTGCATGCGCTTTGTTTGCACATGTACCTTCCGCGCATACGCCTGGCCTCTAAAATGTGCCTAAATAGAGCCGGGGCCGGTAGACAGGCCTACTTGCTATTTCCGCTACCAGTTCAGGTGAACCAGTCCGAACCAGCTGAATACCACCTCTGAACATCAACCTATGTTTATTAAAATGGAATTAACGTTCTCCTGCCTCATTAATGGGGATGATGGACACACAGCTCTGCTATATCTTGGGGGATACAAACATTACTACAAAGCCATTCTTTCTTCATGGGAAAAACCGGCCCAGTAAAAGATTGCAAAATCACAAATATGGCAGCAAAGGTAAATGCATTTTTCTTGACATGCTACGGAGTGGTTTTTGCACATGTATGTATATTTATGAGGGAACACCTGCACAAGATATGTTGTTATATATATTGTTAATGGGAAGAGAAAAGATTAAGATACAGCAATGTTTCACAACCTTGTTGAGTTTAATACTAGTAGAGTTCAACTCCCAGAATTCTCCAGCCAGGCTTTCTGGCTGAGGAATTCTGGGATTGAAGTCCACACATTTTAAAGTCACCAAGGTTGAGAAACACTGGAATAATTTTCATAACAAACTTTAGCTACTAAATTCACTAAGATGAAACAAACAAATGGAATTTTTTAAAGGAGAACAGAACTAATAAGATCAGAAGAGAAAGGAAATCATAAACAGATATAAATCTATTTCAAAGTCTTCAAGATATCAATTCTTGAAGGTAGAAACAAAACTTACACACAACTCATTATCAATCTGGAATGAATGCAGACCTGCCATTCAGCCATCACCTTTGAAAATTAAAGAGTAATTTAGAGCCAATACTACTTGGACTAATAAGGTTTATCATGGGCTATACTGAGGGGTTTTCCTCATCCCACTCACTGTATAAATTCAAAAATCCTTTATGAAGATAATTGGCCATTGCCGCAATTATTTATTTTCTCCTTTGCAATATAATAAAGCAAAAATGTGGTGGGAAATCACTTCCAAGTGGGCACATCTACAGACTAAATTGGAGTAAATAGTATTTGCAAGGAGAATTCATGGAAACACATCATATGTTTGCCAAGAAGAAGAGAACTGAGAATGTGCTTGAAGAAAGAGCATGAAAGCAGAGATATGGCATGAAAGACAGAATTAGGAGACATGAGACAAAGACCAAGTACTTGATAGAAAGCAAGAACATTGCATTTTTTAAAAGTCCCTGTGTTGACACACATAAACATGAAACGCAATCTTAATCACATAGTTGCAGCTCCCATGTTGATTTTTAATCCCCTACCCCCTCCCGATATCCTTGACTTATCTATTTTAAACTAGAGCAGCTCGTAACTTTACTTTTACTTTACTTTACTTTTACTTTATTTTAAATGTGTATACCGCCCTTTTCCCTTTCGGGACTCAGGGCGGTAAAGAGGCATCAATAAAAACAGCAATAAAAACATTAAAATATATTAAAATACACTAAAAGTGATATTAAATGGGTGGCCTGTTCTAAAATCCAGATAAAAACCCCTGGTAAAAACGATTAAAAACTATGCCAGGCCAGCAGCGCGGAATAAGTGCGCTTTTATGGCCCGACGGAAGAGGCGCAGGTCCGTAATTGTGCGTAGGTCGGGGAGTAGGTCATTCCAGAGGGCAGGGGCTGCCACTAATTCAAGGACAACATAATATAGAAAGTAAGGAAGATGACCTTGAAAGAAATATGGAAGAATCATCCTTGCCTAGGTAAAAAGAGCTTTTTTTAAAAAGTCCTGACAAACAAGTTAAAATTCAGAAGTGACTGAGACAGACATTTCTTTCACTGGATGATAAGCGGGAGGAGACATGGTGCTATTGGATTTGCAAGATTCTGTTATTAATGTCAAGAAAAGTAGCTATAAACTTCCTTTGGAGTTTGCTTCCAGTCCAATGTACTGAGTGTGTCTGGTTCTTAATTAGCAAGGACAAATATTTGAACAATTGATTAGCCAAACCTCCCAATTCTCTCAAGACAAGTAAAATCTCAAGGAAATTAGGTTCCAGAATATACCAAGAATATGATTTACAAACCGAGGAATCAGAAAATATGGTTTAAAAAAAGTCAAGAAGGCCATTGTAATGATGCAACTGACACCATGTCCATTTCACCCCCCTCTAAAGCAATGGGAACACTGCCATTGATACTACAAGGAGAGCAACTAAGTGCTGAGTGAAATGAGAAGCCAAAGTTAGTCTTTCCCCTTTTCCAACTTCTGATGCATCCTTTTTCTCACATATCCCATTCTCTCTAACTCCCATCAGCAGGAAAGAGGAGCTAAGTCCTACAAATGATCTAAATTGCTTGGAGAGGCCTCTTGAGCTAGGACTAAACACATATATTGCATGGATTCAGGTTGTCCATCTTTTACTCCAAGGACCAAAACATCCTTCTTACTTGTAAATTAGGAAATTGATGGAGTCTCAATTGACTTCATGGAATGGTATACAAATGCCTTCTTTTTCATGTGATTCTACATAGCTCTAATTTTAAGAAGAAGAATTGGCTCAAATCTTATTCAACTAGAAGCCAAAGCTACTCCAGTGCTACTACATGAAACATGAACAAAGCTTCAGTCTTAAATGCTTCGGGATGTAAACTAGCTAGAAATCCCATTCCTTTAACTCTTTCATGAGCTCCCATATGTCTTTCAGTCCCTCAGCATTTTGTTCCTACTTGGAAAGTTGTTCATTGGCCCACCAGATAGATTGGATCTGCATCTCCACAAGTGGTCTGCTCACGGAGGAGAAAATCTGATCTTGGATATCCCGTCCCCAATTTTATAAAAATTATCTTAGAATCTTGAACTCCCCAATATTATAATGTAACATTAAGGTAAAGGTTTCCCTTGCACATATGTGCTAGTCGTACCCAACTCTAGGGGGCGGTGTTCATCTCCGTTTTAAAGCCAAAAAGTCAGCACTGTCCGAAGACGTCTCCGTGGTCATGTGGCCAGCATGCCTAAATGCCGAAGGTGCACAGAACGCTGTTACCTTCCCACCAAAGGTGGCCCCTATTTTTCTACTTGCATTTTTACATGCTTTCGAATTGCTAGGTTGGCAGAAGCTGGGACAAGTAACAGGAGCTCACACCATTATGTGGCGCGAGGGATTCGAACTGCTAAACTGCCAACCTTTCTGATCGACAAGCTCAGCATCTTAGCCACTGAACCACTTAATTTAACATTACTAGTGAATTAATAAAAAGAAGGGTTGGGAGGGACATTACTACCAGATTGTGACAGGTTTTCGGTTCACAAATTGCAAATTGCCCCAGGCGAGGAAACAGAAAGGAAGAAGGAACAACATTGCTCTTTCATTCCCTGTCCTGCTGAAACTAGATTGCCACAACTTCTGCAACCTGTTTTATGCCAATAGTAGAAGTCACTGGGATTTAACAACTACCACATCATTGAAAGATTGACTTTACTCATGGAGCACCAAAAGGACACGTTTTTCTGTTGCATACATATTCCTATCTGAAGACATCAATTCAATTTTCAGGGAAAAGGGAATGCTCCCTGGAAATTATTTCCATTTCTATACAGGTTTAGAGAGCCAGTGGATGAAGTAATTAAAGGCCCCAGGTTAGAAACTAAGAGGAAGTGTGTTCTAGTCCCATTTTAGGCATTAAGTCAATTGAGTGACCTTGACCAGTCATTTTTTCTCAGCCCTAAGAAGGAAGCAATGGCAAAACCACTTGCCAAAATGTTGCAAGAAAACTGTGTGAATTAATCCATGCAATCACCAGGCATCAACATTGATCCAAAAGAAGAGAAGAAAATGTTTAGAAAGTGTAAATTAGGTGGTACACACTATACTGTAAATTAAAATAATGTCAGATATACCCCAGTACATAGCAGTCATATGCGTGAAACTATCAATGTGAGCATTGCTACTCCCAAATAGTAATTAAAGACAGCTTTAATGAATTATTTTCAATTAGCAAACTAAACTTAAAACAAAAGACAAATGTATATTCATAGTCTCCAAAATGAGTGCTTGAGATAATTACTTTATACTAACTCTAATATAATTCACTAGTGATCTTTATGATAGGTACACATATTTAGATGAATATTCTAACAACCAAATTTTCACAGAAAAGTAGTGACATCCAGTGGCAATATTAAATAAAGCAGATGACAATGATAGCTCTTTATACTTTGGTTGCTGCTTTGCTCCCCTTCAGAAATTATAAGTTTGAGTCATCTCATTTTCTTCCACCCCCTGCTTCAATCACACTAAAAGCACACGCTCTCCTGCATTAGAGATGTAAAGTAAATTAGGGCACCGAAGAGGTAAAATCTTCTTTAAAACTGTAGACACTGTAGACTGTTTTTATTAGAGGCTCAATATTTTGCAGAATCTGAAAATTACAACCCTCACTTTTTCAGATTTGTTTATCCTGTCTTCATATTTTTATAAATAATTCAAAATGGTGAACATACCTAATACTACTCCCTTCTCCTTTGTTCTCCATAACAACCCTGTGATTGAGAGTTGGGCTAAGAAAGAGGGACTGGCCCAGAATCACCCAACCAACTTTCATGCCCATTGCCTAAGGAAGGACTAGAACTCACGGTCTCCCAAGTACTAACCAGGTGCCTTAACCACTACAGCAAACCATGGTCCTCCCCCCCCTCTCTCTCTCTCACACACACACACGCACACACACACACACACATATATGAAGACTTGACATGTAGTCCTATAAACAGATAGAAAAATATTGGTGCATCTGAAAAAAACTTAGTTACACTTATATACTGTAAAAAATATAGTGCTCATATACACATTAGACCAAGATTTATATACTACCTTAACATGTCTTTAATTTTGTACTGGGACAACAAAATAATAATCAGAAAAATAGCATAGCACAGCACAGCACAGCATTAAATAACAAAATCAGAAATCAAAAAGGTGGACTCTTGTCAGCAAAATGTATCATATCTGGATTTCTCATATTTGTCTTTCAGATATAGTAAATATAACCAAGCATTCTCGTTTTTTCTGCAGTCATGGACCACTCAATATATTATAGGTACATTGTAACTATAGACCAGCGAGCTTAACATGTATAGTAGTGAAGTTAATAGAATTACTCCAGAAAAAAAGATTAGCAAACATTTAAAAGCACACACCCTGATGGACCCAAAACAGCACGGCTTCACTGAGAGCAGATCATGTCAAACTAATCTGACTGACTTTTTAAACTGTATCACAAAATATTTGGACAAAGGTGATGCTGTGGACAAAGCCTATTTTCATTTTAGCAAACTATATGATACAATTCTTCATAATATGCTCCTAAGAAAAGTTGTACTGTACAACCTAGGACTTAACCATTGGGTGTTTCAACAGATAGGAAGGGATAGAGTCCAGTGGGTGATTACTAATGGGGCACTGTTTAAGCACAGACCACTCACAAGCAGAGCACGATAAGGTTCAGTTCTAAGTCCTATTCTGTTCAATATGTTTGTAAGTGATATTACAGAAGGATTGCTAAGTGAAGGTTGTCTTTTTGTGGATGACACAAAAGTGTGTAATCAAGGGTGGGCTTCAAAAATTCTCTGCTTGGTTGCTAAGTGGGAGTGGCCATGGTGGTCGTGACCTAGTTGGCCTCCTGCACCACAGCGGGGGAGGGGCATTTTTGCCCTCGCTGGGCTCCAGAGGCTTTCCAGGCCTTTATTTCCGGCCTTCCTGAGCTTCCAGTAGACCCATTTCCCCCCCCCCCCCATAGCCTCCTGCACTTACCTGCATCTAAAATGGACCATGTGGGGACTCCTGGGAGGGTTGGGGTGGCCAATTCGCTCTTGGTCGCGCAATGTGAGCATACATGCACAGTACTATAAAAACGCTTCTGCGCATGTGCAGAAGCCAAAAACAAGATGGCCGGGAGAACCAGTTTGGGGGCGTGGCAGGCCTGGGTCCCTGCCAGTTCCAGCGACCCAGGCCACCAAACCACTACCAGTTCGACCAAACTGACCCAAACTGGTAGGAACCCACCACTGCTCCCCCACTACATATACACAATCTCCCACCTTTAAATTGGGATCATTCCACTTATTTCCAACACACAATTTCCAAACAGCACTAATACTAAGTCTGAGCTGCCTCTCTAATAATAATGAAGACAACATCATTCTTTCCTTCACCTCCCTCACCCTTCTTCTCCACAAAATTGTAACAATAGTGGAGGTCACCATTCTCACTGATTCTCTTATTACACTCACTAATCCTCTCCATCATTTCTATTGACTTTCCCCTCCAGTCTCATTCACACAATGACCTACGGCATTAAGAATTTTTGTCACCTGTTTACCTCTTTCTCATATCTGCTCACAGTATCTCCACCCCAGCTACATGCCACCACTTCTGGCTTCTAATGTTGTTTACACAGCAGGTTCTGTATTCTATCATTTGAGAACCTCTTCAAGTCATATAGAAGGATCCCTCAAGGTCAGGATTAGGGTTGGTTTTTTTTCAGGATTTAACTCTTCCTTAAATGAATAAACAAACCTTTATTTAGTTATGTACAAATATGTCATTCAAACAAAGTGGAAAATAGATTTGTAAAGTAAGTAAGATAGGAAATATTATTTGAATGTATTAATTTTAATAAATGTGATGTAAAAGTTCTCGTTCTTTCTGATGTTATTCTAATGTAGCAACAACAAATCATCTACTATTGTGAAGATGTATGGCACTGAGTCTCAGCTAGTATGTTCCCCCTACTCACTTGATGATTTGCAACAAAATCTAGTTTTCTGAGTTCTCCAATAAAGAAAGTCTAATTTACTGTATCCTGGTTATATCCCAGTTCATTAAATCAAGATGGTTAAGGTTACTTTCGCTACATCTAAAAAAAAGGAAATGTTTTCTAAATGATTCTAGCTTTTGATATGTGTGAATTTCAAATCCCAAAATTGGAATTGCTGGCTGGGGCATTCTGGGAGTTGAAATGCATACATTTTAAATTGCTAAAGTGGAGAATCACTGCTGTAAATGAAGCCATCCAAAATTTGATGAGATCTGTTGCCAGGTTAAGAACGTACTCAGACATTTTTCCTTTTGTTTTGCTGTTTGTGTTTTGCTCATTTATTTGAATTGTCTTTTTTATTAATCAATTATCTTTAAGTTTCCTCTCAGTGTTTTGGGAGAGTACTTTTATTGTACATTGTAATTAAGATTTCTGTGAATTTTCATATGACTTGTGAACCTGATTAGCGCAAGGATGAACAGTTCAAAAAGGAGCCTATTCCTTCCTCTTTGAGACTTTTCTTTTGTTGTAAACATTACAGGTGTTTAACATCTGCATAAGTTGCGACCTCCAAAGATGAAGCAAACTAATTAACAATGCTCTGTGGCCTACCAGATACTGCAAAACTCTCACACAGAGAGTTTTGCAAGCTACAGACTTGGCCTTAAAATAAATAATATATAAAGTTTGCCAACTCTCTCTGGTCAATGGGGTAGATCTGGCTGGCTGGCTGAATTAAATTTGTTGGATAGAGATGATCTAAGTTGGAGTTAAACATTCATGATATATTTAAAGAATAAATTGACTAGTATTCTTAATAATTCATTGAAATGAACATTTGAGAAGAGATAAAGTGACTTCTGTTCTCAACTCATCAATTGCTAGGCATACAGCCTTGATCTATATGTACATAACAGAACTTACTTAGTAACTGGGAGCCCAGATTGGTCCTTATAATTAAAACAAACCTTACAAAGGACAAGTTCATTTGATGTCCTCATTTTTCTCTAAATATGCACCCTCACTCTTCAAAGTACAGTAGACACTTCGAGCAGGTCTTTTTATAATGTTCTCACTGAATGGGCAGATTCAACTTTGGGAAGGCCATACTTAATGTATCCTAGTGTTATGCCTTATTGGACTCTGTAGGTCATCACCAGCACTATAGTGATAGCAATATCACTTAAGACTTACAGTATATACCATCTTATAGAGCTTTACAGTACTCTCTGGGCGGTTTACAATGTCAGCGTATTGCCCCCAATCATCTGGGTCCTCATTTTACCAACCTTGGAAGGATGGAAGGCTGAATCAACCTTGAGCTGGTCAGGATTGAACTCCTGGCTAGGAGCAGAGTTAGCCTGTAATACTAACCACTACATCACCGCCACTCCTATGAATTGAATCTAGAAGTCCTTTGGTAACCAATGCAGTAGTGATGTTATAAGATTGTCCCCTCAACACTTTTGGGCCATCTACAGTTTGTAGGCTGTGTCAAAAGCTGCCCCATGTAAAGCATAGAGTTTTTAAAAATTTGCAGAGTTTTAAAATTGTAACTGCTTTTCCATATATCTTTTTATGATCTGTAAGCCACCTAGAGTTGCCTTATTGAGGAGATGCGCAGCATATAAATTTAATAAATATTTCAAAATTGCAATGTAACCAAATGGTGATTAAAGCATGAGTCAAGGCATTATCTAATTTCACAATGAGAGCAGGAAGCAAAAAATGTTTTTATAGAAATTATTATATGCATTTTTATATTAAACTTTCAGTTAATGTTGCTTTATTTATTAATCTCTAGTCTAAGGAAGTTTACTCAAACATGAAATGAGACATAGCAGTCACTGGAGGTGGGCAGGATACAGGTCTTATTAATAGATGTGAATGAGTAAGTAACTCTTGAGGGGGAGGGTTGTTTTCCCCAAGGAGGAGAATATAAATGGATAAATGATTCATATGTTCACCTCTTAAAATGAATGAAATGGCTATTACCAGGCATATCAATAGAGTTTTAAAAATAAATGTGACACATTTGACAGTAATTCAGAAGTTATTTTGCCACATACATTATTTGTCCTTGCAAAAGAATTTATCTGTGGTAAGGTATAAAAAGCCGTTGCTATTCCTAGGTAAATAGACTTTGGTTAATACTTCTATGAACTGTATTTCCAACTGTCATGGCATTTACTGTACAGGTTTGTATACTGCTACTTCTGCTTTTATTTTTTTAACTAAACCACAAATAATTCCATTCAATATTATGACAAATTACAACTATGTGTCCTGAATCAGAGATGGTATTCAGCAGATTCTGACCAGTTCTGGAGAACTGGTTGCAGAAATGTTGAGTAGTTCGAAGAATCGGTAAATACCACCTCTGACTGGCCCCACCCCCATCTGTTTTCTGCCTCCTGAGTCCCAGTTGATCGGGAGGGAACGGGGATTTTGTAGTAACCTTCCCCTGGAGTGGGGTAGGAATGGAGATTTTACAGTATCCTTTCCCTGGAGTGGGGAGGGAATGGAGATTTTACAGTATCCTTCCCCTGACACACCCACCAAGTCACGCCCACAGAACCGGTAGTAACAAAAAATTGAATCCCACCACTGGTCCTGATGTAGCCCTATGGTACTGGTAGATTAAATTTAACATTCAGTCAAACCTTTTTTTTTAATTGTTGATGCTGGGAAGAAAAGGGTGCCTTGATTTCATTTAGTTGAGATTTGGTTTCATCTATGGCTCACTCATAATTCCATCTCCTTTTCTTTAAGGCAGGGGTCTGCAAAATCGGCTCTTTTAAGACTGGTGGACTTCAACTCCCAGAATTCCCCAGCCAGCCTGGCTGGCTGGGGAATTCTGGGAGTTGAAGTCCACCAGTCTTAAAAGAGCCAACTTTGCAGACCCCTGCTTTAAGGCATTAGCATTTGAGCTATTGTAGTGTAGTGGTTTTAGCTCCAATAACCCTAACCCAAAACCAGGACATTGTGAGTTCTAGCCCCACCTAAGTCACAAGGCCAGCAGGGAGACCTTGTACCAGTCACTCTCTCTCAGCCCTAAGGAGCCGACAGTGTCAAACCACTTCTGAAATCTTGCCAAGGGATTTGTACAGGCAATTGTCACTTTTGGAAGAAATGTCCGTTTGGGTTCCGTTCCAAGTGCGGAAAAAGACACTGGGTCCATGGAAGTTGCTAGGAAAGAAGGTTTATTGATGATGGACAGGACCACATGGTTTGAGATCCTGGAGGGTGGGGGGAGAGATGCTGAGAGTGTCCGAGTTTTATACCCTCGCTGGGCTTTTGAATTTGAGCTTGTATTCTGATTGGTTGTCAGTCTCCCATGGGGCATGCAGGGGCAACTCTGTAGGCTGTCCTGAGTCCCAGGCTTGGTTGACCTTTTCTGGATGATGATGATGTAATGAAAGGGCTTTGGGATTCCTATTATGGCTCTGCCTGAAAGAGGTAGATCTTTGCCATGTAGAATAGACTGGCTCGGGCCTTAATGGCCCATTGACAAAGGAGGGGAGCTGAGGTTCTGGCTCTCTTTTAGGGGAAATATTCTGTCCTTTTAATATTTACTAAAATATTTCATTTTTCTAGGAGAGGGATGGGTGCTAACTTCTTACGCCACATTACCAACTAGCAGACACACAAACCTTTAAAAAATCAAGTCTTCTTCAAGTTGATTTCACTTTCTAATGGTATCACATACATGGAAATACCCACAGAGGGTTTTTTAGCAGCAATACGGAAATTACTTATCATTGCCTTGTTTTGGAGATGTCCATTCTACTTTACAATCAAGCTTGTGAACCTGGGAATTCCACAGGATTATCTTTGCCCAGCTAGGTGCTGCCATTACTATAGAGCAGGGGTAGTCAACCTTTTTATACCTACTGCCCACTTTTGTATCTCTGTTAGTAGTAAAATTTTCTAACCGCCCACTGGTTCCACAGTAATGGTGATTTATAAACTAGGGAAGTCAATTAAATTTTTAAAAAGGAAAGTGCTTCCGTATCGAACAAAACCCCTATTGCCCACCATGAAAGCTGGAACGCCCACTAGTGGGAGGTAGGGACCAGGTTGAGTACCACTGCTATAGAGGAAGCCCTACAGATTCTCATTTTTAAGAATCAAGATAATTGTGTTGCCTTAATAGAAATAAAGCTTTGAAGGTGTATAACCAAATTCAAAAAAAGCTCCCAATTTAGAGAAACTGACCTTTCCTTATTAAATCTTCAAGTTATCTACATGACCGAGGACAAGGTGGGAATGATACATGGTTCCTACAAACTCTAGATCTTCATTAGTTTCAGATGCACACCAAAGATTTGGAAGGGAGAGTTGGGGCAGGGACACTATTTGCAATTGCAATCAGTGAATAGGTTTCATTGACTTGATTACTGCTGTAATATTCATGGTTGCTGATTTGTTTTTGTTTTTGTTTTAGTTTGCTCTGTGTATCTAGTTACACTTCTATCCAAATTCTTTTAGGCAACAGCCATGGTGATAAAAGAAGAAGGCGTCCCATTCTGGCTCAGCTTGTTGAGCTGAACAAAATTGGTTTTCTAAAATGTACAAGCAGTGGATTCTTTGATGTCGATCTGGGTACTCCCAACCGTCAAAACAAACAATGAACATTTCAATAGTATTTAGCATTTTATGTGACACAGTGAGAGTGGGGGAGGAGAAGGATAGAATAAGGACTCCCGCCTTGGACAGGGAGTTGGACTAGAAGATATCCAAGATCTTTTCCAGCCCTTTGATCCTATGAGTCTAAGGGTTTAAAAACAAAGAATAAACTCAGAACCTACAATCAGATTTCCTCCTTCCATTAATGTTTTAATACCATTATGAATAGAATAGAATAGAATAGAATAGAATAGAATAGAATAGAATAGAATAGAATAGAATTCTTTATTGGCCAAGTGTGATTGGATACACAAGGAATTTGTCTTTGGTGCCTATGCTCTTAGTGTACATAAGGAGAATTAGCATTTCCCCCTCTGCTTTCTGTCCATGTTTTTCTGAAAGTATTACCAATATATTAAATAAATTGTTTCAACTTCTACCCTCAAAACAACGCTATAGGGCACTGCACACCAGAACAACTAGACATTTTTTTCCCAAATGCCATCACTCTGCTTAACAACTAATTCCCACAACACTGTCAAACTATTTACTAAGACTGTATTACTATTATTCTTCTCTTCCTTCCTAGTATCTATTTCTTTCCACTTATGACTATAACCATGTTGCTTGTATCTTTCA
The DNA here is from genome assembly GCA_039707465.1 of Rhabdophis nuchalis. Lineage (NCBI taxonomy): Eukaryota > Metazoa > Chordata > Lepidosauria > Squamata > Natricidae > Rhabdophis > Rhabdophis nuchalis. The sequence goes on along the minus strand of CM077645.1, from coordinate 93,326,428 downwards.
ATTTGTATTGTTTTTATTTGTTTCCTAGTATGATTTGATAGCTTATTAGTAACCTTGACTGTCACTAAGTATTTATCTTTTATTCTTGATGAATGTATTTTTTTCAGAAGGCAGACACTGTAGTAGAAATTTACATTTCACTGTATATTTCATATTACTTACCACCAATCTCCATCAGAGAGGGGCTCTGGGTGGTATACAATATAATCAATAAAATTAACATTGAAATCCAAATAATTTAAGATTACAAATTTCAAAATTTTGCATTACAAAATTTCAAAAGGTGAAAAATTCCAAGATGGGGTGGTTGGCAGTTGTTAATGTAGGTGTGGGGGGGAGGTGTTCTCATGGGGATGGCCAGCCCATGGTTGTGTGGGCCTCTGGGTGTGTCCCCCCCCCCATGCAAGGCTACACATCCAATCTTTGTGGAAGGGGTACAATATTCCACAATGCGAGGCAATGGCAGAGAATGTGGTTAAATAAGTTGTTAATATAATGCTATTTATCTATTTATTTGTATCCTGCCTTTATTACTTTTACAAATTAATCAAGGCTGAGAACATGCCCAACACACTTTCCTCCTCCTATTTTCCCCACAACAACACCCATGTGAGGTGGGTGGGCTGAGAGAGAGTGACTGGCCCAAAGCTCTATATATATACACATATAGCTCTCACCTAGAACTACCAGATCTGGACTAGAAAGATATGGATGATGGCAGCAAAAAAAAAAAAAAAAAAAAGGAGGTGTCGATATGGTCAAATGAGCACCATTTAGCAACGGTAACAGTCATTGTGGGAACAGAAATGAACCCAGAATTTCCTATAGGCAATGAACAAAGAGCCATGCTGTATACAAACAATGGATTTCATTTTTTAAGCCTAAAATTAAATACTGCCTGTCAGTAACTGCATACCTTAATTTTAAGAAAATCCTTCCAATTTGTCTCCAGCAATTCGTAAAGGTAATGATTTCCACGCATTGAGTTTTATATAGAAACTGTGACCCCTTAAATATTTAAGAAACCTAGTTTCTTTGGAAAAACCTGCAACAATTATATCCGGGTGCAAAATATGTAAAAGAAAAGATGACTTCAGTTAAGTGTTTATTCTATTTCAGCACTCTAAACTCCAAATTACTTCAACCTACTTTTGAGCTAGTAAACAAAATGGTCCTAAATGAATACATTGTGGAAGAAAAGCATTGTAAACATTCGTTATTTTCCTGTATTCTAATGCATTTCATTTCATGCAATAACTCATTCCTCAACTATACATAGGGAAACAGAATCTTTCCAAAACAGCTTAAATTATATGTAATGATAAACACAGACCTGACTAAGTACAGAAACCTCTGGGAAGAGAAACAGTCAGTGGTTAAGATGGCGGCTCTGAGCAGAGAACCCATCATGTTGAGGTATATTAAAATAAAACGGTGGAATTTGATACACAGCTGAGAATGTTGCCTTCATTTTGTTGGCATCCCAAATGGCTATACCTAGCTTCTTTAAAATCCTGGATCTTTTCCTTCAAAATATAGAACATGAACACACACTTGGCCAATAAAGAATTCTATTCTATTCTATTCTAATTCCATATTCTATTCTATTCTGTTATATGCTATTCTATTCTATTGCCTTTGATGTTGATTAAAATGCTTAGATGTTTGATACATAAAAGCTCATTAAAACATCCATCCAACATTACATATCCAGCAACTTGAAATGCATTCAGCTCCCTTCTCATGAAAGAAACAGAATATACAGTAGGTAGTCCTGGTCTTATAACCACAAAGTGAACCCTGAATTTTGGTTATGCTGTTGTAAGTCAAGACAGCAATATGACTGGCCTTGTTTTTACAACCATTTTTACAATGGTTATTAACCATGTCAGTGCAGTTGTTAAGCAAATCATATGGTCATAAGTCCAAATCTATCTTATCTAATGGGCATTTTGTTTGCCAGAAAATGGCAAAAAACTTCACAAAACATGCTTATGTAATTAGGGACACTGCAACCAGTTGTAAATGTGAGCTGGTTGCCATGCACTTGATATGTGGACACAGAATTGTGGCGGGGGTGCAGTACTCATAATTTTGAGGATACATTATAAGTAAAAAAAAATTTTTTGAGTCTATTGTAACTTCAATCATTAAGTCATCGGCCATAAGCCAAGATCTATCTGTAATAGAGTAGCATTCTCAGCCCCCAATACATGATTTATAATTACAACACTAAATATGAGCTGACAGGTAGGTTAATCACACCACTGGGAAATGTCAAGATTCCTTACATCTTTAACCTTCTTTTCTTGTTTGTTTTTTAATGTTCTGGATCTCAGGTAGAACAAATGATAACATCCATTTAATCTTACATAATGCTGAGAAAAATTCTGTTCATTAACTCATCTACATCAAGTGGTGTAGGAGTATATGTAATAATGTAATGATTGTACCACATAAGTAACACACAAGTGGGAATTCTATAAAATTATCCTATAATTCCTCCTTTAAAAAACTAAAAAACAAAACTATTGTTGTCATTATTTTCTGAATTTCAAACAGCATATACTTCTGGTTTTATTTGGTGGTGGGGGATTGAAGGGAAGGGAGGGGGAATTATTAAATGCCGTTTGCTTTAATGCAGAGCAGTGGTGGGTTCCGGTAGTAGTTTGGGGGCCTGGGTCGCTGGAACCGGCAGAAACCCAGCCCTGCCACGCCCCCAAACTGGTTCTCCTGGCAGTGCCATAGGTGCCTCCATCTTGTTTTTTGCTTCTGTGCAGGCGCAGAGCGCATCGTGCACACGTGGGGCGCGCCCAGGAGTGAACCATCAGTAGTGACTGCCGGAACCTACCCCAATGAAAAGGAAGACAGTTACTAATCACCCTTGAGACAGTCATAGGCAATCATATTTAGAGTGGAATAACAAAAAGTGGTACATATAAAGAAGTGGAATTTCAAAAAAAAGATATTTTGTCTTCCCAAATTCTTTATCTAATTATGCAAATAGTAAGCTAAACACCTTCTCATTTAGTGATCAAAATCCATTGCAGTGGCTTTGTCACTAAACCAACTGGTCGCTAGGCGAACGTGTGAGGCACCGAAAGAAACAGATGCTGCAGTCTCTTTCAGATAAATGTAAAATGTCCTGTGATTGACACATTTCCTCCCCTCTTTTTGCCCCCTTGCAAGGCAGAGAGCATGCTTAAACAAGCAATCTCTTTCTAAACTGCTTTTCTTCACAGTGCAGCACTTCACTATATAGTGCTAACTGATAGTTAATAAGCTAAGCTCTGGGATCCTAATGAGTTTATTATAACTCTGCCTGGCTCTCCTTGCTATCTAAAACTGACCAGATATTAGTTTCACACTGAAGGCTTTTCTTGTCAGGCACATGAAATTGGTCCTAAACGCCCACATTGGTTAGAAAATAAATTATTATTATCACAATTGTACTTGCAAATGATCGCTAACCAAGAGAGTTGCTAAACAAAGAACGGCTGTATAGCAGGCATTAGAGTAAGGTATATTTTCCCCATGATGTATTAGTATTAGTGGTGCTGGAGAAGACTCCTGCAAGTCCCTTGGACTGCAATGCGAGAAACCGGTCAGAGGAGATCAACCCTGACTGATTTTTTTTTCTTTATATTTCTAGACCGCCCCGTCTCCCCGAAGGGACTCGGGGCAGTGTAAAGGAAAATTAAAATATCTAAAACACATAACAAAACATACATAATTAAAATTGAATTAAATAACCCTGTACAAAATTTATAAAACGTTAAAACCATATCCCATTAAAATCAAATAAAAACAATTTAAATTACAGACTGGGGCAAGAAGCATAAATTAGGCCAAGCCAGCCTGATGGAACAAATGGGTCTTAACTTTTTGGCGGAAGGAGCGGAGGTCCGTGGTAGTTCTAATATTGGGGGGCAGGTCGTTCCAAAGGGTCGGGCCTATCACAGAGAAAGCCCTTCCCCTGGGCGTCGCCCGCTGGCATTGCCTAGTGGACGGCACCCGGAGAAGTCCCTCTCTGTGAGAGCGAATCGGCCGAAGGGATGTATGGGGCAGGATATGATCCCGCAAATAACTAGGTCCCGTGCCATGGAGCGCTTTAAAGATGGTGACCAACACCTTGAAACGCACCCAAAAGGCCACAGGCAGCCAGTGCAGCTCGCGCAGGAGCGGTGTTACGTGGGAGTACCTAGTAACTCCCAAAACTGCCTGCGCGGCCGCGTTCTGGACCAACTGTAGCCTTCGGGTGCACCTCAAGGGGAGCCCCATGTAGAGAGCATTACAGTAGTCTAGACGGGATGTCAGAAGCACATGAGTGACTGTGTGAAGGGCGTCCCGGTCCAATAGGGGACGCAACTGATGCCCCAGGCGAACCTCTTTAGAAGGCCAGATCCTGAAGACGAAACTCAAATACTTTGGTCACCTAATGGGAAGGAAGGACTCACTGGAGAGGAGCTGAATGCTGGGAACGATGGAGGGCAAAAGAAGAATGGGATGACAGAGAATGAGGTGGCTGGATGGAGTCACTGAAACAGTCGGTGTGAGCTTAAATGGACTCCAGAGGATGGTAGAGTACAGGAAGGCCTGGAGGAATGTTGTCCATGGGGTTGCGATGGGTCGGACACGACTTCGCAACTAACAACAACAATATTTTTCCCATGATTTATTAGTATTTTATTTGCAAAATGTTTGATTTTGAGAACTACACCAAATTATATTCTTGCATCCTGAAGTAGAGAATCTCAGAACATTCTAATCTGATCTCTTGAAAGTGTGGCATGGTTTCTTTCATTCAGCTGGGGAAAGGAAGCAAACACAAATGCTGAAAGGCATTGGCTTCTGATTAGTTCACTAAAAGACAGAAACATGACATGTGGTAGGCTTGTCATTCATTTAAGGAACCAAAATTGGGTCCATCAAGGACCTGTAGATAAAGGGAGTAGAGATCCAATTCCAACTTCTTCCCCATCTACAATTTTAATGAATAATGATGATGATGATGATGATGATGTACTTGGTTGACCCCTAAGACGTTGGCAGCAACCTGTATCAACCATTAGCATCAGGCAATGGTATTTGTGATGCATTTTTGAATGTTCAGTTGACTGAATTTCATGTTTGGTGAATAAAAGCTAACAACAACAACAACAATATGCACCATCCTATGATTATTTACATTTTGTGTTTTGCCCAGAGATGAATGTGGATGTTAGGTTTTCTGTTATTGGCCTGCAAAATTCCTTCTTCCCCCAATTCTCTTTTGTAATAAAAAAAATATTCCAAGCATTATAATAGGAGATGCCTGTGTTCTACAGCACGTAGGTGCAAGTCCTTTTGTTCCTTTACCCATTGCTATTCACATCCTTTCAGAACTGTACAAGCTTGTGCTAAAAGGTTACTTTCATTAAAGAAAATGAAATGAAATGGGTTTCTTTTCAGCTGAAATCTTTTGTTTCCAAGACTTAGCAAGTCCTCCATTGTCTGGAGAAGCAAAACTATATCTCTTAATCAAGCAACGCACTGTTAGCAAACGCTAATCAGCCCTACTAAAATCTACTAGCGCATCAAGGCATGTGGATCACCAGGATAAATTTGGTATAACGTATGCATGTGATTTTTCAAATAAACGGACAAAATTAATGTCTGCGTTATTGAAGAGTCAGAAGACTCGTGTAGTAGTGTGCTGATTAGTTCTGAAGGCAGGATTAAATTTCTTAAACCATTTATATTTGGTCATAGTGCCAAAGCTATAATATAAGGTTCCATTAAATTGATTTGGAAAAAAAAAGTAATAATTTATTGTGACATTTCAGTCACGGACTTGACATGCTTTCTTAAGTTGCTGCAGTCTTGCCTAGGGCTAATTTCACACTAGTTCAATTATTACGAAACATCATCATTTCAAGTGTGGTTTTCCACGTATATTCAAACGGGGCAGACTGAAATGGAAGCTTAGGGCAGAGGATCTCTGTTAAGCGACGGAGGAGTTTGTAGGCACACAATGTTACAGTGAAGCACGTAGACCACAGGTCTTTGCTGAGTTTATTCATTAAAATGCGAGCTTACAGCAGGCTCTCTCTAAGCTGCAGCTGAATCATAGGTGGCCCCCCTACTTGAAAACCACAGTGCACTTTGGGTAAATAGGACAGTTCTAGAACAGTTTAATCAGAGAGTTACAATCTGTAGAATGACACTCTCATTCTCTCATTCACTCACTTGTTGGCAGGAGTTGGGGCACCATGCCAAGGTTTAATTTCTAAAATGACAGGCAAGATGCCAAGTTTCAAACTTCCCTGTAAAACCATCTTTATGGATATGCTAGATTATTAATTCTAAAGTAACTTTGCACTTAAACAATTGTAATTGCACCCCCCTGAGTCCATCTGGAGACAGGAGCGGTATACAAATCCAATAAACTGTAACTGTAATAGTCCCAAAGAAAGTCAAACTCATGAAGTTTATTAGTCAGAAGCAGTGGTGGGATTCAGCCAGTTCGCACCTATTTCTAAGCAGTTCAGAGAACTGGTTGTTGGAAGAAATCTAAGTTTGTTTTTTTCCACTTTACAGGGCTAATCCTGTAAGGAAGGCAGGAAGGAAACATTCTGGTATTGTTTCTACCCTAAAGTAGTAATCCCCTACTTACAGAAACTGCCTCCCTGCTTCACCCTTATTACATTGTAACAGCTAAGGTGATGTGCCCATCGACCTGAGTGATGTTGAGTTGGCCACACCCACATGATCACATGATCACCAAGCCATGCCTATCCAGCTGATAATTAGGGCAGAGAACCGGTTGTTAAATTATTTGAATCCCACCACTATTTTATTTCTTATTCAATGTACATAGCCACTGTTACTTTTTTATTTGTATGAATTCAGATCATTTTAGATTTTTACTGGTTTGTGATTTACAATACAATACAATACAATACAATACAATACAATACAATACAATACAATACAATACAATACAATACAATAGCAGAGTTGGAAGGGACCTTGTAGGTCTTCTAGTCCAACCCCCTGCGTGGGCAGGAACCTTATACCATTTCAGACAAATGGCTATCTAACATCTTCTTAAAGACTTCCAGGGTTGGGGCATTCACAACTTCTGGAGGCAAGCTGTTCCAGAGGTTAATTGTTCTGTCAGGAAATTTCTCCTTAGTTCTAAGTTGCTTCTCTCCTTGATTAGTTTCCACCCATTGCTTCTTGTCCTGCCCCCAGGTGCCTTGGAGAATAGTTTGACTCCCTCTTCTTTGTGGCACCCTCTGAGATATCGGAACACTGCTATCATGTCTCTCCTGGTCCTTCTCTTCATCAAACTAGACATACCCAGCTCCTGCAACCGTTCTTCATATGTTTTAGCCTCCAGTCCCCTAATCATCTTGGTTGCTCTTCTCTGCACTCTTTCCAGAGTCTCCACATCTTTTCTACATCGTGGTGACCAAAACTGTATGCAGTATTCCAAGTGTGGCCTTACCAAGGCACTATACAGTGGCATTAACACTTCACGTGATCTAGATTCTATCCCTCTGTTTATGCAGCCTAGAACTGTGTTGGCTTTTTTGGCAACTACTGCACACTGCTGGCTCATATTTAAATGGTTGTCCACTAGGATTCCAAGATCCCTCTCACAGTTGCTACTTCTTGGTTCAATATTATAATATATTGTCAGTTGTTATAAGCCACCTTGACTCTAGATAACATAGGGCATACAAAAATTGATGACAGTAATCATCATCATGTGTTATTTTCCTTAATTTGCCTTTCTTTAAAGGCAAAATTGGTGTTCCTTACAGGAAGGAAGGAAGTTATATACTGAGTAGCACTGACATTTTTTATTTTCCTGATTTAAATCACTGAAACAAAAATAGAGGTGAATAATCCATCTATGAGCCAGAAATGGTATAGGGTAGAGGTGTTAAACTCAACGCTGGATTCGGCCCACGGGGTACTTAAATTTGGCCCATAGGGCCAGCCTGGAAATATCAAAGGACCGTCCCCAGTGTCTCTGCTGGTGAAAACAGGCAGCAGGGGGGCCTCTGCCCAACCCTTTTTTAGTCAGGAGAGTCCTGCAGAAGGCCATGAAGGCCAATGAAGTGGGAGGTGGTGCAGGTGCCCTCCCATACTCCATTTTGGTTGGGAAAGTGGTGCAGGAGGCCATCCAGGCTGAAAACAGGGCATGTGGGTGCTGTGTCTCGTTTTGGGTGGTAGGGTGCTGCAGGAGGCATCCACCCTGTCTCCTCCGTGCCCTACCCCCATTCCCACTGGCCCACAGAGGAGAACTACAATGCTGATCCGGCCCTCAAAGAAATCCAGTTTGACACCCCTGGTATAGAGTCTTCTCTTTGAGCAGGGGGTTGACCTAGAAGACTGCCGAGGTCCCTTCCAACTCTGTTATTTTATGTTCTATGTTCTAAGTTGTTCAAAGTTTGATGCAGCCAGTAGTATCTCCCTTCTGATATGCCAAAGAATTTCAGCCAACTCACCCCATAATATTGTTGTTGTGGGGAAAATAGGAGGATGAAGTTGTGTTGGATATGTTTGCTGCCTTGGGTTATTTGTAAAAATAATAAAGGTGGGGTACAAATAAATAAATATAAACATCTCATGTATTCTTTGTTCACTCTGAGGGAAAAATCAGCAAATAGCACAACTCCAGTTCAGAGCTAGAACAATCAGGCACAGAGGGAAGTTTTATAGGTGAGCCCAAATACTTCTCATTACTGACACATTCTCTCAAACATTTATAGAAGCTTCACACACCTTTACATCTGGTACCAGAAGAACACTATTCATGCAGACATGCATTTCATTGTGCTCCTGGCTGTTAATTAGAAGGAATATTTCTGTCAGGGGAAAAACAGCAAAGAACCTAAACTACTGCAACCAGATTCAGTATTATTTTATTTTTTCAAATTTATACTCCGCCCTTCTCCTTGTTAGGACTCAGGGCGGCGCGCAGGCATTATTAAAACCATAACAAAAGACAATATACACTATTAAAAACATATTAAATTAAAACCCGTGCTAAAAACCCATTTAAAACCCTGAAAATTAAAATTTATAGATAGAGTCAGAAACGGGGGGCTACACTAGGCCGGCTTGTTGGAATAGATACATCTTAAGGCGTTGGCGGAAGAGGCGGAGGTCCGAGGTAGTGCGAAGGTCGGGGGGTAGGTCGTTCCAGAGGGCCGGGCCCGCCACAGAGAAGGCCCTTCCCCTGGGTGTCACCAACCGGCATTGCCCGGCCGACGGTACCCGGAGAAGACCCTCTCTGTGGGAGCGGATCAGACGAAGGGATGTATGGGGCAGAAGGCGGTCTCGTATAGTATCATCTTAATAGAAAGGATATTAAGCTCTGTATTTTTCAGTTCTACCTTGCTATTGATGAGCACAGAGGTATGTTCTTCATGCAGTAATAGGGCCAGTCCAGAGGAGGGTTTCACATAATTTTACCATTGGTTCACCACACATCGAAAATATGAGCTCGCATTTCAAGGACCTAAGAGGGATATTTGTGACCCTACATGGATAATTCACTTCGCTCGTGTGCGTGCCTTCTACACGTGCATAAGGCCTCCTGCGCATGCGCTTTGCTTGCATGTGTAGCTTGCACCCATGCTTGTGGTTTAGAAAATGTGGCTAAATAGGACAGCGTAGCAATGGGGCAGTTTGGCAGGCCTATCCACAGGTTGCCACTACCGATTCGCTTGAACCTGTTCAAACCGGCTGAATACTACCCCTGGGCCAGTTCCTCTCTCTCAGCCCAACTCACATGGTTTTTGTTGTGGGGAAAATAGGAAGAGAAATATGTATTGGATATGTCCACCACCTTGAGTTATTTGTAAAAATAATAAAGGCAAGGTTCAAATAAATGAATAAAATAAGGAAAGGAGGAACAATAGTTTAGTCGCTACAATACAATAGGCTCTCCTGCCTGCTGACCATCCAAGGAACCAAAACTTATATACCCTTTAGGAACAGGGTCAGTTAGAGTGTCTTTTGTGATGTATTCTTCTACTTCAGTTCTCATGGTCTGTATGGTTTTAATATCTGAATTGTGCAGCTATGGTTTGAAGAAAGTAAGATCACATTGACATAACAGAATCCATTTCATAGGTCCAAGTAAAGAGCTGGATGTGATCACCTAATCAACTCTAACATGGTTGAGGCTATAGATTTTCTCTTACCCATTAATGGAAGATTTCTAAACACTTAACTGTAAAGTTTAAAGGATTGGACTACATCCCATAAAATAACACAATCCCACTGAGCAAACAATGAGAAGCTATCTCTAATTCTTTCTTTACCATTTCCACCCCCAAATGTAATTTAATAGAATATAAACACATCATATTTAGCATGCTTTCTAAACAGCAATGCATGGTTCGTGAATATGTTGGTTAGTATCACAATTAAAATATGTCCTTTTTATTAAATTGAAAGTATTTTTTCACCTACACCATGATTGCATTGACAGAGTAACTCAGACTTAAATTGTTGGAATTAATTTATCCTGGGATGAAAGGGAAGTAAGTATTTTTCATATATTACAAAACAGTTGCAAGCAGAGGATTATGCTGCAAGCTTCAGTCTACTACAATCTTTTTAAGTGATTACCTTTACATACAGTTTTCTTTTAAATCAGTTATTGTAGATTCAGTGATAGAAAAATCAGGAAGAAGCAAAGTAATATTAGGAAAGTTAAAAATGGGCCATTGGGTTAAGGGAGGAATGTTAAAGATAAATATCGTATTTTCATTTGGACAGCAAAGGAGTCCAATGTTTAAGGGAGATTAAATAACAGTTCAAGGAAAATATCCTTTTCTTGTAGTTATTGAAGTCTGGGGCTGGAAATAGTATGATGATAAACAGAGAAACCAAGATTAAAATATAGGACCTAGCTTCACACAGTGTGTCAAAATATGCACTTAATATTCTGCAAACCAACCACTATAATTTGTAAAACATTGGTATATGCCTTAGTGTTATGTATTGAATGTATATAGCTGTCTTAACTAACCTTTAGATGACCCTAACTGTTAACTGTGCTAAAGTGAAACTAACCTTTAGATGACCCCAACTGGTTTGGAGGGAAATGTAGAACCTTTATATTTCAGCGGGCTTTTTCTAGTTCTATGATTGAGTATAAATCACAGGCATTTGCCTGCAGTTCCTCAGTTCCATTTTTGAGTCAATAAATACTGTTGCAGCTATGCTGGTCTGGTTCTTGCCTGCAGAAGTCCACTACACAATACCTAGTATTTTGTGTGAAGCAAACCAGGAATATAGTAACCATTGTTAAGCAAGACCTTAGTTTGCTAACCCAAACAGCATGAAGAAAGTATTTGTTATGTACTGGAGCCTATGTGTAAATTTCTTTTGTGTGTACAAAAATCAAATTGTGAACTGGAATAATTTCAAACAACACGTAAATTACAGGATGTGGATAAATGCACTCAAACAAGGGAGGGCTCACATACTTAAAATAAACCTGGTGTAAACTGGATTGGGATTATGCCTTACTTGAGTCAAAGATAACCATAATTTCAGGATCCTATATTGTATCAGTCAAAATTATCACTTTCCTGGGTTTCTTATTTTCTTGTATGAAAAAAAGCAATAAGAATAATTTAAACATTAGTTACAGAATACTTCTACCAGCAGTCAACTCATGATTCCTGGCCTGTATATTTTATGAATTATTTCCTGTTTGTTTACAGATAAAACATTTCAAACATTGAAAATGATATTTCAAACATTATTGAACAATTTAGAGAAATACATAAAAATTGCTTGTAATTATAATTCATCACATACTAGAATTAAATATATTATCGGAATGATTTAAAACAGAATGAAAAACAGGTGGGATTCCCATTTTCCTAATAGTTTGTTAATTATGGTGCAAACGATGGCAATTTGTAAGCTACTTAGATTCTAAATAACAAACAATTTTGTTCACTTTCAGTATGGATAGGTTCTCTCTGCTAGTCAGCAAAGAAACCAGTGTCTCCCTCAAAGCAAAGTAACTGGATTAACACTGCCATGATCCCAAAAGAACCATGAAGGTCAGCAACATAAAACAGTAGTCAAAAGATCTAATTATAGGATTATCACCTTCCTCAACTGTGCACACACACATCCATTCTTCTGTGACAGATGATCTCTTGCCTAAAGCCTCATTAGCAGGCTAAAGCCCTGACAAGAAAAAAATAATGCCTTAATTATATGATTAAGTTCAACGTTGTCCAGAAAACACATCCATTGCCTTGCTGCAGTGAATAATATACTTTTGCCTTCAATATGCATCTTTACAAAAAATAAAAGTTAAAGTAGCCTCAGCTGAGCAGGTGGAAATGATAATAATAATAAATAATAATAATAAATTTTATTTATAACCCGCTCTCTCTCCTCGAAGGGACTCGAGGCGGGGCACAGGGAAATTAAAAACAAATTAAAACAAGCAAAGTACAAGGTTAAAATCAAATTAAACTTACCCTGCGCTAAAAAACTTCTATGAAAATAAAATTATCCCTAAAAAACCCCTTAATAATTTAAAATTTAGATTACCCTAGGCCAGCCAAACGGAAGAAGTGAGTTTTTAATAGCTGTCGGAAGGAGCGAAGGGCCGTGGTTGTTCTGATTTTGGGGGGAAGGTCGTTCCAGAGGGTCGGGCCTGCCACAGAGAAGGCCCTTCCCCTGGGCGTCGCCCGCTGGCACAGCCTAGTGGACGGCACCCGGAGAAGTCCCTCTCTGTGGGAGCGAATCGGCCGCAGGGATGTATGGGGCAGAATGCGATCCCGCAGATAGCTAGGTCCCGTGCCATGGAGCGCTTTAAAGATGGTAACTAACACCTTGAAGCGCACCCGAAAGATGACAGGCAGCCAGTGCAGCTCGCGCAGGAGCGGTGTTACATGGGAGAACCTAGAGGCTCCCATAACTACCCGCGCGGCTGCATTCTGGACTAGCTGAAGCCTTCGGGTGCACCTCAAGGGGAGCCCCATGTAGAGAGCATTACAGTAGTCCAGTCGGGATGTCATGATTCAGTTGTTGATTCAATGATGATTCAGGTAACTCATATGTTTACTGCCTTGTGTTCAAATTGAATTGCGAGTTGCATTTTTGTTAATAAAATGAATGGAGTTGCATGATGGAGTTGCAAAAAAAAATTACCCTAGTTCTGTGATGGCGAACCTATGGCACACATGTCTGAAGTGGCATGCAAAACCATGTTGCCTGGCACGTGCGATGTTGTCCATTCCTCTTCCGGATTTCTGGAGCTCATGCACGCGTGACAATCAGCTGGCCTTCGTGCATGCGGCAGTGCTGGAAACTGGAAGAGCTGGTCTTCCATTTTCCAGCATGAGCATGCCCCCAGGCCAACTGATCATCAAGCATGCATGCACACCAGTAACCAGAGGACTACCTGGCCACTGTACATGTGTGCGCCGGAAACCATAAATTAATTTTTCGATGTGTGCACGCCCCCTGGGCAACTCTCTTCCAGGTTGCAAGCCAGACGAGCGCACACATGCTCCCTTTTCGGCACTCAGTGCTGAAAAGGTTTGCCATCACTGCCCAAGTTGAACTTAAAGTTTCAAATGCCCATGTGAAATCTTGGCTGCCTACTTATTAGAGAAGTCACCACTCCTTTCTGGAGTTCTCAATTTACCTATCTTAATGACCATATTATCTTGACTAATTTTTCTTATTTTGGTTATTAAACAATTTTCAATATGCCCCAAGACTGTGCACACTTTGAACATGATGTGGAAGGAAGTCTTTGACAAGCACATAGGTAGCACCTCTCTGCAATTTGTTAATGCCACATTTTTCAGGTGTCCAGGCTTTAACACAGATACCTGAAAAAGTTGGACTACGAACAACAGAGAGTGCTATGATCCTATAAAAATTAACTATTTATTTATGAAATGTATATGATGCCCATCTCACTGGCAAGCCACTCTGGCTACCTTACAACTTAATAAAACAACAATATAAAACTTTGAAACCCACACAGCTGTAATATACATTAGTGATGAAATGTTCTATGTTCTAAACCTCCTTATTGCAGATACTAGCATGTTCTGAAAAGGGGATAGAAGTAACAAAGGAATTGGATCAGAATCATCAGCAGGTTTCCTTCTGGTTAAGCTAAAACTATGAACCGCAGAAGATTAAATTCTGAGAGCTCTGAAGGGTTCCATTTAGGGGTGAAACCTACTTCCCTTCCCTTCTAGTTTACAAATGTGAGTGCGCGCACATGCATCCTCTCTCCTGTGCATGAACCACCTCCGTGCATGCACAGGACCTTCCACACATGTGCAGAGCATCAAAAATGGACATGGTGACATCCAAGCAGGTGGGTGGAGCCTGCTACCAAGTGCGCCTGCAAAGGTAAATAAAACAGCGAGAGGGGGAATCCACTGTGCCATGGGATTTAGATTAGCTAGAAAGCAGGAAATCCTGCTTTCCAGCTAATATAAATCGTGCGTCGGAAAATTGCGTGGAGGGGCAGCCGTCCCTTCCGCAGAGGGATGTGACTCAAATCCGGACCTTCCCATTGGCGGTCGCCTGGAATTCTTCACGGATGAATGGGACCGTGTAACGTCCGATGCTTGGGTCAGGTCGACAATCAGGTTCAGCCTACGCCTGGAGTTTCTCTCCATCCCCCTGACATACTTCAGAATCTTTCCTCCGTCTCGGGATCCAGTCCACCGCCATCTTATGTCTCAAGCCATTCAACATCTGCTGGACATCCGAGTGGTGGAAGGGGTCCCGGAGGACGAGAAGCAGATTGTCAGAAATACCAGTTTGCCAGAACTGGTAGCATTTTTTAACTATTGGTTCAAGCGAACAGGTCCGAACCAGTAGCATTTCACCCCTGGTACCATTTAACAGGCATTGTCACTTGGCAACAGGGAAAGGCACAATTATCACTTAATTCTACTGCATGAAAGTTAGCTAAAGATATATATTACTAAAATATAATTCTGAAAGGTGGGGGGGGGGAAGAGGAGAGGAAATGAAAATGTCAGCACGTCTTTGGCTTCCATTCTTCAGATCCATGAAATGGAGGCAATGAAGAGCTATTCTTGAAAAGGGGCAAAGACTGAGATTATGACTCCATTCCAGTACTGAAATATTTAAATTCTTTTAAACAACACAACACACAGTAAACTTCTGTTCTTCTGTGCTGGGCAAACAGAAGGATGAAAGAGACAAGCTAGCGCGTGTGTTGCAAAGGCACAGCTAATGCAGAAATTGAAGCACATTTCTTTCTAGAAATGCCTATTATTTCAGTAATTCATGCATCAGTGAATCTATATTGAAGCTTTAGGATAATAAAAGCAACCCCTTTCTTATCTTCAAACTGTAATACAGGACTACTATGCAGAGTGTAGATGAAAGATCCCATAGCTCCGCCTTGTCTTTATTAGAAATTTCTTCACAGAAAAATTGCAATTTTCTACACTTTACTGCTCAGAGACAACAATGCAGATAAATTGTACGTGGCAAAAAGATAGGTAATAGCTAATAATAGTTTGAATGTAAAAGCAGAATGTATTTTTTAAAAACACACAGAACCCCTTGATTGAATGGAATACAGTCAATGGTTATATGCATGCTATAACTAGTGAATATATTTAAAAGACAAAAATAGTTTCCTTAACACACTTACTATATTAAAATACTTAATCATTTTCCCTATCCATTATCATTTGGCAGGTAAGTATTAATGTCAAGAATCTCCAGCTCATGAATTTGAAGGCTAACTACAAAACCATGCTTAACTTGTCCAATTAATTTTATTTGCAAGAAGAAATAACAACCAGGAAATATTTTTTTTACTTGCAACCTGTATAGCCTCTTACCATCATAGTAATTGTATTTAATAGGGAAAGTGAAGAGAACAATTGCAAATTATTAAAAACTAGCCGATAACCTGGCATTGCCCAGGTGATTATTTATCCTAATTCTGTATTAGATTGGAGCCCCCTTGTGGAGTACTGTGAAGCCGTTACCATGGCAACTCTGCTGTACTGTACAGTAGATGCCATCTTAAGGCACAACAGTCTGTATCTTAACAGAACTTGACTCCAAAATGCACACTACCACTGTCAAAGGTATTGTGACTTGACACTATAGATATAATTCAGTCCTTTTCATTTCAGCGTCCCAGGCGTCCTGGAGTTATGCTGGAACACAGAGACACACATAGCCATTTATATATATATATATATATATATATAGATGATGAAAAGTTAGATGATTAGATTAATTTGTATACTTTGATAGAATGATTTCTTGGAGATGAGAAAATGGATGATAGTTTTATGAGAAAACCAGCTTGATGTATTGGTTGAGACATTGAACTAGAAATGAGGAGACCATGAGTTCTAGTCCTCCTTGGGCACAAAGGTCACAGCTGGGTGACCTCAGGCCAATCACTGGAACTGGGTATGTCTAGTTTGATGAAGAGAAGGACCAGGGGAGACATGATAGCAGTGTTCCGATATCTCAGAGGGTGCCACAAAGAAGAGGGAGTTAAACTATTCTCCAAGGCACCTGGAGGCAGGACAAGAAGCAATGGGTGGAAACTAATCAAGGAGAGAAGCAACTTAGAACTAAGGAGAAATTTCCTGACAGTTAGAACAATTAACCAGTGGAACAGCTTGCCTCCAGAAGTTGTGAATGCCCCAACCCTGGAAGTCTTTAAGAAGATGTTGGATAGCCATTTGTCTGAAATGGTATAAGGTTCCTGCCTACGCAGGGGGTTGGACTAGAAGACCTACAAGGTCCCTTCCAACTCTGCTATTGTATTGTATTGTATTGTATTGTATTGTATTGTATTGTATTGTATTGTATTGTATTGTATTGTATTGTATTGTATTGTATTGTATTGTACTGCCTCACAGTCTTCAGAAGTAAGCAATGGCAAACCACTTCTGAAATCTTGCCCCTAAAAAACCTGCAGGGGCTAGTCTAGGCCATTGCCAGGAGTTAACACTGCCTTGAAAGCACCAAAACAATAACAAAGTTTTAAGACACACAAATGCTGGAAAAAGAGTGGTGGCCCTACCTACTTTGATACATAGTGAGAGTTAGCCCTAACCCAGGAGAAACCCAATGGTAAACTGAATGCAGTTGGAAATGGGGTGGTTAACTATCATAAAACAAGACTAAATATCAGGGATGGGATTCTACTGGTTCGGGCAAACTGATAGCTCTGAAGATTAGCTGGGATCTATGTGTGCGCTCAGCGAACTGGTTGTTAAACTAGTAGAATCACACCCCTACTGAATATGGTGGTGATGGAAGCAGGGGTAAAATCCAACAAGTTCTGACAGGTTCTGGAGAACTGGTAGCAGAAATTTTGAGTAGTTTGGAGAACTGGCAAATGCCACTTCTGGCTGGCTCCTGAATGGGGTGGGAATAGAGATTTTGCAGTATCCTTTCCCTGGAGTGGGGTGGGGTTGGAGATTTTGCAGTATCCTTCCCCTGCCACACCCACCAAACTACACCCACCAAGCCACACCCACAGAACCAGTAGTAAAAAAAATGAATTTTGCCACTGGATCAGTGGTTATGGCCAGTACACCCTGGTATGGGCGTATCGGTGCCTGCTGGTACGGGGCTGCAGAGGGCCCATCCGCCGGCCCTTCTTACCTGTATTTGACCCAACTGGGCCATTTGCGCAAGTGCAAAGAGCATACGGCGCCTGCACAAGCAGCTGGAGTATCATTGGCGGTGGGTGCACATGCATACGCAGTGCGTGTTCAAGTGGTGGATGCCCAGCCCCGTCAAGGCGTACCAGTTGTGACAGGATCCAGAACCCACCACTACACTGGATGGAAGAAGGTGTATTGAATACGAAGTGAGTAACTAGTGAAAAAGAAGTATATGAAAATGTTTTTATCATATAGAAATATCAGACAAGGATTGGCGTTCTGTGGATGGTTTGCTTTACAGTGGATTAGGACCTTTAGCTCTCTAGTAAAGCTCATTCTGCATTCCTTTCTTTTCTGAAGGAAACAAGAGCAAAGACATTCAGGCACTTTGTCAGATTTATTCATTTTTATCATTATTCCCTTTGTTTGCCAAATCCACTGAAAATATTGTCTTTCTGATTGTAGACCACAAATGGAGTTTTCACAGCTAAGCTAATTAAAACAATGCCAACTCACTATGGAAGTTTTTTTCTTTGGCAGCAGTGCTTTATCTTCCTTCTGCATATAACAATCTTAATGAGTTCTAACAGTTTGTGGCAGGACTTTACACTAGTGAAACAGCAGGCCAATCGCACTGAGCACCACAAATCCCTTTTGTCATGTTGAGCCTTGTGAGATTAGGACCAATGTTGCTGTCTATTTTGTTGGCTTTCTGCACATAATTTCAGATCCATAACCCAAACAAGGGATGATCCTGGCTGCCTTTGCTTTGTTGTTGTCCATAACTTATTATAATGAGATAAGCCAATTTTGACAGATGCCAAGCAAAATTCAAGTGGCGCTAGACAAGTATGTGGGAGATCTGTTCCAGAACAGGATGAAAGCTTACTTAAATCTCACAGATGTGATTGGAAGGTCTTTACTTTTGCACCATTAGGCAATGTTCATCTCTAACAACCTCCAATTTTATGATTTGATGGAGTTAGCAGAGATGGCTAAATGGATTGTTTGATCAAAGAACAGAATAAAGCACTTTTGTTTCTACTTGGAAACCACTTCTG
Source organism: Rhabdophis nuchalis (assembly GCA_039707465.1). Lineage (NCBI taxonomy): Eukaryota > Metazoa > Chordata > Lepidosauria > Squamata > Natricidae > Rhabdophis > Rhabdophis nuchalis. The sequence continues at coordinate 93,307,677 of CM077645.1, read as the reverse complement.
GACTTTGTGCTTGAGGTGAGAAAAAAATGAAACTTTGACTTTTGGTTTAACTGATTAGATAGATTTGTAGTTTATACTATTATGGAAAGGTAAAAAGTTACGGTTTGATGTTAATGCCTCATTACTGCACCAGAGTGAATCAGAAGACAGCACCTTTTTTTTTCCCCTTCTTTTCTACACTTCTCTCTTCCCCTTTCCCTCCCTTTTGTTTCCTATTATCTGCTTTTGTATTTTATATTTATACGAATACAAAACTGTAAACATCAGAACAGGATGAAAGCTTACTTAAATCTCCTAAGGCCTTACTTATGCACCATTTGGCAATGTTCATCTCTAACAACCTCCAATTTCATGATATGTTTCCTGTGACACAGCAGCTACAATGATTCACCATGAATTACAGTATTAGTCTTAAAGGTCCACATGAGAAGGTCAACAGTGTCAAAGCCTTCAGAACTATTGTAATCACTGATTCTAGAAACATGACTGCCAGTTACAAAGATTTCAGAATATGAAATTAAGACAAAAAAATTCAGTGGACATTCAAAATATAAGTAAACCTTTATAAAAGCAACCCAAAACATTTTTTAACAGTAATAAGTAAAAGAAAAGGTGGAGAGAAGCAGGAGGGGAAAATAAATTGGTTAGGCAAATGCAGGTTATATTTTGGAAAGATTACAAGTACCTTATTAATTACTAGTTGTGTTAAAAACCCAGTGTGTGTGTTGAGACATTCTGATTGTCTGAAATCTTCGGGTACATGTGAATTCAACAGTTCCTCACTCAGTAATGGTAAATGTTTCTTCAATTTGAGGCCTGTTATGGGATGTACTAGGGAGGTTGAGCTGATCTGATGTGACTTTGTCCTTGTTTTGAGTCTTGATGTCAAACTTGTGTTCATTAATTACTTTGCACAATGTTTGTTCCCTTTAGCTGTTTTAGAATCCAGAGAGGCATTGGTGGCAGATAATAGTATATATCAGACTGGAGAAACCTCTAATCTTTAGTATGTACTTGTTGAGGCCTTTGGTCAGAGGTGGTATTCAGCCGGTTCGCACCAGTTCTGGCGTAGCAGTAGCAGAAATTTTGAGTAGTTCGGAGAACCGGCTAATGCCATCTCTGTCTGGCTCCGCCCTCCTGCCCCCGCTGTTTCCTGTCCCTTGTTTTTTTAGCTTAGCTGATTTGCGCGGCAGAGCGGATTTCTGCACCTCAGCGGAGCTCACCAGCACTGACACCAAGGGCGGTCTTTGAGTGCTATGTACATGCACAAAGTGCACAATCATAGAACTGGTAGGAAAAGAGTTGGAATCCCACCACTGCCTTTGGTGTGTTAGTAGTGTAAATTTTGGCAAAGCTGACATGTGGATTTGGAAGCATCATTATTCTGTTGCTCCTTGTTATGCCTTTTAATAAAATTTGTTAGTAGGAAAAGTTGCTAAAAGACTCAAGGTTTTGTTGCCACTGTAGACCAAAACAGATTTCCTCCTATAATGCAAATAGCTTCTCATCTTTATAGAGCTTGCTGGTTTATGAATGATAAAGATTTCATTTGAGAGATTCAGTACAGAGCCAGTAAAAATGACTCTTAAAATCAAATCAATTTTCTTACTTGAATCAATTACCTGCCAATCAAATTTTTAAAAATGAACTGACCCAATTCAACATTCCAACTCAAACCATCCAATTAAATGGATTTTCCAAATAATTTCAAATTGCATATTCAGAATTAACTACTCAGAACCCATCCGCTAACTATTTCTGAAATATGCTGAAGAAGTTTAAATTAATGATCACTGTCCAAGAAGTTTCCCATTGTACTGCAATGGGTCACTCCACTAGACAACAGGCAACCTTATAAGGTTATGGAACTCTCCTAATGGCAATTATTATTTTAAAAAACTGAAAATAAAAGTTGCTTTGCAATGGCAAACAGATGCAGTAAATAAAATAAAAATGACAGACATCATAATACCATTTTAGAAATCTATAATAATACACCTTTTTATATACAATGTACAATTTCAGTCACCACATCTCAGTGGGGATGTTGAAAAGCTTGAAACAAAGCTTCAAACAAAATTATGTAGAGATTGAATAACTCCTTTGTGAAAAACAATTGCAAATTTACAAGCTCCTTAAAATAAAAAGAATGGAGAAGAATAAAAGGTACATACTTTTATGCAAAATGGAAAGAAATATTTTATCCTCCTTGTAATATTAAATTTCAGGATAATGCAATGAAATTTAATTATGTAAGAGATTCAGAGATCATCTATATAAATAAAAATGTAAAATAGTTTGTACGAATCCACTAATCTCAAAAAGTACTGGACCAATTTGCCTCAAATTTTGACACAACGTAGCCAGGGACTTCCGATAATAGAATAGCTAATCATTTTGTGCCTAGCACACTTGTATCATGTGTAAAGTAAACAAAAAAAAAGTACTAACTGAAAAATGTGTTTACTCCCTGTAACTCCGCCCACCAACAGTGATTAACAGTGAGTTGAAGTCCACCAGTCTTAAAAGAGCCGACTTTGCAGACCCCTGGTATAGGGCTTCCTGCCTAGGCAGGGAGTTGGACTAGATGACCTCCAAGGTCCCTTCCAACTCTGCTATTGTAATATTGTATTACAGTAGGTAGGTAGATAGGGGAATAGAGAGAGGGGGTTGCCACAAAGAAGAGGGAGTCAAATTATTCTCCAAAGCACCTGAGGGCAGAACAAGAAGCAATGGGTGGAAACTAATCAAGGAGAGAAGCAACTTAGAACTGAAGAGAAATTTCCTGACAGTTAGAACAATTAATCAGTGGAACAACTTGCCTCCAGAAGTTATGAATGCCCCAACACTGCAGGTCTTCAAGAAGATGTTGGATAGCCATTTGTCTGAAATGGTATAGGGCTTCCTGCCTAGGCAGGGAGTTGGACTAGATGACCTCCGAGGTCCCTTCCAACTCTGCTATTGTATTACAGTAGGTAGGTAGATAGGGGAATAGAGAGAGAGGGTTGCCACAAAGAAGAGGGAGTCAAACTATTCTCCAAAGCACCTGAGAGCAGAACAAGAAGCAATGGGTGGAAACTAATCAAGGAGAGAAGCAACTTAGAACTGAGGAGAAATTTCCTGACAGTTAGAACAATTAACCAGTGGAAGAGAAATTGCCTCCAGAAGTTGTGAATGCCCCAACACTGCATGTCTTCAAGAAGATGTTGGATAGCCATTTGTCTGAAATGATATAGGGCTTCCTACCTAAGCAGGGAGTTGGACTAGATGACCTCCGAGGTCCCTTCCAACTCTGCTATTGTATTATTGTATTACAGTAGGTAGGTAGATAGGGGAATATATAGATAGGGAGAAATACAGTAGGTAGGTAGGTAGGTAGATAGAGGGATAGATAGGGAGAAATACGGTAGGTAGGTTGGTAGGTAGGGGGATAGATAGGGAACAGCACAGTAGGTATGTATGTAGGTAGGTAGGTAGATAGGGGGATAGATAGAGAGCAAGAAATACAGTCGGTTTGTAGGTAGGTAGGTGTATAGATAGATAGCGAGAAATACAGTAGGTAGGTAGGTAGAGGAATAGAGAGAGAGGGAGAAATACAGTAGGTAGGTAGGTAGAGGGATAGAGAAAGGGAAATACAGTAGGTAGGTAGGTAGATAGAGGGAGAAAGGAAGAAATACAGTATGTAGGTAGGTAGAGGGATAGATAGAGAGGGAGAAATACAGTAGGTAGGTAGGTTGGGGGTTATATGGTGGTTGTGTGTATGTATGCAGGTGTAGATCTACACACAGATTGGTTGGCCATTTAACCAGACTGGGCCACAGCAACGCGTGGCCGGGTATAGCTAGTTACCAGATAAAATAATGGGCCCCAACATGACGTTAGGTAAAGGTAAAGGTTCCCCCTTCCACATACGTGCTAGTCATTCCTGACCCTATGGGGCAGTGCTCATTTCAAAGCTGAAGAGCCAGTGCTGTCTGAAGATGTCTCTGTGGTCATGTGACTGGCATGACTAAATGCTGAAAGCTCATGGAACGCTGTTGCCATCCCACCAAAGGTGGTTCCTATTTTTCTACTTGCATTTTTACATGCTTTTGAACTGCTAGGTTGGCAGAAGCTGGGGCAAAAAATAAAAAATAAAAATTTCAATACCTTCATATTGTCTTCATTTTCAATAATATTGTTTCTTTAGAATCAATATTATTGAATCAATCAAAAGGGATTGGACTCACGTCCTGCTTATGGACTTCCCATAGATAAACAGTTAACTACTATAACAACTGGACATTGGAACAAATTCAGTGTATTTTTCCTAAATTCTTGGCTTTGTCCCAATAATTTTTACCTTCTAAGTGTCTAAATATGGTCTCCATCTCTTTAGGTTTATGGCCTCTAAATTTTTCACATGTTTTGTATTGAACAGATGGCTTTATATTTCATTTTGGCATTCTGCTCTGTGATGCTGATGGATCTAAAGGAGTGGGAACTAGTTGTAGACATGCCAACATTTCATAATGGAAAATAGGCACATGTTTCTGTCACTCAAGGTTTCTTTCCCTATCCTAATCCTTTTCTTTTATCCATTGGTAAGGAGAAATAGCAGAAATAATTTTATTACACCTCATACAAGCTTACTGAGAAATGCATTGTTGTTCACCAGAATGGAGTTTAAAAGTAGAAATAGAAAATAGACAATTCATATTAATATAACCCTTAGTGAAAATGTCAACATAGCTTTTAAAAATACTAGACAAAATCACTGTTTTAGAGATATTTGCTTACCAAATTCCTCCCTTCTTTCAACAGTGGGAGAGCCTCTAACGTACTGGAAATATTATTTAAAATTCAGGGAGATATTCAAAGATGTAGCTGCTGTCGAATAGCCCACGTTGAGCCATATGGCACAAACCTCAGCAGTTGACCACAGGACATGTGAGACATTTTGTAGTATTATGTCATAATATACTTTATGATAATTTCCAGTATCCTGAAATCAGGTTGTTCAAGGTTTTATAAGTCAAGACAAATTGCTTCAGCAATGGTAGAGTATGTGTACTGCCATATTGTACCACTAAACAATCCGGCCAATGCATTTTGCACCAGAAATGGCTCCCACTAAGCATACTGGCAAACACAAGATAGCATACTACAATATGTAATATGTGGTTTGCCTAAGCAGGGGGTTGGATCAGAAGACCTCCAGGGTCCCTTCCAACTCTGTTATTCTAAATATGCTAAACATGCAGTAACCAGCATAAAAATCATTGAGGACCAGCTGTTGCTAAGAAACAGCATAGGTGATATATCAAATGACATAGGTACTCCTAAGCACAGGCATCACTTTGTCAATACGCTATGGGTGTATTACTTGGAACCCTGACACACTTTGGCCTCCAGTGACAATAGCACTGGACTCTAGCAGCAGCATCCAACATAATCCCTTTTTTCTGATTACTTCTGATTATATCCCTGTACAAACTTGTCTATAAGATCTCCAACTTGTCAAGGTGCTATCTGGACCAGAGGTGGGCTGCTGGCAGTTTGGCCTGGTTCAGCCGAACCAGTATTGGCAGCGGCGGGGGGCTCTGCCCACCTGCCCAGACGCTTCTGCATAGGCAGAAGGTACTATAGTCAACAGAATTAAAAGTTGTTGTGAGCTCTAGCAGTTTGAATGGAGTGACATTCTTTGTGTGTATGTCTCACTCCATTTTTCTGTTCTTTCATCAAGATAAAATTGGTTTCCAAACCAGATCAGAATCCAGATGAAAAACAGTGATAAATGTGGTATCTTGTATAATATATTATAGGGACGCAGATGGCTCAGCGGCTAAGATGCTGAGCTGTCAATCAGAAAGGTTGGCAGTTCAGTAGTTCACATCCCTAGTGCCACATAATGGAGTGAGCTCCCATTACTTGTCCCAGCTTCTGCACACCTAGCAGGTCGAAAGCATGTAAAAGTAGAAAAATGTGGACCACTTTGGTAGGAAGGTAACAGCGTTCCGCATGCCTTCAACATTTAGTCATGCCAGCCACATGACCACGGACACGTCTATGGGCAGTGCTGGCTCTTTGGCTTTGAAATGGAGATAAGCATTACCCCCTAGAGTCGGGAACGACTAGCACATATGTGCAAGGGAACCTTTACCTTTTATAATGTATCTTGCCCATCCCTCTTCTTCAGCATTTGTTACTGTGATAGTTGGCAAAAGAACTTTTCATCTGGGGAGGGCTTCTTCAAGAGCCAATTGACTGCTGCCTCCTTTAAAGACAGCATTACCATTCCATCATGTAAAGCTGCTTTCACCCTGGATTGACCCAGTCAATCCTGCTCAGTTATTTCATAGAGTCAAAGATGATGAATAGTCACAAGCATCATGTCCCATCTTCAAGCCTCATAAACTGAAAGCGATTTGTCACACTTTCAGGCCTCATAAACTTATCCCATATGATAGTATATACTGAATGAAAAGTCAATAGGAAGTCAAGTAATTTTATTCTCCGTGTACTTTGCAGGACTCCAGCATTGGGCTTTCCATAACAGATGGCACTATGCTTGTAACTACTATAAAGAGTCTTGCCAGAGATATATTTCATGATGCAGTAGAGTATTTCTTTGTGGCGATGGTTTTCCCATTGCTCAAGCCCAAGAGGTGTTAAGCAATCCAATGTTCTTATAGATCACAGCAACTTTTCCACCTGTGTTGTTGTTGAACTGAGAAGCCAAATGAGCAGAATCGGTCAAATCCACACCACCCAGTCCACCTTCTGAAATCCCAGCATTATGTCAGCTCATTCATTCTTGATCATGTCATGCAAACTGATTTGACATTTAATTTAATTGCCATATCACCCAGGGGTGAAATGCTACCGGTTTGGGCCAGTTCGACAGACCGGTAGTAAAAAGTGCTAGCATTCGCCTGGTACTTTTTTTCAAAAAGTAAATGTACTTTACTTAAAAAACTAAAAAAAGTTCCAACAATTAGCTGTGCGACAATCAGCTGTGACGCATGATCATTGGACCTTTTTTTTAAAAAAATTGCATTTTTACTACCTATTTGCCTGAACCAGTAGTAAAAATAAATGCTATGCGACAATTAGCTGTGTCTGATTTTCTGTGAAGTTTCTGCTTGTTGTGGGGGCATTTTGTGTGAAGTCCAGCTGCTTTTGCATTGTGTGTGAGTCAGTTGTGCAGCCACGCCCACCCGGTCATAAGACCACCAAGTCACGCCCGCCCAGTCACGTGGCCAGCAAGCCACGCCCACCCAGCCACATGACCACCAAGCCATGCCCACAGAATCTGTAGGGAAATTTTTGGAATTTCACCACTGATATCACCCTAGGAAGAACATCCAAAGACCTGTCACTAGGTGTCTGATGTGGTTGGGGGTTCCAGAGAGTAATGGCTTCAACCTGGGAAGTGAAGTTTGTAAATCAAATATAGCAGAGAGCAAGATTGGCTCATCCTCAAAATCAGAGAAAAAAAGTCCCTTGAGCTTCAAACAGAAAACTCTTTCCTGTTGCCCTCTCGCACGTCTCCACCAAGGATTGGAGAGAACCTTTCACAGAATAGCACAGGAGACAATGTATAAAAGGGGATATGCAAAAGAAGATAAGAAACATAAATAAGAACACATTCACTGATTTAAAAAAAAAAGAATAGAAGGGGATGGAAACCAGCACAAACCTGATTTTTATTTTGTATTCTGAATATAATAGAACAGTGCTGAATGAAATTTGGAGTATAAGATGTGATTTATTGGATTGGAATGGAATGGAATGGAATAGAATAGTATAGAATCTGAAAGGGACCTTGAAGGTCTTCTAGTTCAGCTCCCTGATCAAGCAGAAGAATCTATACCATTTCAGATAAGTGACTGTCTAGTCTCTTCTTAAAAACCTGCAGTGATGAAGCATCCACAATTTCTGAAGGCAAACTGTTCCACTGGTTAATTGTCCTCACTGTTAGGAAGTTTCTCCTTAATTCCATGTTGCTTCTCTCTTTGATTAGTTTCCAACCATTGTTTCTTGTCCTGACCTCTGGGTGCTTTGGAGAATAATTTAACCCACTCTTCTTTGTGCAGCCCCTAAAATACTAGGATACTGCTATCATGTCACTCCTAATTCTTCTTTTCTTTAGACTAGCCAAACTCTAACACTTTCATTTATTTGGAGTTTATGAACTATAATATGCCAGGGGTGAGTCCACTTCGAAAACAATTTTGAAGAAATGCTTTGAGTCTTCTCCAAGCACAGCACATCTTTATTACTCATGAAATCAGCCTCCTTTTTGGCTTCTACAAACAAGCAATTATATTATTGCGCCACTACCTCCAGGATAAAAAAAAGGATCAGAAAGGTCGGCAGTTCAGTGGTTCAAATCCCTAGTGCCGCGTAATGGAGTGAGTTCCGGTTACTTATCCCAGCTTCTGCCAACCTAGCAGTTCGAACGCATGTAAAAATGCAAGTAGAAAAATAGGAGCCATCTTTGGTGGGAAGGTAACAGCGTTCCGTGTGCCTTCAGAGTTTAGTCTTGACCACGGAGACTTCTTCAGACAGCACTGGCTCTTCGGCTTTGAAGCAGAGATGAGCACCGCCCCCTAGAGTCAGGAACAACTAGCACATATGTACGAGGGGAACCTTTACCTTTACCTTACTTCCAGGATATGCCCAAATTATCCCCAGTTTAAGAAGTCCGATTCAGATATGATCAATATCACATTTTCTAAATGACTTTCTTCAAAAACAAAAAAAGGAAGAAAAGGGGGAGAATTTGAAATGTGACATTAACTATGATTATTCCCTAAACAATGGCCCACCTGAACATATGAAATTATTTAAGAAGATTAGAAAGCAGATGACCAACAAGCTTTTCCACAAACTGTACAGTACATATTTGCAGATTTCTAAGAAAATGCCAAGTATCCAAGTTCTTTGTCCTCAACCATTATTACAGGCGCTGAGTAAATGAAAGTCTACTTCAAAGCAAGCCGATAAGGAACAAACAAAAAAATCTCTTTTTCGAATCAACCTATTCAGGCAGAGGCAATTTAGTTTTGCAGGTAGATCAATGTCAGGAAAATATCACACTGGATCCACACAGAATGCTATCAAGTGATTTGGTGGATTTGGGTTTGGTACAATGGAGTTGTGAACCATGTTGAGGAGCTTTCTGTGATTTGTGAATCCAGCCAAAAGTTGCTGATCTAAGACAGTAAGAAGAAATATGTAGGACTCAGTGCCAAGTGTCAGTGTGAGATGTTCTCCCTGGGCAGTTAAGCATGAATGAGTCCTGAGTAACTCAGGGTGTTTGGTTACCAGGCAAGAGAATTCCAATACATTCAATTAACTTTCAGGTTGAGACACTAATTTCTCCTTTTTTAACACTGTACACTGCAATCATAATTAGAAGACATCTGCTGCAACAGTCTAATTTACCCAAGTGTGTTCTGCAGCAGTTAAGAAGACCTTAATGGAACAACAGCAGAAAGAATACATTTTAAAATATCATTGAGTTAATAGAGATGTTTGCCCTGAACTATTCTATGAACAAGTTCATCTGCTGCCCCCTCAGGAAATAGACATTTTCCTGCTGTGAGCAATTAACCAGTTTCATTGTGGATTGCCTTCATGTGACAATAACCTTGGAAAGATGATAAAAGACACACTATTTTTCTTTCACTATAGAGCAAGGCAATTATCATTTGTCACACAAAAAAAGATGACTTACAGCTGAAACCAAAGTTTATTATCATGATATTTCATGCCAGTTTAGATCTTGAAAGGTCCTGATTTTCGTTTATGTGGTGTGGGTGATGATCAGAGGTGGGTTTCACGTAATTTTACCACTGGTTTGCTGCGCACCAAAAATGTGATCGTACATGGCTTGCATGCATGCATGTGGCTTAGAAAATGTGGCTAAATAGGACAGCATAGCACCAGGGCAGCACCCACAGGTTGCCACTACCAGTTCACCCAAAGCAGTCCGAACCAGCTGAATACCACCCACTGGTGATGATCCAATATTGTTGGCAACCACAATGCTAAGGAGCACCTTAAATGTTTTCACCCTCCAGCTAAAAGTCTCCTCTTCACTGAAAATTTTAGAAAGTCTAAGTGAGCATTTCGATTTTCAGAAAAAGAACTACTAAATTTTAAAGATCTTAACCTATGGTATCTTAAACCTTAATGGTATCTTTAATGGTAAACCTTAATGGTATCTTAAAATGCGCAAAGGTCTTCATAAGTCATATAAACTTATTTTTTTCATCCAAGGAACACAATTTATACCTGTCACAGTTAGGTTGCTGGCAGCTAAGGCTCAAGTACAATTACTATATAGGGCACAACCATATAGCAACACTACATTAGCCAGAGTTCAAACTAAAATTTTAAGAAACATCTTCCATGTTAGCTGTTGTATCTCAAATGCTGTACCACTGAAGGAAGTAAGTCAGCCAACTTGAATCTAGTTTTTGGATAAAATACTTTTCAGCAGGACCTCATGTAGGGATATTTGTAACCCTACGTGTGTAATTGTTTTGTTCTTGTTGATTTTTTCCCTTGATAAAACAACGTAGTTGTTACCATTCTCTACTTGATTATTTTAATATGTTATATTAAATACCTAGTTATATCAATAACTGAGTGGACTTTATTTATTTGTACCCAGCATTTATAATTTTTTATAAATAACTCAAGGTGGCAAACATACTAATCCTCCTATTTTCTCAACAAGTACCCTGAGAAGTAGATTGGGCTGAGAGAGAGTTACTGGCCCACAGTCACCTAGTCTGCTGTCATGCCTAAGAGGGGACTAGAATTCACAGTCCTGGTTTCTAGCATGATGCCTTAATCATTAGACCAAACTGACTAATGATATACAATAAACAAAATTATTTCTGGGAGTGGTTGTCTGTGACAATTCCAGACTTTTAGGTAATAAAAATTCAAATTGAGCCACATGACAAATTCATCCCAACCAACAACAAATGAAACTAAAAAGACTAACAGAAAAAAAATCCATGTAATACATATGGAATAGTTATTGAATATTTACAGTAATAGCTTTTAATAACATAGCTGCTGAAAGTTCAATAGCTGACAGTTATAGCAGAGAATAAATATAACAAATCAAATTGTTGATGTTTCTTAGTAGACTTGACCTCAATAGTTAATATTGAAATATTTAACCCAATGCTAATTAAAGTATTTATGAGAGCCAAGGACAATTTCACTTTCTGTATTAAAAATATTTCACATTATGCTAAGACAGGGGTAGTCAACCTTTTTATACCTACCGCCCACTTTTGTATCTAATTTCAGATTTATTGGATTTATATGCCGCCCTCCTAAAGAACTCAATCTCTGTATCTCTGTTAGTAGTAAAATTTTCTAACCGCCCACCAGTTTCACATTAATGGTGATTTATAAAGAAGGGAAGTCAATTAAATTTAAAAAAGGAAAGTGCTTCAGTATCGGACAAAACCCCTACTGCCCACCATGAAAACTAGAATGCCCACTAGTGGGCGGTAGGGACCAGGTTGACTACCACTATGCTAAGATAACACAGGAACAAACCAGATATTCTGTCCCTCTATTCAAACATCCTGTTGCATCTTATTTTCTGAATTTTAAGATCTCATTTTAAGAATTAAGTAATACAGGATGCAGTGGCTCAGTGGCTAAGACACTGAGCATGTCAATCAGAAAGGGCAGTTCGGTGGTTCAAATCCCTAGTGCCATGTAATGGAGTGAGCTCCCATTACTTGGCCCAGCTTCTGCCAATCTAGCAGTTCGAAAGCACGTAAAAAATGCAAGTAGAAAACATAGCAACCGCAGTGCTCTGTGCACCTTTGGTGTTTAGTCATGCCGGCCATATAACCATGGAGATGTCTTCGGACAGCGCTGACTCTTTGGCTTTGAAATGGAGATGAGCACCATCCCGTAGAGTCGGGAGCAACTACCACATATGTGCGAGGGGAATCTTTACCTTTAATGCAGACTGAATACTTTGCTATCAATAGCCAAGAGAAATTCTAGATCTGATTTGGACCCAAACTGGCCTAGCGTTTTTTTCTCCTCCTTTGTGTTTGTGCACTAGAATAGGGGGATGGCCACATCTGCTGCTAGTAACACTTGGCCACATATTCCATCAATCAAAAAACTCTCCCTCTAAAATAATGCAGCAGCTGTATTAATATTTTACTCAGAGAACAGCGACTGGTACAGCATCTACTGGGACTGTAGGCAGCCATTCGTAGCCTTCAGGAGGAATACATTTAATGGATCCCTCAACAAAGAGTGGAGAATTAAATATCTGATAGCAATATGTGTTCATCCAGCATTGCTTTCCTTACTGAAGGAATGCCAACTCTATACTTTCCTAACAGCCAGAAACAAATCTTTATGTTTGTGTGTGTGTGTGTGTGTGTGTTTTGTATATAGGGAGGGGGAGAGAGAGGGGGGGGGACAGAGAGAAGTGTATAATTCAACCAGACCCACCGAAAGGAAGAAAAGAAGAAAAGAGGCTGGCACTTGCTGCTCTAGAAAGGTGGAAGGGCACAGCAGCAGGCAAATTGTCCAATAGAAAGATGTGATAGCTTACTGTACAGATTGAATACCTTGCAAGCTGTTACAATTTGGACAAGATTGGACAATTGAAGAAGATTGGACAAAAGATTTGGACAAAAGTGGATTAGAAACAAGCCAGGCTGAGTGCAGAACAAGAACTTAGAGCTGCAGTGCACATACGCCTCTAATAGCTGGAAAGGCTGTTGTTAATTCTTGACCCAACCAGAAGCAGTCAAGTTCTTAATGCCACTATAATGTAGCTTTAGATTTAAGGCAACTGATTCTCCACTTTTGTACAACTGCTCACAACAGAGTTCTCTTATTTTTATTTTTACTTCTAATTACTAGTCACAAAAGTCAGCCTCATTTTCTTTCCTTAACTTCACTTCCTCCTCGATACGGGAATCAGAACATGCAAAATTTGGCAAAGTTGCACTACTTATTTTTACATCTCTTTCAAGGGTAACTTAGTCTGAATATTAAACTGTAGGCTTTTCTTCTCTCTTCATTAAAATGCTTCTCGGAGTGAATGTTCAGCAAAAATGAAAGCTTTTTTTTCCAATAGAAATGCTGAGGTTTTTTTAAGATATTAAAAGCCTGCAATAACGTGAATGCTTCCTTGTATTAATCTATTTGTATTTGATTCTGTCCATAAAAATAAAGCCACTTAAAAATGGTAAGTAACCATGGATATAAAATGCATGTTGCTGTTGTTTTAAAAAAAATACATAGTTGCATGTCCCCACTGGTGTATAAAGATAAAGATTCCCCTTGAACATATGTTCTAGTGGTTCCCGACTCTAGGAGGCGGTGCTCATCTCCATTTCAAAGCCAAAAAGCCAACGCTGTCATGTAGCCGGGATGACTACACAGCGAAGGCACCTGGAACGCTGTTACCTTCCCACCAAAGGTGGTCCCTATTTTTCTACCTGCATTTTTACATGCTTTTGAACTGCTAGGTTGGCAGAAGCTGGGACAAGTAACAATAGCTCACTCCGTTATGCGGCACTAGGCATTTGAACCGCCAAACTGCTGACCTTTCTGATCAACAAGCTCAGCGCCTTAGCCACTGAGCCACCGCGTCCCTACCTGATGTATATCTGGCATCAAATCTGAAAAAGACTGTCTTTCTTTGCTGTTACCAAACACACATGGTCTAAGTGATCTGCCTGCAAAGTATGAAATTGGGCACAAGAGGAAAAAATGGAGAAAGACAAACATGTAATTCAATGGACTTGCCTGGAGGGGTTTACTGGAGAGATACACAGAAGTGGAAAAAGAGCTTTATACAAAGTGAAGAACCAATTTAATCCAGATGAACTGAAATCTTTTGGCTGGCTTATAAAACATGTGTCTCATATTAACCTACCTGCCTGTCAAGAGATGAAGGAGGGAATAATGCATTGTTCATAGCCCACAACATACTTACTAGACAGAAATTAATTTCAGTCATGAGAAGTAAAGGCAATTCATTTTTAAATGAATCAGTCTTTCAATCTTTCAATCAAAAAGCCAAAGTATATCCCAAGGCTAAAGGACATTTGAAGCATCTGTGTTTCCTCTTTCAATTTAGATCCAACCATGACAATATTAAGATTTGAACTTCAACCCCTAAAATTCCTCCTGGCCAGTCCGGCTAGTTGGGAATTTTGGGAAATGCCATATTGTGCCATATCAAATGGGTCATTTGTTTGATATATAGACCTACGTACCTGTCTCTCCCCTCTTATATAGGCAACAATAAATAGGATGTGAGCCAGGTCTTCTACCTCTGCTATTCTGCAAATACAGAGGTGTCCATTGTAGGGTATAGAATGGAATCTCCCGTATCTGACCATTGTGTCAAGCTGTTCGAATCTCGCTTGCATAAATATCTCCCTAAGATGTTTCTGCAGTTTTATTTTTTTATTTATTTATTTTATTGGATTTCTAGACACCCCCCCTCTCCCCAAGGGGACTGTAACTTTATTTAAGATATATGTCTTTTCTTTCTAGCTATTATCTGAACTTTTCAATTCAAAAATGCATAGATCAATAGCTAACGTTAATTGCGCAACTAAGTTATTGGCATTTTTTTTTCATTTACAATAACCAAACTCTCATTTTTGCTGATGCACAAAATTTCCCTTGGGGATACTAAGCAAATTTAAATATTACTCTAAATAAGGTGGCAAAGTTGCATTTCTAGTTCAATGCTATTACACTCAGTCCATTTGCTTTATAGAGTTGTATAGATTTGACTGCTCCTTAAATTAACCCCTGAAGTAACAGTATCATGGAGAATTAGCTCTCTGCCCAAACTTGAGTTGAAAACCAGAAAGCAAAGAGGATTAACAGAATAATAAAACAAATAATAATAAAGGATAAATTAAAAGATCTGTCAACTAGGTGTGAGCAATGAGGTCTTTTTGTAGATGAAACAAAATTCTTCAGAGAAAAGAATTCCAAACAAGCTTGTATCTCTTTTCCAAACCTTCTACACCTTATGTCATTCATTGCGAATGATAGACTCAGAACACAGCAGTTAAAATCACAGTGCTTGTGTCAGGCCTGCAGCCAGTTCCTTTTAGGATCTTTGGCCTGCCACACTTTCTATTATTCTACTATGCATTTTCTATTGTGGGAAAATAGGAGGGGGGGGGGATCGTAGGAGCTAGATGTTATGTAGCCATAACAAAATTCTTTCTAGAAAGCCAAGGTCATCCTTTGTCTCTGAACCTCTGCACCTAACTGGAACTGGTGGGGTGCAACTGCCAGCATGGCAGTGGAAGATTGGACCATGTGATTAACTTGTGGGTGTGAGGGCAAGATCATGAACTTTTAATTGGGTGGGGAAACCAGGAAGCTTTCAGATTTGGGTTTCCACAGATGTGCCAACATATCTCTCTTAATAAATTGGAACTTTGAGGAATACTTTGCCTTGGACTCTGATTTAATTTTGGATGATATTTGGTACGCTGACAGCTTGTCATGCAGAATAACATTAATTTGTGTGATCTGTAACAGAAGATGAAGAGATTTCCAATGATATGGACAGGTTTGGAACCTATATATAAGCCCTTCCCCAAAAATAAGCCGTCCCCTAAAATAGCCATCCCCTAAAATAAGCCGTACCCTAAAAAGGGGGGAACATGCCCCATGCGCCCCCACATGCACCTGCCATCCACATGGAACAGCCTAGTGGAGGCCACTCCTGCAAATTCTAGCTACTGCACCCCTATGGTGCCCGTAAAGAGAGTGACAGGCTCAGTGATGCTAGGGCTGGCAAAACTGTGCCAGAAACAGAGACAGAACTTCTGGTCCTCTTTTAGCACGGGTTTAAATTTAATATATTTTATTGTATTTATATTGTATTTTTGTATTGTTTTTAATATTTACCTGTGCACCACCCTGAGTCTCTTCGGGGAGATAGGGCGGTATACAAATCCAAGAATGAATGAATAAATGAATGAATGAATGAATGAATGAATGAATGAATGAATGAATAAATAAATAAATAAATAAATAAATAAATAAATAAATAAATAAATAAATAAATAAATAAATAAATAAATAAATACGCGGGCCATGGACCAAGGTAAAGGGCCTCCTGCACCTCAAAAATAATAAGATCTCCCAAAAAATAAGGGCAAGCACTTATTTTGGAGGTCAAAAGAAAGGCCCTGTCTTATTTTCAGGAAAACGTGGTTTACATACATGCATACGTTTCATATATATATAAGAAACAGACATTGTGATCTCTGGAACTTTAAGATTTATTTCTCACTTAGCTTTCGTTAACAACAGCTAACATTGTCAGAGTGTCAACATCATTAAAGAGATATCTGCCTTATGTCAATGGACGTGGCCGTTGTGTGCATGCACAGACACAGACAGACAGACAGACAGACACACTGTGAAGTTCCCAAGAGATGACCTAATTAATTTATGAGCCTCGAGACAAAGTTCAAACAAAAAACACTCAGTTATTAGGATTGACATCTTGGCATTACTCCTATGGAGCCAAAACTAAATATCATTTAATGGCCTCTGAACTTTACCCCTGTGTCCCCTCCCCTCTGCCTAAATCATAAATCACATTAGCCAACAAAAGGCTGCAGTAGGGTCAGGTCATTCACAGGCTGCAAAAATTTGAGATTTGAGATTCAACGCTGACCACAGGTATGCATGGAATACTCCTTTCTCTATGGCAGCTTGATGGTAGTCATGGAAATGCTTTACAAGCTGACACACACACTGGAAACAAATACTGTGGGGGTAAGACATCCATACACCCCTTGGGGGGGGGAATGTCCATGTGTGTCCATGTGTGTGCGTTCCAGTATAACTCCTGAACACCTAGGCCACTGAAATGAAAAGGACTGAATTATATCTATAGTGTCATCACAATACCTTTGACAGTGATAGTGTGCATTTTGGATCCAGGTTCTGTTAAGATACAGTCTATTGTACCTTAAAATGGCTTCTAATGTACAGCACAGTGGAGTTGCCATGGTAACAGCTTGGCAGTACTCCACAAGGGGGCTCCCTCTAATACATACTGGATTGGAATAAATACATACCCGAGCAACGTCAGGTTATCAGCTAGTATATGTATAAAATAAAAAAAACTGATTGAGATTCAATGTTTACTTTAATGGTGCTGGAAGATTTTTCTAAAAAGCACTTTTGTAAAAAATGTTTTACTTATCATCGTTTGCTCAAGCATGTACAAACACACTAAGCCATTTTTATTTTAAAGATTATGGTTCAACAAAAAATAGACTGTTTGATAAGTGTTAATTTCTTTCCTGGGCTCATTTAGTAAAATATTTCAGTTGCTAGTAATTTGGTCCCAAATAAATCACAAGGACTGTTATTAATTCTGCAGATGCATTAAAGAAATGCAATTAAGATGTGGCATCTTCTGTCAGGAAGAGGTGATCATAGCCTTGAAAGTTTTACTCTTGGAAACATGCCTAATGGCCCTTGAAAATATATAAAAGTGGTTCCTTGGCATTGCAAGTCACCCACTTAAGCAAGCCAAAAAGTTTTCTTATTAGTTCTTGTATAAATTCTAAAGGGAGATAGATTTCTGATAGTCTGACATCATTCATTAAGCAGAGAGAGCAATCTACGTCTTTGCCACATTTGTTAGTAAATTACTGTCATTTTCTGATGCAGACATTTTTTCATCTTCAGTTAGAACATTAGCCATCACCATTAGTTTCATGCACCCATGGATTAATTGGCTTCATGGAGCCTAAGAAAAGGGGATAACATTTTGCAAAACATGACAAGCAAAGAACATCTGCACATTCATCCTTCATAAGTAAACAGGTAGACATCTTCCCAGTATATTAATCAGTTGTTAGCAAGAGGATCAAAAGAGAAAAAAAAACCTCTGCTGTAACAAACTCTGAAATAAATCGATGCTAAACCAACATATCCAATTACCAAGATTTCTATAAACCAATTCCTAAGTTCTTTGAAAAATAATTAGATAAAGAAGACTAAGAATCTTGCTTTTGGGCTCAGCTGCTCAGAGCTTGATAGAGCATATCCTATATAGAAACACACCCACTGCCTCTGTTGATTGGATTTCTGTCAAAATCTTCCAAGCAACCAAATAAATAGCAAAACATTTTGAAATTTACTTAAAGCCATCTGTGATTAGAATTTAGTTAGAAGGAGCCTGTTGACTGTTGAACATTTTAGGCAACCTGATCAAACTCCTAAAATAGAATAGAATAGAATAGAATAGAATTCTTTATTGTAATTGGACACACAAGGAATTTGTCTTTGGTGCATATGGTCTAAGTGTACATAAGAAGAATAAAAAACATTAAACAAGAGTAAAAAGATACAGTGGATAGTCAAGGTTACTAATAAGCTGTTAAATCATACTAGGAAACAAATAAAAACAATATAATTTGAAAGATACAAGCAACATGATTATAGTCATAAGTGGGAAGAGATAGATACTAGGAAGGAAGAGAAGAAGAATAGTAATACAGTCTTAGTAAATTATTTGACAATGTTGTGGGAATTAGTTGTTAAGCAGAGTGATGGCATTCAGGGAAAAACTGTCCTTGCGTCTAGATGTTCTAGATGTTCTGATGTGCAGTGCCCTGTAGCATCATTTTGAGGGCAGAAGTTGAAACAATTTATGTCCAGGATGCGAGGAGTCTATATTTATATTTTAAAGCCTTTTCTTGGTCTCTCCATGCCAAATATAAATTTAGGCTAATTCCAGAGGTAAAGTATATGTAGCTGAATTCTTTGGTATACTGTCCCAGAAGATTTACAAACTAATCTATTCTAGCAGCTCTCCACACTGAATGCTTTATTTTCAGAATTGCCAACAGACTTCCTTTTTCTGACATGATGATAAGCACAACTTCCTACAACTGAGAGTAGAATGGCCCAATTACCTGGAAAAGCATTTCCCGCATATTTATTAATCAAATTACAGTCTTTCCAAAACTGCCTTAGGAATAATATGGTGCACAGGATCACTGGTGGGATTCAAATAATTGAATAACAACTGTTTCTCTGCCCAACTGGGTAGACTGGGATCAGTGATCATGTGACTGGGTGGGTGTGGCCAACTCAACATCACTCACATCGATGGGCGCTTCGCCTTAGCTGTTACAATGTAATAAGGGTTAAGAGGCAGTTTCTATAAAGATTAGGCTAGGAACAATACCAGAATGTTTCCTTCCTGCCTTCCTTACAGGATTAGCCGTGTAAAGTGGAAAAAAACAAAATGAAATGTCTTCCAACAACCAGTTCTCCAAACTGCTTATAAAGTTAACAACCCGTTCTTCCAAATAGGTGCAAACGAATGATGCCTAGTGTAACAATGGGTGAACAGAAGAAAATGCATTATATACAGTATATGATCCATGATTTTTAATCTGTTGGGCAAATGAATGAATCAACTTCTGCAGGCCAGTAGGGGGAAAAAATAAATAAAACTAAGCTCGAGCAACAATTTGACTAGAGGTGGAAAGTAGAGATTAGATATTGCATCCATTTGTATCACAAAGGAACATGGACACTTTATGAGAAATAATACATTCTCATGGTATTAATGAATGAATGTCCAGTTTTAATATGATATACGTATTGTAGAGCAGGGGTCCCCAACCCCCAGGCCGCGGACCGGTGCCGGTCCGTGGCTTGATAGTAACCGGGCCAGAGTGAGCCTCGGGTCCCACGTGACCGCCAAATGCGTGTGCAGCCCACGTGGCTCGACTCACCCGCTGGAGGCTCCCACCGGTCCGCGGAATTTTTTTTACACGAAACCGGTCCCTGGTGCCAAAAAGGTTGGGGACCCCTGTTGTAGAGAATCAGTGTGGTGTAGTGATTGTCAGGTCACAAGCCAGGAGATTGTGAATTCTAGTCCTGCCTTAGGCATGAATCTAGTTGGGTGAACAGGCCAGTCACTCTCTCTCAACCCTAGGAAAGAGGCAATGGCAAACCATTTTCAAAAAATCTTGTCAAGAAAACTGCAGAAATTTTTCCAGGCAGTGGCTTGAGTAAACAATGACTGAAAAAAGATAGATTAGATACAGATGATAGACAGACAGACAGACAGACAGACAGACAGACAGACAGACAGACAGACAGACAGATAGATAGATAGATATCTTGAAAACTTAAAAGAAAAAGCATTGTACAGATTCCATTGTACAGTCATGGAATCAACTATGGGGCCAGCATATCAAATATTATAAAATAATCAGGGAAGGTCTGAACTGGCTCAGCTCAGGTTGTGGCAATCACAAATCTGAATATATTACAGACCAGCACATATGCATTCCAGAAAGAATTCCCCTTGATTCCAAAATAAATCATGTGTGTGCCATGTGTAAACAGAATGCAGCTGTAAATTCCAGCACATAAAACAGCAATTGACCAATTCAACAAATTAAAGGGTGAGTGAAGGAGTTGAAACTGCCAAGTTTGTTTATCCTGTAACTACTGCTTTAGATCACCAATATGTAGATTGCATAATTCTACAGCAATTACCCAAAACCTACTCATAGTGCTCTTTCATCCCACATGTGTAAATTATTCTGAAATGGCAATTTTGGAAAGGTTATACTCCTCTATGTTTTTGCACTTAGATTCAGGTTATATTTGTAATGATTTAATGGAGTCACATTGCTATTCCTTCCAAGGAATTGGAGGAAACATAATTGGAAATGAAAGAAACTACTGTAACTGATGGAAGATCAGCACGGTGAAAGAGACCACCTTCTCAGAGATAATCCAGCAAGCTTCAGGACTGAATGTTGGTTTAAACCCACGTTTATCCCTGTACAAATCCGAGGCTTTAACCAGTGGCCTGGGAACAAATCCAACAGTGACACGTACATACATACATACAGGCATATTTGAACTGCAGATCACCTGGTGTTCGATTAAAACAATTTCTTCTCTAAGTTATTAAGAAATTATTATAGTTACTGAGATCGCCTTAGTATCTCCCCTCACATGCAGAGGAAAGGAGGGACTAGCACTTCCTCATACTTTAGAAAAATACTGTAGATTAAACATCCACTTAATAGAAATTAAATTAATCAATACTGCTGATAAATGCGGTCAAAAGCCCATGCAGTCCTGGACAAGGTCATCATTGAAATATGCTAAATCAACTGTATGCCCAATTGTCATATTTTTTTTAAAAAAAAATGTATTAGCTGTTGGAGGAAATACAGATACAATTTAAAACATGAAGATATTTTGTGAAAATTGCCTGGATATTTTCCAGTCACTATTTTCCAGGCGCTGTTCTGTGGTTACATTACATCACCCATAAAGTCTCTTTTAAGCTTATTGTTGCCAAATGAAGTACTGAAATTGAATTTCTCCCCACTATTGCAATAGCTCTTTTAATTTGCTGTGCTGGCAATGCTGTTTTCAGCAAGGGGATTTTACGGCAGAAAGCTTCATGTCACCAGTACTAAGTCTTACAGACCTTGATTCAGGTAATAGGCCTGTTTGTTCTTAGGCAGACCTGAGGAACATATCAGAGATACAGGCAAGAAGGAGGCTGAAAGGTAAATAAATAGTTTTTTGTGATTGCAACAGTTGATATCTTCATCAGTGATGGTATTCAGTCGGTTCGGAGCTGTTCGGGAAAACGGTAGTGGCAACCAAGGTGGGGAGGGTCGCCCATCCACCTTGGCGCTATACCATCCTCTTTCTAAGCTTATTTATTTATTTATTTATTTTTCAAATTTATACCCCGCCCTTCTCCTGGCAAGGACCCAGGGCGGCGCACAGGCTATCTTAAAAACCATACAAAAATACAAAAATACATTATTAAAAACTAATTTAATTATATCTCGTGCTAAAAACCCTTATAAAACCTTACGAATTAAAATTTATCAGAATAAAAGTCAGAAACGGGGGGCTATGCTAGGCCGGCTTGTTGGAATAAATAAGTCTTAAGACGCTGGCGGAAGAGGCGGAGGTCCAAGGTAGTGCGTAAATCGGGGGGTAGGTCGTTCCAGAGGGCTGGGCCCGCCACAGAGAAGGCTCTTCCCTGGGTGTCGCCAACCGGCATTGCCCAGCCGACGGTGCGCATATGTGCTCACAGTTTCGATGCGTGCCGAACCAGTGGTAAAATTATGTGAAACACTTCTGGTCTACATTCTGGGGAATTTATATCTTGCTTTTTTACTTCAATTCTGTCAGAGGTTTGTTTGTTTGTTTGTTCAATTTCTATGGCTACCCATCTCAATCACTGTCCCTGGGTGGCTTAGCAAATAAACATTTCCTCCTAATGAAATAAAAACAGAAGCATCTCAGTTCTGTTGTCCTCATAACGTCATTTAAAAACCTTTACTGGGGGAAACAGTTTTACATTAAGCATTTTCTTACAAGAAACAATTTAATAAATAATATTAATAAACAGCATTTATTCTCTCAGGAACCTCTATTTTCTCTCTTGGATATGTCAAGCAATTTCCAATCTATTCCTATATTCCTTGTCCTTGATTCCTTGTCAGGCAAGTTATCATCCCTGTAGCCCACATTTTAACATAAAGAGGAAGAAAAACCGAACCCAAATTTTAATCACATCAGTTTAGTTTTGACAAAGGTAATGCGTAGCTCTGCCAACTTTGAGGGGAGTTATGATTGGTGTCCTTCTCACTACTAAACTGACCTGCAAGCAATCAACCCATTTTCTCCTCACTGTTCCGATGGTGTGATATTTTCTTTGCCCCCATGCTCCAACAGTCATTGTGTCTCCACCACCCTAAGGAGGAAGTACTCTGCTTCCTTTTAATATTTAGGAGGTCCTACTAGGCTTCACCTATGTCCATTATCTCCATTTCTCTAAAGCAGGGATGTCAAACTCAAGGCCTGGGGAGCAGATCTGGCCCGTGGGGTACTTACATCTGACCCGTGGGGCCATCCTCGAAACAGTAAAGGACTGGCTTGTAATGTTTCTGCCAGGTCCTGAGCTCTGTTTTCGGCTGTTACACACATGGTGCCCTCCCAAGCTCCGTTTTCACTGGCAGAGAGTTGCAGGAGGCTGTGGAAGCCGAAAACAGAGCTCAGGGGACCTTTTTCGCTGGCAGAGCATGGGCCACCACAGGCACTCCCCGACACAAATGACATTGAGTTGGCCACACCCATCCTTGCCATGGCCACCCTAGTCCCCGGAGGTCAAACACAACCCTGATGTGGCCCTTAATGAAATTGAGTTTGACACCCCTGCTCTAAAGATTCTCAGAATATAGAGGTCTCTTGGAGGAATGAAGTTGAAGGATGTGGTTAGTAACTTTGTGGCAGCCATTATGCTATGCCTACTTGGACTAAATTTAAAAAAAGGAGGGGGGAGTCTGCACGGGGTGATAGGAGCAGCCTGGAATCCAATGAGGTAAAGTAGAGTCTTGTAGTCTTTTTATGGTTTGTTAATAAATAATCATGATAATCTTTTCAGGTATTTATTGACTATTTAGCTTTGTCGTATGCCACTAGAGTTGCTTTTTTGCTGAGATGGGCAGCTAATATAAATTGGATAAACAAATAAACTGAATAGTATAGAGAACAATAGAGAACCCATCTACCCATCATGGAGCAGACACTAATGTAAACTCTTCCACTCTTGACATCTAACTGTACAGATTTCATTCATAAGATTAGGCCAATTCAATTCATCCTTACTTCAGACCCCATCACAATTTCACAGGACTCATGTGTCTAGTTCATTCATATGCAACTTATAATCAAGCAATTGATCACAAAGAACATTGGTAATCTGATCGTTGTGATCAATAGTCTTTCCCCATCAACATCTAAAGCAGATGTGGCAGCAACATGAGAGAAGACAAGATAGCAACTCCCTTGTTAGTTTAGGTCTTTTTCTTCTAAAACAGGGGTGTCAAACTTGATTTCATTGAGGGCCACATCAGAGTTGTGTTTGTCCTTAGAGGAGCTGGGTTGGACATGGCCAGGGTGGGCATGGCCAGCTTGATGTCACGTGTGTTGGGCGCCTTTTGTGGCCCGAGCACCCTACCAGCAAAAACAGGCTCCCAAGCTCCATTTCTGGCTACAATGGCCTCCTGTAATCCTCTGCCAGAGAAAACAGAGCTTGGTGGGGGGTTGTGTATGACCCACCTGAGCTCTGTTTCTGGATGCGATAGCCTCCTCTAACCCTCTACCAGCAAAAATGAAGCTGTGGGGGGGAGGCATGTGGTCCTACTGAGCTCCATCTTCACTGGCAGGAGCACCATGGGCCAGATCCGCCCCCGGGGCCTTGAATTTGAAACCTCTGCTGTAAAATGTACAGTGGCAGTTTCTAAGGGAACATTTTAAGTGGAGGAGGGCTTTTTACCTTGTCGAAAAGTTGTTTAAGTTGTTATTTTTTAAAATTTAACTTCCTATTTTGTTCAGTGCCTTGTTGATTAACATGGCATTTTCATTTTTGAATTTTGTTATAGTTATATGGTTTCTTTTTACTGGAAAAGCATGACATAGATATTTTAGCAAAGTAACAAAGATTAATATGTGGGCCAAGCAAAACAAAAAAAATGGTTTAATGAGCCTCATGAGATGACATCTCTGTGAACTCAGGGCACCTCTGTTTCATCTTGTAGAACTAGTTTAGTCTTCAATTACTTAAGGGGAAGACCTTTTCCTATTGTTTTACATCTGAGTGGGCAACCTGAGCATGCAGATGCCCAGGGCTTGTAGGGAAATGTGTGGATGACCTTGAGAAAAGAGGGGAAGACAGCCTGCCTAAGAAACCATCAGACAAGAGAAGTAGGAGCTCCCAGTGGTTTAACCAGGGGTGGGCTGCTACAGGTTTGCCCAGGTTATGGCCGGTTCAGAGAACCTCCAAATCCCATGCTTGGCTGGCCCCGTCCGCCCTGTCCCTTCTACCCCACCCCAACCCTCCCATGAGTCTCCATGCAGCCCGTTTTGTATGTGAGGTAAGTGCAAGGCCTGTGCAGAGGCTCAGGAAGGGAGAAAACAGGCCTCCTGGAAGTTCTGGAAGGCCGGCCCATTTCTTGCCTTCTGAAGGCCTTCTGAGCCTGGGGAAGGCAGTTTTCAGAGCCCGGGGGAGGAAGGTGAAAACACTCCCGCGGCCATGGTGCAGGAGGCTGATTAGGCCACACCCACAATGGCCACACCCACTCAGCAATTGGGCAGACAATCCATTGCTGAAATTTTTGAAGCCCACCCTTGGGTTTAACAGTCAGAGGAAAAAACTTAGGAAGGATCTGCCCTAATGGATTCAAGAGTTGAAGTTGGTGGAGGACATTTTGTGCCTTCAGACTTGTAATATTTCATTAATGTAGCCTTAAAATGGAGTGAAATTAGTTCCTCTAGTCCTGTTTCCTGTCTAGTTACCTGGGAGGATTGACAGAATCTAACTAGAAACCCATTAACCACTTTGAGATTGTGCTGCAAAAATCTGGCAAAAAGGAGCAATTTTCCACAGACATCACTTTGTGCCATTATAAAGATAGCTATGAAAATGCCGGACATAAGCTAGCTAAATGAGACTTAACCTGCTTAGTATTTGGAAGGGAGAGCATCAAGGCATGTCATGATTATAAGCAAGACTGGGAAGGGGGGGGGGGAACCTGGAACAAGGCAACTGCAAATTACCTTCATACTCTTGCCCAGAAAGTGACATGGAGTAGCCTGTAATAATTAGGGATGACTCAAACAGTTTTTACTTTTTCCTTATAGGCATGCAAAGCCTCCTTGAAGTGCTTGAAATGCTCCCATTTACTCTCTCATCCCCTCTCCAAAGCGCTTAATGAAGAATGGGTTGCACTATTTTAACCCACCCCTTCCATTACTACTACTGCAATGTCTGAAGGACTTCTGCATTCCACTGCTAGGGTGGGAGGGTAAGGTGTGGCCCTCAAATCAAAAGAATTGGACTTTTTCCTGCTCATTTATATTTCATAGGGGATAATCTATGTAAGGAGCATGCACAAAAGCTGTGTTTTTCTCTGAATATACTCCAAGGTCTTGGGCAAAAAATATGTTGACTCATATTATGAAATTTATCTACTAGAGACCAATTCAACAGAGTGCCCTGGGACATATTTTATATTGGATAATGCTCAATCTTTGATATGATTGAAAAACAAGATGGAACTTATATAGATCATCTCATTCCTGAATCAATAATGCAGTGGTGGTATTCTACAGGTTCGCACCGGTTCTAGTGAAACAGTAGTGCTGGCGTTTCATTTCCTTGTTTTTTAGCTCAGCTGATTCGCATGGCACAGTGGATTGCCATGGGTCAGCTGTTTTACTCACCAGTGCTGACATAGGTTAGTTTTTAAGCTTAAAATGGGCAGTTTTTTTAACACTGTGCATGTGCAAAGCACACATTAGGTGTGCATGCATACGAAGCGCAGTCTCACTGAACCAGTTCTTAAACTGGTTGCATCCCACCACTGCAATAATGATGTTATACGGTGCTGATAAACTATTATGCCAAGATTTTCATGAAGAAAGGGGTTAGTTTTTTAACACTGTGCACATTAGCATGCAAAGCACACATTAGGTGTGCATGCATGCGAAGTGCAGTCTCACTGAACCGGTTTTTAAACTGGTTGTACCCCACCATTGCAATAATGGCATAACAAAATGCTAAATGAACTGTTGTGCCACGTTTTTCACCAAAAATTAGTGTGAACTAATATGAAATATTAGCTAATATGAAATATTTCCTAGTCATTTGATCTTTGAGTTTTTAAAAAAAAAACATTTATGCATCAATAGCCTGATTAGCTTATCTCTAAGAGCTTCCTCCCACCAGTAAAATTACATTACTTTCTTCCATATGATGTGCTTCTCAGATCTTGTGGGATTTCAGCTCTGCTGCACAAATGGAAGTTCACTCACATATTGTATTGTATTTACTGCATTTATTTGATTTTTACAGCTGCCCATCTAAACAAGTTACTCAGGACTGCATACATCACAAAAGCAATTAAAACAATACCAAATATATGTGGCACCGAGTAAATTTAGCTCATTGTTCTATTGACCTTCCATAAGCAAGAATATGATCTTACTCTTCATTTTTGATGAAGGAAGTTGGTTGGTTTGTATATTTGTGGTGTGTGCTTTGATAGGAAAAAATATAGCATCCTACTCATTCCAGCTCAACTCATGTTTTCTAGCTATAAGCCGATAGGCTTATGCACGGTGGATAGCCTTGTGAATTCTAGATGTTATGGACTTCAACTTATATCAATTCCAGCCAATTTTCAATGGACTGTGGCAGTTTTTGTCCATGTCACCTGCAAGACACTCATTTTTTCTGTCCTTGATTTAAGTGACTGCCAGCTTCTGTTCCTTCAGGGTCAGTTTAATACTTTAGAGAGACACTTGGAAGAGGAGATGTTTATTTTAATATTGATTCCCTTTGTTCTATAATAAAATCACTGACGGCTGATAGGAAGTAGTTCACAAAATAGAGGGCCTGCTCTTGCAGATGGCATTACCTACAGAACTACAAAAAGATAATAGTAAAGTGCGAACTATGTCTCTCACACAACTTTTGAACTTGATTTTTTTCAAAATAAATGGGAGCATATATAATAGCATATGCATACATAATGTTGACCCAGGCAGATATTTCCAGCCATAGAAAAATACATCATCCCAGGATCCAGTCTCCTTTAATCTCATGCCTTGGTTACCTAGAAGCTTAAATCAGGCAACTCTCCCCTCCTCAGATTTTAACCCATTGAGTTGCAGTTTTGCTTGAATATAGTAGAGTAGCTAATTGAGAAGCTCCAGGTGCTGCACTTCAAATCCCTGGAAGAGCCATAATATACTTTGCACATTCATGAGTTACACATCCTATACTTAACATGCTGTTTCCTTGGCATGGCATCCTAAGCAGCAAAGTTTGATTAACGAGTTCCGTCGTCACTGCATTTTAGTCAAAACTATTATGCCCACCCACAAACCCTGGTTACAAAGATTACTTTAAAGGTAAAGGTAAAGGTTCCCCTTGCACATATGTGCTAGTTGTTGCCGACTGTAGGGGGCGGTGCTCATCTCCATTTCAAAGCCGAAGAACTAGTACTGTCCGAAGACATCTCGTGGTCGTGTGGCCGACATGACTAAATGCCAAAGACGCATGGAACGGTGTTACCTTCCCACCAAAGGTGGTTCCTATTTTTCTACTTGCATTTTTTTACATGCTTTCGAACTGCTAGGTTGGCAGAAGCTGGGACAAGCAACAGGAGCTCACTTCATTACTTGGGAACTACGGATTCGAACTGCCAAACTGCCAACTTCCGATTGACAAGCTCAGTGTCTTAGCCACTGAGTCACCACATCCCTCAAGATTACTTTACACTTATTCAAAATGATAACCATTTCAAGGCAACTCAATAAATTCCAACCTCAGGTCAAGGACCTTATATGAATGGAGATCTGCACTTGTGTGAGAAGCACCAAGGTGCTTCCAGGTTGAAATGATTAGCCAGTGACATCACCATTACCCAGGGGGGACACCTAGTTGGGGGCTCCCCATAAGGAGCTGGAGTGAAGCACCCCACCCCATGGTAGTACTCAGATCTCAAACATGAGTTTACTAACCTCCATCCCAGCATCCTAACCACTCAAGTCACTGTGCTTCTATGACTGGAGATAAGGTAGCATTATGTGTGTACCCATTAATCAAGTATTTTGGTTTAGCATATTATGAGATCATAGACACTGCCATTTTATAGGCCATTTTGTCCTTCAAGCACTACTGTAGAACATAGAATAATAGGATTGGAAAGGACCTTGGAGATCTTCTAGTCCAATCTTCTGCCTATGGCAGGAGATATAGAACATAAAATCAGCAGGAAAGGTTTACAGCTTCTTTGCTGCCATCCAGTAATTGTCCAGGTTTTTGAAGCCCAGGTGTGGTGGCCTTACATACATCTGGCTAACCACTGGTTAGCTTCTTTTAAATCACTTGGGCATTCTCTTTATGTAAAGGCAAAGAACCAAAATAAATGATATTTTTAATGCCAAAACATTGCTAGATTGCCAAATCTCAATCAAGTTTGAGAATCTCACCTAAATCCATAGGATTTCTACTCAACCAGTGAAAACCTGTCTGATTTGGTAGCCTAATGATAATTTAAAATTTGAAGTTTCAGAGATGGAAGCTACTGTATGATGTTTGCAGAGATTATGTTATTAATCTCTGAAATAAACTACAAACCACAATATCTGGAGGCATACATACTGAAAGCACAATCAAACCATATTTTGTGAAATGTGAACTCAGCTATGCTATTAAAACAATTGCTGAAACTCCAGACTGAAATAAGATGCTCTAACTGAGCTGTCTATGAAGAACTATTTAGGTTTTCATAGATGTCTCTGGCTTCAATTTTCTGAGCTATATCTTTGAGAATATCTAATAAAGGTAAAAGACAAAAAGAGAAGCTTATTAGTGTAATATTTTTCAGCACCCTGCTCATTTGCTGCTCAATACAAAATGGTTAAGAGCAAAAAGTAGATAATTTATTACACGGTGAATGAAAGTAGCAGTTTTTTATGTCAGACAATTGAGCACTTCTCTTTCACAAGGGTGTAAGGTTATTATTTTTGAGACAGCCAAAGAAAGGAGTAAACATAAAAGAACTCAAATAACAGCCCATGATTGAAGGTATTGCTCCTGAGGTAAGAAAGTTAGCTCTGTGAATAAAATTTCCAACGTATCTGTAGAAGAAGGAAAAAGAGCAATTCATTCTAATTGCCATTCCCTTTGATGTGCACCAGTTTTCTGTTTAATGTGAACATGGCACCCTTTTTTCATTTTTGAAAGAATTCCACAAGGAAAATACTTCATTGCTAATATAACACAAGTATGCATACTTTTGTTGGAACAGAACATTTTACAAAACTGTAAACCTTCTTTTCCTCCATAATGAGCTTTGTAGGAGTTTCTGTCTTTGGGAGTTTCTCCTTCACATGGGTTTTCATTCCATAGTACAGCTACTATGGCTATACTATTCCAGGGACTGAAAGGTGGCCTCCTTTGTATTATAGCAACGCCACTTAGACTTACATTCTACTTCACAGTGTTCTACAGCACTCATCATCATCTTTTAACAACCCCATAATCCCTTGCAGGGTGGAGTCTGGGCAACTGAACGGAGAGAGCAGAGTGTTTTAATGGCCAGATGCCCTTCCTGTTGCGATATAGTTTCAGTGTGCCCAGAGAGAGAAATATATGCCTCTACTCACAGCCTCCTGATTGTGAGATGAGAACTCCACCTCTAGGCCATCACACCACACGTGTTCTACAGCCTTCTCTAAGCAGTTTACAGAATCAGCATATTGCACCCCAAAATGTGGGTCTCTATTTTACTGACTTCAGAAGGATGGAAGGTTCAGTCAACCTTGAGCCGGTCAGGATTGAAGAAATTGAATTCCTGGCAATGTGAGTAGAATTAGTCTGCAATACTGCATTCTTACCACTGTGCCACCACGGCTCGTATCTTACACTGTCAATATGTGTTACATATGACTCAAAAGAACCTGTTGCTGAGTTTAGTGGAGCACTCCACAGGTAAATAAACAAAAGACTGCAGCTTTAAATTCCTCACTTTATGTGCAGACGCTCATCTTAGGGAGATTCAAAAATCTGGCCTAGAGAAATACTGTATAAATACTGTGTTGCTTTTCAGGTATTCAGTCACCTCCAATTCTATTGCAACCATAAACCAGGATTTTCTTTCAGTATCTTCTTGTAAGTTCTTGCAAGCTCCTGCTTGTGTCACCAGTGATAACATAAGCCCCTTTATCTTCTGTTAACCTCCTTTTTAATTCATTTTCCCCAGAGACAGGTTCTTCTCCAATGCCTCTTCCTTTTCCATTATGCGTCCAAAGTTTTGGCTTTATTTTAAAGTACATTCAGTGAGCAGTATGCTTTGACGTCATCCAGTATTGAATTATCGTTCTTCTTACCGTCCAAGTATTCTCAAGGATGTTCTCCAGCATCAATTTTTCTTTATTCAGCCTTTCTGATGAATTCAACTTTAGCAATATGTCAATGTGAAGCGTCTGCAATATTTTGTTTGCATTTGTCATAGTCTTCCTTCCAAATAGCAGATGTTTCTTTATCTCATAGCAACAATCATTTTGAAATATTGTCCCTAAGAAGTCTGTTCATCTTACTACTTGGTCTTCTTTTCTGATTATTTATTTGGATTAGATTGGATTGGATTGGATTGGATTGGATCGATTTGGATTTGGCTCTTGATGTAAGCTTAGATAGGTTGCTTGATTTGGTTTGGTTTTATTATTGAACAGCTTTTGCACTTCCTTCTTTCACTTTTAAGCAGTAAATTCCACAAGCAGCTTGCTCCCAGCTATTAAAGTAATATCATCAGCATGAAAGATTTGATGTTATTTCTCTCAGCAATTTTAATTCCAATTTCTTCTTGTCTGGCATGTCTCATATTCAGTACATATACTGAACATCAGTACATATAGTGCATAGATTAAAGAGCAATACTAGAATATTAATGAATGGTAACACTTTAGTATTATACTGGTCACCCATATTTTGCAACCTTGAGGTGATAGGAGAGTAGCAAAATAATCTGAAACATCCGGAGAGATGCTTTAGAATTCTGTAGCCAACCATGGTATACCTACAAAGTTTTCTATCATGAAGCATGACATTACCCTGCATTCTAACATGCAGTAAAGTGACCTTGACAAGTAATGTATTTTTCCACACTAACAATTTTGTTGCTGTTGTTTTATTAAATTTAGAAGCCTCTTGACTCCATATGATTCTGAATGGCTTACAGTTTAAGTATGTTACCTGAAGATGTTATTAAACCTTCAGCGTTGACAGGAGGCCTCTCAGAAATTTTAAGTTGCTTAATTGATTCTAGCGTAAAGAGAAATGGCTGGGATCATAATGGGAGTAGTTTAGTTTGGCTTGACTTACTCTATTGTCCAAACCCAGCCATTCTGGCTAACAGGGTATGCTTTAGAATACTATGTGGACATGGTTCATTGCATTCAACAAATCATTGTTTGCTGTATTATGTGAACACTAGAATTGATGATTGGGTAATGAAATAACCCTAACCCCTTAGGGGTTCTTGGTGCTCTCTGGGCTTCCTTTTTTTCTTGCCAGCATTTCATTACCCAAACTCAATTTCATTGAGGGCCACATCAGGATTGTGTTTGACGTCAAGGAAGCGGAGGGCATGGTCAGTGGGGGTATGGCCAGCTCAACGTCACTTGTGTCGGGGGAGCTCTCTGCTAGCAAAAACAGGCTCTTGAGCTCCGTTTTTGGCTGCAATGGCCTCCTGCAACCCTCTGCCAGCGAAAACAGAGCTCGGGAGGGCAGAGGCACTGTGGGCCAGTCTTTTGCTGTTTCCAGGATGGACCTGTGAGCCAGATCTAAGCACATTGCAGGCTGGGCTGATCCCCAGACCTTGAGTTTGACACCCTGCCTTATGTGAACGCAGTTAAAAAGGAAGGCATTCCCCATAAAACCAGGTCTCTATAGTACAATTCTTGAAGCTTCTTATTCCAACTGACTGATTCTTATTCCAATCAATATATTGATGCTATTCTCTCCACGTTTTAGTATCGGTTGCTGCATGATCCAAGTCCTTACAATTATTTTATCATTCAGGGTCCTATGTGCACCCAGAAAATTAAATTCATTGTAAGAGCTGTGGTGGTGCAGTGGTTAAAGTGCGGTACTGCAGGCTACTACTGCTGATTGCCAGAAGCTTGGCAGTTCAAGTCCCACCGGCTCAAGGTTGATTCAGCCTTCCATCCTTCCGAGGTGGGTGAAATGAGGACCCAGATTGTTGGGGGCAATAGGCTGATTCTGTAAACAGAGAGGGCTGTAAAAGCACCGTGAAATGGTATATAAGTCTTATTGCTATTACCATAGCTGCGTGAATAAAGACTTGAACTAGTTTTAGGAAAAGAACTTGTCTGCTGCATTCCTTGCTGGTGGTTTCTCAGTACTCTTTTAAAAAATGGACAATTTCTTTTGGAATAAAGCAACAGCTTCTGTTATTTTCCGAAACATATCAGTTAGGGAGGGAGAGGACCACAAGACAGCAGTAACTCAGTTTAATCTGCACTACTGCAATAGACTGAGGCTAAGGTTCCCTACAGTCTATCAACAGGCTATTCAAAGTTCTTTTGAAATCGGGCCAGATGGAAGAGGATTTATGAGCTCAGTGTCTGATAAACAATAAACATGGGACAGTGGGTAACTGAGCAGTTATTATTTCAACTAGGGGATTTGTGTCAGATTTAATAAATTCTCAGGCTGCTTTGAACAACCCAGCTGGATAACACTGTATCTGACAAAACAGTGGTAGACAAATATAAGAACATTTCACCAAGAAGCCATCTGTGCAAATCATCCCATCCTCAGTGACTTATTGTTAACCTATGACATGTTATGCAAGAAAGCAGGGAGACAAGAACTAGAGAGTCATATTGCTTCCTCAACCCTATATGTGATATAGTTACCCAGCAGCTGTTTCTTAAAACTTTTGCTAATGTTATTGTTTCTGAGGGAGTGTTTTTAAAGGGGTTATTTTGTCAGCCACTTCGACTGCCAAAATACCTAAAATAAGACCGATTGAAATGCGTTTGGGGTTTTTTTCCTCCAGCAACAACGCATACACATAATCTTTCATAAAATGTATCATTCTACATTTTGGTTCAGATAATTCAGAGGTATCAAATTCAAGGCCCGGGGACCGGATTTGGCCCACAGGGTGCTTAGATCGGGCCAACCTGGAAACAGTAAAGGACCGGCCCGGGGTGCCTCTGCCAATGAAAATGGAGTTTGTGAGGGCAGCATGTGACTCTTCCAAGCTCCATTTTCACTGACAGAGGGATGCAGGAGGCTATCACGGCCAAAAATGGAGCTCAGGAGCCCATTTTAGCTGGCAGAGCACTTGGGCCGCCGCAGGCGTCCCTGACATGAGTGATGTCAAGCTGGCCATGCCCACCCCAGTCCCCGAGGTCAAACACAATCCTGATGTGAGCCTCAATGAAATTGAGTTTGGCACCCCTGATATAATCCATGAACTCCAAATCCAGTTACTAGAGTACTGTATGGGGAGGATTTTTCAAAAGGACTTTACTTTGAGTTGAGCATTTTCACAATGGTTATAAAGTTTGTTTCACATGGACTCAGAAAAGCTGATGGGAAATATTAGTTTTAGCTCCTCCAAGCAAACCAATGGCTGCATCGCTAAACATGCAGCCAGTTCCGGCTCAAGCATAACCTATTCCCTGTTTCATGTGCCATGTCATATTTATGACAGTTCTGCATCAAGGTTTAAAAAAGGATCCAAGGAGTCTCACAACTACCCAGCAATATTTTCATGCTTTTTGCATACCATATCTAAAGATGCTATTTTTGGCTTACTTTACACTGCTATGTAAAATGGGAACAAATTTAGATAGTGGAGGAATATAATACCAATGTATTGTTATGGTTAATAACAGAGCAGGGGTGGTATTGACTTAACTTCCCTACCAATTTACAAATGTGAGCACACACACAAGTGCTTTTGGTGAAAAAAGGGCCTACATGGGATGCTGTAGTGTCAGGGTGAGTGGGCAGAGTCACCCACGATCTACGCTACTAGTTCGGGTGAACCGGTCCGAACTGGTAAAATACCACCTCTGTAACATAGTCAGCCAGACTGTTCAGACTGGATCTGGCATTTTAATCCACCTGTTGAGTCCTTTTCAAGGACCTGGGATAGGCATGTGCTGTTGTTTTGATGGTGTTAAAGGATGTTAGAGGATGGTGTTAGAGACTGTAAGCTTTTCCAAGAAAAGTTGTCTTTTTCAATTGGTTGGTGATGATTTTGTCCACGCCAGGAGTGTTCAAATGATGCTTCAGATGTTTTAGGATTACATCCATGGCACCATTTTTGCTTTTTTGGGGCACAATTGTTCTACTTCTATTTGCAGGTCTTTGTATTTCGTGATGCTTGTGTAATCGTTTGGATGGCTGCTTTGCAGAGTGAGTTGATCATCCAGAAAGCTCACTGTAGCTCCTTTCAAAGCTGTTGCTACAGACATGTTCAAACCCAGCTCTTTTGCTTTGGTGTACTCTCATTGGAAATATTGTTTGTATATAGAGACAATCTCTCAAATTAGCATTAGCTATACTGGGCCTCTGAGAGGAAATCTGACTCAATATTTGGAGCAAGAGAGGTTCACTCACACCTTGGGCATGTCTAGTTTAATGAAAAGAAGGACTAGGGGAGACATGATAGCAGTGTTCCAATTTCTCAGGGACTGCCACAAAGAAGAGGGAGTCAAGCTATTCTGCAAAGCAGCTGAGGGTAGAACAAGAGGCAATGGGTGGAAACTAATCAAGGAGAGAAGCAACTTAGTATTAAGGAGAAATTTCTTGAGAGAACAATTAATCAGTGGAACCACTTGCCTCCAGAAGTTGTGAATGCTCCAACACGGGAGGTTTTTAAGAAGATGTTGGCTAACCATTTGTCTGAAGTGGTGTAGGGTTTCCTGCCTGAGCAGGGGGTTGGACTAGAAGACTTCCAAGGTCCCTTCCAACTCTGTTATTCTATGTTTTAATCTTTTGATCATCCATGTTGCTCTTTTCAGAACCTTTAGTTGGAATCTTTCTTGAATTGTGATGCTTAGAACCCAGGCATCGGCAGCTGACTACAATGAGTTAAAAAAATGCTATATGATGGCATCAAGATGGTAATTGCACCCTGGCATTGGAGGTGCAACTATGCATTGCACAGAGTTTTCAGTATGACCTAGTACGTGTTTAGCTGGTTGTCTCCCCTCTGAACACTTTACTCCTATGAACTGGAAACTAATCGTGAGACCTGACCTGTGCCAGATGGAAAGTTATTCCTTCACAGTCATGGGACTGTAAATCTGAGCAACAGCAACAGTGGACTTGCTGGATTTTCCCCCATCTCTTTTATTTTGCTTTATTTTATTTTATTTTATTTTTGTTTTGATTAGTGCTGACCATCAGAATGTCAGCAGTTTGTAATAAAAGTTTATACTATGCATTTCCCCCACTGAGCAAAAAATTAGACACCATTTCCTAACCAGGGAATGATGCTGACTCCACAGAGAAAGGAAAACAGCTGTAATAGATTGTTTCTTATGTACAAATGTACAAAACCCCTCCTCCCTTGTTTCTCTTAAAACACAATAGCCTAAATATAGTACAATTATGCAGTATTAAGCAAGATAAAAAAGAAGGTATTAGGTATTTAGCTGTAGCAATGAGTGATAATCTGAACCAACTCACTATGCCTTTTGGAACTACCTGGACCTTAGGTTTTGGCAGGAATCTCACTTCCCCATGGTAATGCCAGGGTTCTAAATAATACACTCATAGCAAACAGAACTCTGAGGCAAGCAGTTTCCTCAAAGAACACATTTTTTTGGATCTATCATATTGACACAAGCTGGTAAAAACTGACTCTAAAGGTTCCCGTGGTTTTCACCTAATTAAAAGTAAAAGTTTTTCCACCTTTCCCAAACACTCAGTCATATGGTCCAATCAAGGTGCTATCTGGTTGCTTGGAAACCTCCTCTCTGAGCACCCATAAGAATGTCCTTGGTTCACAGGGGAAACTATTTTGTTTTGGCTACAAACCCGTAGCTACCTCTATTTCCTCCCCCCTTCCCTATCCCTCAGCACCATTGTGGCAGCACTGAAGCCTCCAAGATGCCCTTGGTCAGGATAGCTTCTGTGTTGACAGGTAGGCTTATAGCATGGGAGCCTCTCTGCTCTCTTTCAGATTCTTAAACCAAGCAGTAATCTCACCAGTTAATTAGTTCCTCATGTGGAGGAGGACCAAATGCAGAGATTAAGTCTATAAAATTTAATCTTACATGATCCTTGCAAACTGCTGCAATCTTTTCCAGTTGCAGTCCTTGATCTCTCTTGAATGGTTTATAGCAGGGGTCTGCAAAGTTGGCTCTTTTAAGACTGGTGGACTTCAATTCCCAGAATTCCCCAGCCAGAGTTGAAGTCCACCAGTCTTAAAAGAGCCAACTTTGCAGACCCCTGGTTTATAGCAAAAAGGGAGCCTTCTTTAACGGACTCAGAAACTTTATTTCTATCACTGAGCAATAAAAGTACAATCAATAAAATGAACCACACAAAACTAACCCCTAGTCTGAAGTCTGAGTCTTCTTTAAATGTGATTTGGCAGCAGTCAATGTGACATACATGGGCTGACAGCTGACTAGTCTTGGTGTCACATGAATCTCTGTTGTAGCCTGAGCAGATCTCATACAAAAAGTAATCAGAGAAAATCAGGGTAATCTGAGAGAGCCCTACAAGTTAAATAAATCAAATGTAATGCCATCACCATGGGGTAAACATAACATGATTGACAGTTGTCTTTGCAACAGACTGAATCAATAATGAAATTGGAAGGAAGATATACCTGCTATTACTTCCAATGAACTGTTCTCCCAAGGGATTCAGCAGGAACAGCAGCCCTTCTGCAAAAAAAATGCCTGCACTATTGATTCCCTCTGAAAGTAAAAAGTGTTCATAACAGATGCCCCATTGAGCAAAAACCCCTTACTTCTCACTCATTGTTTGCCTGTGGATGAGCAATGCATCAAGGGACTAACTTGTCCAAACAGATTCTTACCAAATGATATTTCATTGTATGTGCCAGTCCACACCTCAAATGCAAATTACAGCTGGCAGATCAACTTCATATCCTTTTGTTTATTCTGATTTCATGTCACACGCTGCTGTTGATTATTGTGAATGACCAACTGGGTAGAATTTCACTGAGACTTCCCAAGAGCATGAAACAAAGTCCTTGTCCTGGAAAAAAACCCTTTAATTAATTTACAGTAAATTCTGCTGATTCACAGCCAGCAAAGTCTTTCAAAGGAGGATTTGGTCACACACCTTATCTGGCTTGGAGAGCTGACAGGCTGATATCTGCAGAACTTGGCAAGGAGTCGGAAAGTCACTAACCAATTAGCAAATTGTCTCCTGCAAACTCCCCTTTTGCTCCTCTTTTATTTCCTCTGGGAGGGGCAATTCATTGTCCACCTGTGGCCTTACTCCAAGTCAATCACTGCTCTTTAGTTGTTCCCTTCCTCTGGCAACTCTGCACATGCACACACTGGGAACAGGCTCCAGCTGTTCGTCTGCCTCACTGATGTCTGACTCTGAAGGCAGCTGATAACTGGCTTATGGCTCTGGTCCCCTCTCTGACTCTGACCCAGAGCCCTCATCAGAGCCTTCCCCAGACTCCAGGGCTGGCCCATGTTCCTCCCCAACCTCCTCACTGTCCAAATCTGCTGCCAGCTCTGCTGGCTGCTGGCAAGCCACAACAACTGAAGCAGACAGGATTCACCATTCTACCAGGAAAGCATCCATAATCAAGTTTATTAATGAAGAGAGAGAAACAAAAGGACATCTGAATTTGTTGATCACAAAAGACAGTCAATGGACTGAGGCATAGTGAGACAGTTACATGAAATAGTTTGGAAATAAAACTGCACCAAGGAATCATGTTTGCAGCAGATGTAAACACAGCTTAACAAAAAAAAAATCTTTAACTTTAGGTGACATAATGCACAAAAGATAGAGGAACAATTGGGCTGAGAAGTTTGGCAGACTGTGTGACAAATTATTTGATCGATGGACTACACTAGTTCCAAAGGAACACCACTCCCCTGTTGCATCCAGGCGATAAAATTCAATGTTTGGGAAGAAGAAAATTGAGCTTCATAAGGACTGAGCGACAAAACTAAAAAAGAAAGGGTGCAATTCCTCTTGTCTTAGTTTCTCAATGATGCAATCAGGTTTCAATAAGAATAAGCATATATGTCCTGAGATTGCAAGGATGATGCTACTAATGCACATGGATCCAAGGTGCCACAGAGAAACTTAACTAGTACTCGCTAAGAAATATATGTATTTTCAAACCAGGGTGAGATAGAAACAGGAAAGGCAGCTCAGATAAAACCAACTGTGGTAAACCATTGCAATGTATCTATGATAATAGGAGGAGAAAAATCAATGAGAATTATACCACCCAGAATTTACAGACTGGTAGAAGTCGAATGAATCACATAGCCCTAAATTCCTTAGGACCATAAAATATGTTGAATAGAATCACTGGTAAACCTCTTTTGATCATCTCTATCTTACTCAAAATATGTTGTAACTAAATTAAAAAATACTTGCCTGTTCTTATATTAGCTAATACAGGGGTCCCCAAACTTGGCAACTTTAAGACTGGTGGACTTGTGCACTTCAACTCCCAGAATTCTGGGAGTTGAAGTCCATAAGTCTTAAAGTGTTTGAAGATCTCTGAGCTTATACATCCCTAAATGTAACAAGTATTCTCTGCAATGGATCCAGATATCTTCTGGAATAAAAGGAACCCATATTAAAACCTCAGTTGACTTCCTATAGAATTGTAGTATACATTTAGTTGGAGGAGAGGAGAAAGTCTACAGCGATTTAAAAACCCAATCCTGGTGCTCAGTCCAAAAAATGTTGATGTGCCATCAAAATTACGACTGCTGCAGCACTCCTAGAGTCTTTCGCCCTCATGACAGACCACAGAGATGCT
Organism: Rhabdophis nuchalis; assembly: GCA_039707465.1. Classification (NCBI taxonomy): domain Eukaryota; kingdom Metazoa; phylum Chordata; class Lepidosauria; order Squamata; family Natricidae; genus Rhabdophis; species Rhabdophis nuchalis. The sequence continues at coordinate 93,267,988 of CM077645.1, read as the reverse complement.
GCAGCATGCCCCACCCAGAGGTGGTATTCAGCCAGTTCGGACTGGTTCGCCCGAACCGTTAGCGGAAGTTGTGAAGTGAGCGGGCGCGTGCACAGCAAACTGGTGTTAACAAAATATGAAACCCACCGCTGGCCCCACCCCCTATTTCTTCTGCATCCCACCCCATTGGGTCGTTACAGATACTGGAGCCCTGGCAGCCCCCAATAACCTTTCGGGGAGTCACAGATTCAAGGAGATTAGCATTTTAAAATTTCTCCGTTTGAATTTCTAATACAGAAATGTCCATGTATTTATCTGACATTGTTTTAAGCTGCTTGGGGGCTTCTATCATTTTTAACAATATAAAAGGGTCCTGAGGCCAAAATGCTTAAGAGCCTCAATGACAGACTAACACTTACTCCTCCTAGGTCTAGAGGAATCAGGTATCCCCAGTCACCTTTGAGGAATGCTGAGAGGACAGGGATCAAATTTCAAGATGCTCTAATAACGAAGTGCAAAATCAGATAATATGAAGGCATTCATTGCTGAAAATCCAAAGGATGCATCATTTATATTGCATGTATATCACTCTGAACAGGGCTGTGAGTGTGTGATAAAGTGGTTGCAGTCAGATCCTTCACTTCAGTATCTAGGGAAATTAGCCTACAGAGAAGTAGTTTAGTCAAAGTCAGAAGATGTCATGCTGTAGTACAGAGCAAGATCAAAGTTGCCTCCCACTGGCGGTCCAGAAGGGCTAACGCAGAAGGCAGCGCCATCCTGAATTACAATCAGTACCACCCTCAGTAGGATTGCTTGTTGTCAAGGCAAGTAGCTCTGTAGGCAGTGAGACACCTGCCTGGACTGTAGGCTTATATGCCCTTGAAACATAAGCAGGCACAAGTGGAAAAGGGAGCTGGCAAGACAGTGTTGCAATTATCACTTTTTTAAAAAAGAGGACATTATGCTTCTGACTCTCTTATCACTTTCAACGGCAGTACCACCATTCTTGTAAACTGGGGCTTAATGCTTTGAAGTCCTCTTCTAAAGATACTAACCCGGTGAGAACATGCTGATAATCTGGTTTCTGGTTTTCTTAAAAGAAGTGCACATTTTCTATAGTTTTACCCACACCAAGAAGCCTTTGGCAAATATGTAAAGTGAAACAGACCTTCCTTTCTCTGAATGTCTTTCAGAAAGCAATGGCTTTCCATCTTTTCTGCATTTGTTGAAGTCCCAGCTTTTTGCTCATCTGGGCAATGCTGACCGGGATATATGGGGAATTCTTGCCAAGATACATTTGGAAGGCAAAAAGTTGCTTTAAGACAAAAGATTTCCAACCTTGGCAACTCTAAAATCTGTGGACTTCAAGAATTCCCCAATCAGCCGTTCTGGGAGTTGAAGTCCACAGGTCTTAGAGTTGCCAAGGTTGGATACTCCCACTTTAAAACATGTCCTATAACAGTGATGGCTAACCTTTTTTGGCTTGCGTGCCAAAAGCGGGGGGAGCATGGGGGGGGGGTCATGCATGGGCGTGCCACACCCATAATGCTATGTGCGCGGCCTCCTGCTTTTGGCATGCTTTTTTTGCCCTCCCCAGGCTCCAGATGCTGTCTAGGAGCCTGGAGAGGATGAAAACAGCCTCCCCCCCCCCCCCACCTCCAGAGGCTTCAGGAGCTTCCCTGAAGCCTCCAGAGGGCGAAAAACAGCCTCAAAAGAAGGCCTAAATGTGTGCTGGAGCTGACAGGGCAACGCCTCGCGTGCCCTAAGAAATGGTTCCGCATGCCACCTGTGGCACCCGAGCCATAGGTTCACCATCACGGTCTTATAATGATGAGTTTCTCACCAGTTTTAAGATGCTTTCAATGAAATATAAAACCATTCTTCAACTTACTGATGGGGTTGTTTTTTAGGGGGAAAACCTCATGAGCCTCTGTGGCCAATACAATGGCTATTATACTTATTAAACCAGGAAGTTTAGCTGGTTATCGCACTTTTATCTCATTATTTCAAATGACTCCAGGCAATTTTTTTTCTTGATGATTATTGTTCCCCTATTTATGGCAGTCCCCAAAGTGACTTGCCTTGCTTTGTCTTCCTCCTCTCATTGTTCTCCATGCTAGTTATTCCAGAGGTGGTATTCTGCCGGTTCGCACCGGTTCAGGCAAACCGGTAGTGGCAGCAGCAAGAGGCTCCGCCCATCCACCCAGACATCATCACGGATGCTCTGCGCATGCCTGCACGCACGCTCCAGGTTCTGAACCAGTAGCGAAGGAAAGAGGATTCATGCCTGGGTTCTTCCCCATAGTATTCCACATAAGAGCCAGCTTTTCCCCAGACTCCTGCTAGCAATCTTCAGAAAATATGCATTTTGAGCCCTTTGAGTTGGGGCAAGGCCCACTCACCCATCCCATCTGGTTCATTCATTCTGCCATGGATTTCAGGAACTTTAAAAAAAAAAAAAGGAAGCTCGATTGCAACAATTTAATCTCATTGTTTTAATTAACTAAAAGATTAATTTAAAAAAACCTTTTTGGCCTTCCTCACTACTGTCAGTACTTCATTTTGGTAACAGTGGCATAACACATTCCTATTTCTCATTAACCAGAGTTTTAAATAGTGCCAGGCTTTTCGAATTCCTATTTTAAAACGTGACATTATTTTAAATCAGTATAGTGTGTGTACATATAGATTTCGCATTCATATTATTTTGAGAAATACTATAATTCTGAATTATTTATTATGAATAAGAATTAGCTATAAAATGCCATTGGGCCTACTAATATAAGAAGAAATTTATTGTTCAATTAGTATTCACTATATTTTTTGTATGTATTGTATAACAGTAAAAAAAATTAACATCTGAGATGAATGGATGGAGAGAGAGGGAGAGATACAATTAAATTCAAACATCGTATAATAAATATAAATATTTACATATAAGTTCAGAACTTTATCTTGTTCACCCAAATATATACATAACTGAGAAAAGAAAAGAAAAGAAAAGAAAATGGGTCCAGATGGCAATTTTGAGAAATAGAACTGATTCATTTTGATACTTGAAATCTAGACCATTTTTTACAAGTGATTTATAGCCCATGTTAAGGCATCAGTGAGACAATATGAAGCAGCTCAATGACAGTTGGATGCTTTTAGATGACACTTTGAATCACTTGTGGGGAAAGGACTTTAGCCCACTGCACAGAAGTTGGTTTGCTAAACCATTAATGGTGAAAGTGTGAGAACTATGGAAAGAAGGATCATCAGTATCCAGATAATATCCAGCACTATTGCTCCTTGCCAGCTTAATTCCAACAAAGGAGATGATTCCAGTGAACACTGATTAAGTTTGATAAAGAGCTTCATAAATCTAATTTAAATCCAGGCAAAATAAAGATACAAAGGCTGAGCAGGAAGTGGAATTAGGAGCATCCAGGGATGGGCTACTTTTTACCCCTAAGGAGCAGATTGTCACCCAAACATGACTTTCTCAATCTCCCCTTTTCTTCCAAACCATCCACTCTACCTTAGTGAGTGGAAAAATATTATATTGTCCTGTGTCTACATGCAATATTATATTATATTGTCCTGTGTCTATTTTCTTAAATAAGAGCAATGAGAATCACATTCATGTATCATACCAATGGTCCTGGAAGGGAAAGGATAGATAACAGTAGTAACAGTAACAAAGTTGGAAGTTGGACCTACAGGATACTATTTCTGATAAATGGCTATCCAGTCTCTTAAAAGCCTCCAGTAATGGGGCACCCACAACTTTGGAAGGCAATTTGTTCCACTAGTTAATTGTTCTCACTGTTAGGAATTTTCTCCTTCATTCTAGGTTGCTTCTCTCCTGGAAAAGTTTCCATCCATTGTTTCTTGTCCTGCCTACAGGTGCTTTGGTAAATAAGTTGGCCCTCTTTTCCTTGTAGCAGTCTCTGCCTCCCAGCAATTTGCCTACTTGCAGCAAACAGCAAACAGTACAGATGATATACACTGTTTGTGGTGTTACATTTCAGACTATACTTGTACAGATGCTGTTAAAATTGATGTGGCTTTCTGGAAGTATACATTATTCTCTGCTATTTAAAAGAAGATATAATAACACTGGGCCTCTTCAGATCAAGCATTTATTCTTCTTCATTTTGTTAAGTTGTCTAGAACAACAATAAATCAGTCTTTAAAAAATAAGTATAATAATTTGAACATTCTATAGGGCCTAAACTGAAACAGGCTGTTTGCTGTTTTCTGCAACGAGGTAAGTCAATAACCTATACTATAGGCAGAAAACAGCAAACAGCCTATTTCAGTTTAGCCTGATTAGCACAAGAAAAAAAATATCTGCCACTGGCTCCCAGCAATTTGCCTCCTTGCAGCAAACAGCCTGTTTCAGTTTCAATATCAGTTTCAGCAGGTCCATATGGATCTTGAGTTTGTCTTTTGAATTTTATACCTGCTAGCGGTGACATTTGATCTATATACAATGAATGTACCTCGTGCACAAGAAGTCTGTACAGTCTCTGCTGAAGTAATAGGCTTGTTTTACACTTGAGGTAACTTTCAAACATGTTTTCTCCAAATTCAATAAAAGTGTTTCCTTTTTCTAATAGCAAAGACTATGGGTTATTGCGGTTGAATTACGTTTATGTCCTGTACAATAGAATAGAAGAATTACAATTTCAGCCAAAGGCAGAAGACAGCTGTTCTCTTCAAAACCATCATTCATAAAACCAACCCAATACGAATGGATTCAAAACACACATTCAAAAATAACCATTTTTCTTGGAACCACTGATCCTTATCTTTTAAAGACCCTGGAGCACCAGGGAACTGCCAGAGGACTGGAAAAGAGCTGAGGGAGTTTCCATCCCCCCAAAAAGGGGGGGGGGAATAGATACAGGAGACTAGAGACCAATCAGCCTGATATCAATACCTAGGAAGATCCTGGAAAAGATAATCAAGCAGCATATCTGCAAACACCTAGCAACAAGCAAATCTATTATTGGAAGCCAACACAACTTTGTCGTGCCAAACAAATTGTACTGCGTTCCTTTACAGTTACTAAATTAGTGGACCAGTAAACTTACTTCTTAATAAGGTTGAAAAATGTGGGGTAGTCAGCGTCACCACCAGATGGATTTGTAACTGGCTACCATACACTCAACATACTGCATCTTCATGGAGGGAAATTCTGTCTTGGGCCCAGTACTTTTCAATATCTTCATAAACGATTTAGATGGGGACATAGAAGGGAAACTCATCAAAGTTGCAGACGACACTAAGCTGGCAGGAATAGCCAACAGCCCAGATGATAGGCTAAAGACCCAGAAGGATCTCGACAGACACAACCACTGGGCACTATTCAACAAAATGCAATTCAATGGTGACTTAGGCAAGAAAAGCCAGGTGCACAGCTATAGAATAGGTGGTACCTTGCTCAACAGCAGAAACTGTGAAAGGGATCTAGAAGTCATAGTGGACAACCACTTAAATATGAACCCAGCAGTGTGCTGCAGCTGCCAAAAAAGCCAACGCAATTGTAGGCTGCATCAACAGAGGGATAGTATCAAGATTACATGAAGTATTAGTACTGCTGTACACTGATTTGGTAAGACCACACTTGAAATACTGCAAAACATCAGATTTTGGTCATCATAATACAAAAAACAATATTGAGAAATATGAACGGTTGCAGGAACTGGTTATGCCTAGCCTAACAAAGAGAAGGACTAGAGCTGACATGATAACAGTCTTCCAATATTTGAAGGACTGCCATACAAAAAAGGGGACAACATATTCTCCCAAGCACTTGAGGACAAGACAAGAATATCCAAAACCAATATCCTATTATTTACTATAGTATAAATGGTGTTAAACATTTAGTAAACGGTAAAGATTCCCCTGACACATATGTGCTAGTCGTTCCCGACTCTAGGGGCTGGTGCTCATCTCCATTTCAAAGCCAAAGAGCCAGCGCTGCCCAAAGATGTCTCCATGGTCATGTGCCCAGCATAACTAAATGCTGAAGGCACACAGAACGCTGCTACCTTCCCACCAAATGTGATTCCTATTTTTTCTACTTGCAGTTTTACATGCTTTTGAACTGCTGGGTTGGTAGAAGCTGGGGAGCTCACTCCGTTATGCGGCGCTAGAGTGCCAACCTGCCGACCTTTCTGATCGACAAGCTCAGTGTCTTAGCCACTGAGCCACCGCATCCCTAAACATTTAGTATGCATGTATTATTGTTAATCCTATGTAACATTTTGAGTGATTACTGCAAAGCCAATTCTATTGATGTTATGTGGGATAGATCTTTCAAACGCTAACAATATGTTAAGATGAGAAAGGCAAAATCATTCTGCAAACCTCTAATCAACGGCACCGTTATGATTCCCAGACCACATCCTCTGGTGTTTTGCTTTTCCCTGTCCACCTTCTGAAAAGTTTGAGTTGACTGCTGGAGTGCAAAAGGTAGGGGAACACTGCCTTAACCAAAAATAGCACAATGAGATCCTGCTGAGACCCGTGGGGACCATTTTTACATTTCCTCTGTGCTATTTTGCCTGCTGAAAATTGACTTCTTTCTGCAGAGCTGAACCGAACCGTTCCAAAATTGCTGATGCTACCAGTTTGCCGAATCCCTTCCCTCTCCCTAAATAAGCAAGTGTGATTTCGATCAGGCAGACAACATGATTGCGTGGTGGTTCAGGGGGAAGAGGCTATCAGAGCAACGTCGCTGCTGCTGATGTCTTCCCTTTTTCTTTGCTACTATAAAAAGAATTTTAGTTGCTGCTCAGCTTTAACAAAAAAAATAAAGAATACAGGGCATAATGAACGCTGGCGTATTTCTAAAGTCATCCTAGATAGAATAATTTTAGCTGATGCTGCAAGACCATTCTGCACAACAAAAGTTAACATATCCCTTGAGTGGGGTTTCACTTTTAGTGACTTTTTATTAAGATGTTGTATTGTTTTGTTGACAACCGTACTTTTTGTTGTTCTTTTCTGGTTTTCTAATTTACTTCTTAGTCAAGCCCTCAATGACTATCCATGTGCTGTCCAGGTTTGATCCTGTATAGCTTTTGAGTCAAGGTCAACCAGATGCTGTCATCTGTAAAAGGTAAAGGTTCTCCTCGCACATATGTGCTAGTCGTTCCCGACTCTAGGGGGTGGCGCTCATCTCTGTTTCAAAGCCAGAGTTATCCGAAGACATCTCAGTGATCATGTGGCCAGCATGACTAAACGCCGAAGGCACATGAAGCGCTGTTACCTTCCCACCAATGGTGGTCCCTATTTTTCTACTTGCATGTTTACATGCTTTTGAACTGCTAGGTTGGCAGAAGCTGGGACAAGTAACTGGAGTTCACTCCGTTACACGGCCCTAGGGATTCGAACTGCCAAACTGCTTTCTGATCTTTCTGATCGACAAGCTCAGTGTCTTAGCCACTGAGTCACTGCTATCATCTGAGTAAACTATAATTATGTTTCTCCTGTATAATAAAGAAAGAAAACAAAAAGGATCAATATAATAATGAAGTGCAACATCATTGTATTTAGCAAAGCATTCTCATTCTCATCCTTTCTGTTCAAACATGGAATGATCACCTCAACCATTTCGGACTGCGCCTCAACGTGAAGAAAACTGAATACTTAGACAGTTACCACTCAAATCAATGCTTCAAATCAATGGAGAAAACCTAAAGAAGGTGGCTATCTTTCGGTATCTGGGATCCCATCTCTAAGGCAATGGCAACATCAGTGGCAAGGTGCAAGCAAGGGCAAATGCAGCCTGGATGCATTGGCGAGAACTCACCAGTGTGTTATGTGACAGACAAATGCCAACCTGCCTTAAATCTTAAGATTCACAAGACAATCATACGTCCTGTCACACTGTATGGCACTGAATGTTGGGCAGTAAGAACAGGGACTGAAAGCTCTCTCCATGCCATGGAAAGGTGAATGCTTTGTTGGATATCGGACATCTCCATTCTTGACCACATCACAAATGACACCATTCGACAGCCTTTTGGTGTGGCACCAGTTAAGGAGAAGATGAGAGAAGGCCGGCTCAGCTGATATGGACATATCCTGAGAGCAGCACTTTCCGCCTTTGCCAAGACTGCCTGCCAATTAGAAGTCAATGTCCGGTGACCTCATGGGCGTCCAAAATAGAGATGGCAAGACACCATTAACAAAGATATGCAAGCTGTGGACCTGCGCCCTCGAGATGCAACTGACCATGCAAAGTGGCATTCAATGATCCAAAAAGCAGGCCCTGCACCTGCAGGAATGGGCTAGGATGAAGAAGAAGGTTCTCTTCCTTTTCCCAATCCCATCATCAGAGACCATTAAAAAGGGCTGCCCTGTTTTGTCACAATATATCTGGTGGGCATTTTCATCCAGCCCTATAACCTCTAGAGCCCTTAACAATATGATTCTCTTCATTTCAACCAATGCATAGTATTCAGTCAACCCTACCAGTTTCATCTTGGGGGAAAAATATGAAGTATAGAACGATGTGCATGCAGGCTCTTCTACACTTTGCTCTGACCTATTATTTCCAATTTATGCCACAAGAAGACTGAAATCGTAATGTTAACTTAGGAATTATGAAATCATAACTTATAGAAGATAGCAAACATTTTGCTATTGTTGTGATATTTTTGTTTTCATGCAGTACAACTGTGTTCAGAATAGCAAATCCTTAGCTGTTCAATAGCATTTCCAGTAGAAAACATGCAAAGGCTGAGAGAAAAAGACAATTTCCCTAAAGCTTTGCATTTCTTGTGTAGCACATTGCCTGCAGCATGTACATGCAAGGACAGTTGTCTGATTTAACTGTGTAACATCAGCATCCTGATGAAAAGCTAAGCATGCAGCAGGCTCTCTGGATTGGAATTCTAATACCATCCATTCCTTTTCCAGAAAACCATCAAAAGCAAATGTGTTCAATAAATAGTAGTTGTATACCAGATTATCAGGGACAAGGTTTCTTAGTGGTTAAGACACTGAGCTTGTCAATCAGAAAGGTCGGTGGTTCGAATCCCTAGCACCACGTAAAGGTGTGAGCTCCCATTACTTGTCCCAGCTTCTGCCAACCTAGCAGTTCATAAGCATGTAAAAAATGCAAGTAGAAAAATAGGAACCATCTTTGGTGAGAAGGTAACAGCACTCTATGTGCCTTCACGTTGAGTCATGCCTGCCACATGACCACGGAGATGTCTTCGCACTGGCTCTTCAGCTTTGAAATGGAGATGAGCACCACCTCCGAGTCGGGAATGACTAGCACATATATATGTGCGAGGGGAACCTTTACCTTTTCCTTTTACCAGATGATCACCTGAGAACATTGGCAGTACCTTCAGTCTTTCTGGAAAACTGAGGACTGTTCTCAGCATGATCATCCCATATTACTGTTAGTATTATTAGGCTTTCATAAAGGAGGTAAATACTAATGCTACATAAAAAAAAACAACAGATCTTGCCTGCCATCTTACAATGTAAAAAGATAGACAAGGCTCATTTGTGAGAAAAAGATAGTAAAAACTGTTCAGCGCCCTCTTCTTGACCCAACTCTAAGGTTTGCTTGGATCGGAAGGGAATAGGAAGTGGCCATTTGAAAGTATAGAAAGAGAGGGAGGGAGAAGCAATACGCAGGGGTGTCAGACTGGCAGCCCGTGGGTCAGATGTCTCATGGATAGGCCACTTCCACCCCAGCTCCGTGAATGGGAAAAACGTCGTGAAATGTCACCATTCATTTGGTGAATGGTGACATGGAAGGAAAAAAGTGACATAAATCACATCATCTCCTACACAAAGCAGGCTTCAAAAATAACCCACTTAATGTACTCTAGTGGAATGCCTGATTGTATAATTGTTTTATATTTTTCATTTTTCTAAGATGTTCCCGAAGCTATTCCACACATTGAAAGTTCCATATGCAGGAAAGATAACTGAAGACCCATAGCTATTTTTGTAACATGTGAATGAGGTTATAGCAGAGATCCATTATCCTACAGAATATCTCCACAGAGATACATATATCTACACAAACAAGGTACCTCCTATCAGGTCCAACCCCCTTGTGAAAGCCACCTCAATTAACCACCCAATTAACCACTCGTAGAAGGAAGAATAGCACATTATATAAAGACTAGCTGATAACCCAGCGTTTCCAGGTATTTATTTATAGGGGGGAAATGTCCAGACCAAATGTAATTTCTAATGTTGGATTTTCCCCCTTACCAGGGGGAGCCCCCTTGTGGAGTACTGTGAAACTGTTACCATGGCAACTCCACTGCACTGAGCCATTTTATGGCAGTACAGTAGAAGCCATTTTAAGGCACAACAGGCTATATTGTAACAGAACACACACACACACACACACACACACAGGGGTGTTAGGGGTGTCTTAACCCCACAGCAGTTGTTTCCAGACAGTAAGTCATCTCTGTACCAAGTTTGGTTGAAATTGCTCAAGGCGTTCCAGAGTTATCCTGGAACACGCACACACACAGAGATCTTTCTGTGAAGTATCTTTATTCTATTTCTAGTAGTGCACATCGTGACTGAGACTTCGCTCTGAAATACATTTATTTGGAAGAAAGTCGCAGATAAGAATACATGTGTGTGTATAAAAATAAAGCAAATCCATACCTGAAAATACTTAGACAATGTAAAACTGAAATCAGATAAAGGTGTTTTTTTTTCTCTCTCTCTCCAATTATCCAGAGAGGATGCTGGTCCACTACTGGGAGTGGAAAGCTGGAAAGCATCTCTGCCAAATATTGTAATCAATGAATGTAATGTTCCACACAGGCAGATGTAATAAAATATATTTTTTTTTAAATATTTTTTCCAAATCAGTACCATTCCTTCTGGTCTGGTTTCTTGAAATGTTATAGTAACACACTAAAATAAAGTTCCCCTAAACGTTGAAATAGTTCTTCAATATTAACGCTTTCCTCGGTGCTATTTTGGCAAACGAATATGCATGAAAACTTAACAGTGACAAATGCAAAGAAAAGAAAGGGAGGAAAACAGACAGTCAACAAGGTCAACGAATGTCAGTGAGGATGACATGGAAACAAATCGGCAGGAGAAAAATCTCTGGACAGGACATCGTGACTACAGGTTTATATAACTGCCATGAAGTAGTAAGCGAAGTGCAGAGGAAATGTAATTGGACTGTTTGGTACCCAACTCAGTTACACATCCATAGCTGTTTAGCCACTGATCAAATGTTGACTCAGTGTCATGCTTCACTGACTGCTACCAGAAACACAAGAGAAATCTTTTCAACACAGATGAAAATGCAGTAAAAGGTACCAAAAAAAATGTGAATGTTTTCCAAAATGCCCATAGTCTTCTTCTATAAAACAAGAAAAATATAAAAGCTAAAATTTATTCTCTCTGGCACAGTGCAAAATATAATGGGCAACAACATATGCCAAATAATAACTCAGAACTCCACCAATATATCTCTGAATAGACCATTTCCCAACTATCATCTTCAGTCATCATCTAAACATAGTGAAAATTCTATAAAGCCTTACTCTTCCTCAGCACAATTATGGTTCAGGAATGTAGATGACTACAGAAAATGCTATAGATCAGAGGTATTAAACTCAAGGCCCATGGGCCGGATCCGGCCCACGGGGTGCTTAGATCTGGCCCATGGGGCCTCCTTGGAAAGAGTGAAGGATGGGCCCACAGTGCCTCTGCTAACGAAAACTGAGTTCGGGAGGACCATAGGTGGCCCTCACGAGCTCTGTTTTCACTGGCAAAGGATTGCAGGAGGCCGTCGTAGCCAAAAATGGAGCTCGGGAGCCTGTTTTCACTAGCACAGCACTTGGGCCTCTTAAGTTTAAGTTTATTGTTACATTTATATACCACCCTATCTCCCTGACAGGACTCAGGGCGGTGCACAGGAATAATAAAAACGACAACAATAAATACAATAGAAATATTAAAAATAAATTAAATATGAACCCGTGCTAAAATTATCATTAAGAACCCGGACTAAAACATTTAAAACTATACGAGGCCGGCCACATGAAATAAGTGTGTTTTTAGTGTCCAACCGAAGAGGCGCAGGTCCGTGATAGTACGAAGGTCGGGGGGCAGGTCATTCCAGAGGGCGGGAGCTGCCACAGAGAAGGCTCTCCCCCTGGGAGTCGCCAGCCGGCATTGTCCGGCAGACGGTACCCTGAGGAGGCCCTCTCTGTGGGAGCGGACAGGTCGAAGGGAGGTATGTGGTAGGAGGCGGTCCCGCAAGTAACCAGGTCCCATGCCATGGAGCGCTTTAAAGATGTGCACCCTAAAGGCCACAAGCAGCCAGTGCAGCTCGCGCAGGAGAGGTGTTACATGGGAATGTCTCGAGACTCCCGAAATCCCCCGCGTGGCCGCATTCTGAACTAGCTGGAGCCTCCGAGTGCACCTCAAGGGAAGCCCCATGTCTTACAGGTGACATCGCGCTGGCCATTCCCACCCCGGCCACACTCACCTGCCCCCCCAAGGTCAAACACAACCCTGATGCAACGGTCAATGAAATTGAGTTTGACACTCCAGCCATAGAGCAAGTCTCAAATGGGAATTCTACCTTAGACTTTTGCATTTTTAAATAAACCAGCCGGCAACATATTTTGTTATTGTTGCTTCTACATAAAACATTTGTTTGGTCTACATATACACAGTAGGCAATATACAAGTATATGACCAGCCAACTATCACACCAAGACTAATCTTCTGTAGATTTGTGAAGAAAGAAAAGAGGAGGGAGATATAGATGAGGGTACAAAACTTGATTTTATTGAGGGCTGTATCAGGGTTGTGTTTGACCTTGGGGGGCCAAGGAGGGTGTGGCCAGCTCAACATCCCTTGTGTTGAGGGCGCCAGTGGGGGCGCGAGCACTCTGCCAGCAAAAATGGGGCCCCAAGCTCTATTTTCAGCTGTGACGGCCTCCTGCCAAATGGAGTTCGGAAGGGGGCACGCAGCCCTCCTGAGCTCCATTTTCATTTGCAGAGGCCAGTCCTTTGCTGTTTCCAGGCCGGCCCCACGAGCCAGATCTAAGCACCCTGAGGGCCAGATCCGGCCCCCGGGCCTTGAGTTTGACACCCCCATATAGATGATTGAGATTAGAGTTTGATGCACATTATTTTATATTGCTGGTCTCTTAACTTAAAAAGTAAATTACATTCACTTTGAACCAATTATCATAAGCAGATTTTCTCAGATCTCATATAGTCATGAGTAGTATTTGTTACTGTCTAAAGTGTTTAGTGATGAGAAAGTAAAGCATTGGATATTATTTACCAGTCTAAGAAAAGGGACACAGTTCACTATAGACTCTCAATAATTGCTTGCTAATGATTTCCAATAGTCTTCCATTCCGATGGCTGCACTGCCTGTAGCAAAATCACGATGTGCCAACTTAAAAAAAAAAGAAAAGAAACAGACAAAACAGGCCTTGCTTCAGTGCTTTAGAAAAGCAATCTGATTTTCTTGCAGACATCAGAAAATGATAATGCTGATCTCAGTGCTAAACCAAGTTTCCCTTATTATTTTTGACAGTTCAAGCTGGTATAGAAGCCACAGGGGAAGGGCACAATGATATAAAAGGCACACCCTGCCGTAAACCAGTTAAAGCTGTTGATTTCCAACGTGCTTTTTCTCTATGTGGGCAAATAATCTGGGTTTTATTTGAGATTTTATCCTTGGTTTTCTTGGTAGTTTTATTCCTGATATTTATCTGCATTTAAAATTATGTGCTTTTTTGCTTACTGTGAAGTTGTATGCCACCCAGAATGTCCTGGGGCTGGGACAAGTAATATATAGCATCAAATAAATAAACAAGCACATCTGTTTACAAGATTGGCAGGATCCCTGGTAATGCAGAAGGGCAACAATGGATGTCCCCATAAAGAAAGCTTAACCAAATACAGGAGAAAAAGATCCCAATGAAGAGGCTCCTTTTCCATCCCAAGAATCGCTGCCCTTTCTTTAGCTGTTGCCTGAAATAATTTCTATCAAAACATTTAAGAGTCAAGCCTTTTTTTTTTTAAGAGAAAGCTCTCCAAGAGAGCTGGCTATATCTATTGTAAATGTTTGGATTAGTAATATGGGTTGTGTTACTAACTCACTGATTTTTACATTTTATTTAAATGCTCTTGTACATTTATAAATTTTTGATAAGATTTTTATCTATGACTAGCTGATAACGCGGTGTTACCTGCATATTTATTTATCCTAATCCTGTATTAGACAACCTAATGTTGGATTTTCCCGCTTGCCATGGGGAGCCCCCTTATGGAATACTGTGAAGCTGTTACCATGGCAACTCCAGAAACCATTTTATGGTAGTACGGTAGAAGCCATTTTAAGACACAACAGGGTGTATCTTAACAAAACACACACACACCAAGGGATGTAAGGGGGGTCTTACCCCCACAGTATTTGCTTCCAGAGAGTAAGTCATCTGTGTACCAACTTTGGGTGAAATTGCTTGAGGTGTTCCAGAATTATGCTGGAACACACACACACACCCATAGATGATATAGATATAGATATAGATATAGATATAGATATAGATATAGATATAGATATAGATATAGATATAGATATAGATATAGATATAGATATAGATATAGATATAGATATAGATAGATATAGATAGATACAAGTTGTGATCTACTTTGGATAAACGATAGGACTGGATAATGAATACTCAAAGCTGAATGCAACCACAATGATTCCTTTGTGATTGTCTGTCAGCTTAGTCTACTTCACAATGTTTTGGGGAGGAGAGATAAAATATAACATGAATAGAATGCAGGGGTTAGCAAAGGCTATGGAAACTACTTATGAAAACAGATTCTCAAACATAGCCATTAGAGATCTATGACACGTCTGATGTATCTACTCTTGATCTTTATTTATTCCTTAATACATATTACATTTATACCAGCCTTTCTAATCATTTAAGCACTCAAAGCCCCTTAAAATAATTTTAAAATATAGAATGCAAAACATAACAGATCAGCAACTTTTAACATAATACTCCACTCCAGTGGTTTGAACCCTAGTTTTGCATGGCAGGTGACTCCTGTTGCTCATCTCAACTTCTGTCTACCTAACAGTTTTAAAGCATGTTCTATGCAAATAGATAGATAGTAAGGAGACAAGCTGGTGCTCCGTGCAAGCAGTCAAATTCCTGTTGGCTCTGAACCTTTCCAGTTGCGGCATCCACTCGCAAGACAGTTTGGGGAAGGGAGGGGGCTTTGGATGCTGCTGCAGGAAAAGTGTCTCGTCTTTCTGGTGCGATACTAACTCACCCTTCTGTGGCGCTCCTTGGGAAGTGCACAAGTGTTTCCTATCACAGGGCTGGTGCCTTAGCAAACCAAACTACTACTCTGCAATAGCATTGTGGGTCCCTGGCTGTTGTAACAGTGCCATATGCTTATAACAACAACATCAGAATCAGTAAAGTCAAAGCACCACAGACTTTCAGCAAATAAATAATCAGATAAATCAAGAGCCAGCACTGGTCATCCACATGTTCCAAACCTATGGCACAGCCTATCTTCCCAAAATAGAGAAACTGCCTAGATCAGATTCAGCAATTCAATATACGTATATGCATTTGTAAGCATAAGTATATCTTGCAAATGTGCATC
Source organism: Rhabdophis nuchalis (assembly GCA_039707465.1). Lineage (NCBI taxonomy): Eukaryota > Metazoa > Chordata > Lepidosauria > Squamata > Natricidae > Rhabdophis > Rhabdophis nuchalis. The sequence goes on along the minus strand of CM077645.1, from coordinate 93,252,338 downwards.
AAAATCAAATCATAGATTGATTTACTTAATTATTGTCAGCATTTAATTTTTACTTCTTTGGAGATGAGTTCTGAAATTTCTAACTGCTGCATGTAAATTTCTCACTTGGCATTTAAGCAATGTTTCTAAATCAATGAGATTTACAGGTCTTTTAGATATTAAAGAAGACTGGAAAGTATGAATAATTTTATTCATAGATCTTCAGTTGGCGTTTGTTCATCAGTAACACTGGAGCTATATATTTTCTCCTCCTCATCGTCAAAACTGGTTTTAGAAGGTTGAAGAATCTTCCAGAACAGATTCTGATGAATATGGGTTACCTCTGGCAGAAGAACATGTCTTCATGTCCTCTATCTGATAGGCATAGTCTTATCCTTAAACATCTGGCTTTTTAGTATCTTTTTCTGAGCAGTTTCCTCATAAGTGCTAACCAAGAGTGGGTTCTGGCTGCTGCTACTGCTGGTTTGCTCAGGGATGTGCCATGCACACGCATGCACAGTGCATCGAAAATTGCTCTATGCATGCTCAGAAGGCAAAAACAACATGGTGGGTGCCGTAGAACTGGTTCAGGGGCATGGCAGGCCTGGGCCACTGCCAGTTCCAGCGACCCAAGCCACCAAGTTACTACCGTTTCGGCTGAACCGGGCCAAACAAAGCCAAACTGGGAGAACTGGGCCAAATCAGCTGAAGCAGACCAAACCAATAGGAACCCACCTCTGTTGCTAACCACAAGTTAACAAGCTCAGCCCTGTGGCCTTAATTAGTTGATTAGAACTTTCAAGCTCTTTGCCCTGCTGCTTGAAGTTGACAAAACCTTAATCAACTACAGTTGAAGGTTTTTGCACACTTCTGTTTTGTTTTTTTTAAAAACAACCATGCTGGGAAAAGGAGGCTGATTAAGTTTCTCAGCATCTATGACAAAAAAATTACAATGAAAAACTGAAAAAAAAGTACCTAGGTCCATATATGTATGAAATTAATCAGCCTCCCAATTTTCCCCTTGTCTTCCTTTCCAATGGTTTGTGTCTTCAGATATCTTGCATGGAACTTCAACTCCCAGAATTCCCCAATCAGCAGCTGGGTGGGGAATTCTGGGAAATGAAGTCTACATATCTTTAAATTGCTAGGATTGAAAAACGTCTCTCTAGATCAGGGGTGTCAAACTTGCGACGACACATTGTCATCAGGTGCCGTATCATAACTTTTTTCCCTTTTGCTAAAAAGGGGAATGTGCAGCCCGTTTCACATCCAGCCCACAGACCACGAGTTGGAAACCCCTGCTTAAGATGAAGACACAGGAGGTTGCAGAGGGGAAGACAGTAGTAGAAGACCTTGGGCTCTTGCCTGGGCTAAAAACTTTGGATATGGATAAATGGCAGAAACTCTGGGATAGAAATATTAAATTGACAATGTTGACTGCATATAAGGAAAATATGTATAAAATGTTTTATAGATGGCACTTTATACCAGCAAGATTGGCAGAAATGTATAAAGACAGATCGGCTTAAATGTTGGAAGTGTAAGCAAGCATCTGGTTCGTCTTATCATATGTGGTGGACATACCCAAAAGCAAGAAAATATTGGACAAAAAAGCATCCATGGCTGGAAAAAAATGAGAAAACAACATATAGATCTGAAACCAGAGATATTTTTGTTGGGCATCCTACCAAAAACATATGATAAAAAGACTACATACTTGATCCTGCATATTTTAACTGCAACTAGAATTGTATTTGCACAACAATGGAAAGAAAATGAGATCATCTGAGGGGAATGTAATTAAGAAAATATTAGACTGTGCAGAGATGGACAGACTTAACACTTGCTATTAAGGATAAAGAAGAAACCGAATGCTTTTTGATATGGGACATATTCTATGAATGGTTAGACAATAGAAGTTAGAGAACAGATACAATTGGAGGAAATGGTAAAGAGGAGAGTTGTTAAAAAAGATGTCAAATGTTAAATATTAATGTTATTATGTTATTATATGATGAGTAATTATAACAACAAAGATGTATAGTATGATTATTTAAGCATAATTGTACCCAGAATACACACTGTTTGATGAAAAATGGATGTCATATAAATAAAACAAATAAAATATGGGGGAGGAGAGCAAGACCCCAATGATATGTTTGTGTAGGAACCCCATAGAGTAAATATCTATTGAAATATTGAGAAGGAGGCCCAAAGAATTTTGCTGATTTTCAGAAGCTAAACCAAAGAGTAACATCAAATAACAAAAAATAGAAACAGGTCACAAGAAGTTTGAATTAGCAGATTATTTTGAATACATTTACCTCATTTCCACAAGTTCAGGGCTGAACACTTCAACGCCAGATTTCACATGTCAGATAAATGCTAAATAACAACTGTTATTTCCCATTTTCTCACTGAGATGCTTTTTATGCAGCCTCCATTGGCAAAGAATTAAGCCCTTGAAAGATTAAGCCGGCATGTTATACACTTCTGAATGTTTTTGCAAGTTTATCACATATTTAAAGTAGGCAGGAATTGCCCTCCTTAACTGCATTCATCAGTTCCTATGGGACCTAATGCTTTGCAGACATCAAACAGTCTCTTTCAGTTCAGAATTTCCCAGAGGTGCCTGATCAGTCTTTTGTGTTCTTTGACTATTATGCAAGAACTATGTTGTTTACTATTCCATTCAATTTCACACTCCAAATTTAACTTTCCATATGATAAAGTTTGGAAATCAGCCAAATGTTTGCAGTTAATGTTGCCCTGTTTTGAGGGGGGGGCGGTGTTCCTTCCTTTTATAGGGCTTGTATGCATTTACCATGCTTCATTGGGATCAAGACTGTAAGCTTTGAGGCACCGGCTCTCAGTATCCATCAGGATTATGAACTAAGGAATTTGTATTGTTATGCTGTAACAGAAATGAAAGGGACATGGTGGCTCAGTGGCTAAAAGGCTGAGCTTGTTGATCAGAAAGGTCGGCAGTTCAGCGGTTCGAATCCCTAGTGCCACGTAATGGAGTGAGCTCCCGTTACTTGTCCCAGCCTCTGCCAACCTAGCAGTTCGAAAGCATGTAAAAAATACAAGTAGAAAAATAGGAATCACCTTTGGTGGGAAGGTAACAGCGTTCTGTGCGCCCTCAGCATTTAGTCATGTCGGCCACATGACAACGGAGACGTCTGAACAGTGCTGGCTCTTTGGCTTTGAAACGGAGGTGAGCACTGCCCCCTAGAGCCAGGAACGACTAGCACATATGTGCGAGGGAAGCCTTTATCTTTACCTTTACATATGCATGTACCATGCTTTACTGGGATCAAGCTTTGAGACACTGGCTCTCAGTATCCATCAGGATTATGAACTAAGGCATTTTTATTGTCATGCTGTAACAGAACTGATATTGTTTTTATTTCTTCTCCATGATAATTTACTCCTAGGAGTTCATGGGCATCCGTCCCACACATTTCAGCCAAGAAACAATGAACCGTTTTCTATATAACATAATGCAATCTCTTTAAAAGGTTTCCTTGGCATATCATGTTGACAAGTCTTAGTGAGGGAAGGTAGGCATAATTTCCACTTACTTGAAGTAAATATAAATAATGTGTCTGTCTGGATATTTCATAAAACTTTTGTGGTGAAGTCAAATGATTAAGCATAATATTGATATTGGAATTTTCTAAAATAACTTGACATACCATTCATTATAGATAGAGAATACTATGTAAAGGGGGAAAAGATCCATTTCTGCTTTAAAAAATTGAGGTACTAAAACACCTTCCTGCAAGCATTCCCAACAAATAAAGTAATTCTAAGTAATAAATATTTAACCGAGGGAATCTTAAACTGCTTTTGTTTTATTGTGGGAGATCTTTGCATTAGATAGTAGGAATCTTTAGGCGCACATTTGTCCACTGATTATTGACACTTAGAAACATTCATCTATCGAATTTCAGCTTAAACAAATGGGTTAAGATGACTCAAGAACTATAAAAGATATTTAAAAGGAAAGGAAATGAGTCCCCATAGCCTTTCAATAATCCAAGAGTCAATAGACTGAATTATCCTAAGCACATTTCACTGAGAAGAGTCCAAGTTACCTAAGATCATTATCCCAATCACTGCTAAACTGTAACTTCTAATTCAACTTATTGGAGGGGGGATCTCATTTGGCCTGAGGACTTGGCTCCCCAGCTCAGCATGCCATATAGCAGGATGCAACATAGTAGATACCCTATCTTGCTTTCAAGAGTGCCAAAGACACTTTCAACATGATTGCTGTATCCCACAGATCAGTGGTGGTATTCAGCAGTTTCGGACTAGTTTGAGCGAAATGGTAGTGGCAACCTACAGGTGGGTTCACCCTGCCCCTCCCCTGCTCTATGCCATCCTATTGAGCCACGTTTTCTAAGCCGCGTGCGTAAGTGCAAGCTGCGTGCATGAGCAAAGTGCATGCACGGAAGGCCGCACGCATGCGCAGGAGGCACGTGAGCGGAGCGAAGTGAACACGCACACACATGTGCTCACAGTTTCGGTGCACGGCGAACCAGTGGTAAAATTATGTGAAACCCACCTCTGCTCCTGATTCTATGTAGGTCCAATAAATAGTCCATGGGTTCTGTGTTACCTAGTTTCAATGACTGGGTCCCAGAATTGCGTTCATTTGCATTGTGGCTCCATCTTTCTTCCAATAAGGCATATGTAATTTTTTCTGGTAAAAGATACAACCAGCATTCCAGATGCATGGAAATCTATAACATACTAAACATGCTTGTATTGTACCTTGAGGGGGGCCTGGCAGCATTTTTGCCAGGCTTCCTCATGGGCTTTAGGGATTGAGAATATTGGAGCCATCTAAAAATCAGTGAACATACCCACAAGAAAAAGATTGGGAAGTTAACATTGGCTGATGGACACCAGCAGAGTGTTTAGTTTCAATGGGGCAGCTTGCTGTGACCTTTTCTGGCTAAGCAGCTCTCTTACACAAGTCTTATTTATTGTAATTCTATGCTTGCATATAGCAGCAGTGGGACTCCCACCCTCTGAAACAGCATCTCCCATGAGACACAGAGGGTGCCTTCTCTCCTAGCATTCTAGAGAACCCTTAAGATCTGGCTGGATTACCAGGGAATGGGGTGTTAGTGTTGATGGGGGCACTGCCATATTGTTCTAGTTGTTTTAGTCCAGGCTGCCTGTTTACATAGGTTTAAGTCAGGGGTGTCAAACTCAAGGCCCATGGGCCAAATCTGGCCCGTGGTGTGCTTAGATCTGGCTTCCAGGGATGTCCTGGAAACAGCAAAGGACTGGCCCACGGTGCCTCTGTCAGCAAAAATGGAGCTGGGGGGGGGGGTGCACAGCCGTTCCAGGCTTCGTTTTTAGTTGCAATGACCTCCTGCAGCCCTCTGCCAGTGAAAATGGAGCTTGCAGGGGGTGGCTCTCCCGAGCTCCATTTTTACTGGCAGAGGGCTGCAGCAGGCCATTGCAGTCATAAACAGAGCTCAGGAGCCCATTTTAGCTGACAGAGCACTCGGGCCACCACAGGCTCTCCTGACATGAGTGACATGCTGGCCATGCCCCCTAGCCATGCACACCCCAGACCCCTGAAGTCAAACACAACCTTGATGCGGACTTCAATGGAATCAAGTTTGACATCCCTGGTTTAAACTATTTTTAAACAATTACTGGCTTCTTTTTTCTGGATTTTGTAAGCTGCGAAGAGTCTTCTGGAAAGGATAGCCATAACAAATCTAATTGTTTTAAATATAATTTAATACATGCAGCATAAAATCTGCAACAGTACAACTACGTTGACCATATTAGCATTAACACAGTATTACCCAATTCATGTTCATATATTTGCATACTGCAAAATATTTTCCTAGTTCTTAGCTTTCTAATGAAATCTAAAGTATTAGATTTAAACCATTCTCAAAGACAACTGAGAAGAGATTTCATAGAATGATCTGTCTATTTGTCTAACCTTTTAATTTATTATCTACTAGCTATACCCGGCCACGCGTTGCTGTGGCCCAGTCTGATTAAATGGCCAACCAATCTGTGTGTAGATCTACACACAACCACTATATAACCCCCAACCTACCTTCCTACCTACTGTATTTCTCCTTCTCTATCTATCCCTCTACCTACCTACCTACCTATCGTATTTCTCCCTCTCTAGCTATCCCTCTACCTACCTACTATATTTCTTCCTTTCTCCCTCTATCTACCTACCTACCTACTGTATTTCCCCCTCTATATCCCTCTACCTACCTACCTACTGTATTTCTCCCTCTCTCTCTATTCCTCTACCTACCTATCTACCTACCTACTGTATTTCTCCCTATCTATCTATACACCTACCTACCTACCTACCTACCTACCTACCTACGGTATTTCTCCCTCTGTCTATCCCTCTACTTACCTACCTACTGCATTTCTTCCTTTCTCCCTCTATCTACCTACCTACCTACTGTATTTCTCCCTCTCTATCTATCCCCCTATCTACCTACCTGCCTACCTACTGCATTTCTCCCTCTCTATCTATCCCTCTACCTACCTACTGTATTTCTCCCTATCTATCTCCCTACCTACCTACCTACTATATTTCTTCCTTTCTCCCTCTACCTACCTACCTACCTACCTACCTACCTTCTGTATTTCTCCCTCTCTATCTATCCCTCTACCTACCTACTGTATTTCTCCCTATCTATCCCCCTACATACCTACCTACCTACCTACCTACTGTATTTCTCCCTATCTATCTATCCCCCTACCTACCTACCTTACTATATTTCTTCCTTTCTCCCTCTACCTACCTACCTACCTACCTACCTACCTATCTACCTACCTACTGTATTTCTCCCTCTATCTATCACCCTATCTACCTACCTACCTGCCTACCTACCTACCTTATTTCTCCCTCTCTATCTATCCCTCTATCTACCTACCTACTGTAATACAATAATACAATAGCAGAGTTGGAAGGGACCTTGGAGGTCATCTAGTCCAACTCCCTGCCTAGGCAGGAAGCCCTATACCCATGATGGCAAACCTATGGCACGGGTGCCACAGGTGGCACACAGAACCATTTCTTTTTTTTTATATTGAAAAAGTTTTATTGAGTTTTACAATTTTTTCAGTAGGGTAGGGTAAGGTGAGATACAAAAATATTTTGAGAACATTCACGTCGAGATCGTTGGCCCCCTCTGGGACTTCTTAACAAAACATGGATAATACATATTTCAATAGTACTACAAGGTGAAAAGAAGTGGATACATCAGTGTAAATTTTTAAATTCTATGCTAGCAATCGTGTACAAACATCCAAACAAAAATTATACTGTATTAAAAAAGTCATTTTTTTGATCTAAGTCTCTTGGCAATTGTGTCTTCTTGTTCTCCTCCATGACCCCCAGTGGGCGAGGCCGTGGCCCCCTCCGCTCCTCCAGTTTCATCCTCCAGGATTGAGGAATGTTTTTTAAGAAAGGCTTCTGCCTCAGCAACTGTTTTAATCCTTACTTTTCCTCCTTCCCAGAACACCAACATCCCTTCTGGCATCACCCACTTGAACCAAATCCCGTGGTTAAACAATTTTTTAGATAAGAAGGAATATTTCCTCCTCACCTCTCTAAACTTTTTTGGGATCTGCTTCAAGATGGCGACTTCCTTTTGTTGGTACATTAACAGACCCTCTCTCTGCGCCCTTAATATTCCCTCCCTGGTAGACCTTCTAACAAATTTAATATGTATCTCTCTGGGTAGTTCATTTATCCTGGCATATGCTGAATTTATTCTATAAACCAGGTCAATGTCCCCCCGATCTCTTCCTTAGGTTTGTGTAAATAGTCTGCTAAAATTGTGCTCATAAGATCAGGAAGGCATTCACCAGATTCCTCCGAAATGTTCTGAAACCTTAAAAAATATGACATCCTTTCAAAATCCATCCTAGACATATGACCAGTTAAATCTCCAATTTCAGTATTAACATTTTTAAGTTCTCCCTTTGCCCCAGCCAGCCCCACTTCCAACTCCTCAGTCTTCTGTGTATTCTGCATCAGTTTCTTCTGTGTCTCCAAAAGCTCTAACTTGGAACTGCAGTGATCTTTTCTAAGCTCTTTAATTTCCAGGACCAAAGAGTGTAACACTTCCTCCATAGCTGTTATTCTTTCTTCTATGCCTGGTTTTTCTGGTTGCTTTTTAGAAGCCATGGTGAGCTGTTTAAGTCAGTGCCAATAAGATGGCGATTTTCGGGTGCAGCCGCTGGAGCAAGTCCAGAGAAAAAGTTCAAATCAAAGTTGTAGAAAGTTATCAAATCCAGAGAGAAAAGCAAATTTCACAGTCAATTATGAAGACAAAGAAGGCACTCCAGGGAAGGAATCAATTAATCATTCAAGAAATCCTCCATTAGTAGAGAGAGACAGTCCAGGTCACAAAGGAATGTCGGAAATTTTCCATAAAAAATAGTCACTTAAGAACAAAGGGGAGCCATCTTCCCCCGCCCAATCTGGAAGCCAGCAGGAGAAAGCAACAGAGAAAATTGTTCCAATAAAGCCGGGCTTAGATACATTGTAGCGAGAAACAAACCGCAAAAGACTTTCACTTCTTCAGTAAAGTCCGGATGAGAAATATCTGCTTCCTCGCATTCGAGGAACCATTTCCAATCGCCGCTGCTGTAAATCCGAGGGGGGGTTTAACAAACACCCCCCTCCAACGTTTCTTTTAATCCAAACTGCCAGCACAAAAATTGCCCTGTCAGCTTCAGTGTGTATGTATGCCCTGGCCAGCTGATTTAGGCCTTCTTTTGAGGCCGTTTTTTGCCCTCTGGAGGTGGGGGAAGGCTGTTTTCACCCTCCCCAGGCTCCTATAAAGCCTCTGGAGCCTGGGGAGGACGTTATAAGCATGCCAAATGCAGGGGGTCATGCACATAGCATTATGGATGTGGCACACCTGTGCACATCGCCCCTGCACTCCCCCTGCTTTTGGCACGCGAGCCAAAAAAGGTTAGCCATCACTGCCCTATACGATTTCAGACAAATGGCTATCCAACATCTTCTTAAAGACTTGCAGTGTTGGGGCATTCACAACTTCTGGAGGCAACTTCTGTTCCACTGATTAATTGTTCTAACTGTCAGGAAATTCCTCCTCAGTTCTAAGTTGCTTCTCTCCTTGATTAGTTTCCACCCATTGCTTCTTGTTCTGCCCTCAGGTGCTTTGGAGAATAGTTTGACTCCCTCTTCTTTGTGGCAACCCCTGAGATATTGGAAGGCTGCTATCATGTCTCCCCTAGTCCTTCTTTTATTAAACTGTATTTCTTCCCCCCTCTCTCTCTATGGGCCACCTGGGAGTTTGCTATCCTCTGTGCCTTGTCTTGGCCCTTTTAGGCCTCCGTACAGTATTCTTGAGGAAATGACTGTTGGAAATGCCAGATGGGTGGGGCTATAGGGAGTTGAAAACATGATCAGTGGGTACATTTTATATTTGTGTACCTTGCACATGACACACGTGTGCTAGGCACAAAATGAGTAGGTATTCTATTATCGGACGTCCTTGTAAACATTGTGTGAAAAATTGAGGTAAATCGGTCCAGTAGTTTTTGAGATTAGTGGATTTGTACAAACTATTTTACATTTTTATTTATATAGATTGAATGGAGGGATGCTATTCAGGTACCCAGTAAGAAATAGTCATTTCAGAGAAATTCATGATTTTAGAAGACTAAAAATGTAAATCAATTTTCCTTTTTTTTCTCTTTCAAATAAGACATTGAAACAAAAAAAAATAGTAATTTGGCCAATGTCATTTTCTCGTGATTCTGATCACAAAATTCTACAGTGGTACTATTAATTTGATGACAAGAGATGTCATTTTAGTGTATAGAATCTGCAATATATTTGCTTGGATATAAATTTCATTTATCTTAATAAGTCTAAACTTTGACTTGATTGGAAATAGGTTGAAATTAAGATTTATTTTAGCTCAAAGCATTTAGAAAGGAAAAGTGATCATACTTCTTGAATTATTTAAAGGAGAGGAAGGAAGGAAGGAAGGAAGGAAGGAAGGAAGGAAGGAAGGAAGGAAGGAAGGAAGGAAGGAAGGAAGGAAGGAAGGAAGGAAGGAAGGCATGATATGACTGTTAAATTTATTTAGCTTGAGTGAAACACACACACACACACGTTTATATTGTTAAAGTAGCCGTGTCCTTTGGAAGGTTCAGAGATTTGCCCTTCCTTCTACACCTCCCAAATCTGTTCCTTCCTCCTTCTGAAATATAAACTAAGAGGATTACCTAATCGGGATCTAACCTAGATCTTGAAAATTATTCAATCCAAATTTGAAAGAGAATCTTTGGGGCACTGTTCCATATTTTTTGTGCATATTGAATTAGGAATATCATCTGTTGAACTACCAGTTAACCCTATTATTTAACTTACTTTCTTAAAATACTTTCAGTGGATATCTGCCATTTCTAATCCTGCAAGATAGTTTGAATTAACCCTAGAAAAGCTAACTAAAGCAATTGAAGAGGGAAGCATTCATTTTCTGAACTCAATAGGGTTGGAGAGGCTTCAAAATTCAGAATGTGGCTCCTCCTCTTTTTAGTCAGAATGAAGACAGAAAAGGTGTATTGCCAGCCAAGTATTTATTTAACCTTGATGTATAAAATTAAAATTAGTTTCTTAGGAATATTCAGTGACATGCCTTCATCTTTACTACTTGGGAAATATAAGAATATTTTTATTGAGCAATATGGTTGCCCAAAGATGGTTAGTCCAGGACCTCCTCTAGTTGTACTTACAATAAAAACTTAAATGGTTCATTTATATCAGGGGTAGTCAACCTTTTTATACCTACCACCCATTTTTGTATCTCTGTTAGTAGTAAAATTCTAACCGCCCACCGGTTCCACAGTAATGGTGATTTATAAAGTAGGGAAGTCAATTAAATTTTTTTTTAAAGTGTTCAGTATTGGACAAAACCCCTACCGCCCACCATGAAAGCTGGAACGCCCACTAGTGGGCGGTAGGGACCAGGATGACTACCACTGATTTATATTGTGAAACTGAAATAATAAAAGAGGGAAAGCCCTAAGAGAATTAATAAAATTAGTCTATAGCAAATAGAGTTAAACCCTCTAGTTGAAAACCTAGAAGGTATTAATGTTGGTAATCCCATATTTAAATTCTTCCAGTGTCAAACATTATATAAAATCTAACAAAGTCTGCTCTGGGGACACAAAATGAAAAGAATCATATGAAGGCAATTAATAATAAGTGAGTCAGCATGAAGGACATTTCCACAATAGTTTGTACTGCATGATAATCCATTTTCTTTAATGTGTTTTGATCTACAATGCTTTGCTAGGAAAGGGGTGAAAAGCATCTCCAAATATTGAGGGTGTGATAAATACCATTCATTCTGTTCAGATCACTTGCAAACAAGTTTTGCCATAAATTTAAATTTCATGACAAAGAAATAAAGGGAGACTAGTATAGCTATTTCAAGCTTTTTAGCTCTCATCAGCTAGTCTGGGTGTGGACAACCCGTGGCTCCGGAGCCACATGTGGCTCTTTCATTGCTCTGCTGCGGCCCCCTGTCGGGTGATCCCACCATTGGCAGGCCCCACCCTTCGCCCTCCCCTCCCAGTCACTCCTCACCTGGCCTGAGTAGGTAAGGGGGATGATGGGGGATGGAGACTTGCTCCATATTCCAGAATGGGAGCAAAGAGCCCCTGTACTTGCTTCATCTCTTGCTGGGTATCATGGGCGCTTCTTCCAGCCCTTGTTGGTACACTCCTGGCTCCATCCCACCTCCCGCGGTGCCCACCTCCTCCCGGATGGCTGAGCCAAATGGCACAGCAGCTGCCTTCCCTCCTGGAGCAGGTAGGGGTGGGCACCCACCTGCCGGCCTCTGCCTACTTTTTGCCACTGCAGGAGATGCTGCATTGCCACCTTGCTAGTTGGCAGGGAACATAGTGATGCCAGCAGCAGAGCCGGCAGCGGAGCCTTCCCAGGGCTGAGCAAGAAGACTCTGCTGGGGCTTCCTGAAAGGCGCAGAGGCTGCAGGAGCCACTTGGTGGCGCCTCTGCCTCCTACCTGCATATAGAGGTCAGCCAGTGCCATCACTGCAGCGGCAGCAGGGAAGGTGCATGCCCTGCTTGCTCTGCTCTCGCTGGCCAGAGGTGGGGCTCCACGCTGCCATCTCCGGCCAGAGCACCACATTTGCTTGCTTGCTGGCCACTTCTGAGGAGGAGCTGCCCTCGGGCCACCCAGGCCCCCACCACAGGGGGATAAAGGGAGAGGGAACGGGGAGGTGTCTCCCCAAACAGAATCTGGGTTGGAGTTGCCTTAATTTGCATGGATCTCCAGTGTTTGGCTTTGCCTGCCAGCCTCCACTCCCTCTCCACAGCCCAAGTGATTGGATTCACATGACACGTGAAGCTGAGCAGGAGAGGATAGATAAATAGATAGATAGATAGATAGATAGATAGATAGATAGATAGATAGATAGATAGATAGATAGATAGATAGATAGATAGATAGATAGATAGATGATAGATAGATAGATAGATAGATAGATAGATAGATAGATAGATAGATAGATAGATAGATGATAGATAGATAGATAGATAGATAGATAGATAGATAGATAGATAGATAGATAGATAGATAGATAGATAGATAGATAGATAGATAGATAGGACAGAGGGAGCCCAGGACTCCAAGACTGGCCCATGTTGCACCCCAACCTCCTCACTGTCCAACTCTTGCAGCTCTGCTGGCAGGCCACAATAGCTTGGCCTTGATAAAGTGCAGGAAGATGCTCATGTAATTTGCCTTGAATTCCTGGAGAAATATAAATTAAAATATATAAAATACTGCCTCATACATGGAGAATTTATCATGATCCATATCTACTTTCTTCAAGATAAGCACATTAGCTAATTCGCGATTTCATTCTAATTTAAGCCAAAAGTTTAGCTGGGGCAAATGTCATGTATTTCATCAGAACAAGCAACTAATTTTCCTGACAATATTTATAATATTCAATGTAAGCCAGAGGGTGAGGGTGGGTAGAAGGAGAGAGACAATTTCCCCCTCTAATCTGTGAATTATTTACTTGTTTGGTTTATATCCCCCCTTTATTAATTTTATATACAACTCAAGGTGGAGAATGTATTCATTACTCCTCTTATTTTACCCATAATAATAACAACAGTCTAGTTGGGCTGAGACACTGGCCCAAAGTCACCGTCAATATAAAGTACAAATTATATGACTTTTTTGTATCTTTCATACATTAAATAATTATATAGAACACATTATATATTACATAAATCATCAGTCTAATATTGTTCTTGATGTGCTGAAGCTGCTACTCACAAGTGGAAGAAAATGCTATTGGCATTCATGAGTGAAGGACCCAATACATAAAAGTCAGAAGCATTCAAAACGTTTTTCAGCTCGTAGAATTTGTTTTGAACGCAAGCTACCTATTCTGCTGCTTCAGCAGTCGCTGCATTTTGTTTCTTGTAGTTTTCCTTCGATAAAGGAAAATATTTAAGGAAAATCACCTGCAAAGCATTAACAGTAATGGTCCAAGAAAGCAATTATGCCCAATGACAAGAGGGAGATGCTTAGACAGATAATTAGGCAGATGCTTATAAACTTAATGAAATATCAGACAAGGCAATAGCTCTGCTGAAGGCAGAGTGTGTGGGAGTTGGTTTCTGCCTGCATTGCTCTGCCTGGACAAAGAGTTGTGCGTGAATGTGATTTCCCAGCTTAAGTCAACAGCCGGTGATGTGAATAACCTTAGAAAAAGAAAACAAACCTTGCAGATTAGCTATCAGTGTTCCAATCAAAAGATACCAGCAAATTTTGATATGTTGAAAAGCTGATTTACACACATCTCTACATTGGGGCAGAAATGTACTAAGAATGTGCCCAATGAATAAATAAATGCTTTTGCAATTAGCAACGCAGGAGGAGGTCTAGTGGGATGGTAGTTACTGAAAAGAATGAGGAAAGACAACCATCTATTGCCCTGTAATTAAAAAAAGATTAGCTCTCTGTAAAAGCCAGTTTGTGTAGTTAGTTGAGGCATCAGTCTAGACACTGAGAGACTGTGGGTTCTAGTCCTGCCTTAGGCATGAAGCCAGCTGGGTGACCTTGAAACATTGCCTTTCTCTCAGCCATAGAAACAATGCAATGGCAAACCACTTCCTTCAAAACCTTGCCAAGAAAACCGCAGTCTTGTTCAAGCAGGAGTCTGACTCAAAAGTACAAAGACAAAAAAATCTCTACACACAAAGGAAAACTGCTAAACAAAATTCTTCATTTAATCAATCAATCAATCTGAGTGCTGATGATCTACCCTGTAGATGTCGGCATTAGGTACGAGATAATTAGGATGTTATCTTCTCATATTAAAAATAATCCCTTGTATGAAGAATACCACGTTGCCTTGTTGAGAACAAACAAAAAAGGGAATGTCTCAAGAGTATATCGACTCTCTCCAGCCCGACACACATAATCATCACAGCCTTCTCAAGATTGGTACTACAGCCCACTGTAATATTCTTGATGAGCAGTGCTCGACGTGACCTTTTTAAAAAAGCAACGTTCCTCTTAGAAAATCAATATAGTGCCAAGAGTTCAGATCAAGTAAACTACATGACTGGATCCTGATTCTTCGCTCTGCTAAGGGATGGGTTCTTTTTAATCATCAGGTTATTCACTGTGGTAAGGGGGAAAATAAAAATGATGCTTACCAACTTTCCTTCCCCTGAACCACCTACTTTGTCTCACATGCTGCTTTGGATTGTTTCCTCAAGAATGGAGAAAGATGGGGGGGGGGGACGACGACAGTTTTGAAACAAATTTATCCAGTTTCCCCTTACTGCATTAGAAAAACATTGCATTTTCATCAAAAAATACACACAAACATACACACACATTACCTGTTGCCATTTATTTTAGAAAAGTGCAAATTAGACAAAAAGAAATATTGTGCATTAGAAAAAAATCTATAAATTCAAGCAATGCGCATCTTCAAATTAGGTATTGTAGAATTAAACTAGTTAAATATTAAATAGCTAGAGTGTTGTGGCCCGCCAGCAACCAACAGAGCTGGTGGCAGACTTGGACGATGTGGAGGTTGGGGAGGAGCTTGGGTCAGTCCTGGAGTCTGGGGAAAGCTCTGATGGATGCTCAGGATCGGAAGCAGAGATAGAGCCAGGGCTGTCTGACATTCCCCAGCTGCCTTCAGAGTCAGAGATAAGTGGGGAAGAGGAGCAGCTGGGGCCTGTTCCAGATGCGCGTATGCGCAGAGCTGCCCGGAGGGGACAACAACTGAGGACCAGGAGACAACTCAGGAAGAAAGGCACATGGGGAAACTGAATGACCCTTCCCTGGCTGGGGAATAAATAGGAGGAAAGGGGCAGGGTGGTTGCAAGAGACAACCATTCGGATTTCTTTCAGAAGATTTGTTCATCGTGCTTCATGCCTCAGAAGCTGCTTGTCAGAGTTTAATTTATAGCTTGCGGCTGGAAGCTTCCGGTCTGGCAATTATCCAAGAAACTGATGAGGTCTGTACTGCGGTTAACCCTTTGAAGAATTATTGCCTGGACTTTTCTGTGTGTGAATGCCATGAATTCACAGTAACTAAATAAAGAGGGTTTTTTCAGGACAAGGAGTCTGTTTCTTGGTTCTGCTAAGGCTGGATCAGAACATATATTTACATAGTTTTCCATGCTTTGGCTTTTTACAAAACAAATGTTCAAGGTGCAAATACAGCTTTGTTTCACTGGCAACACTCCTGCAGAAGCTGTTCCACTTACCTCACTTTTCCAGGGGAAAGTGCATGGATTTATCCTAACAATTTGTAGGAATTATTGGTTTTACTTTTATAAGCCTCCCAATGGGCCAAGCTAGCTTTATTTTTAACCATTAGATCCAATGTCCTTTAAATCTTGGGCATCCCAATAAGATTCATCTATTAATGAAGTACAGTTATTCAGCCCAAGCCATATTCTATTTCTTCTTCATGCACCTAAATAATAGTAACTGCTTTAGGAAGAAAACAGATAACCTAAAGTTGATGAGCTTTGTTTATTAAGTGTTTATATGTAGAAATTGAGAACCAGTTTGGTGTAGTTGTAGTAAATAGGTGTGGTGTATGTTAGAAACCAACAGACCATGAGTTCTAATACTGTCTGAGGCACAAAGCCAGCTGGCTGACCTTGGGCTAGTCACTTTCTCTCAGCCCTAAGGAGAAGGTAATGGCAAACCACTTCTGAAGGAAGGGGGGAAATGTAGAAATAACTTTCTATGGAATGTATTAATCAACATTGTAAAGTGTGAATAGAATAGGATTCTTTATTGGCGAAATGTGATTGGACACACAAGGAATTTGTCTTTGGTGCATGTGCTCTCAGTGTACATAAAAGAAAAGATACATTCATCACGAATCATAAGATACACTTAATGATAGTCATAGGGTACAAATAAACAATCAAACCATCAAATCATACTAGGAAACAATCAAGTTACATTCATACAGTCATAAGTGGGAGGAGATGGGTGATAGGAATGATAAGAAGATTAATAGCAATAGTAATGCAGACTTAGTAAATAGTTTGACAGTGTTGAGGGAATTATTTGTTTAGCACAGTGATAATAATAATAATAATAATAATAATTTAATTTATAACCCGCTCTCTCTCCCAGAAGGGACTCGAGGCGGGGCACAGGGAATTTAAAATACATATAAAATACAAACAGTATACAATAATAAAATGAAATTAAACTAACCCTGCGCTAAAATCCCATATTAAAACTAACCCCAATCTAAAAAGAGACTACCCTAGGCCGGCCAAGCGAAACAGATGTGTCTTTAATTTTAGGCGGAAGGAGCGGAGGTCCGTGGTTGTCCTGATATCGGGGGGAAGGTCGTTCCAGAGGGCTGGGCCCGCCACAGAGAAGGCCCTTCCCCTGGGCGTCACCCGCTGACAAAGTCTAGTGGACGGCACCCGGAGAAGTCCCTCTCTGTGGGAGCGAATCGGCCGTGAGGATGTATGGGGCAGGATCCGATCCCGCAGATAGCTAGGTCCCGAGCCATGGAGCACTTTGAAGATGATGACTAACACCTTGAAGCGCACCCGGAAGACGACAGGTAGCCAGTGCAGCTCGCGCAAGAGCGGTGTTACGTGGGTGAACCTAGAGGCTCCCATCATTGCTCGCGCGGCTGCGTTCTGGACCAACTGAAGTCTCCGGGTGCACCTCAAGGGGAGCCCCATGTAGAGAGAGTTGCAATAGTCCAGTCGGGATGTCACGAGAGCATGAGTGACTGTGCGAAGGGTGTCCCGATCCAATAGGGGGCGCAACTGGCGTACCAAGCGAACCTGGTAAAACGCCCTCCTGGCCACGGCTGTCACTTGATCTTCCATGGACAGCCGGGTATCCAGGAGGACACCCAAGTTGTGCGCCCCATCCACAGGGGCAAGATGTTCGCCCCCTATGGCCAGCGATGGAGTCAGCTGGTTGAATCGGGCAGCCGGAAACCACAGCCACTCGGTCTTGGTCGGGTTGAGCCTGAGTCCGTTACTTCCCATCCAGATCCGCACGGCTTCCAGGCACTGGCACATCACCGCTACAGCATCGTTGGGGTGGTTTGGGGTAGATATATACAGCTGAGTATCATCAGCGTAGAGATGATACTCTACCCCAAAACCACGGATGATCTCGCCCAGCGGCTTCATGTATGTGTTGAACAGGAGAGGCGAGAGGACCGACCCCTGAGGCACCCCACATGTGAGGGGTCTCGGGGTCGATCTCTGCTCTCCTGTCAACACAAATTGCGATCGGCCAGAGAGGTAGGAGGAGAACCACCGCAAAACGGTGCCTCCCACCCCCAACCCCCCCAGCCGATGCAATAGGATACCATGGTCGATGGTATCGAAAGCCGCCGAGAGGTCTAACAGAACCAGGATGGAGGAGCAACCCCCATCTCTGGCCCTCCAGAGATCATCCACCAACGCGACCAATGCCGTCTCGGTGCTATGCCCGGGCCGAAAGCCGGACTGGCGCGGGTCTAGATAATCAACTTCCTCCAGATAATCAACTTCCTCCTGATGGCGTTCAGGGAAAAACTGTCCTTATGTCTAGTTGTTCTGGTGTGCAGTGCTCTATTGCATCATATTGAGGGTAGGAGATGAAACAATTTATGTCCAGGACATGAAGAATTTTTAAATATTTTCACAGCCTTTTTTTTTTTTGACTCGTGCAATATACAGGTCCTCAGTAGAAGGCAGGTTGGTAGTAATTGTTTTTTCTGCAGTTCTAATTATCCTCTAAAGTCTTTGTCTGTTTTGTTGGGTTGCAGAACCAAAACAAACAGTTAGAGAGGTGCAGATGACAGACTCAATAATTCCTCTGTAGAACTGTATCAGCAGTTCCTTGGGTAGTTTGAGCTTTCTGATTTGGTGCAGAAAGAACATTCTTTGTGCTTTTTTGATGACATTTTTGATGTCAGGTGTCCATTTTAGGTCTTGACATATGATAAAACCTAGAAATTTGAAGGGTAGTTCAAAAATAACAACTTGAAAAAGGGGACCAAGAATTGTAACAATCTAATGTGGGTAAGGTGAAAGGGTGAACTCAGTTACAGTGGGGATGGGTAGACCATTGGAAGATCTGAAAGATCAGGTTATGGCCAGATTGTAATGAAGAAAGTCTATCTAAGTAGTCACTAATATAAGAATCAACACCAACTTAATCAATAATTATAAGTAACAGTTTATATAAATAACAAATAACTAACAGTGGGTACATTGTTCCTGTGATATATTGCTTAAGGCTACTCATTTCAACTTCTTAATTATTTAATACTAACAGTCTTAGCGCTCTCTCTCTGTTTCTATTGTATCAGAGGACAAAGTGGCTAGTCCTTTAATCAATAGGGAAACACTCTCCACAGAAAATAACAATGAAGCTAAACCAGGCAATAAGAAATTGGGAACTGGGGGGAGGGGGAATCCCAGAAAAATGGAGACCAAGAAAACAGATCTAACTGGGATTCTTAGATTTTCTTTGACATTAACACCTACAAAAGCCAAGAATACCAACATCATCTACGAAAACATTTACATTCTATGTGTTTAACAGTATCAGCTGCATGTAATTCCTTGTTTCGAGGGGATGGTTTTTAGAGTAGGTATCCTAGCTCGCACAGAATAGTCAACATGGGACACAAGTGGGCTTTCTGCTTCTGTTAGCAAAAAAAGATTGAATGAGGGATGGGCAATTGGGCAGGGCAAAGCTGCTCTTCTTATATCTTATTAAAATATTCCATTCAAAGAGTCATACATTCCAATTTCTAGTGGTTGCAAATAATGCAATTAGTCTGTTGTGTTCTAACAATAGAAGTTTCCACTCCAGTCCGCAGCTGATGGAGTAACCTGATTGGCCGGCACCTGGGCCAGCTGTGATTGGTCAATTTGTACCGGCGGCTACCTTTAAAAAGGGGCTGCCCCCGGCTGCTCGTTACTTGAGCTTTACCTTGCCAATAAAGAGCTAAATTCACTCCTAATGTATCCTTCCTTTACCCGATCTAACATAGTCAATCAGGTATTATAATCCTGGCCTATTTTACTTATACTTGAATATATGTTTTAATAGTGTGGGTTCCCTTGTATACAATAAAATGTTTTGTTTCAATTGTCAGGGTAACTATTTAAGAGCTGACCAGCTGCTACAATGATGTAATGCTAGGAATGATTCAGCAAGGTTTTTGGGCTGAATTCACTTTAAGAGCCTGTAATAAAAAGAGGCCCTGTTGGGGCGTACCTCTCTCTCCGTGTGTGCTTCCATGCTGTAATTGTTGATTGCTGTTTGTTTGAGGTCTGGCTAAAATATGTGTATGTATATATACTTTGTAGATAAAAACCACTATTTAAATACAAATTTCTGTTTACTGTATTTGCTCCTGCGTATGTGCACATACATTATGTGAGTGTATGTGAAAGCCTTGGTTGATCAAAGTCAATGACTGTGAGCCCAGCGGGTGGCAGCCATGGTGCATGAAAGAGTCTGACAGGAAAAGGAAAGTTTGGTATTTGGGAAATTGAATGTTTAGCTGCGCTACCCAATTGCCAGACCAGACTAGCAATCATTTTGGGAGGGCAGAAATTGATCATGGTTACCAAAAGATCTCCGTCTGGACAGGATTTTCCCAAGCCAGCTACAGTCAAGCTAGTTTGAGTGCAGCTTAAGAGCATAATGCAGATATAACCTTAAAAAAGGAAGAAGAATGGAATAGAGTTAAATGAAGGTAGTCTGATTTTGTGGAGTGAAACTATCAATACATGCAAAGAAGGGAAGATATAGGAGCCTTTTCATAAAGATTCACGATTTCTCTTCCTGAAGTTATTCTTTCATTCTTGTTTCTTTATTTTTCTCCCACATATATTTTCTCTCAAAATCTACCCTTGACTCTATCAAAAATGGCCTCTTATCCTCCTTGTATCCTTCACTAATTCAAACGTTTATCATAAACAATCATGCTTTTAGATCTAAATTCATTCATTTGCAGCATATGTACAGTTTATGAATAGACTTATATTTAAACTCCTATTCAAACAGGTTTTTTTTGTAAACAGATGCTTATTCAACTATCATCTTGCTTTTTCGTTATGTTTTAAATGCTCAATTGCTTTTTTCTGTATTTGCTTGTCTTGCACTGCCTCTACCCAATGATTCATGTCTCCTAGCAAAATACCTTTCTTCACAATCACATTCATTTTGAATATTATACCATTTCCCCTCAAACTCCTTAGCTCTTCCTTTGACATCATTTATTGGACCACAGCATGCAGAAGAACAAGATATAATGATTTTTAACCTAATAGATACAGCATTGGAAATCCAAAACTGTGTTCTACAGAATATCAATATGAGACGTATTAATAAGAAAAGTCAAAAAGGCCCTGATGAAAAGAAGGGAATATCATACTATTTGTAGGTTTTAGAGTAAAAGAACTCGCAGGACTGGCAACATTCACTGAATTATCTGCCTTGTGCTTACAAAGCCTTTAGCCAATCCTCAAAGGCTAAAATATTAAATCATTTCATATGCAACAGAAGTTTCTCAATAGGCCCTTGATAGCTCAATAGGCCCTCATAGCTATCCAAGATATAAATTAAAAGCTTTCACTCTGTTGAACTGTGTCGTTTAAAAAAAAAAGCTTCAAAGGTCACACTTAACTAACTAAAACTGTACTTCTGTAATTTGTTTTTCTATAGTGCCACATAACATGTCAGGATTTGGGAAATAAATTGCTAGTATTTCAAAAATTATGTTTAAGAGTGTCAGGAGCTCCAGTCTCGATGCTGCAATTAATTTCTGCCTAGGAATGCAGACACTCACTCAGAAGCTTAGCCCAAGAATCAAGGGGCAAGTCTTGGCTTATATAAGTAACAAAGAAATGTAATCATGATGAAAATCAGCCTCTATAGTGGATAAGAATCCAGCTTTCTGTCTAGGTGTTGCTCGAGGTTCAATCCTGAGTTTCTTTCTCCCGCCTTTTTGTTATAATGGGCCAGTTGACATAAGCCACATTGACTTGTTGAGGGCATCTGGGCTTGATTTACAAATAGTCCCATTATTCCTTTGTGTTCGTCCTAGTTAGCATTTCTAGGAAAGATTTTTGATAACTGTTTACATTCCTAATATTTCAGTAAAAAAAGAAGTTGTAGTTATATAAAGAAGAAATTGGCTGCCGATTTGCTTCCAGGTGCAATTCAAGGTGCTGGTTGTCACCTTTAAAGCCCTTCATGGTTTGGGACCAGATTATCTCTTGCCGGCCACGTCTCCCGACCCATCAAAGTGGGGAGGTAGGGAATGCTGCGGGTTCCCTCCTCCAAGGGAGATATACCTGGTGGGACCCAGAAGAACGGCCTTCTCCGTGGTGGCTCCCTCTCTCTGGAACATCATTCCCCCGGAGATTAGAACAGCCCCCACTCTAATACTCTTCCGGAAGGTGCTGAAGACCTAGTTCTGCCAGCGGGCCTGAGGAACTTAGAGCAGGATGGAGTCCATTAAATGGCTTGTGTGATCAGCTGTTGCTGGGGCGGGAGGTGGGGGATGATTTTATTATATTAATTTATTTGATTTTTTTAAATTAGTTTCACTGTTTTTAGATGTGGTTTTTATATTCTGTAAGCTGCCTTGAGTCGCCATGGGCAAATAGGCGGCAATATAAATTGAATAAATGGAATTGAATGGAATTCGCCAAAGCAAACCCTAATCCATTAACAAATAAAGACATCAAAATCAATAGTGCCTCGGATATTACTGGAAGCTATGAAACCTAAAGATGAAAGAGACCTTTCAAATCTTAGGATCTGTCACCTTTATCCTGTTTCCATTCTCTCCAGCTTGGAACAGGGAATTGCAGTGACTGAAAATGATGGGCAGATACTATTTCCTTTTGAATGCCCATTCCACATTGTCTCAGGATCTTCCATCATTTGAAGATAATAGCTAATTGATTTCTCAATTAAAAGTATAATAACAACATGAGTTAGAACATTCACTAACCAGCCTGTTGTGCAATCATCTTATATCTTGAAAACTAGCAACTTATTTTTCCCCATCATTGATCTACTCACCGTATAGATTGGAATCCATAATTCTTTAGATTCACAAAATCTAGATAATTTAGGAAATTTGTTTGAAATATTTAGTTTTCAATTTCTTATTACTTCCCTTTGTTCTTTAATTCAAACTTTGTTCTGTTTTAAATTCTGTTGAAAAACTTCAATAAAAATTATTTTTAAAACAGAAGAAATTTGTTTGAAACCAGTAGTATTTTTATCATGCCAACATAAATATGACCAGAATTTATCCCAAAAATACACACATTCTAATTAACGCTTCCTCTAATAACTAATGCAAGAGGCTTTCAGCCAACAAGCTGTGCCTCTAGTTTTGTATTCTCATTGTTTGGCATAAGGACAATTTCTTGGTGCTTTATAACACCAAGAAATGTATTATTGGAGTTACTTGCATTCCATGAATATCTGTGTTATTAGAATGTGAAAAATACTTTATTTAAAATGGGATTCAATTTGGATTTAATTTTTTTTACATCACACTTTCATATAAATAACTTTGTGGTTTCACTATTTTTGGAACAGAAGAAGCTTAGAGAATGACTCAGAATGTTTTTATTCCATCCATCTCTCCTGTTTTCCTGTTATGTATTTATAGTACATAGGCAGAACTAGAATTGATCTTTTTATCTTGGAGTTTTAGTACTGGCTTGGCCTATTGAATGTTAAGAACCAAACTGCTCTGTTGCAAATTAAAGTTATGTAATAGGTAGGTAGGTAGGTAGGTAGGTAGGTAGGTAGGTAGGAAGGAAGGAAGGAAGGAAGGAAGGAAGGAAGGAAGGAAGGAAGGAAGGAAGGAAGGAAGGAAGGAAGGAAGGAAGGAAGGAAGGAAGGAAAATCAATGGCAGTAGTATATGAACATTAATGCAATGTATAAGAATCTTCCATCAGTGTAGGTTTGTTTACAGTGATAGCATTCTGGGCATTTGAAGGGACTCTTTAACTATTCAATGCTCAATTCTGCCATTTTGGAACAAGGATTCCAACCTTAGGGAAATTGACAATGTTTCAATTTTCAAGGAAAGTCGGGAGTGGCCCCATCTTGTTATTTGGAACACTGATCACAGTAATTAGAGCAAAATTGGCGAGGTTGGAAAATTTGTAACAGCTGCAGCGAACTTTCAGACAAGCTAGTAATTATGAAAATAGTTCTGTTTCAAAAGGCCATGCATTTCAGGGCAGAATTTTGACTCAAACATAAAAAAAAACTAAAATGGTTTTCATTCTCTCAGGCTAGAAGGGTGTCAGGAAAGATCAGTGATGGTTAATCTTTTCGGGGTTAGCCGAAGCGTGCACGAACCCCCAAAGGGCAATACATGCATGGGCCCCCACATGCACCCCAATCCTATGAATGCATGCACTCTGCCACTCCGTGCATACCTGTATGGTCCCAGCATGCACCCCCCATGCATGCACGCACCTCCCACACAACACCTAACCCCTGCGCATGCATGGCAGAGGCCCGACAATCAGCTGGCTGGCGGGAGGCACACACGCATGCATGCTGGAGCTGAACTGGGGCGACGGCTCATGGCCCCACAGAGAGGGCGCTGCATGCCACCTGTGGCACACTTGGGGATAGGTCTTCATTTTCTCATCACAAGCCATTGTCCAAAATCTTGGCTTCCAAATGTAATTCCAGTTCCCAAGTATTCATGCAAATAAAGACCTAACACTATTTTATAATGAGCATGTTAGGCTAATCCTCTATTATAAAGAAATGTTGTCAGATTTTTTTAAAAAAAAGTTTTACATACAACTCACCAAATTCCCATCTGCAAAGTAATATATCATATTCATTCTACCTAGCACCATCTGGTGCCCTGAGAGCTTTCTCTAGGTATAAAATTATTTGAACTCAAACACATTGTAACAAGTGTGAGACAATATCTTAGATTACAGAAAACTAGAAGGTGGAAGAGAGAAATGCACCACAAAATGAAATCATGGAAAAAGAATTCAGTCCAGCTCAGGTATTTAGATTTGGGGGGGGGGGGGGGGGAATGGGTCAACCCAACTCAGCACATCTATGTAGGCATAGGTCATCATCTGCAGGGTACAAGTAAACTGTTAGCAAGGTTCTCTAATCACTATTTGTTATTTCCAGCATGCAATGACTTATTTTAATTACATAAAGTATCACCATCCTGTAAAGGTCTTAAATATTTTTGAGAGATACAACATGTAAAAGCCTGCTAACTAGCTGGTACAACTTTAAGAGGGGGTAAAAACAATGGTCTAGCATTTGCAAACGAATTGCATTGCATTCTATTTAGTTACTGTTTAGTTACTAAAAGGAAATGCAACCATAAGTAGACCTGTAAAGATTTTAATCCACATCTTATCTTTCACTTCTGTATGAAAAAGGCAGCAAAATCAAAGTTAAGGGCATTTCTGCACTGCCCCTATAATCTGCTCCTATGCTCCCACTAACTTACGGTAACTCTAAAGCAGTTTAAAGAAAATCCAATCCAAAACAAGATACTTGCAAGGTATTCAGTCAAGCCCAACAGGCTCCTGGGCCCACACACTGAACAATTCCACTGCTGCCATGGATCTTACTAGCCATACGTATTTTTGTATATGCAAAATATATATGTATTTGTGTATATACATATATACAAATATTTGTGTGTGTGTGTGTGCATGTTTGTATATACACACACGCATATGCAAATACACAGCCACACAATGTGTATGTGTGTGTAGCAATAGCACTTAGACTTAGCTACCACTTCATAGTGCTTTACAGCCCTCTCTAAGGGTTTATAGCAGGCGTGTCAAACTCAAGGCCTGGCAATTATTCTGTTCTTGAGAAGCTGACTAGAACAGGGACTACGCATTTTGCTGGCCATTTCAGCTTGAAAGAGTGCCTGAGACTAGCCTTTTCTTTTCAGTGAAAACTGGGAAGCTGGGCGTTAAGGGCAGTAGCTGCCTTTTCTCCCATGATGGGTGTCTCTGCCTAACGCATTGTCTCACCACTGAATTGCATTTTGTTAAGATAGGATTCAGTGCTGAGGACTCCATTGAGGATTGAGTGTGCTTGGTCAGCCGGTTGCAAATCCATCGAGTGGTGATGCTGTCTCTCCCACATTGTTCCATCTTACCAAGAAAATAGATTGAGGTCTACTTCGTCAAATAGAATAATAAGAGTTGGAAGGGATCTTGGAGGTCTTCTAGTCCAACCCCCTGCTTAGGCAGAAAACCCTATACCATTTCATACAAATGGTTATCCAATCTCTTCTTTAAAACTTCCAGTGTTGGAGCATTCACAACTTCTGGAGGCAAGTTGTTCCATTGATTAATTGTTCTAACTGTCAGGAAATTTCTCCATAGTTCTAAGTTGCTTCTCTCCTTGATTAGTTTCTACCCATTGCTTTTTGTCCTGCCCTCAGGTGATTTGGAGAATAGCTTGACTCCCTCTTCTTTGTGGCAGCCCCTGAGATATGGGAAGACTGCTATCATGTCTTCCCGAGTCTGTCTTCTTTTCATCAAACTAGACATACCCAGTTCCAGCAACCGTTCTTTATATGTTTTAGTGTCCAGTCTCCTAATCATCTTTGATGCTCTTCTCTGAACTTTTTCCAGAGTTTCCACATCTTTTTTACATCATGGCAACCAAAACTGGATGCAGTATTCCAAGTGTGGCCTTACCAAGACATTATAAAGTGACATTAACACTTCACGTAATCTTGATTCTATCCCTCTGTTTATGCAGCCTGGAACTGTGTTGGATTTTTTAGCAGCTACCTCATACTGCTGGGTTATATTTAAATGATTGTCCACTAGGGCTCCAAGATCCCTCTCACAGTTATTACTATTGAGCAAGGTATCACATATACTGTACCTATGCAAAATGTTTTACTGAAAGTCAAGTATACTATGTCCACAGCATTCTTGACTTTCACTCTCTATTTTTCATGGGCTTGCAGTGGAGCAAAAGAGCAGGAAAGCACCACTATGCGAGCAGAGTCTTGATATATTTCTGCATTCATGTCTAGTAGTTCTACCAAGAACAAGACTTTACTCTGTATACACTCAATACTGCTAGTGGTGCAGTATGAAGCATGAAATATTAGTGAATCATTTTCCAGCTCTGCATTTTGTAATTAAAATGAGAATAGTGATTATACTGCAGTCATTTGATGTCCTAGTTGGATATCTCATTTTGCTTTCCAAAGATAGCGAATGGCTGGGCTTGCCATTTTTTCCGCTATACTGACAGCATCTCTGGCAATACTGTTAACTAAGAAAAGATAGAAATGGCATTCTTACAAGAAATACATTTAAAGAAGACTGGTGGTATCTTGGGGAAAAAATGAAACAGATTTTGTTTAAAATCTTATATCAATAATATCTCACTCCCTTTTTTTTTTTAAAGATGTATCAACCAGAAACATAAAAAAATAGCATAGACATTTTGAAATTATGCAAAATTGAGATGTATGTGTAGCATTTCACAGCAAAGACAAAATGGAATTTGAAATCATTCTTGCTAATTAATTACCTAATGTTATATAAGAGTATTTACTATAGAAAAACTTTTAAAAGCTGTTCTCAGAGGGGAAAAAATATTTTCTTTATTTATTCTTCCAGGATAGGAGATATATTGATGCAAATGCACATTATATGGATATATTTATTAAAGCATGACAATATTTTGGAATGAGTAATCTCAAGGTCGGTGTCACTCCGATTCTTTTATTAGTGTGAAATAAATGTTGTTAGCTTCTTTACCCTAAATGCCTCATAGTTGTTCAGTTTGAGTTAGATAACACATTACTAATGCCCTTTGGAACGACCTACCCCCTGAACTCCGGACCATCACCGACCTCCGCCTCTTCCGCCAATGTCTAAAGACATACTTTTTTCATCAAGCCGGCCTAGCCTAATCTCCCATGGGGACTTTTAGAAAAGTTTTAAATTGGGTTTTTAATAATTGTTTTTAGCATAGGATCGGGATTATTTAATATATATTTTAAATTATTTATCTATTTTCTATTTTGTATATCTTTTAAATCTCCTGTGCGCCGCCCTGGGTCCTCTGCGGAGAAGGGCGGGATATAAATGTAATAAAATAAATAATGAGAATTTGATACATGTACAAAAGAAGATACAGTATATAGATAGGAAAGGCAATTTAAAAATCACAGAAAGTTACTGTTTCACAGAAACTATTTTTCTTCATTAGAAAGTACTCACATGTTTTGAAATCTTTTTTTAAATAAAAAAATATCTCTGTGTCAGTCTTGACTCCAGGGGAGAAGTCCATGCAGTTTTCTTGGCAATAATTAAAGATGTATTTTCTCCTTGCATTCTTCTTGAGGCTGAAACAGAGTGGCTAAATCAAAGGTACCCAGCTCTGTCTCTAAGGGAGGTTTAGAACTCATTGCCTCCTGGTTTCTACCTCAGTGCCTTTAAACATTACACCACACTGGCTCTTTTCATACTCTTGGGCTGTAAATAAAAAGATGTTCCATTGAGGATAGGCTATCAAAAGCCAATAATACAACACTGAAGTGCCTTCAAGGTTGTATGCCAAATTTCTCAGAAGATGAAGATTCTGTTCAATTGATAAGCCGTTATCACAGAATTCCAGCGACTGCTGTGTTTCAAATATAAATGCTCTTTATGCTACCAGTTGTCAATGTTCAAATTTCTTTTAACATCTAACACCTGCACATTTTACCTAAAAGGCTAGAAGTCGGCTTTTTTCTTTCAGCTGGGAGGCCTGATTTCCTTCTGTTTCTTATTTGGGTGACAACATTCTAATCTAGTAGCAAGCTGTTGCTTTTTCGCTGGGTAAAAAAAATAACCATGCCGAGTACAAGCACTTCTTCCTTCTACATTTTTTTTTTCATTCTGTCAAAAATCATTCTCTCTCAGTGACTATAATCACTCTATGCTCCTGGAATGTGAAGCGCTACCAGGCTTGGGATCAGTACTGTTGTCTCTTTGTCAGATTCTGGTGACATAATGCTTACTGTATTGAAACACAGACTGAACTCTAAGCGAATATGTATCATGGATATTATCTTGCTTCTTCTTAGGAAGAGGTAGGTTTTATATTTTATACAACAGAGAAGTGAGCATGTTCCAATTACTGCTTCCAACCGAAGACTATTCAGTTACCAAAGCAAAGGGAGAGGGGTGCACATCTTCATTCTCCTATCTCTACAGCTAGAACAATCACCCTCAAGCTATCAATGCTTAATTTAAAGCTACTGCATTAAATATCCTTTCCTCATGTTTTGGGACACAATGTTCAAAATGTATTTTAAAAAGAGGGAACTGGGGAAAAAGATGCAAACCAATATGTGTAAGGCAAAAAAGAAAAAAACCCAAGTCTTATGAAATCATTTTCAAGTAACAAATTTTATTAAAAACCATTAAAAATTATTTTTTTAAAAAAAATGTTAGTCAGAAAAGATGCTATCAAACTTGTTCTTTTGCATCCTACCTTGACTAACATGGCTCTCATCCTAAAATATATGCAAGGGTACCATATTTTCACAGGGCCACTAAAAGTCAACACATAGCAATTAGATGAAAGCACCCAAGCATATATAACAAATTAAAAAGATTATTAGGCATTTTTATATATACACCAGTGGTGGGTTACAGCAGAGACTAATGTTGGTTCACTCAGGTTCGCTATGCACGCATGCGCATTACAACTAAAACTGCTCTGCGCATGCACAGAAGCAAAAAACAAGATGGCGGCACCTGTGGCGCCACCAGAAAAAACGGTTTGGAGACATGGCAGGCCTAGATTGTTGCTGGTTCCAGCAACCCAGGCCACCAAGCTACTACCGGTTCAGCCGAACAGGTCCGAACGGGTAGGAACCCTACACTGATATACACACTGAGACACATGCAGCAATATATAGTGTGTGTGATGGATGATATATAAATGTGATGACTAAACTAAACACATATCTACATACGTACCTACTTTGTCTAATAATGCAGTTATGTGGGAGTAAAGAAACTTACTGGTTTCAGAAACAGATAAATGTATGAATTTGTTCATAATTTAATACTATTCATAGTAAAGTGGGGAAACAAATAATCACCACAATTCAAAAGAGCAGGTGTCAAAGTGGCGGCCAGATGCATCATGTCCTGGCCACACCCATGTCACCTTCGCAAAGGGAAAAAATGTCGCAAAACATCACATGATGGCAACGTGACACCCCGAGTTTTACACAATGCAAAGTTAAGGCAATGTGTACTGAGCAAATATGTGTAGGCGATGCAAGGAAATAACTGCAAGTTACTTGCTCCATTTGCTTTGCAAGAATAATACTCATAATCATCACCATCATTATTATCATCCTCCTTGTATCTCATTAAAGTAGGGTCTAGAAAAAATTCAGAATCAAGACAATCGTCTAACTGTCTTGATGATATGGAAATCCAGAAAAAGCACTCCCAAACCTATTACTATCATCTTAAGTGTATTAATCTGAATTGGGGGAAAGGAGCAAAGGTGAACCTCCCATATGGTCTGCAATTTGGTCATTCTTTTGGTAATGTTTATCGGTGCAGGAGGGAAATGGAGTACTACTATGAACACGCCTGCTTAATTTCACTTATGCATGTTTTTTTTTAAATAAACATTATAACAAAATATAAATTAAAGAAAAAGAAAAAGAAAAGGGGAAAAAAAGAAAAAAATTCACTTATGCATGAACAGCATATTTCCTGCTAAAAATGAACAGGTTTGTGTCAGGCACGAGAAATCACGAGGCTGTGAGGCAGGGCAGTTCAAAAGAATTCAGGTTTATTTACACTAACTCTTTCTACAAGAATCTGAATGGCTAATGGTCAAAGCAAACTGGCGATAGATAAGAGTGAATGGAATTCAAGGAGAGCTGGAGCTAGATCTCTTGGGGACGTGAAGGGACTCAAATCTGATAACACACTTGACCCCTCCCTCAGTCTCAGCTTGGTTGTCTCCTACAGTTTGTCTGGTAATTAGAAAACAAGATAAGGGATTGCAACAGGCCCCAGCAAATCTAGCTGATGTCTCCTTGCCCACTTGCCTGTGGACTTCCTCCCTGCAGTCTCAAGGTATAACTAATCCCTGCCCTGAAACTTCCCAAATGGACTTGGTGGAGAGGAGTCAACAGCAGTTCCAGCCTCAGTACTGGGGCCAGTAAAAGACAGGCTGTGGAGGCAGCACTTTTTTCCCAGCTGAGCTTGAGAAGAAAATGTGTTAACCTGGCTGGGTGCTTTGCCTAGAAATTTCCTGTCTGAAATTGGGATTTACTCAAGTGCACCACTTGGCAAGATTTACTCTTTAAAAGTTTGCACTATAAAGCCAGCTACAGTGCATCATTCTTTGAGAGAAATTCCCACATGACAATTCTCATAGCCAAATTAAAAACTCGATTTTTCAGAAGTTGATGCGTCTCACAGGGTCATTTGCAATCCCTGCTCCAAAGTCGTCACCCGCCCCCCGTGCTCTCCCCCTCCCCCCAGTTTATAAGTTTAGGTTTGGTTCCATTTTTTTGAAAGTTGCCATAAGCTAAACATAATTTTCTTAGAGATTTAATAGCAGGTACATCAATGTGGGAAGAGAATCTTCTCAGGACTGTGAAACTGTAGTGAAGGGGGTTGGCACTATGGCTTGCCTAACTTTGTTCTCATGAAAAATGTTATGCTCTAGGGGACAAATAAAAAATTTGGCAATAAAATAACTGCATAATGAATATACCCCTCATTCGAGCATTGCAGAGCAATCTAATTTCCTATTTTCCATGCTGTTGCAAATACCCTAAAGTAGGGGTGGGTGAGAATGGCAACCTTTATGAACTGTAGACTTCAATTCCCAGAATTCCTGAGCCACCCATAAGCCACAGATTGTGAACTTGTCATAATTACCCACCCCTGCAGAAAGGTAGGAGACATAGTCATGGTCTCCTGACTTTAAATCTAGTTTCATCTTCAAATGCTTCTCTACTAATTGTTTTTCATCTCTATTTCCTTTCCAGATCCCTTTATCTATGAATATGTCTACATTTCTTGCATATGACCAGCCTACAATAAGTTACTGTGGTGTACATCATGAACTTCTTGGTCATAAGTCCTATGACTCAAGTGCACAGGAAGAAACAATGGAGACACCATTAGAGACTGACCTGGATCTGAGCACAATCACAAGAGCAGCACGAAATCAGTGATCACACTCAGCTGACTTATGTGGTCAGAAAGATACCCAGAATCATCACCATTTTTTAAAAAATTTGTCATGAAGAATTAAATCAGTATTTCTCCAGGGATGGATTGAAAACTCCCCATTCTGTTTAAAAAGTTACCATTCAAATACAGATTGTTTCAAGTCTACGATTTGTAATTAGCTAAGTTGTGCAGTCTTTTTTTTTTTACTTAAAAATGAAGTATGATCCTTAAAATAAATCTTGTTGGTTTTTTTTCAAAACTCATCCTACCTATCTGTAAAAAGGAGAAAAAAACTGTACAGAGCTGATGTATTTTTTCATATTGTAAAGTTTCAATATACTGAAATGTACTGGAATGTACAGGACCATGCTTTATTTTATTTTACAATTTTCAGTCTTTAAAATTTTAAATTAACAAAGCTTGTGTTATATTCAGAGTTTCTCAGATTTGTAGAAACTGGTTCCTTCTGCATCTACGCCCTCAAAACAAAAGCACCCTTAAAATTCTGCACTGTGCAAATTAGGCACAGACACTCTCATACAACACAATTCTTTCAACATGTTTTGGAAATAATTTATTAACCAAATTAGAGTTGGATTATTCAAACACTTGTAGACATAGTCTTCAGAAGGGGAAGGCAAGGGGAAGGGAGCTACTAAAAGAAAAAAATGTTTTTTAACAGTTCTCCAAATTAACTCTAGCCTTGGATTACATATTGCTTTCTCAAGCAATAAAATTTAATGATAAAGAGGGATATTTTAACAACACTTTTCTGAATAAACGGCTCATTCTTTTATTCTTTCATAACACCAATACCATAATGGAATGGACTAAAGTGGGGGGGGGGAGGGAAACCACCGCTGAAGACAAAGACAGTAACCATAGCAACGAAGTTTCATTAACTGGAAAAAACAAAAACATTTGGAAGGGTTGACCTGGATATGGTTTTCTTTAGTCACATTCTAAAGCGAAGTGACAGACACAACAGGTAAATAACATGACAATCAGCCATTACGATTAAACATGTTGTAGTAACATATATTGTCTGCAGGTATGTTTTAGGGTTGTTTTAGCCTTGCCTAAAATAGGCATAGGCCAATATGCACATATCCAAGATTTTCCAAAAGAAGGAGGGAGGGAGAGAGGGAGGGCGGGATATTTCAATATATAGTATATGAAAAACTGATTTCTAAGAGATGAACTCCAAAGAGACTGACACACGTGCCTTGCACAAGAGGGATAAAGTGTAGAACTAACCACACATTTCAGGTTTGTTTTGCACTTACACTGACATGCTCATTACCTGAAAGGTAAGGAAGCCATTTTCTAAGTGTTCCATGGTGGGAATAAATCGTGATTTATTTTTACACAAATACCCCAAAACATCATTTCCAGGGTCATTCTAAAGCTCACTTAGCCAGGGCGCTTCTGCCATAAGACAGGCACACGTTCCTTTAGATCTGCGAAGGGTGAGCATAAACATTCCCCCCTTTAAATGGGAAGGGTCGTTTTAATTGGAGACTTCAGGTTTATGCGTGTAGCCCCTGAATCATTTCATTAACTTTAAATCATTTTATCATCTATTGTTTCGCATAATGTGTCCAGTAGACCCCCCACCCCGAATTAGGGTCTTTTTTGGTATTATTTTTGTTATTACATCTCCATTTTTTGTCAAAGCTGACAGGGAGTAAAGTCAAAGAATATCTTCTCTGTGTCTATCTATTACTACTTTAAGAAGAAAGTAGTATAGGGAGTCTTCAACCTATCACCAGTGGTGGTACTCAGCCGGTTCGGACTGGTTCAGGCGAACCAGTAGTGATGACCTGTGGGTGAGTGGGGCAGCCACCCACCCACCCCAACTCTATGCCATCCTATTTAGCCATGTTTTCTAAGCTGTGTGCATGTGTACAAGCCCCGCACGTGAGCAAAGCGCATGAGTGAAAGGCGCACACGCTCACAGTTTCGGTGCACAGCAAACTGGTGGTAAACTTATGTGAAACCCCCCTATACTGATCATCATTCATTTAAAAGTCATTCAAAGTTATATCAACACTGGGAAATGTGACTTGCAACTGGTCCTAGCACTTACAATCCTTGTGACATCTCTGCAGTCACAAGATCAAAATCTGGACATGTGACAACTGGCATATTTTTATAATGGTTGCAGTGTCCTAAGGTCGCATGATCACCATTTGCAATCTTCCCACGGACCTTCTGAAAAGTCAGGGAGGGAAGCCAGACACACTTAACAATCACAATTCACTTAATGATCGCAGTGATTTGATGGCTCTGGCAAAAAAGGTCATTAAAAATGGGCACGACTTAACAACCACATTACTTCACAACAAACGTTCTGGTCCCAATTGTGGTCATAAATCAAAGATTATCTATACTGAATGTCAATCTTATATTCATGAATTTATGTGCAGAATTAAAATATTCTCCTATGTGGGAATAATGAAAGCGTTAAAAATTAGAAGTTGTAAACACCAATGAATTATTTTTTTAAATCATTTTTGCATAGCAGATCAAATAGGAGAGGTATAAAGTGTCTACCCCAAAAAATTATTCATGAATTCCAGTGGATTTCACACGCAATTTGATTAGTTGCGAGTGATTAATAAGCTTTAAAACTATTAATAATACTGTTTTTTGAAACACTTATTACAGCACTATCACTTTACATCATAAAACAGAAGCTGTATCTTATGGTGATCTCATTAAGGAAAAAAGATTCAAGGATTCTTGAATTTTCCAAACAAGAGGGACAAAATTTCATATAATAGTAACAATCCTTTTTTTTATAAAGATAAATTTAACCACAAATCTATTTTTCTCAATATTTCTTCCAAGTATTTTACAATGGCTTCATCAATAAAATTAAGAAACATGCATTCAATCCTTTGTATAAAGCAACTCTTATTGGGGGGGGGGGGGGATCTTCAGAATATTGTTAAAAGAAATGCAAGCCTACAAAAATGTCAAAAGAGAATACATTGTATTATTTATTTAACATCCTAGATTTTTGTAACATATTTTGCATAAATTATTTGCTATTCAAAATACTTTATTTGTCATTTTTAAGACTCATCTTAACTTCATTTCTTCAGTTTCTAATTTCTCCAGGCATTGTCACGTACAATCCTTGGAATTCTTTCTGGCCACTACTAGAAATTGGGGGCACAGTTAAGGGGTTGGTATTCACTTACTTTCCCTACCGGTTCACAAATGTAAGCATGTACGCATACACGGCCTTCCATGCATGCACGTTTATCGTGGGCACAACTTGCATACATGTGCATGGCTTTAAAACATGCCTAAATAGGATGGCATAGAGCCGGGGCAGGTGGGCAGGCCCACCTGTGATTTCCACTACCAGTTCGGGCAACCAGTTCGAACCAGCTGAATACCACCACTGGCACAGTTCCTATCAACTAATGTCAGGAAGGTTAGGAAAACAAGGAAGTATTTACTAGGAGAGGTGTGGAAGATTGTTGAAAAGAAAGAGGCCAGCTGCTACAAAAAAGAAACTCTCCTCACTTTTCTTCATTGAGGACTCCAGGAAAAAATCTATGTGATCAGTAGAAGTGGTATTCAGCCGGTTCAGACCGGTTCAGATGTACCAGTAGTGGAAATTTTGAGTAGTTTGGAGAACCAGCAAATGCCATCTACAGCTGGCTCTGCCCTCCCGCTCCCACTGTTCCCTGTCCTATATTCTCTTGGTTTTTAGCTCAGCTAATTCGCATGGCACAGCGGATTGCCATGCCTCAGCTGAGCTAAGAAACAGCTCAACTCACCAGCGCTGATAGCGAGGTCTGTCTCTGAGTGATGCACGCACGCAAAATGCTCTCTCATAGAACCCGTAGAAAAATATTTGAAATCCCACCACTGGTGATCAGTAAGAAACAACAATTTGATGGCCCATACTTAATCACAAGGAGAATATTGTTCCACATAATATTGTTCCATCCATCACTGGAAGGTTTTAAGAAGAAAGTGGATAGCCATTTGTCCTGAATGATATACAGTAGAGTCTCCTGCTTGAGCAAGGGTTGGATAGAAGACCTCCAAGTTGCCTTCCAACTTTTTATTCTATTATTTCTGTCTAAAATTTTCAATGTTTATTAACTTTTTTGGCCGCAGCATATAGATATCACTACTTATATTAGCACTTTTAGCATTTAGACTTCTATACAGCTTCATAGTACTTTTACAGCCGTCTCTAAGTGGTTTACAGAATCAGCATATTGCCTCCAACAATCTGGGTCCTCAGAATTGCAGATGCTACTGCATGGGTTTCTGTGCACACATAGCTTGGCAAGATAAACCAAGGCCCTTGCAAGAATACAGCAGGGGGAAAAAGCCAATGCATCACAGTTGTACTTAGAAAAATAGACTCCTAAATCTATCTGGTCTTTGATCAAATAAATGTGTGGCTTGCATGTAAGAAGCAACAGTGAAGAGCAGGTGGTTACTGCCCTTTCAGTTCAGATTTGCTCTCATGTTTTTTTCATTTTCAGCCTAAAATGCAAAGGGGAGCCTGAGCATCTACTGTATAGTTATGGTGCTTTTCATTCGTAATGTGACATCTGCTTTCATTGAATGCTGCGCCACAGGCACAGAAATAGAAGCACAGATCACTCTACTCCAATATACTGTGTGTGTGTGTGTGTGTGTGTGTGTGTGTGTGTGTGTGTGTGTGTGTGTGTGTGTAGAAAATAGATAAGGAAAAATGCAGGAATAGAATAAAATACTTAAGAATGCTTAATGCTTCATTCATCAAACATATGCCTTTAAGTACATTTGTTTTCACAAGTCATTATATGTTGGCTACATAAAATTTTCAAAAACTGTAGAGCAGTATGTTTCAAACTGGGCAACTCTGGGTTGCTTAAGACTTTAAGATTTTAATTCCCAGAATTTCCCAACCAGCAAACTTGCCTAAAACACGGATGTCAAGAAAATATTATTTTATGGCTCAAAACCAAGTGGGGAAAATTTGTCCTCTTTTTCAAGCTGCATTTATATGGAATATAAATTAAGAAAGAGTGCAAAGTAAAAATAAAAATATAATTGAATTTATTTACATATAAAACATATTTTTATTATACAACTTTCCATATAGGATAGCTAAGCCCCTAAGAAAGTGTTTGACAACTTTAGCAACATTAAGGTGTGCGGACTTCAACAAGTTGAAGTCCCCAAATTTTAGCATTGAGAAACACTGCAGTAAAAGTCAGAATTAAACATCTAAACTATCTGGATAAATTGGATAAATGGGCAGAAAATAATAGATTGAAATTTAACAGCCAAGTTCTTCACTTAGAACAAAACGATATACAAGAATAGGATGGATATAGGATGAGAGGGGAAAAGTTTGCAAAAAGTGATCACATGACCACAGAACATTACAACCGTCATAAATATGAATCACTTGCCAAGTGGCTGAATTTTGATCACGTGACCATGGAGATGTTGCAATGGTCATAAGTGTTGGGAAATAATCATAAGTCGCCTTTTCTAGTGCCCTTGTAACTTTCAATGGTCATTAAATGAATGGTTGTAAAGTGAGGACTACCTGTAGCTATATTTTAATGCTATTCCGCTTTAGTCAAGAGCTTACCTGAAGCAAATAATGGGCCTAGTTCTGGGGACCATATTTTAACAAGGATTTGGAGATACTGAAACAGTGTCAGAAGACAAGCACTATCAAGAAAGACAGAAGGATTCGATATATTTAGCCTTAAAACTGTGAATTGAGCAGAAATACAGCTGTCCATTATATGAAAAGTTTCACAGCTTGTTCTCTTTCATTTTAGAATGCAG
The DNA here is from genome assembly GCA_039707465.1 of Rhabdophis nuchalis. Lineage (NCBI taxonomy): Eukaryota > Metazoa > Chordata > Lepidosauria > Squamata > Natricidae > Rhabdophis > Rhabdophis nuchalis. Next base: position 93,214,678 of record CM077645.1, on the reverse strand, counting down.
GATACATAAAAATGAAGTTAAGTTACAGAAAAACAGATTCTAACTACTGTGTTTCCCCGAAAATATAACAGGGTCTTATTTTCTTTTGACCTCCGAAATAAGTGCTTATTTTTGGGGAGGTCTTATTATTTTTGAGGTGCAAGAGGCAGCAAGCATGGCCACCTCATGGCTGCTCCTGTGTTGCAGTATTTTGGGAGAGGGTTTTTTGGGGGGGAGGGCTTATTTTAGTGGATGGCTCAAAAGCTCGATTGAGCTTATTATTCAGGGAGGTCTTATTTTCAGGGAAACAGGGTAAATGGCAGAAAAAGCTTCTAGTGTGCTTTTTGAAAATACTACAACAACAAGAAATAAAGAAGTATAACAACAACAACAAATATGTGTGCTATATTTATGTATGAGTTTCTAAGATACCTTTTTCATTCAGCCCTAAAACCTCTGGAAAAGTATTACAGATACACATGCATTGTACATTAGCTCAATGTATCCCTCTAAGTTCCTTGTGAAAGAAGTGGCTAAAAACATACATTTGAAAATGTGCATGCATGTTATTACAGGAAGCCATAAAAATCTCATTGAGTAGGTTCTCAAGTACAGTAGTCTCATCCTTCCTTTATTGATCAAAGAAAGGTTGCTAGGTAACTCCTCAAGGCTTTCCTCTGGGCTCCAAATTCAGGGAATAAAAAACACTTGCAATAACATTTATTTATTTTCTTTTTGCTCATCCAAAATTCCTTTCCTTCATTTCCAAAGTGGATGAATAAGTCTACCTGATCAGAAGGAAGCATCAGAAGAAGTACAGAGCAGTGATGTGCTTCTGAAACTTATGGAAGTAGTCCAGCATTTTATAATACCTCCTATTAGAAATGAATCCTATTAGAAAATGAAGGGAGGGGCCCTGCTCCAGGATGAAGACCCTGAGAAGAGAGAGTGGGGAAGAAGTGGAGCACTAACCTCTGCTGCCTCAGGTGTCCCAGGACATGGTTGCCCTCCGCCTGGCCCAGGAGAAGGTCCTGAAGTGGCAGTTGGAGGAGGAGCAGAAACTCAAGCAGCAGGAGCAACAGGCTGGCCTGGCTGGCCCCCCTCCCCCTGCTGAGGAATTGGTGAACCTCCCGGAAGACATGCCCAAAGCCAAGACCCCCACCATCTTCATCAGCATGCAGGAGGAGGAGGAGAGTTTTGGGGAGGAGAGCTCTCTGCTGGATTCCAGCTTAGGAGGACTCTGGCCAGGGGTGGGTTCCGAATTCTTTTACTGCTAGTTCGCTCAGGGATACGCTTCAAGCATGCTTGATGTGCGCTACATGCACATGTGCAGAAGCAAAAAAACAAGATGGCGCCACTTATGACGCTGCTAATAGAACCAGTTCTGGCACGTACATAGCCGAGTTACTACCTATTCGGCCAAACCAGGTCTAACCAGGAGGAATCCTGGCCCACCAAGGAGCTGCTTAGCAAGGAAGGGGGCAGTGGCAGCAGCATTAGCTCAAATGAAGGGTCCTCCAGCAAGACCCCTGCCCCAGCCCAGCCCACCCCTGCCCCCTAAGAACCAACCAAGGGCAGGCAAACAGCAGAGGCTGGCTCAGCCGGCCCTTCAGAGGAGCCTTCGGCAGCACTGGCAGTGCCATCCAAGTCTGGCACTAAGGAAGAGAAGAAGATGGAGAGCTGATGGGGTGTGTGTGAATGACTGGGTCGGAGTGGGAGAACAGGAAATAAGGGTCTCTGCCTTCTCAATAAATTATCTCAGCTATCCAAAGAAAGAAAGAAAAAATGAATCCATGTGGGGGTTGAACGCATTTGTGTGCATCTAATGCTGTGGCCTAGAGGTGGAGCTCTTGCCTCACAAACAGGAGGTTGTGAGTTCAATCCTAGGTAGAGGCAGATGTAGGGATCCTGCTTGGGCAGGGGGTTGGATTAGATGACCTGCAAGGTCCCTTCCAACTCTGTTAATGGGGTCATTTTACTGCATGTCAATGTTTCCTAACCTCAGCAACTTAACCTCTAAAGTTCAACTCTCAGCATGTGGCTGAGAGTTGGGCATCCTAAAGCTGCTGGAGCCGAGCAAGTTAGTTACAAATGAATACCGTACCTGAGAAATGTTTTGTAGCTATGAAATGAATACCATAATCATCACCCTTGTGGGTGAAGACTTTTAGGCCACAGTGAAATTTAAGGCTCAAGACATAACAAATCAGGGGGTTGAAACAAGCTGTTTCAGTGTCAAATGAAAGGTCAGACCATTGTTAGTAAGGTTATTCCAACATAAGGACACTTCCAGACAGGTCAGAGAAGAGCAGGACATTTTGGGATCAGGATTTTTCAAGTACAAAATAATTGGCACATTTCCACCTACAAAACCACTAATGTTGAGCTTCGTAAATTGCTCCCTTGAACCTCTTTGCAATCCAAATCAAGGACTTTATCACATAGAGGAATTTTATGAACTATGGAGGGGCATGCAGACTGCTTACTTTTTTTAAACGTCCAAATACTATAGAAATCTCTAGAACCATAAAGCCTTTCAAAATAGCCATCAGATCATTAGTATTTCTTATACAGTAATTAACACATTCTGCAAAGGGGTTCTACTCCCCCTCCCCACCTGATAAGAACTCTGTTCCTGAGGCTTCCGGTTCCGGCTCCTGCGGCGACGGGCGAGCCTAGCGCTCGCTCGCCGCTTTGTTTCTTCTTCTGCCCCCCAACGGGGGCGAGACTCCTCTTTTTTGAGGGTCTCCCGTAGGGCCGGCTCGTCGGGGGGCGCGCCCCCCACGGCGGTGGAGGAAGCGGCTCCCGGCGCGGCTCAGGTGAGGGAGAACATGCTAGCGGGGGGTTCTCCCTTCACCTAAGGAAGACGGCGCCATTTACAGCAATGAGGAGGGCTGATCGTCTCAGTCGGAAGGGCTCCCGAGGCTTCAGCTGCGAGGAGAGAGTGAGTTTCTAAAAAAACCTTTTTTTACCTTGCTGCCAGCCAGGCTGAACGGACTGGGAGGGGGGTGTTTATTTTTTAAAAAAAAACCCCTCGGATTTAAGCGGCGCGTTAAAATGGCTTCTCTGCAAAGAGAAAGCGGAAAACTTTCACTCCGGACGGTTTCTAACAAAGGAAAGTGGATTGTGACTTTTTGCAACATTGTTTCTGGGTCTGGCTGAGCTTAAAAAAATTCTTATTTTGCTACTCTCTCCCTCTGGCTGAGATGAGCGGTGGAAGTGGATTCCTTTTGTCCCTGCCTGACTATTTCAACTAAGGAAAATTTCCAGCGTCTCTTTGAAAGCAGGACTCTCTCTGGATTTTTGAAAAAAAAATTTCTTTTGATGGATTTGTGACTTCTTCTCTGGAATACCTTCGCTATTACTATTTGGGAAATTGTGTCTCTTTTGGTTTCTGAATTGTTTGCAACTTCACAGCCCTGAACTGAACTGAGCTCCTGGTTTGCCCCACCAGCCCCACCCGGAAAACGCCATCTTGGTGGCAGTGACTCTAACTTTTAACCATGGCACAAGAAGCAGCACTTGTAAATTTGGAACAAAGGATGGCTTCTCTTGAAACTTCTATACTAACTTTGATATCAGAAATAAAGGCCCAGAGGGCTGAAAATATTATTTTCAAGAAGGAGCTGTTGGATACAAGAAGACAAGTGCTGGATAACACACAGAAGAATAAAGAACTGGAAGGGGGGTTGGAGGGGGCCAAGGGGGAAATTAAAAATGTTACCAAGGAGGTTGTGGAAATAAATGGGCATGTGTCTAGGATGGATATGGAAAGAATGACATACTTTTTGAGATTTCAAAATGTTTCTGAGGAATCTGGTGAATACCTCCCTGATCTTATGAGCATAATTTTAGCAGACTATTTACAAAAACCTAAGGATGAGATCAGGGGGGACATTGACCTAGCCTACAGAATTAACTCAGCATATGCCAGGATAAATGAAGTGCCTAGAGAGATACATGTGAAATTTGTTAGAAGGTCAACCAGAGAGGAAGTCCTGAAAGCGCAGAGAGAGAAACCCTTAACTTATCAACGAGAGACGGTCACTATCTTGAAGCAGATCCCTAGAAAAATTAGAGATGCAAGAAGGAATTTTTCCTTCTTGTCTAAAACCTTGTTTGATCACGGGATTTGGTTCAAGTGGATGACCCCTGAAGGGATGCTGGTGTTCTGGGAAGGAGGAAGAGTGAGGATTAAAACAGTTGCTGAGGCGGAAGCCTTTCTTAAAAAACAGTCCTCTGCCCTGGGGGAAGATCCAGGGGGGATGGAGGGGGCCACGGCCCCGCCCGAGGGGGGCCAGGGAGGAGAGAAAGAAGACACAATAGCCAAAAGACTTAGATCAAAAAAATAACTTTGCCTTGATTTTTCTTGAACAATTTTGCATAATATTCTTATCCGGACTTTTTGTAAATGTCTGACAGCATGGAAGGGAGAATTTAGGTAAATGTACTTGCTCTCATCTTGTAGTGGTATGGAAAATGTTTTCTATGTTAACTTTTTTAATGTGTAATTTGAGGTCTTGGAAGGTCCGACGACTCCGACGTGAATGCTCTCAAAATTTCTTTGTAACCATTACCCTATCCTGTTAAAAAATGTAAAACCAATAAAACTTTTTCAATATATAAAAAAAAAAAAAAAAAAGAACTCTGTTCCAACTGCCAGTTGCCTCACATTCCGTTACCTCAGTTCAAACTGGCAGATGTTCCACTCCTTCACTCAGGAGCAGTCTGGGGCTCATTACAGTAATAAACATCAGTACGTCACCAAAATGTCTATGCCTTCCACCTATGGAACTGCTTCCGGACTCAAGGCAGCAGGAGCGTTATTCCCTTATGTGTTTCAATCACCGACCAGCACTGAGCCAATGGATTGAATCAGAGTGAACCAGATTTCTCACATAGTTTTGTCGTGAAGCACGGGTATCCAGCATGCACACGCACACACACACACACACACACACCCCAAGATAAAACTCTCTATTGAAAAAAAATATTTTTAAATCTTTGTTGTTATATGTGCACAATACAATTTCTAGTCTATCTCTGCTTGTATATTTACCATATATTAATTCCTTGCCTGCAGTAATCAACTTGCTGCAAATCACTGCCACACCTTAATATTTGTAAATAGAATTTATTAGCAATAGAAAACACAAGAACAAAGAAAACTTCCTTTCTTTTTTAGATCAAAGCATCTGATATAGTCTCAAAGTTGACTATTTTTGTTTGGTTGTGATTCTTCTGTTATTAAATTCCTCCCACACACTATTTCTAAATTTAAATGCTGCATAATATAGAAAAATTAGGTCAATACATATATACTTTTTCTTCTGGCTAATTACAGGCATTTATTTTAATTAGATTTCATAACAAATAGTTAATCTTGATGAATTCTACTGTCTTAATGTTGTTTTAATGAATATCAAAACAATTAGTACATTTTAGTGTTTGCCACTAGAACATTAGAGGATTTTGAGTAATCTGAAAATACAGTCAACTAAATGATGAAAATTTTCATGACAGGGAACTCAGTCTGATCTATCCCCTCTATCTTGCAGTAAGAATTTCATTATAACTACTGTTTATTTCAAAGCTCTAATGCAGGCACAGTGGTGACTATTTCCAAGTGTCATCTAATTTTATGCTACCTCTGTGAGAGTGATAATCTACAAATAAGTATTAATTAAAAAGCATTACTACTTAATTACTTTGGAGATGTATTGCATCTTTATTACTGCCAAATGGTCTCCGAATGAAATAAAGTAAGATCCCAGGGAGACAGGAAAAGCAGCTTTTCGGAACTTCCTAGAAGTAAACAGTTGCTCCTAACAGTAATGGAAAGATGTTTACTGTGAAGCGTTTGCCCTGATAGCAAGTTGCTGGCTCAAAAATGTGAATCAACATATTCTCCCAGGTAGTACAAGTACAAGACAAGACCCTCACCATTTCTTGAGTAGTCTTTTCTTCCACTCCCAGCCCATTGTAAATGCATTCTCCATCCATATCGTCCAGCTTCAGTTCAGAATATTTGTAGCTCAGGGTTGAAATGACAGGTCTTTGGTGCTCTCTGAACTTGGTTGTTTTCTTGTTTTCACTGTTAGCACTGATGATGTTACCTAGTTCGGGTAATGAAATATCTGCAAGAAAACAACCAAGCTCAGAGAACACCAAGAATCCCTCAGCTTCAATTCAAAATTGCTGTTTTCTGAGCGGTTGTAAAGTACTGTTGGTCTTCAGGCCTTCACTGCATTCTAGAAGCAGCCCTAATTCTGATTGGGCTGCAATGCCGGCAACTTCCCTTCCCTCAGTCACTGCTCACTATCCTGAGCAGCCATTTAATTCTGGGTTGCTGGTCTATTAAGTTCTTTACTGGTCAGCAGTTAAACTGTTTTCCTTTGGTGCTGATTGTTGGGGGGGGGGGGTTTGCAATCTTGCAGTTTGTCTGCAGCAGCTCTTAAAGTAGAAGGAAGCATTTCAAACCTGCTGCAGTGATCTATCTATCTGAAACTGTTTTCAAGGATTTTTTAGAAGAGTGTAGTGGTGGTCTAAATTTTAATAAATAGTATACAGATAATATTATACTATTAGTAAATAACAAGCGAGGTTTGCAGATTTAACTCAAACAACTGTATGAATTGAATACGCTAGATGTGCTGGGTATGATTCAGGGGGGGGGGGGGGAGTGGTGAAACAAAATCCCAGGAATCAGATATTCTTCTAAAGCACGGTTAGAAACTATAATCTTTCTGACAGTTGAAAGCCACGTGGCTTAAAGTTGCCAAGTTTGAGAAGCACTGCTCTAAAGAATAGACAAAGATATGGAAATGGAGATTATCATCAATAAAAGAATAATTCAAAACACATACTACAATTAACATACAAAGAATGATTCAAGGGGAATACAGTGTAGAGACAACATATCATCAGAAAATGTGTATATGTAGCCTAGAAAAATATCATGTTTTAAACAGTCATATCAAAAGAACAAAAAGAACTGATGGATGCCAGCACCTCCACTAGAACTACAATGTAGAGGTGACGGCAGTATGTGCAATTTACACGTGGAAAGAATATGTTCTTGATTAAGTGTTACTAGATTGGGTGTACTGATTCCTTACAGGACAGAAGGGGTATTTTTCCGGGATCTGGAAGTACAGGACTAAAATGTGCATAAGGCTAAAATGCTTAACATTCAATTTCATTAAAGCAACCAAATTAATGCATCTACCTCTCTAAAATTTGCAACCTCTCTTGTCCACCAATTTCCCAATGTTATAAAACATTTTCATATAAATTCAGAAAATAATATGATGAATTCTACAACAGTTACAGAGATAATGTCTGCTCATTGCGTTTAATATACTGTATTAGCAGAAAAATCTGCAAGAACATTACTGAAATAAAACCCTTATTTCATCAGAAGAGGGGGAATGTAGAGTTCCAATTATATAGGTAGTCCTTGACTTACAATCATTTATTTAGTGACCATTCAAAGTTACAACAGCACCAAAAAAAAGTGAATTATGGCTGTTTTTCGCACTACCGTTATCCCCATAATCACACTGATCACAATTCGGATGCTTGGCAACTGGTTTATAATTATTATGGTTGCAATGTCCATGAGATCAAAGGTCATGAGATCACCTTTTGCGACTTCCTATCAAGCAAAATCAATGGGGAAGCAGGGTTCACGTAAGACCCATGTTACTAACTAAATAACCACAATGATCCACTCAACTACTGTGGCAAGAAAGATCATAAAATGGGGCAAAACTCACTGAACAACACTCAACTCAGCAACAGAAATGTTGTGCTCAGTTGTGGTCATAAATCAAGGATTACCTGTATCTCAAGAACGTATATATGTGATCTTGAAATCTAGATGACCCCGTGCTAAAGTAATTTTCCCTAATTAAGTCATGAGAATGTAAGTTGGTTGCCCAACTTGTCTCCTGTTTTTATTAAACTATTCTTGAGACTGATTTTTGGTCAGGGACACTAACAGTTCCAGTCCATAAAAGGGTATAAAATTTATTTGTTCCAGCTACAGACCAATAAATCTGTTTTTATTATTACTAAATTTGTGCAATGGGTTAAGATTAGGAAAAAATGTATTTTGAATAGACAGGAGAAGCTACTACGTTGTAGATCACTGTCTTATATTTACCACAGCTAGCAGGAAGAAAAATCTGTACCTGCCAACGAGAAGCTATTTGTAGCTTCTGTAGCCCTTAAATCACCCTTGGATCTGATACCTACAATGTGGCTCTGCAATAAACTAAGACAACCAATAAAAGCTTGCTTTATCTAACAAAGTAGTTCTATTCAGAAACGATCATGTAATTAAATTCATTAAGAAATTATATTATGGCCTTTGGTGTAGCAAAACTAGCAGAGCAAGTCTATAAAGTTTTGGCACCTAAGACAAGAAATTCAAATGATATCCCCAATTCTCCTTCAATTTCAACCAAAACTTTGAAAGATCTGTCTTCTTTCTGTTTCACTTTTCCCATAGTATTGGTCTGCTGTTGTTCTTAATTGCAAAGTCATGTCCGACCCATCATGACCCCATGGACAATGTTCCTCCAGGCCTTCCTGTTTTCTACCATCCCCCGGAGTCCATTTAAGCTCACATCTACTGCTTCCGGGACTCCATCCAGCCACTTCATTCTCTGTCTTCTTTTGCCCTCAATCTTTCCCAACATTAGGCTCTTCTCCAGTGAGTCCTTCTTTCTCATTAGGTAGACTACTATTTACCTCAGTAAAAGAACTGCTTAAAATGCCTTGTTTGAAAACTGAAATAATTTTCTAAACCTTAAACAGCCAAGGTAACTTTCCTTGCATGCAAAATAATTGTTGTCACTTTTACCTATTTGAATAATCAAAGTGTGCTTCTCGTGCTTTATTGGTTACAAAGAGCTGAACTGCTACTTGAAAGTGCACAATCTGGGCCAGCTTGGATTCTACTAAAATGGTAGACTAACCAATTCCTCCCATGTCCTTATGGAGATGTTTTTCATAACTTGGAGAAGGCATATCCTCCAGTGGCAATTGTTACAAGAAGAGTTAGAACTATGATCAGAGCAACAAAATTATTAAGGAAAAAAGGTACTGTATTTTTCAGAGTTTAAGACGCACCTTTTTCCCTCAAAAAAGAGGCTGAAAATCTGGGTGCGTCTTAACCACTGAATACAGCATTTTCTTGCCTCCTGAAACCCCACCCCCTTCACCAAAATGGCTGTGCATGGCCCTTAGGAAGCTTATAGAGTGCTCCTGGGGGCTGGGGAGGACAGAAATGAGCAAAAAAATTTGCTCGTTTTTGGCCCCACCCCCACCCCCACCCCCAGGAGCACTCTACAAGCCTCCTAAAGGCTATTCGACTCAACCCATCCAAAACTGAGTGGCTGTGGCTTCCGGCGTCGCAATATAGCCAGTTAGTGCCATCTCTGGCTATCGGTGGTGAGTCATTGGCCCCCACAGAGAGGGCTCGCTACTTGGGCATCCTCCTGGATTCTCGGCTGTCTTTAGACAATCAAATGACAGCCGTGGCCAGGGGGGCTTTTCATCAGGTCCGGCTGATACGCCAGTTGCGCCCCTTTCTGGATCGTGACGCCCTATGCATGGTCACTCAAGCCCTCGTCATCTCCCGCCTGGACTACTGCAACGCTCTCTACATGGGCTCCCCTTGAAATGCACCCGGAGGCTCCAGCTAGTTCAGAATGCGGCCGCGCAGGGGATTCTAGGGGCCTCTAGATGCTCCCATGTAACACCTCTTCTGCGCGAGGTGCACTGGCTGCCTGTGGCTTTCGGGTGCGCTTCAAGGTGCTAGTAACCACCTTTAAAGGGCTCCATGGCAAGGGACCTGGTTACTTGCAAGACCGCCTCTTGCCAAATACCTCCCACTCCCACAGAGAGGGCCTCCTCAGGGTGCCGTCGGCCAGGCAATGCCGGCTGGCAACCCCTAGGGGGAGAGCCTTCTCTGTGGCAGCTCCCGCCCTCTGGAATGACCTACCCCCTGACCTACGCACAATCACGGACCTGCGCCTCTTCCGTCGGGCCCTGAAAACCCACCTATTTCATGCGACTGGCCTGGCGTAGTTTTTAATTGTTTTTACCAGGGTTTTGTATTGGGATTTTAGAGCAGGCTTATTTGTTTAATACATTTTAGCGTATTTATTGTATTTCTTGTTTTTATTGTTGATTTTATTGCTGCCTGTTCACCGCCCTGAGTCTCGCTAGGGAGAAGGGCGGTATACAAATGTGAATTAAATAAATAAATAAATAAATAAATAAATAAATAAATATTCATGCCCTTTTGGGGGGGAAAACAGTTCATTTTTGTGAAAAACAGGCCATTTTTCACAAAAATGAACTGTTTTCCCCCCCACTTTTTGGGAAGTCTGCAGAGTGCAAAACCTTTTTTTTTTAAATTTCCTCTTCAAAATCTTGGTGCGTCTTATACTCGGGTGCATCTTATACTCCTAAAAATAAGGTAGTCGTCATATATATGATGGAGAACTTCAGGTGAAAAGTTCTGGAACAGTGAATATGTATGCAGATTAGGTAGAGATTGAGTCCCACTGAAGGTCGAGAGAGATTGCAAGAGAAGATGGTCTACTTTAGCCAAAAAGTATGAAGAGTCTGGTAACACTTTTCCAGACTAACAAATTTTATTAAAAGACATAACTTTTAATGCACTACATCTCGTGAGCTAATCTATAAACTCACAAGCGAAATTATAGCTCATGAACATTTATGCCTTTTTATTTCATTTGAAAACATGCTACCGGGGGAGGATAAAGAACATTTCTTTGAAAGGAACCCTTTAATATCTGTATGAAGCCACTAGGACAGGTCATCTGCCAGCACAGGGTGAGGTATTTTTAATAAGCCAACTATACTTAGCCATGGGCAAAAGGGAAATGCAATGAAAATCCTAAATGAATGTCTGGGGGTTGTCAGGACCTTGATGGAGAGAAAGAGGCTTAGACTCAACCCAAGCAAATTGAATTGTTTATTGCTTTAGAAGTCAACTGATAGCAGATTTGGTTCTTGATGGGGCTGAACCTCTCCTGAAAGTGCAGAATTTCAATCAGGGAACCCTACTGGACTCATGGCTCCTACAGGAGGATCTAGGACAGTGATGGAGAAACTTTTAGGCACAGAATGCCCAAACCAGAAGGCCTGTGCACGTGCACATGTCTGTGTATCCATGCATGTGCTAGAGCACCGGAAACCCAATGACCAGTTGGCTGGCATGCATGCGTGCCTTGGAAACCTGACAACCAGATGGCCAGCACACATGCATGCCTCAGAAACCCAACGACCAGCTGGGCGGCACTCATGTGCACCTCGGAAATCCGATGACCACCTGGCTGAGCTGGGGCGATGGTGCACAGGCCCACAGAGAGGGCATGCGTGCCATAGATTCTCCATCACAGGTCTAGAACAACCTACCACAGGACAGTTCAACATTATATTAATCGCTTTTTTCAGTTACTTTTATTACTGGTGACCACATTTTCATTGAAATTATTGTATCTCTTGTATTTCTGGATTGACTTTATTTTACTACTAGCTGTACCCGGCCACGTGTTGCTGTGGCCCAGTCTGGTTAAATGGCCAACCAATCTGTGTGTAGATCTACACCTGCACACACAAACACGTACACACAACCATCCTATAACCCCCAACCTACCTACCTACTGTATTTCTTCCTCTCTCCCTTTATCTACCTACCTACCTACCTACCTACCTACTTACCTACTGTATTTTCCCTCTCTCTCTCTCTATCCCTCTACCTACCTACCTACCTACTGTATTTCTTCCTTTCTCCCTCTATCTACCTACCTACCTACCTACCTACTGTATTTCTCCCTCTCCCTCTCTATCCCTCTATGGGCCACCTGGGTGTGTGCTATCCTCTGTGCCTTGTTTTGGGCCTAGTAGGCCTCCATACACTGTGGAACTTTGGAGGCTTATTCAGCTGCTGAGGAAACGACCGTTGGAAATGTGAGGGGTGTATGCGTGAAGCATCATAAGAAGCAGCTGGGTGGGAGGAGCTACAGGGAGGTGAAAACCTGAGAAGTGCGTACCTTTTACGTTAGTGCTGCTTGCACATGACACACATGTGCCAGCCACACAAAATGTACGTATGATTGTTACTCCTTTTCTTAGCAACATTGTGTGAAAATTTGGTGGCGATCGGTGCAGTACTTTCTGAGATTAGCGATTTTGCACAAACTATTTTACATTTCTATTTATATAGATTATTGGACCCAATTCCATTGAAATTAATGTAACTTTTGTATTGTCGAATTATCCTGCAGCAACTTGACAATGGTGAGTTGTCCCGCAGGGAGTTGCCAAATTGGCTGTAGGGAGTTGACCATGGTGATTTGTGCCATGTTGCCTGCAGGAAGAGCAGACGGAGTTTGTATTTTGCTCATGAACCATGTGTGGCCTTATCTATATGCTCTAAATATGGTTTCACAAGCATTTGCAATTGGATTAGTTCAATTTGCTCTATGTGGGGCTACCCCAAAGACCACCTGAAAACCTCAACTGATACAGAAAGTAGCTGTCTGTGTGTTTATTGAACAATTGCAGACCTGTCACTGTTTCGGAGAGCAATTCAAGGTTTTGGTTATTATGATGTGACTTGTGGCCTGATTATGGTATAAATTGCCTATCATAAATAAACTCTTCCCATCTGACTTGTGTGAACAGGCGGTGCTTGCTGAAGGTTCCCTCCCATCGGAAGGCATGACAGGAGGGGAGAGAAACGCTGGTATTCCAGGTGACTATTTCTGTCTTTGGAGTAGCTCACTTCCTGAGACCAGGATAGCCACTGTATTTATGGCCTTCTGAAAAAAGAATTAAAACCTGTTAATTTCCAGCTGGCCATAAGTACAAATAGCTATTCTTCTGATTAGCTGCTAGAGGAAGAACCACAACATGAAATATTCTTTAGCTAAAAGTGTCATGTCATTTAGCACAGTGATGGCTAATCATTTTGGTGCCAAGTGCTGAAACCACGTGTGGCCAAAAGCGTGTGCATGCACACCCATAATGCAATGTGCATGCATGCCCTCCATGTGCTCCACTCCCGTGCATGTGCACATGTCCCCCCATGTGCGCCCCACCCCTATGCCTGCAACCCTCCACCCGCTCATGCACGTGCATTTCCCACATGCACTCCACCCCCATGCATGCGCAGCGGAGACCCAAAAATCAGCTGGCCGGTGGAGGTGCACACGAATGTGCAGTGGAACTGAGCTGGGGTGACAACTTGCATACCAGCAGAGAAGACTCTGCAGGCCACCTGTGGCCCAAATGCCATAGGATCACCATCACAGATCTAGTACATAGTTTAATATTCATCTCCGAATTGTTCTTGTTTAGGTGTTATAATCAAAACTATCTTGTACCTTTGATGGCTCTTGCACTGTTGAATAAATGGTAAATAGCTTTAGTATGAAATTGGTCTGCCAACCTCTTTGATCTCCTTGGAATATTTTGAAATTCCTCATTTACATGGTAAGCCTGCAAATATGCATCTTGTCTATTCTCCATTTTTCCAGATACATCAAGATCAATACATTGGTCTCTCACATTCATGATATTCATTTCATGCTACCAGAGCTGCCCACACAGAGTTTTGAAATTATGTATGCTTCCTTTCCCATTTGTCATTATCCATTCATGAACAGTTCTTGTCAACGTGTTATTCTCCATAGTGACAACTATGACATCATCTATCTTCCCAATTTATCACTTCCACTAAGTTTTCCCATTATGTGCACTCAGTGGTTGAGTATCGCTTATGAATATTTCCCAAATCTTGTTTCAAAATTTCCCATTGATGCAAAGAAAAACACATAATTTTCAGTTACATATTAAAATCATTTGACTACCAAATTCAATGAACAAGTGTTGGAAGAAATGCCCATCTGGGTTCAAATTCCAAGAGGGGAGAAAGACACTGGAAACATGATGGCTGTTTGGAAAGAGGGTTTTAATGGTGGACACGACCACATGGCTTGAGATCCTGGCCAAAGAGGGATCACATTCCTTGAAGAGCTTGAAGAAAAAAAGGGGAGAGATGCTGGAGAATCCCTGGATTTTATGCCCTCTCTGAGCTATTGAATTTGACCTGTATTCTGATTGGTTGTCAGACTCCCATGGGGCCATGCAGGGGTAATTTTGTAGGTTGCGTTTGTCCCAAGCTTGGCTGACTCGTGCTGGGTGATGATGAAATGAAAGGATTTTGGGCAATTCCTACTATGGCTCTGCCTGAAGGAGGTAGATCTTTACCTCTTTCAGCAAGCTGGACTGGCATAGAATTTAATGTAGGAATGATAGAGCCTTAGCTAAATTAGATAGGTTTTAATGGGATTTTTAGCACAGGTTTCTTATTTAATTTCTTTTTAACTTTTGTATATATGTTATTTATTATTGTATATTTTTTAATGTCCTGTGCACCGCCCAGAGTCCGTCTCGACGAAGATTGGTGCGGTTTACAAATCGAATAAATAAATAAATAAATATTTATTTTAGACGTACCTATTCCAACAAGCCGGCCTAGCGTAGCCCCCCGTTTCTGACTATATTTATAAATTTTACTTTTTTAGGGTTTTAAAGGGTTTTTAGCATGGGTTTTAAGTTAATTTAATATGTTTTTAATAGTATATATTGTTTTGTAATGGTTTTTTAATAATGCCTGTGCGCCGCCCTGAGTCCTAACAAGAAGGGTGGGGTATAAATTCGGGGGGGAAATTAAAAAAATATTATGTAGAACAGACTGGCTCAGGTCTTAATGGCCCACTGACAAAGGTGGGGGGACTGAGTTTCTGCCTCCCTTTTAGGGGAAATATTCTGCCTTTTTTTAATATTTCCTAAAATATTTCATTATCTAGGAGAGGGGTGGGTTTTAACTTCCTAAACAAGGATTGCATGTGGTAAAGAAAGCTTGAGGGTTTAAGCTCCATCTCTGCACTTCTCTTCTTTCTGTGTTGACCCTGTTACTGTAGCCCTCGTCTCTCATGACAATTGTTACAATTTTTTAAAAGCAAATTTTCCACAGCAGTTCCTGAAAGTACAGTATGACAGTCACCACTGCAAGGACGCTTTCACCAGGTTCTGAAAATGATGAAAAACACACTATTAAAACTATTTGTTCTGTATGGCTCGTGCCATGTGTGAGGTTCTGACCTTTTCTGACAATTTTGTGTTTGATTTTTATTACCAGTAATGATACACGTGGCTTGTTTTTCCAAGGTAATGGTATAGGTCAGTTTCTTCCATCATGACATTTCTCAGAACGCAACATCAAACTCAGACATTAGTTCCACAACACAGAAGAAGTTTCTATTATTGGAACATACAGCTGATCAGAAGAGCCATCCAGTGCTAGGGTTTTTGGTAGCAAACTTTCCCATTATAGCAGCGAAAATTCTTCAGAATATTTACCAGTAAAGAAACTTATGCAATTTGTCCATCCATATTCTTTCCATGTACAGAATATTTTCTGGTGATTTGCTGTTCTCCTGATAGCTTCCTACATTTCTAGCTGATTTTTTCCAGTTCTATAAATAGGTATAATATGATTGCAACTCAACCTGGAAGACATTGCAATAAAACTAGTATGGAAATTTCCGAGTTTTTAAGTACAAAAACTTACAAAAACTTTCCGCTTTTAAATTTTAATTTACATTATCTTCCTCCTGAAACATGGAGATTTTCGTTTGCAGTATTCTATTCAGTATGAGTATATAGGTGAACTAGGTCTACAGTCCTGGATCATATAGACAAGTGGTGTATGACCATGGCAACTTTAAGACCTGTTGACCTCAACTCCAGAATTCCCCAGCCAGCATTCACACATTCTTTTTTAAACTGTACCTAATTAGATCAACCTACTCAAAAGAGACACAATAGCATAGGACCCCAGACAGGTTTTTTTTTGTCTCCCTATAAGAACTGGGAGATGTTTTCATTTGATAAAAGCAAGATGTAAAAGTGAAATGTGAAACATACAAATCTATAGGTGAGTGCTTTCTATTGTCTCTAATCTATATTCTTTTACTAGCCAATAACCTGGCATTGCCCGGGTATTTATTTATAGGGGGAAAATGTCCCGACCAAATGTAATTTCTAATGCTGGATTTCCCCCCTTACCAAAGAGAGCCCCCTTGTGAAATTCTGTGAAGCCGTTACCATGGCAACTCCACTGAGCTGTACAGTGGAAGCCATTTACAGCAGTACAGTAGAAGCCATTTAAGGCACAACAGGCTGTATCTTAACAGAACACATACCCCAAGGGGTGTTAGGGGTGTTTCCCCCCCACACACACACAGTATTTTTTTTCCAGAGAGTAAGTAATCAGTGTACCAAGTTTGGTTGAAATTGCTCAAGGTGTTCCAGAGTTATGATGGAACATACACACACACAGAAAGCCGTTTATAGATAGATAGATAGATAGATAGATAGATAGATAGATAGATAGATAGATAGATAGATAGATAGATAGATAGATAGACAGACAGACAGACAGACAGACAGACAGACAGACAGACAGACAGACAGACAGACAGACAGACAGACAGACAGACAGACAGACAAAGAAAGAATAGATTAGGTTGGGTTGGGTTGGGTTGGGTTGGGTTGGGTTGGGTTGGGTTGGGTTGGGTTGGGTTGGGTTAGGTTGGGTTGGGTTGGAATGGAATGGAACAGAATGGAACAGAATAGAAAGAATAAATAGATAGCTAGATAATACTACTAGTACTAGTTTACCATGCTAATTACTATCACTAGAACAATTACCATATTTGATTACAATATTCGATTACTATTCGAATAGTAATAGAAAGGACCAGTTTGGACAAGTGATTAAGGCACCAGGTGGAAATCAGGAGACGTTGAGTTATAGCCCTGCGGTTAGGCATGAAAATTCTGTTGGGTGACTTTGGGCCAGTCAGTCTCTTTCAGCCCTATCTGCCTCACAAGGTTGTTCTTATGGGCAAAATAGGAGCAGGAGGAAGAAGCATTAGGTGTGTTATCCCCTTGAGTTATTTATACAAATCATAAAAGACAGCATAAAATAAGTATTTCTGCTATACTATATTCTATAGCATAACTATTCTGTTATTATAACATCATTTCCTCTTTACTGTTTTCCTACACTCTACAGCATGGGTGTCAAACTCACGTCATCACAGTGGCATCACGCGATGTATCGGGACTTTCCCCCCCCCCTTCGCTAAACAGGGTATAGGCATGGCCAGCACATGACGCATCCACCCCTTGTTTTACTTAGCTTTAGACCATCCATTTCTTTAAAAGAAAAACACCTTCTTTATTCACCTGCTTTCCAGTCTGCTGGCGACCACAGAGCATTCAAGCACACCTCTCCTCTCACAGCGCACCTGTTTCAAAGTTGCCACTTGATTGGCAAGTGTGTGTGTGGTGACACAAGGGAAAAAGCTCAGATGGGAAGAGATGGTCCTTGCAATTTTTCTTTTTTTAAAAAAAAAGAATTTTATTGGTTTTTAAAGTTTTTACAGGGGAAAAGGTGCAAGGTGAAATAACATTTTGGCATCTTCCCTGCCGTTGGTGATATCCCTCCCAAAAAACTCATGAATATACAATTTTAAAAAATAAAGGATAAGCACATAGAAAAATTACATCTTATAATCCATATAATCAATCATTTTTTCCTTTGCCATTTTCTCATGTATCAATAGTTACAATAAGCTTTCAAATAAAATCATTTTTGAGACCTGAGTCTTTTCGCAATTGACTCTTCCCTCCATTCTCCAGGCGGGGCCATCGCTCCCTCTGTTCCCCCATCTTCACCTCCCAACTGGGAGGAATGTTTTTTGATAAACTTCTCCGCCTCGGTTAATGTTTTGATTTTTACCCTGTCCCCTTCCCAAATATCAACATTCCTTCTGGCAACAACCACTTGAACCAAATTCCTTTTTTATATAATTTCTTAGACAAGAAGGAATACTTCCTTCTAATTTTTCTAATTTTTTTTGGAATTTGTTTCAAGATGGCTATTTCTTTGTCCTGATATTTTAAGACTCCATCCTGTTGGGCCCTCAATATCTCATCCCTTGTGGATCTCCTGAGAAATTTAACATGAATTTCTCTTGGTACATTATTTATCCTAGCATAAGCTGAATTAATTCTATAAACCAGGTCCATATCCCACCAGAGCTGATCTTTATCTTTTTTAATATATTCTGCTAATATTGTACTCATAATATCTTTAAGATCTTCATTATCTGATTCTGGCAAATTCTGGAATCTGAGGAAGAAAGACATTCTTTCAAATTCAATTTTAGTTATGTGAGCTCCTAATTCTAAACCCTCCCTCCGGGTCTCCCTAACCTCCCCCCCATCTCAGCCACCCCCTCCTCCAGCTTTGCAATTTTCTGTTTATTTTCCATTGTATCCCTTTTCATTTCCCTAAGTTCAAGTGTTAAATCTGTCATCTTTTTCATTATCTCGCGAAACATTTCAGCAACTGATGGCTCCTGCGGTCCCTCTTCAGCAGGCTGCTTCGGCAAAAGTTGTGTAATCTTTGGTTGTGTAGTCAGGCTGGAAGCAGCTGAGGAGGGTGCAGAGAGTGACTTTCCCGCTGGTGGCTTTCTAGAAGCCATTATGTCAGTTGGTAAAGAAATGGCGCTGGTAAAACAGGCAGCCGAGAGAGTCCGATGCGTCAGGGAGTCCAAACGGAAGAGCAGTCTTAAGAGTTCACTTTTAAAAATGAAGAAGAAGAGAAAAGAAAATAAAAGAAAGAATTCTTACAGTCCAAATCCAGGAATCCATGTATTGGGAGAGATCTGGGGGCCTCTGGGAGGAATGTTGAAAGAGAAAGTTTCAAGTCCTTCGTTGTTGATTGTAGAAAGAAGAAACTTCACACAGGGGAGTTACAAGCAGAGAACAAAGAGAAGCCATATTACCCCGTCTTCCGACAAGAAGAAAAGTGAAAGTTCCATTCCATTTACTTTCCTTTCTTAAAAGAACTCCATAAACAATTGTTGCAAATGTGATACAATATAATTCTTGCCCATAGCTAGCTCAAATAGCAAGTTAGTCCTTTCCTTTCTCCATTCAAATGAAGAGGGCTTGTCTGCTTGCCGCTTAGTCCGAGGGGGGGTTTAGAATTCCCCCCTCCAATCTTCATTTAAAGTAGATTGAACTGGAACTTACAATGTCTTATCGCTATCCATCATTAGCCCAAGAGATTTGGGAGCGTCCTTCACCTCCGGCATTTCAGATGCACTTCTCATTCTGCTTTCTGTTTCCGAGCTCCATCCGGCGAAGAGGCAGGATCGCCCCCTCCCCTTTTTTGCTCGTCAGCTCCTAGGTCAAGGCTGGGGGTATTTTAGCCGGCCGGCCGCCAGGTTGGGGCCTCCCAGCGAGCTGCCCCTACAGCAAAAGACCCCCCCCAAGGTCTTTTGTGCTCCCAAAGGAGCCCACCAGTACAGCAAGCGGCAGAGAGCCCACAGGGCACGTCTGTCGCTTTCGGGAACCAGAAACGTTCTCCGCCTTGCAATTTTTCTAAGCAGCCTGTGTCAGGTCTGGAAGCCATCTTTTGCACTGGGCCTTCCGTCCTGCCACATTTAATGCTGTGAGAAATTGGGAGGTGGGATTATATGGAGTATTGGAGACATATAGTCAGAATAACTTTTCTTTCTCAGAGAGTCAAGGACGCCTTGCCCTGCACCTTGAGGGGTGTGACTAGGAGGCACATCCATTTGGGCCATGCTTGCCCTACAGAAACCTCTCCTGTCCTAGCCTCTTCTCTACCTCAGACTTGCCACACAGAGGCCTCTTATCCCCTTATCAGAGGCCCCATCTTATCCCCTTCTTTCCCTCAGGCTCCTCTCCAAAATGGGAGGGGGGATTGTATAGAGTATGGGTAATATATAGTCTAAATAACATTCTTTTCTCCGAAAGTCAAGAACATCTTGCCCTGCACATGGCGTGGTGTGACTGGGAGGTATCTTTAGTTGGGACAGTGCCTGATTGGGCCATGTGATGGACATGTTGGTGCTGGGCAGGGACTTGAACTTACTTTTGGATGGGGGAAACTTGGAAACTTTCAGATTCGGGTTTTCCCAGATATGCCAAGATGACATCTCTAATAAAGTGGAACTTTGAGGAAGTTCAAGCCTCAGAGTCTTCTTTCGCTGGGGCTGTTACTTAGAACCCTGACAGCCTGCTCTCTTCTACACTTGGCTTGTACATAGTGACAAGAAACAGTAATGGCAAGGAACTGACACAGCCAGTTGGGGAGTTTTGGGTGTTGAAGTCCACAATTCTTGAAGTTGCCAAGGTTGGCCATCCTTGGATTATAATATTCTAGTTTCAAATGGTTTACATGAGAGCATCAATTCTGTGTAATTAATGTTGAAAACATCCTTGAAACCAAGTTTGCATAATAAAGGAATATGGGAAGAAAGCTCTTAATGATGACATGGATAGGGAGGTAAATATGAACTATTTTAATACATCGCACATTAAAAATAATGAAAAATACAATTATCGTTAACAGCCCTGCCGATTAGACTCCCCACAGATATGATTACAGTGCAGTTGCTATCTCTTGAAATGAATAAATCACCATGATTCTTTTCTTTCTTGCATACAGAGTATGAAAATAATATTGAAAAGATTCTGATACTCTTTCAATAGCTGCAGCTATATTGACTTTTCATAAACTATTTTTTACCACCTAATTGGGGAAAACACTCAGACACATTAGACAGGGTTCATAAAACTGATTTTTAATCCTGAAAACAGAGAACTCATCACCACGTAGGCTTAAAATAAAAGGGTTGATTTATGAGCCATACAATGAGGATTGATTTCAAAGATAAATTCTTACTTTGTATGCAAATCTCTAGTTTAATCAACTTTTTTAACACTCCATGGAGAAGCAAAAGGATGTGGAAAACCTGCCTAAATAAATGACATACATGTGCCTTGAATATGCAATGGGGCAGAATCATCCGACCTCCAAAAATGCCTTCTCTGTTTCAATTGCATTGTTCCAACTCCCTGTAATATTGCAAAATAAAGAAAATGATACTATACAATGAATAAAAATGCAACCTCTTCATCTGTAGCCACTTTATTAAAATGCAATAATTTATTTGTTTGATTTTTTTTATTTGGAATAACAGAGTTGGAAGGGAACTTGAAGGTATTCTAGTCCAACCCCCTGCTCAGACAGGAAACTCTTCACCACTTCAGACACATAGTTATCCAACATCTTAAAAACTTCCAGTGTTGGAGCATTCACAACTTCTGGAGGCAAGTTGTTCCACTGATTAATTCTTCTAACTGTCAGGAAATTTCTCCTTAGTTCTAAGTTGCTTCTCTCCTTGATTATTTTCCACCCATTGCTTCTTGTCCTGCTCTCAGGGGCTTTGGAGAATAGCTTGACTCCCTCTTCTTTGTGGCAGCTCCTGAGATATCGGGACACTGCTATCATGTCATCCCTAGTCCTTCCTTTCATTAAACTAGTTTGACGAGTTTGACAGCCCTGCTCTAGAAGAATCTTAACACTGAAGGAAATGGGCAGTCCCCTCTCAAAGCCAGACAGTCATGAAGGATTTGTGCCTGGATTATTATTCATAGTTGATTGGATGCTTTACTAACTTATAATTTTCTAACTCTCTTCTTCAGATAATTATTATTTCTAGCATGTCTTCATTTCCATGGAGTCTAGCACAACAGTCTTTCCCAGAACAAGTTGAAAGACTTAAGGATGATTTCATAAATGGACTGCATTTTCCGGTTAAATAAGAAAAAAAATTAGCCACCTTGAAAAAAAGTGCATTGTGGTTGGAGCCATGTTGTAGGAAACACATCAAGTATCTACTAATCACAACAATTTTTTTAAAAATATTGTATCTCCAGGAAAAATATTTTTATATTTGTATATTAAAAAACACAACCTTTTCGAGAAAAAGCTGTAAAAAATGTACGGTAATCAGCCAGCTCTCTCCGATTCGGGCAAACCGGTAACAGCTGCTGCAGGAGGCTCCGCTTACCCACCCCCATGTAATGTGTGAGACTACGCATGCGCAGAAGGGGGTGCACATGCACAGATGTGGCCTGTGCGAGTGAAGCGAGCGAGCACACTGACATTTGCTAACCGGTAGGGAAGGTAAGTGAATCCCATCATTGAAAATATATTTTAGTTGCAAGGACTTACAAGGGCTTGCTTGGTAAATTCAGTCTGAACATTTGATAGGATGAGAGGATGAAAGTTTCAAATTTGCTAATTTGAAACTTTCCAATCTACAAGAGACTATTTTTATTGCCAGGATTGCCTGGAAAGAGATTTTGCCAAGGGTGATTAATAGCAGTAGTATTTTGTCCATCCTTCAGATCATGTATTGGATTACGCAGATTTTATATCCATGGAATCTTTCCCTACAGTCACTGCCACAGCCATTTTGATGAGACCGACTGCTATCTCAATCAATCTCGGGTAAATTATGACATAAGATGATTGTGCTTCACCAAACTGGGGTTGATTTTTAGCAACCACACCGATTGATTTCCTCCAGGACAGCCTGTCTCTAACTTTTTCCTTCAGATCTTCTAACAGCACATTGTCACTGTAACTGAGTGCATTCACCTTGCTGCTGGTCTTTTTCATCTTCTTTTTCCTTTCACTTTTCCCAGAATGAGCAACTTCTCCAAAGAGCTACGACTTTATATATGTCCTACGTTCTCACTAGAGGGACAAATGCCTCAAATGTTCCTGCTTCAGACCCGATGTTTCACAGGGAATACCACTAAGGGCCTGGAGATAAAAACATGTGAAGAACTGTTGCAGGAATTGGGTATGGCCAATCTAGAGAAAAGAAGGACTAGGGGGAGCATGATAGCAATATTCCAGTATTTGAAGGGCTACCACAAAAAAGAAGGGGGTCAACTTATTTTCCAAAGCATCAGACAAGAGACAATGGGTGAAAACTAATCAAGGGGAGAAGCAACCTGAAATTAAAGAGAAACTTCCTAACAATTAACCAGTGGAACAGCTTGCCTTCAGAAGTTGTAGGTAGCGCAGAGATATAGTTGTTTAATTTGATTTTATATATGTATAATGTTTTTATGTTTGTACGCTTTTTAATCTCCTGTGCAGAGCCCCGAGTCCCTTCGGGGAGAGGGAGCTGTCTACAAATTAAATTTGATTGATTGATTGATTGATTGATTGATTGATTGATCATTAGAGGTTTTTAAGAAAAGACTGGACAGCCACCTATCTGAAATAGTATCGTATCTCCTGCTTGAGCAGGGGGTTGAACTAGAAAATCTCCAAAGTCCCTTCCAGTTCTATTCTGATTGATTGATTGATTTGACTGATTGCTCACACTTTTCTGATTTTTGTAGATATAGACACATCATGGCATTTGAATTGCTCTTTCAAGGCCTTCGTAGTTGCTCTACAAAGTGTAAGTCTCAAGCATATTTCTAGATCGCTTGTTCCTTTAGTGTTAATGATTAATCACAAAAGACAGATGGCATCTACT
Source organism: Rhabdophis nuchalis (assembly GCA_039707465.1). Lineage (NCBI taxonomy): Eukaryota > Metazoa > Chordata > Lepidosauria > Squamata > Natricidae > Rhabdophis > Rhabdophis nuchalis. The sequence continues at coordinate 93,191,135 of CM077645.1, read as the reverse complement.
ACGTGAGTATCTTCATTGTTATTTCTAAACCTGATTTGCCATTAGTTTGACCTTCTCTATACTGTATGTAACTTTAGTCCCACTTTTTTCATGGTTTTCCATACGTTTATTACTAGTCAACGATAGTAAAATTATAGTAAAATTATTTTCTGCAAAACTGAATGGCAGAAACATAGACTAAAAGTGGATTCTTTAAATCATTCACTGGACTCCTACTGCATAACCTATTATTATCTGATTTTGATAACATAGATCTGTGATGGCGAACCTATGGCACACCTGCCCAAAGTGGCACGCAGAGCCATGTCACCTGGCACACGAGGCGTCGTCCATTCCTCTTCCAGGTTTCTGGCATGCATGCAGGCCCAATGATCAGCTGGCCTTCATGCGTGCGGCAGTGCTGGAAACTGGAAGGGCTGTTTTCTGGTGTGAGCATGCACGCCAGTCAGCTGATCGTCACATGCACATGCATGCCAGTTACGAAAAGGCTAGCTGGCCAGTGCGCATACATGCGCCGGAATCCAGAAGTTCGTTTTCTGGTGCATGCATACCCCCTGGGCAACTCCTCTTCCGGATTGCAGACCTGACTAGCATGCGTAGGCACACTCCCTTTTTGGCACCCATAGACATAGATTATGCATTACATCCAGCACATTAAATAAGCAAAACTGTAAGTATTTTACAAGAAATGCCCTAGCTCACGACAGATACATAAGAGAACAAGGAAGTATGTTTATTTATTTTTTTCTGTAATAGGACAGAGTGGTAAGGCTCTTGGTAAGACATGGAAAACACGTTTTCCTATTTAATTAATGCACAAGCCATTGATCTAATCTGCAGCAAACAACCTAAGGTGCATGTGCTTAATGATAAGGAGTAGGGACAGTTTTGTGTCTGTATAAGTAACACCCACTCTTCTTTGGACAGATAGCTTATCAAGAATCATTAATCATGCAGAGCCACCCAATCAATGTCTGCTACAGCTTCAGGGAGTCAAGCTACCTTTTAGGAGCCACTAGAAGCCTTGAATTACAAGGTACAGCGACAGACATCGATTTTGACTTCTGCTTATTTATTTCCTAGAGCTATACAGTGACAAACTGCCATTAATTTTATTCCATAAATCTTTAATATTTCTATTTACAGTGTGCTTGCTAAACTATAATTTCAAAGCTTAATGGTGCTTCACTTACAGCATTTCAGCTAAGCATGGGTGTTTCCCCCTCCCCCTCCCCCCAGTATAGTGAATTTTGTGTTTTGTTTGGGGTAAATAACAGCCGCTGCTGGAAGCTCAGTCAAACGTACAGGTCAATACAAGTAAAATGGAAAATCCGCCTATGAAGATTATTTTTTTCATAGACTGCCAAAATGCATTTTAGTGTAATCAGCATCTGACCTGAAACGGTACATTATACTTTGCATATGATTTTCTTTTCCTAGTACAGCCTCTCATCTCTGAGGAACTAAATGGTTTATTGGCCCAATACTGATAATATGACTGGGGTTATTAAATGTGTTTTCTGCCCACCCAAAGCCATATTCCTAAAGGTATTCTGCTGGAAGCAAATGTATTTATATAGTACTGAACACATATGCCAAACGCAAGCTGTAAATATGTTTAATAATAATCATGTATATTATATTTCTGCACAGCTGAGCGCAGTGGCTTTAAACCAAAATTCTACTACTAACTAGCATCTTCCCCAAGTGAACTTGGCCTTCTGGAAGACCTGCGATTGGTGAAGGCTACTCTATGGTGCACCAGACCCCGGAAGAGAGCAGCTGTACAGTGCGCTTGTGTGCAGTGGCCAGACGCTCTTCTGGGTTCCATTGAGTGCATGCGCACCAGACAGCTGGTCGGAACCAGAAAGGTGGGTTGCTACCAGCATTACTGCCAGTTCGGCGTGCAAAAAATGTGTGTGTGCACATTTGCAGCTAAAATGGTCTGTGCATGCGTAGAACATTAGAAAAGGGAAAAAAACTTTACATTTTTGCAAGGAAGATTGTTCTGCACATGCGCAGAACCAAAAATAAAGATGGTGCTGCCAATAATAGAACCGGTTCAGGGGCGTGGCAGACCAAGTCGCTACCTTCTTGGCCGAACCGGTCCGAACCGGTAGGAACCCACCTCTGGTTGGAACCCAAAAAAAGCATCTGGCCGGTGCACATGCGCATGACAGAACCCAGAAGAGCAGCTGGCGATGGCACATGTGCTCACAGAGAGTGGTCTATGTGCTACCTCTGCAATGCGTGCCATAGGTTCGCCATCACGGGTATAAGACCTCCTGACATGGGCAGGAGATTGAACTAGAAGACCCCCAAGGTCCCTTCCAATCCTATTATTCTATGTTCTATGATTAGAAAAAGGGTTTAATTCTCAACCTCATGATTGGATAATCAAATGCCTAAAAATAACATGAATCCGTACAAAAATCAGAAGCTTTGCACAAAGTTTAATGGCAGAATAGAACACACAGTTGCTGGTCAGTGATGATAGACTGAGAGAAGTTAATATCAAAAGAGAAATCTTTCAGAGAGAGTCACTATCATTACTATTTATCATTGCACTGATTACTATCAACAATACAAGCCATTGGGATCATCATCAAAAGGCAGCTTTACTTGGAAGGGTTTACATCCTGTGATAAATACCTTTAACACCACCAAGCAACAATATCTCCCTATCCCAGGTCCTTGGGAAGGACTCAACAGGTAGACAAAAATGTCAAATCCAGTCTAAACATCCAACTGATTGTGTGACCATCCATAATAAAAACATCTGGCTCACCATTTGAACACCACTGGCATTGACAAAATCACTGTCAGTCAATTGCAAATGATCCGATAGGTGAACAAAGAAGCTAAATCCCACCCAAAGGTCTGGTTCAGACCATAACAACAACAACAATGCAATATTTTTTTAAATGTTCAGTTGACTGAGTTTCATGCTTAATGAATAAAAGAGATAATTTGATTTAATTAATTAATTAATTTTGTCAAGCATGTATAAGATAACATAAGTATAATCATGATTATGAATACAGGAAATGGATACGTAGGGACAGTAGGACAGGGACGGTAGGCAAGTTGGTGCACTTATGCACACCCCTTACAGGCCTCTTATGAATGGGGTGAGGCCAACAGTGAACTAAGGCAGTGGTTCCCAATGTGGGGCCTATGCCCCACAGGGGGGGAATTTGATTTTTAATGGGGGCAATTTGAACCTTGTATAAACTGAGTTAATGGACTTTTAGGCTTACTCAGCCTAGAGGAGCAGAGTTCACTTTTTGACTAAAGTAAGAATTATAGGGGGGGCAGGCATCGGGATTTTAAAGATGCTTAGGTGGGACATGGCCAAAAAAAGGTTGTGAACCACTGTCTAAGGTTAACGTTTGGGGGGTTTGGGGATGAAACCACAGAGTCAGGTAGAACATTCCAGGCATTGACCACTCTGTTGCTGAAGTCGTATTTTCAGCGATTGAGTTTGGAGAGCTTCACGTTAAGTTTGTATCTATTGTGAGGTCATGTGTGATAATAATGATAATAATAATTGGAGTAAATGTACTTGCCCCAGCTGAGAGAAAGGGAGGGGAACACAAATAGGAAGGAATTGATAAGAAAGGTGGACAGGTGGAAAGCAACATTTCCACCCATCCAGCCGACATTTAAAACTAATACTTTTAAGAATCAGGAATCAGCAATCTGCATAACTAAACAAGATCAGAGGAAACATTAAATTTGTTAGAAGGTCAACCAGAGAGGGAATTTTGAAGGCGCAGAGAGGGGGCCCATTAATTTACCAACAAAAGGAAGTCGTCATCTTGAAGCAGATCCCAAAAAAGATTAGAGAGATGAGAAGGAGGTATTCCTTCTTATCCAAAAAATTGTTTGACCACGAGATTTGGTTTAAGTGGGCGATGCCGGAAGGGATGCTGGTGTTCTGGGAAGGAGGGAGAGTTAGGATTAAAACAGTTGTTGAGGCGGAAGCCTTTTTTTAAGAAACATTCCTCAGTCCTGGGGGAAGATTCAGGGGGGGTAGGGGGGGCACGGCCCCGCCCACTGGGGGCCAGGAAGGAGAAAAAGAAGATACAATTGCAAAGAGACTTAGATCAAAAAAATGACTTTGCTTGTTTTTTTATTAATATACTATAACCTTGTTATCTGGATGTTTGTATATGACTGCCAGCATAGAATTGAGAATTTAGGATGTATGCACTTATTTTCATCTCGTAGTACTTTTGAAAAATGTATTTCTTAATGTTTTATTGTGAAGCCCTGGAAGGGCCAATGATCCCGACACAAAAGTTCTCAAAATGTTTCTGTAACCTTTACCTTTCCCTTTTGGAAAAATTGTAAAAACCCAATAAAACTCTTTCAATATAAAAAAAAAAAAAGATCAGAGGAAATAATCACAACCCTGTTGAACTTCATTAAACCCAAACTGGCAGAGGTTCCTTCCATTTCATCTGTTGAATGAGGATGGCTGGAAATAGCAGGGCTAATTCTTGATGCTCCTTGACAACCAGACAAGAGTTAGGAAGTCCAGCCTCCAAAACAAAACAAAATAAAAAATATCCCACAGTTACAGATTTTTTAAACTTAAAATAGGAGAAAAGCTGCAAACAAAAATAGAAAAGGCTACAGAAAATAAAAGAGAAGCTTGTTAAAAAGGGGTTTGGGTTTTTTTAAGTTCACTGGTATCCATGCATTCATCAGCTTTTCTGTGGAAAGCTTAAAGAAACAAGCTGTGCCTGTTCTGACATTAAGAAAAAGTGCAAGGTGTAGATCACAGGGGGAGGGAAATTGCAAGTATATTTCTGCATATGTCTCCAAACATATGCACCTATGCTTGCAATTTTACCCTAATTAATATACAATCAATCAATCAATCAATCATTTAATACTTATAAACCGCACCCTCTCCCCATGGGGACTCGGGGCGGTGCACAGGTAGAATAAAAACAGTAAAAAACATACAAACATCAATAAATATACAAACAATTAAAAGCAAATTAAACACAGCCTGTGCTAAAATCCCATTTAGCTAACTAAACTAAAATTTACCCAATAAAAACCCTAGACAGGGGGACTATCCCAGGCCGGCCAGACGGAAAAAGTAAGTTTTTAATTTAAGACGGAAGGAGCGGAGGTCCGTGGTCGTCCTAATATCGGGGGGAAGGTCGTTCCAGAGGGCCGGGCCCGCCACAGAGAGAGCCCTTCCCCTGGGTGTCGCCCGCTGACACTGTCTAGTGGACGGCACCCGGAGAAGTCCCTCTCTGTGGGAGCGAATCGGCCGTGAGGATGTATGAGGCAGGATCCGATCCCGCAGATAGCTAGGTCCCGAGCCATGGAGCGCTTTAAAGATGATAATTAACACCTTGAAGCGCACCCGGAAGACGACAGGTAGCCAGTGCAGCTCGCGCAAGAGCGGTGTTACATGGGTAGACCTTGCGGTCCCCATAATTGCTCGCGCGGCTGCATTCTGGACCAGCTGAAGTCTCCGGGTGCACCTCAAGGGAAGCCCCATGTAGAGAGAGTTGCAATAGTCCAGTCGGGATGTCACGAGCGCATGAGTGACTGTGCGAAGGGCGTCCCGATCCAATAGGGGGCGCAATTGGCGAACCAGGCGAACCTGGTAAAACGCCCTCCTGGCCACGGCCGTCACTTGATCTTTCATGGACAGCCGGGCATCCAGGAGGACACCCAAATTGCGCGCCCCATCCACAGGGGCAAGATGTTCGCCCCCTATGGCCAGCGATGGAGTGAGCTGGTTGAATCGGGCGGCCGGAAACCACAGCCACTCGGTCTTGGTCGGGTTTAGCTTGAGTCCGTTACTTCCCATCCAGATCCGCACGGCTTCCAGGCACTGGCACATCACCGCTACGGCATCGTTGGGGTGGTTTGGGGTAGATATGTACAGCTGGGTGTCATCAGCGTACAGGTGGTACTCTACCCCAAAACCACGGGTGATCTCACCCAGCGGCTTCATCTATGTGTTGAACAGGAGGGGCGAGAGGACCGACCCCTGAGGCACCCCACATACGAGGGGTCTCGCGGTCGACCTCTGCCCTCCTGCCAACACAAATTGCGATCGGCCAGAGAGGTAGGAGGAGAACCACTGTAGAACGGTGCCTCCCACCCCCAACCCCCCCAGCCGATGCAATAGGATACCATGGTCGATGGTATCGAAAGCCGCCGAGAGGTCTAATAGGACCAGGATGGAGGAACATCCCCCATCTCTGGCCCTCCAGAGATCATCAACCAACGCGACCAATGCCGTCTCGGTGCTATGCCCGGGCCGAAAGCCGGACTGGCGCGGATCTAGATAATCAACTTCCTCCAGGTGACGGGGAAACTGTTGTGCCACCACACTCTCAACAACCTTCGCCAAAAAGGGAAGGTTGGAGACTGGACGGTAGTTGTTCAAAACAGCTGGATCCAAAGAGGGCTTCTTAAGGAGGGGCCTCACCATCGCTTCTTTTAGGGAAGCAGGCAAGGAACCCTCACTTAAGGATGCGTTGACAACCTCTTGGAGCCAGCCTCGTGTCACCTCCCAGGATGCCAGTACAAGCCAGGAGGGACACGGGTCCAATAAACATGTGGTGGCTCGCAGTCGCCCACGTAACCTGTCCATATCCTCGGAAGTAACGGAGTCAAACTCCTCCCAAACAAGATCTGTCTCGTGGCATCCCCCTGGGCCATGAATGGGGGCTAGCTCGTTCTGTATCTGAGCGATTTTCTCCTGCAGAAAAATCACAAATTCCTCTGCTCTACCCTGTAACGGGGCTTCCCGCACCCTCTGTTGAAGGAGGGAGCGGGTCACCCTAAACAGGGCGGCAGGGCGGTTTTCTGCGGATGCTATGAGAGTAGCACAATGATGGCGTTTGGCTGCTCTCAGCGCCACAATGTAAGTCCGTAAATGGGCTCTTACCTGTGTCCGGTCAGATTCAGAACGGGTAGACCTCCATCTTCCCTCTAGGCATCTCTTGCGGTGTTTCATCACCCGCAGCTCCTCGGTGAACCAAGGAGCCAGGGTGTTTCGCCGCCGCAAGAGAGGCCGCAAGGGCGCGACCCGATCCAAGGCTCCCGTGGTCGCAATATTCCATGCGGCCACGAGGTCCTCCATCGGGGCGCGGGTCAGGGGTACAGGAACTGGCCCAAGCGCCGTTTGGAACCCATCCGGGTCCATCAGGCGCCTGGGGCGGAACCAGATTGGTGACTCAGGTTCCGCCTCCCCGCGGAGGGGAGCAGCGGTCGGAAAGTCGAGCCGGAGAAGTGAGTGGTCTGTCCATGACAAGGGTGTGATGACTATATCCCCTATACCCAGATCACTCTTCCATTGGCCTGAGACAAAGATGAGATCCGGTGTATGTCCACCCTCATGAGTGGGGCCTTGAATTAGTTGGGTCAGGTCCATGGCCGTCATGGAAGCCATGATCTCCCGAGCCACCTCAGATGATTCGCCCACCGATGGCAGATTAAAGTCCCCCATGACTAAAAGTCTGGGGGTCTCAACTGCCACCGTAGCGATCACCTCGAGGAGCTCGGGCAGGGCTGCTGCTACATAGCGGGGAGCCAGGTATACAACCAGCAAGCCCAACTGCCTCCCTAGGCCCCACTTCACACAGAGGGACTCACAACCGGTAGTCTGTGGCACAATGGTCTCTCTCGGTTCAAGACCTTCCTTTACAATGACCGCTACCCCACCGCCCCTACCTAGGGCCCGGGGCTGATGAAACGCGCGGTAACCTGGTGGGCACATTTCAACGAGGGGGAGTCCACCCTCGTGGCCCAACCAGGTCTCCGCAATTCCCACCAGGTCCGGCTCCCCCTCTGACACAAGGTCATGAACGAGGGGGGCTTTGTTGGCAACGGACCTGGCGTTGCAGAACATCAGCCGCAGGCCCTGGCTCTGTACTCCCTGGCCACCTAGCCTGCGGGGGTTGAGGCACTTGACCGTTTGAAGCCAACGGCTTCGCGCCCCCAACCGGGAGAATAACATTTGTCTCCCCTCGGATCTGCCTCTCCCCACGACCTTTTGGATGGGAATGCCCTCTGTCGGAACGACTTGAGTCTCCCCCCTCCTAACCGAACCTTCCGCTACCCTCCGTCGCCCGCTGGCCTGGCCCTCTCTTCCCTCACCCGCCTCTATCTCCATGCTTTCATTTGGTACAGTATAATTCCTTTTGTGCACTGTTTTATGGTTGCTGAACTCCATGGCAGGGGTCTCCAACCTTTGCAACTTTAAGTCTGAAGGACTTCAGCTCCCAGAATTCTCCAGCCAGCAAAGCTGGCTGAAGAACTTCTGGGAGCTGAAGTTCTTCAGACTTAAAGTTGTAAAGGTTGGAGACCCCTGCTCCATGTGACAAAAAGCAGTACTGTACTTCAAAATACAGCAACCAAGATGACTTATTTATTGGATGACTGACTTACACTGGTTACTAATTCACTCCCAAGCCAGATTCAAAATGTCAATTTTTATTTGTAATGCTTTATTTTTAGGACTTCTTCTCTCCTATTAATCCAGCTGAACATTAAAATCTGAATGAATGCTAAATTTTCCCAGATGGAAAATTTAAACATTCCATTATTGGCAAGATTTTTTTTTTAAAAAACTTCCTTTCTGGTGATGTCCTGCTTATAAAGCTCATCTAATACCCTTTGTGTATCTTTCAACTTTTAAGTTAAATACTTTCATTTTGTCAGACATGTAATAGTCTTTATGTATTATATTGGAAGGATGTGGTAAATCATTTTTTATAGATCATTGTAAACCCTGGAAATGTACTCATTTAATATTGAATAGCTTATTGATTTAAGTAGTTTTATTGAATTTTACATTGTTCTGTTGCCATATGCACCATACATCATCTCAGAATAAACATTACAAAGGACACATATGGATAAATTCTAATCAAAGGGATTCATAACCTCAAACAGATAGCGACTCGACTCAAAGTCTAATCAGCATAGACATAAGGACATGAACTAGTTTTATTACAAAACCTAGAGTAATCATAAGCAAAAGAGAAAAATAATTGCTAATTAGGTTCAAGTGGACAGATAGGTGTGGTCCCCAGTTTCAAATCCTAATGGACTGAGCATGGAATCTCACAGGAAGGATTGGTACCTCCGCAATGATCAGGGCTTGTAACTCTCACATTTAGTTTATTAATATATGCACCTAAAGTGCATCAGTATAAAACTGCCTACCTTTGGATTAGAGACTCCAGATTCTCAACAAGCAGTCACTATATTTTTACTATATTTTTTACTAAGGGACATGGTGGCTCAATAGCTAAGACGCTGAGTTTGTCGATCAGAAAGATTGGTACTTCGGAGGTTCGAATCCCAAGCACCATGTAACGTAGTGAACTCCTCCCAGCTTCTGCCAACCTAACAATTAGAAGTAGAAGAAAAATAGGAACCACCTTTGGTGGGAAGGTAACAGTGTTCCGTGCACCTTCAGCGTTTAGTCATGCCGGCCACATGACCACAGAGACGTCTTTGAACAGCGCTGGCTCTTCGGCTTTGAAATGGAGATCAGCACAACCCCCTAGAGTTGGGAATGACTAGCACATAAGTGCAAGGGGAACCTTTACCTTTACCTTACATTTTTACTGGATATGGAAGTTAGGTTATCTGTATAATTGCCAAATTTTCTGCTTCCTATGTCCATTTAGAAATAATACTTAATCATGTTAATGAGCATGGTTGTCAATAGACAGGAATTAATTCAAACTGTAATAAGTTGACCTTGGCTATCAGAGGCAGATCAAATTCTTCTGAATCCAATCATTGCTATTTTAACTTCAAATTTTATAAACAGATATCAGTGACTTAAAGAGCTGAAAGCATTATCTAATTAATTTAGCTAATTAGCTAATTGTTAATTTACTATTTCATTAACTGATTTTCAGTATAGATTGCAGATTAATTAAACCATGCAGCATAGAAGACAAGCTACATTAAGCATCAACACTTAATGTTGTCAGTTCTATTGTTAACAAGTTGCAAATTTCTTTTGACTCTAATGTTTTACAGAGTGATACAGAAGTTGAGTGGCTAAAAGAGCTTATATCTCATAATCAGATATTATGCTGTAAATAGTAATTCAGATATTAGTTTTATCTCTGTCTTCCAATCAGATTATTAGCTTTGCATGTTAATAATGTCTTTTTTTAAAAATACATCCATATGAATCAATGAATCATTTATTTATACTCTCAGACCATGAAATGCACAAATACAAAATTTAAAATAGAAGCACACCAATATAAAATGCAGAACAAATTAAGAGAATTAAGTTTATTTTATTTAAAAAATGATTATGTTTTCTTCAAAAAAATAATTAGTGATACATTTGTAAAGAAAATTTAGAGAGTTGTTTATGGTATAATATTAGAAAACTGAATTATTTGTATGCTTCAAAGCAGCATACCAACACTAAAAACCAAATAAGGTGTGATTGATTATGTAGCATGCAAGGTGTTCATTGGTTCAAGAAATGAGCTCCAAAAGAAGTGAGCACTTAACTCTTCTTTTTTATTGTCACTGGAATCAAAATTAGATAGATAAACCTAGGTAGAAAGTCTTGTTTATACATGTGAATAGCATCTCCGTAGCTCAGGACAGCCTACAATTGGCAATCGTATGTAAGAGATTGTTGAAAGGCTGGGAAAAGAACAGAATGAATGTTAGACAAAATTGTTCAGTTGCTAACAGAGGAACGTACTGGTATTTAATCTCATAAAGAGCTACTCAGTCCAGGCAGGAGAAAAAACCCAGTAGATTGGAATCTTTCCTGCAAATACAAATCTGGTTTAACAGATTTAAAATACAGTGGTTCATTTAATTGATATTGGTTGATTTCGTGATAGCCTTGGAGGGAGCTAAGATACATATACAGCTAGTCCTCAACCTATGTTACTAAGCTAAATGTGCCGCATTTTGCAACTTTTATTGCCACATTTCTTAAATGAATCACTGCAGTTTTTAAATTAGTAACACCGTTGTTAAGTGAATCTGGCATTCATATTGATTTTGCTTGTCAAAAGGTCAGAAAAGGTTGTCACAAGACCAGGAGACACTGCAATGGTCAAAAATATGACACAGTTGTCAAGCATCCGAATGTAAATCACATGACCATGAGGACACTACAATGATCAGATATGTGAAAAATGGTCCCCTTTTTCAGTCCATTGTAACTTTGAATGATTACTATACAAACTGTTGTAAGCTGAGGACTACCTGTACTGGACAGTTCTCTCAGATTTGGAAACTGTTTGTTCTCATCTACAACAGATAATACAATTTACGTTGAAGAAAGGGGAAAAGAGCCACAACAAAAACAATGGACCAGCTAAATGAAATGTGCAATAGGCAAGATTCTGTTACTGTGACCTTATATGTCAGACCTGGAAGCCATCTTTTACATTGGGCCTTCAGACCTGCCACATTTTCTTCTGTGGGAAAATGGGAGGGGGGGTTATATGGAGTATGGATGATATATAGTCTAAATAACATTCCTTTCTCAGAGAGTCAAGGACATCTTGCCCGGCAGCTGCATTGGTGTGATTGGGAGGCATTTCCAGTTTGGATGGTGCCTGATTGGACCTTATGATGGACATGTGGGTGCTGGGCAGGGACTTGAATTTTCACTTGAGTGGAGAAAACCTGGAAATTTTCACATTCAGATTTTCCCAGATGTGCCAATATGATATCTATATAAATAAAAATGTAAAATAGTTTGTATGTAGCCGCTAATCTCAAAAACTACTGCACCGATTTACACTAAATTTTGACACAATGTTCCCAAGGACAATACGTATTCATTTTGTGCCTAGCACATGTGTGTCATGTGCAAGGTACACAAATGTAAAATGTACCCACTGATCAGGTTTTCCCCTCCCTGTAGCTCCACCCATCCGGCTGCTTTCCAACAGTCATTTCCTCAGCAATGTATGGAGGCCTCTTAGGGCCAAAACAAGGCACTGAGATAGCAAACTCCCAGGTGGCCCATAGAGAGAGAGAGAGAGAGAGAGGGAGAAATACAGTTTAATAAAGGAGGGACTAGGGGAGACATGATAGCAGCCTTCCAATATCTCAGGGGTTGCCACAAAGAAGAGGAAGTCAAGCTATTCTCCAAAGCACCAGAGGGCAGAACAAGAAGCAATGGGTGGAAACTAATCAAGGAGAGAAGCAACATAGAACTGAGGAGGAATTTCCTGACAGTTAGAACAATTAACCAGTGGAACAGCTTGCCTCCAGAAGTTATGAATGTCCCAACACTGCAAGACTTTAAGAAGATGTTGGATAGCCATTTGTCTGAAATGATATAAGGCTTCCCGCCTATGCAGGGAGTTGGACTAGATGACCTCCAAGGTCCCTTCCAACTCTGCTATTGTATTATTGTATTACAGTAGGTAGGTAGATAGGGGAATAGATAGAGAGGGAGAAATACAGTAGGTAGGTAGGTAGATAGAGGGATAGATGGAGAGGGAGAATAAGGTAGGTAGATAGATAGGATGGATGGATGGATGGATGGATGGATGGATGGATGGATGGATGGATGGATGGAAGGAAGGAAAGAAAGAAAGAAAGAAAGAAAGAAAGAAAGAAAGAAAGAAAGAAAGAAAGAAAGAAAGAAAGAAAGAAAGAAAGAAAGAAAGAAAGAAAGAAATACAGTAGGTAGGTAGGTAGAGGGATAGATAGAGAGGGAGAAATACAGTAGGTAAGTAGGTAGGTGGGTAGAGGTATAGATAGAGAGGGAGAAATACAGTAGGTAGGTAGGTAGAGGGAGAAAGGAAGAAATACGGTAGGTAGGTAGGTAGGTAGGTAGGTAGGTAGGTAGGTAGGTAGGTAGGTAGGTAGGTAGAGGGATAGATAGAGAGGGACAAATACAGTATGCAGGTTGGTAGAGGGATAGACAGAGAGGGAGAAATACAGTAGGTAGGCAGGTAGGTATAGGGGGATAGATAGAGAGGGAGAAATACAGTAGGTAAGGTAGGTAGGTAGGTAGGTAGGTAGGTAGGTAGGTAGGTTGGTAGGTAGGTAGGTAGGTAGGTAGGTAGGTAGGTAGGTAGGTAGAGGAAGAAAAGAAGAAATACAGTAGGTAGGTAAGTAGAGGGATAGACAGGGAGAAATATGGTAGGTAGGTAGGTAGGTGTATAGATAGGGAGAAATACGGTAGGTAGGTAGGTAGGTAGGTAGGTAGGTAGGTAGGTAGAGGAATAGAGAGAGAGGGAGAAATACAGTAGGTAGGTAGGTAGAGGGATAGATAGAGAGGGAGAAATACAGTAGGTAGGTACGTAGAGGGATAGACAGGGAGAAATATGGTAGGTAGGTAGGTAGGTGTATAGATAGGGAGAAATACGGTAGGTAGGTAGGTAGGTAGGTAGGTAGGTAGAGGAATAGAGAGAGAGGGAGAAATACAGTAGGTAGGTAGGTTGGGGGTTATATGGTGGTTGTGTGTATGTGTGCAGGTGTAGAACTACACACAGATTGGTTGGCCATTTAACCAGACTGGGCCACAGCAACCCGTGGCCGGGTATAGCTAGTCTCAAATAAAATGCAACCTTGAGAAAACTCAAGCCTCAGAGTCTTCCTTCGTTGGGGGAGTTACTTAGAATCCTGACATTATAATTAAAGAATTAGCATTCAAAACTTTGTTTTCTAGTCTGGTTTACCTAGTGGTGGGTTCTGGATCCCCTTGCAACCGGTACACTGCAATGGAGCCGGGTGTCCACAAGGTGCACAGGTGCAGCACGTGCATGTGTACCCACGGCCCACGATGCTCCAGCTGCTCAGCGGTATGTCACACAGGTGCCATACGCTCTATGCATGTGTGCAAATGCCCCAGTCAGCTCAAATATTTATTTATTTATTTATTTATTTATTTTTATTTATTTTATTAAATTTATATCCCGCCCTTCTCCAAGAGGACCCAGGGCGGCGCACAGGAAATTAAAATACATACAAAAACACAATACAAAATTTAAAAACCTATTAGATCCCCATCCTGTGCTAAAACCAATTAAAATCCCTGAATTAAAACTATCTATGGCTAGTCCCAGTGGAGGCTATGTTAGGCCGGTTTGATGGAAGAGGTGTGTTTTTAAACACTGGCGGAAGAGGTGGAGGTCGGTGATGGTACGAAGTTCTGGGGGTAGGTCGTTCCACAGGGCAGGGCCTGCCACAGAGAAGGCCCTTCCCCTGGGTGTCGCCAGTCGGCATTGTCCGGCCGACGGCACCCTGAGAAGGCCCTCTCTGTGGGAGCGTATCGGTCTAAGGGATGTATGGGGCAGGAGACGGTCTCGCATATAACTAGGTCCCGAGCCATGAAGCGCTTTGAAAATGGTCATCAAAACCTTGAAGCGCACCCGAAAGTCCACAGGAAGCCAGTGCAGCTCACGCAGGATTGGTGTTATATGGGAGTGCCTCGAAGCTCCCGTAATCACCCGTGCGGCTGCATTCTGAACTAACTGTAGCTTTCGAGTGCACCTCAAGGGAAGCCCCATGTAGAGAGCATTGCATTAGTCGAGTCAGTATGTCACGAGTGCTTGAGTGACTGCGCGAAGGGCAGCCCGGTCCAGTAAGGGGCGCAATTGGCGCATCAGGCGTACCTGATGAAACGCCCCCCTGGCCACGGCCGCCACTTGGTCCTCCATGGACAGCCGAGAATCCAGGAGGACACCCAAATTGCGCGCCCTCTCTTACTAGAGGTAAGGGGAGCAGATGGGCCCTCCGGAGCACCGTACCAGAATGGTACCTGGTACTCCCAGCAGGCACCGGTACATCCGTACCGGAGCGTACCGGTCGTAACCCACCCCTAGGTGTACCTCAAAGAGCTGATATCCTCTCATCAGGTTAAATTGTTATAGGAGTGAGTGGTTATCCCATAGCACTATTTCCCAGACCTTAATTTGCTGTCCTATATATTTATTATTCTATAATAAAAAGTTGCACACTACAGACCAAGTTTTATTCAAAAAATGCTTGAAATTAAAAACCTTACAGATTTTACACAGGGAGAAAAAGGCTATTATATCTTTCATATTCAACAGGAATTTGATTCACTCAGAACAAATTAGATATGATATGAAATGAATGCATGTTCTAATGCCCAACAGAGCTGCCCTTGAAATATATTCAAAGAACTGGGTTTCTTATTGTTTTAATCTAGTTCATAGAAAAGGAGAAAGAATCAAGCTGTTCCCCCCTCCCCGCCCCCTCTCTGCATAGTCCTAGCTTGTTCAAAGATCTAGGACAGGTTCTTACATGCTTTTAGCAAATTGCTCTTTAAGGTTTGAATACATCCTCAATATTAAACATCAGAAAGCTTCGTGGAATCGTTTTACAATATGAAATGACTAACTTTCTAATGATAATTCATGAACTCTGGTTTGTTGTGAATTTTTAAAGCAATAATGTTGTGTTTTAAGAGGGTTTCCTCTTTCATCTGATTTCCCTCTTTCTAGTCACAGAGATACTCAGAGAAATCAAAAAGTCTGACTTTGAGCTGGGGTGGATTCTAGCACAATTCCTATGAGGTTGGCTCAATCTGAACAGAAAGTGATTTGGGGGATCAACTGATTCATCTTTAAAAAAAATCATCTTCAGATGAGACAATTGTAATGTTCAAAGTATTCCTATGAAATAATTCACCACCCTGATTACTATCATAAAACCCTAAATGGTTAAAATGATATCATTTAAAAGCTGTTTATTACCAATTAAAAGATGATAACCTCCATTCCGATAAGCTGTACTTCCTATTTAATCTAAAAATCTTTCCACTGTAACAGATTTTTCTTATTGCAGATATATTAATTGCTATTTGTTGTTTGGCTTACCTTGGGAACTTCTAATGTTTGGATAGATAGATGGGTAGAATATAAATGGGGAATTATATTATTTGCCTCAATTTCTGAACAAATTAGTATCAAGCATTGGGTAATATTATCTCTAAAACTTCACTGCTTCACTTCACTTCATGTTAGCAAACAGTAAACATAAATGTGCACTAATTTATTCCACAGTATGATGTGTGTGTGTTTTAACACACATATATAAAACTTTAAAAAGCAATCTATATACATACATTCTTTTTAATTTGTAATAGTCTTGCAGCAATTTAAGACAAAACATATGGAAAAGTCTTTCTTGTGAATTAAAAAACTATGTATCCCAATTTTATTTGCAATGTTGGATTACTGCCCTCATCAAGGATTTATTCTACCTTGGAAGGAAAGAAAATATCA
Source organism: Rhabdophis nuchalis (assembly GCA_039707465.1). NCBI lineage: Eukaryota > Metazoa > Chordata > Lepidosauria > Squamata > Natricidae > Rhabdophis > Rhabdophis nuchalis. Next base: position 93,174,873 of record CM077645.1, on the reverse strand, counting down.
GTTGGTTGAATACTTCCTGAGGAAAATCTCTTTAACAGACTAGTAATTATGGGTGCATTCAAGTATATTAAATATGAATTACTATTGTACTGAATCGCCTTCTCTGAATCCAGGATCCTATGTTTATTCTTGTGCAGTCCTCAAATAAGTAACCAATTATTGCTGAAATTGTTGGCTGAAAACTATTTAATGAGGAACAGAAGGGAAAACCTTTAATTTCCTTTCTCAATTTTTTTTCACCCCGTATATAAGTTTTTAAATATCACTTCATTTATGAGCAGGAGTTAGCTTAAATTCTCATTCTATAACTTTCACATGTTTGAATATTAAGATGACTTGAATGAAATAAATGTCATGTTGAATTTTCACAGGCAATTACGTCTAAAAATAAAACAAGGAGCAGCTCCGCTTGAATCACTGTAAACTGAACTGCAGCAGCCACAGCCTGCCTCCCCCGGGTGCCCAACGTTTATGCTGCTTGCACCCTCCCACATCCTATTCCCCATCAAAGGGGAGGTGGAAACACTTTTCTGGGGAAAGAAAAAGAAGAGAATAAGGGACTCAGTCAGGAGCAGGAGGGGATGGTAAGAAATAAAGCTAGCTATTATTTCCCACTTGGCTGATGCGGCTGGTAACCGACAATTTTTTCTGTGGAAGGGGGAAAAAAACAAGACTCATAGTGTACTCATATGACTTCAGTATATAGTCAGAGAGAGTAAAAGAATCAGCTTAAAGATTAAATGCCAACCATTGGTAAATGGTAATGATAATAATACAGCTGTGGCAAGAGGTAGTTCTTGACTTACCACCACAATTGAGTCTAAAGTTTCTGTTGCTAAGCAAGGCAGTTATTAAGTGAATTTGGCCCCATTTAACAACCTGTCTTGCCCCAGCTGTTAAATGAATCACCATCGTTGTTAAATTAATAACATGGTTGTGAAATCGAATCTGGCTTTCCCATTGACTTTGCTTGTCAGAAAGTCGCAAAAAGGGATCGCATGACTCTGGGACAGTGCAACGGTCATAAATATGAATCAGTTGCCCCATGTCTGGATTTGGATCATGTGATCACAGGGATGCTGCGATGGTTGTAAGTGTGAAAAACAGTCACTTTTTTCAGTAATTTTGATCACTGAATGAACTGTTGAAAGTTCCTTAAAGTGAGGACTGCCTGTGTTAATTAATGTTGCTACTGTGACTTTTAGTATCACTTTTGAAGACATTTTATTTATGAGCTGGCACAGTCTTAAGCAGTTGGTTTTCTGCAAACTTCATCCACTTTCAAAGCATTCAGACATAATCCCAATCTTTGCAAAAAAAGAATTCCTGCAATGATAACAGCATAGTCATAAAAGGAAATATCCTTCATTGAGGATTCAAGGATTGAAGGATACCTAGAAGTCTTTCAAACACTTTTGGTCTTAGTTACTACTATAAAGAGAGAGGCAGTGCAAAAAAAAAAAAACCTCACCAAAAACCCACCCTCCACAAAGCTGATAATAGCAATTCGTGCAAGTGATCCCACCAAGTGTTGGCATTTAGCTGCAAGAGGATTAAAAGCTCCCCACGGCTTCCCTGGAGTGTTATATCCCAGCAACAATCTGGCAAGGTTGTTTTCAAGCTTAATTTGGAGAGGAGAACTTACAAAATTGTGACAATGATTTAGGGCAAGGATGGGCAATTCTGGCAACTTTACCACCTGCAGATTTCAACTGTCGAACTTGCTGTGCCAGTCATGCATGGCTGGCTCTGAGACAATTCTGGGGGTTGAAATCTACAGGTGATAAAGTTGCCAGAGTTGCCTAGACTGATTTAGGGGAACAACCTCTGCTGAAGTGACCACCAGTGTCAGATGCTGAAGTATATTAACTAATTTGGCAATTAAAACCCAGAAAAATGCTGCACTGGGATGCAGCCATAATTGCCCCACAAAGGACTCTCCTATCTTATCCCCTTCTCTCCCTCAAGGCTGGCACCATTGCAGGAGTGAAATTCAGGGAATGGAGATTTTGCAGTATCCTTCCCCTCCCATGCCCACCAAGCCACGTCCATGGAACCAGTAGTAAAAACATTTGAATTTCACCACTGCCCCATTGATCCTCTCCTCTCCCCTTCTCTCCCTCAGGCTTGTTTCACAGAGGCCTCTCCTATCTTATCCCCTTCTCTCCCTCAGTCTGGCCCTATTGACCCTCTCCTAGCCCCTTCTCTCCCTCAGTCTGGCCCTATTGTCCTCTCCTATCCCCTTTTCTCCCTCAGGCCAGCCCTATTGATCCTCTCCTATTCCCTTCTATCCCTCAGGCTTGCCCCAAAGAGGCCTCTCCTATCTTATTTCCTTCTCTCCCTCAGTCTAATTCAATGCAGGCTGGGTGAGTCACACACTGGTCACACCCACACCCAAGTGACAGTTGGAACAGAATTCTTTTCAGGTGGGGAGGGAGAGTAGAATGTCTAACTCTTTATCAGAGCATGCTAATAATAATATAAGAAATACTAATGATCTGATGGTCATTTCAGAAAGGCCTTTCTTAGCAAGCACCTAGAAGCCAAGAGGAACATACTTGCCAAATTTCAAGTTTATAGGCTTTACGGTTTTGGAGATTTCGTGATGTTGCATGAGTGGCATTTTGCTTTTATATATATAAATTAGGCAATTAAAACCCAGAAAAATGTTCCACTGGGGCTCAGCCATAATTATCTGGAAGAAGGGAAAGACAGTCCACCAGCCAATAAGCACCCAATGAGCCTGCTTAGCACAATTAATTAGCATAATTAATGCGATCTATGCTAAGTACATTTATTGGAAACTTTTGGACTGGCTAAAAAACAGAACCTGTTGGCAGAGGAACAGTGAAGACCTTTGGACAGGCTGCTCTGTGTCAGATCCAAGATGATCTGATCGAAAAATATATTCAACCACCTCAATCAGCCCTTTCTGGCCCGTTTGTAGAGCTCAAGCAGGCTTTTGACTCCATCTGTAGAAAAATCCCTTGGAACACACTCAAAGTATCTATAATTGATACTTTCCCTTTAATATTGCACTTCATAAGAACGCCAGTTTGAGAATGGGAAGTACTACAGCCAGGCACCTCTTATACGCCCTGCCAACCCACAAAAGGAATTGTAATTTGGCCCCACGGTTTTTTAAATTACTATATTAATGAAACGGCAAATGCCTTAAGGAAGAGTTTCATCTGCCAAAAGTGACTAACAGATCTATCCTGCTTTATGGAAATAATGCTGTCAGACGCCTCTCAGGTATTGGTATGCTTTAGAAGAGCCACAAGACCTCTCCTCCCTATCTGGAGGGAAAAGCCATTGCAGATTAACTACAAGAACACAAAGGTCCTGCGTTTTGCAAAGGGCTTTAAAAAAAATCTGCTGAATCCTCAAAGGAAACATAACCAAGCAGGTCTCTCTTTTTGTCTTTTTACAGTACTCGAGAAATAATACGCTCATAACTCCCAGGTTGTTTTGAATGGTCAGCATTTCAGCAGCAAAATGTGTGACTATAATGCTGCTGTTACATTTGGAACAGAGGTGGTATTCAGCAGGTTCTTACCAGTTCTGGAGAACCGGTAAATATCACCTCTGATTGGCCCCGCCCCCATCTATTCTCTATCTCCCAAGTCCCAGCTGATCAGGAGGAAATGGGGATTTTGCAGTAACCTTCCCCTGGAGTGGGGAGAGTATGAAGATTTTACAATATCCTTCCCCTGCCACGCCCACCAAGCCATGCCATTGCCACCAAGCCATGCCCACAGAACCAGTAGTAAAAAAATTTGAATCCCACCACTGCTTTACATCCTGTGATAAATTCCTTTAACACCATCAAGCAACAATATCTCCCTATCCCAGGTCCTTGGGAAGGACTCAATAGGTAGACAAAAATGCCAAATCTAGTCTAAACATCCAACTGATTGTGTGACCATCCATAATAAAAACATCTGGCGCACCATTTGAGCACCATTGGCATTGACAAAATCACTATCAGTCATTTGCAAATGATCCGATAGGTGAACAAAGATGCTAAATCCCATTTAAGTATCTGGCTCACTGTGCACCCAATCATAACAACACTGATTTGGAGGCAGGATTTATCAAAAAAAAGTATAGCATGGATGGTTATGACAATAGAACCGGTTCAGGGGCGTGGCAGGCCGAGTTGCTACCGTCTCGGCCAAACCGGTAGGAACCCACCTCTGGTCGGAACCCAAAAAAGAGCAGCTGGCCAGTGCACAGGCATGTGACAGAACCCGGAAGAGCACCTGGCAATAGCGTGTGTGCCCACAGAGAGGGGTCTATGTGCTACCTCTGCCATGCGTGCCATAGGTTTGCCATCACGGGTATAAGATCTCCTGCCATAGGCAGGAGATTGGACTAGAACAGGGGTCCCCAACCCCCGGGCCGTGGACCGGTGCTGGTCCGTGGCTTGATAGGAACCGGGCCGCAGGGCGGGAGAGAAGAAGGAGGGAGCAGCCCGCTGGGCAGAGCGCACACCGGATGCGGGAGAGCGCAGGCGTGGCCATTCCCACCGTTGGAGGCCCTAGAGAGCCGAGTGAGCCAACTCCCCCCCGCGTGCGCATGCGCCAGCTGTTCCCCCTCCTCTACGCCAGCCGGTCCGCAGAATTTTCTTTAAAATGAAACCGGTCCCTGGTGCAAAAAAGGTTGGGGACCCCTGGACTAGAAGACCCCCAAGGTCCCTTCCAATCCTATTATTCTATGTTCTATGATTAGAAAAAGGATTCAATTCTCAACCTCATGATTGGATAATCAAATGCCTAAAAATAGCATGAATCAGTACAAAAATCAGAAGCTTTGCGCAAAGTTTAATGGCAGAATAAAACACAGTTGCTAGTCAGTGATGATAGACTGAGAGAAGTTAATATCAAAAGAGAAATATTTCAGAGAGTCACTATCATCGCTACTATTTCTCATTGCATTGATTACTATCAACAATACAAGCCATTGGGATCATCATCAAAAGGCAGCTTTAATTGGAAGGGTTTACATCCTGTGATAAATACCTTTAACACCACCAAGCAACAATATCTCCCTATCCCAGGTCCTTGGGAAGGACTCAGTAGGTAGACAAAAATGTCAAATCCAGTCTAAACATCCAACTGATTGTGTGACCATCCGTAATAAAAACATCTGGAGCACCATTTGAACACCACTGGCATTGACAAAATCACTGTCAGTCAATTGCAAAAGGACTCGATAAGTGAACCTAAACGCTAAATCCCATCTAAATATCTGGCTCACTGTGCACCCAATCATAACAACACTGATTTGGAGGCAGGATTTATCAAAAAAAAGTAAAGCACGGATGGTTATGGCTATGTGCATTCCGATATTTGCATATCCCCAAGGTATGGTACATCTTACCTTGTGTGATAAACTTTACTCCTTTTAGAAATGCCAAATAAGTGGCCAACTATAAGCAGTCCTTGTTTAGTGACTGCCTTATTTAGCGACCACTTGCAGTTACTATGGCTATGAAAAGCAACTTTGCAACCAGTTCTCACATTTAAAACCTTCAAAGGTCTGTAAACCAAATGAAAGCTGAAATAAGATCATAAGAACAGATTTCATTTAGTATCGACTGTGCCTTTAGTATCGATTGTGATTGCTAAACCCCAATGGAGTCGCCAACCCCAATTGTGGTTGGTAAACAAGAACTACCTGTGCATAAATTGGAGTTATCAGGTGAGATGCTTATGTTCCTGGGACAAAACCATGCAATGGTATCTCTTAAACAAAGAATCCCTAACACAAAATTACAAACAGACTATACCCAATGTCACTTGTTATTTATTAGTAACCCTCTTCTTAGCTCCTTTCCGGGTTGGGCAGCAGAATCCTATGTGCAACTTCTTTGGACAAATAAAGATCTCAAGATAATTCCTGGTGTTGCAGGGTTTGAATTTGTAACCTGTTGTTGATAGCAAAGTAGATTATGCACAACTACAGGCCTTCTTTACTGTAAATGTCACAGTGCCTATTGCACAGTTTGGTTTGCTCTTTAATATCCCGACTGGACTACTGCAATGCTCTCTACATGGGGCTTCCCTTGAGGTGCACTCGAAAGCTACAGCTAGTCCAGAATGCAGCCGCGCGGGTGATTACGGGAGCCCCCAGATGCTCCCACATAACACCGATCCTGCGCGAGCTGCACTGGCTTCCTGTGGTCTTTCGGGTGCGCTTCAAGGTCTTGACGACCATCTTCAAAGCGCTCCATGGCTCGGGGCCTAGTTATATGCGAGACCGTCTCCTGCCCCATACATCCCTTAGACCGATACGCTCCCACAGAGAGGGCCTTCTCAGGGTGCCATCGGCCGGACAATGCCAGCTGGCGACACCCAGGGGAAGGGCCTTCTCTGTGGCGGGCCCTGCCCTTTGGAACAACCTACCCCCTGAACTCTGCACTATCACCGACCTCCGCCTCTTCCGCCGGTGTTTAAAAACACATTTATTTCATCAAGCCGGCCTAACATAGCCTCCGCTGGGACAAGTATTAGACAGTTTTAAATGGGGGATTTTAATTTGGTTTTAGCGCAGGTTTTGTCATTTAATAGGTTTTTTAAATTATATTTGATGCTATTTTGTATGTTGTTTTAAATTCCTGTGCGCCGCCCTGGGTCCTCTCGGAGAAGGGCGGGATATAAATTGAATAAAATAAATAATAAAATTTGGGTCAGTGACCAAAAATTAACCTGGACTAACATTTTTACTCTTCACCTATACTTGAAAAGTATTGGGGGATGTGGTGGCTCAGTGGCTAAGACTGAGCTTGTTGATCAGAAAGGTCGGCAGTTTGGTGGTTCGAATCCCTAGTGCCGCGTAATGGAGTGAGCTCCCGTAACTTTTCCCAGCTTCTGCCAACTTAGCAGTTTGAAAGCATGTAAAAATGCAAGTAGAAAAATAGGCACCACCTTTGGTGGGACGGTAACAGCATTCTGTGCACCTTCACCATTTAGTCTTGCTGGCCACATGATCACAGAGACATCTTCAGACAGCACCAGCTCTTCAGCTTTGAAACAGAGATGAGCACCAGCCCCTAAAGTCAGGAACAACTAGCACATATGTGCAAGGGGAACCTTTACCTTTTATACTTGAAAAGCTGAATGTTTCTAAATATTTCTAAAAATTACTGTGACTTTTATATTTGCCTGCACTGTCAATGATCTATTAATTATTTATCTATCAATAAATAACACTACTTTTATGCCAGTAAATAAACATCATTAAAACTAATATACAGAATTCAAAATCTGAACACACATTTCCCACTGGATATTGTACAGAAATATGCAATGCTTTTAGGAAGCATAGAGGTATTCATTGAATACAAAAAAAGATATTTAACTAATACTATAAAATGTATTACCTCATTTCAAATTCATTTTTATTCATTAACAGCCATGTTACATATTTCATAGATTCAACATATGCTTATCTATTATAAAAGTAATTTATATTCCTCCGTTTGTGGAATAATTTACTTGCATTTTTTTTTAAAAAATGTGTATCGTTCCATATTTCACTGGTTTTAAAAAATAAATGTTTATTTGTATAATAATGCAAAATATAAGCAGAATACTAAGATACAGTGGTACCTCGGTTCACGAACTTAATTCGTGAAACGACTCTGGTCGCGAACCGAATTGGTCGTGAACAGAGGCACAGTTTCCCATAGGATTCAATGTAAATCCGGTTAATCCGTTCTGACCTTGTTTTTTGGTTTTTGAAGCACCCAAAATATGAAAAAAATTACACATTTGTACAGTTCTGCCCTGGTTTTTAGGTTATAGAAGCACCCAAAATATGAAAAAATTACACATTTGTACATTTCTGACCTGGTTTTTAGGTTATGGAAGCATCCAAAATATGAAACAAATTACAAAACACATTTGTACATTTCTGCCCTGGTTTTTAGGTTATGGAAGCACCCAAAATATGAAACAAATTACACATTTGTACATTTCTGCCCTGGTTTTTAGGTTATGGAAGCACCCAAAATATGAAACAAATTACACATTTGTACATTTCTGACCTGGTTTTTAGGTTATGGAAGCATCCAAAATATGAAACAAATTACACATTTGTATATTTCTGACCTAGTTTTTAGGTTATGGAAGCACCCAAAATATGAAACAAATTACAAAACACATTTGTACAGTATGGTAATGTACAGTATACAGTAAAGAGAGAACACCAAGCTTGCTTGAGATGACTTCTGGCATGGATGAAGGCAGGTGGGAGGCGGTTATTGTTTGTAGGGAGAGTCCCCCTTAATAAGGACATCAAGGGGATCTTCTTCAGGGCTTTCCTCTCTCCTTTGTCTCTTAGCTGCAGGCTCAGTTTTGCTGAAAAATCTGTCCAATGTCACTTGTCTTTTCCTGCGCTGCAAAACCTTCCGGAAATGAGAAACCACATTATCATCCATGAGATTTAACACTCTGTTCGTGACAGTTATGTTGGGGTGGTGCTTTTCAAAAAAATCATGGCACTCATGCCATTTTAGCATAATGGATTTTATGGCATCACTGGTAACCTCCTCCCTCTCTTCCTCCTCCTCTATTGAATGCTCCTCAAGAAGTGCCTTTTGCTGCTCACTGTGGAGTTGAGAAAGTTCCTCAGTGGTCAGCTCCTCCCTATGTTCCTCAACAAGGTCTTCCACATCAGCACCGTCAACGTCCAGACCCATACTCTTGCCCATGGACACAATTTCGTCCACTACCTCTGTGTCAGACCCTTCTAGGTCTATGTCATGTTCATGTTCCTCTTCAGTGGCACATTCTGGCCACAGTTTCCTCCAGGCTGAAGTTAGGGTTCGGTGAGTGACCTCTTGCCAGGCTTTGTCAATGAGGTTAATGCAGTGGACAACATTGAAATGTTTCTTCCAGAACTCTTTTAAAGTCAAGGACGTCTCTTCAGTGACATTATAGCACCTAGTGAAGAGCGCCTTTGTGTACAGCTTCTTGAAGTTGCAGATGACTTGCTGGTCCATTGGTTGCAGAAGTGGTGTTGTGTTGGGGGGGAGGAACTTGACCCTGATGAAGTCATACTCAGCATCCATATCATCCAGCAAGACTGGAGGGTGTGCTGGGGCATTGTCCATTAGAAGAAGGCACCTTTCAGGCAGCTGGTTATCAGAGAGATACTTTTTGACGGTGGGTGCGAACACCTCGTGCAGCCATTCCATGAACAATTGCCTTGTCACCCAAGCTTTGGCATTGGATCTCCACATGACGGGCAGTCTGGCCTTGTTGACATTTTGTTGCCTAAATGCACGAGGGGTCTGTGAATGGCACACCAATAGTGGTTTAATTTTCAGATCGCCGCTTGCGTTGGCACACAGCAAAAGGGTCAATCTGTCCTTCATGGGCTTGTGCCCTGGTAGTGCCTTTTCCTCCTGCATGATATAGGTTCTGTTTGGCATTTTTTTCCAGAAGAGCCCTGTTTCATCACAGTTGAAGACTTGTTGAGCGACGTATCCTTCTGTCGCCATGAATTCTGCAAATTCTAACTTGTAGGCTTCTGCTGCGGCCTTGTCAGAGCTGGAAGCCTCACCATGTCTAATCACACTGTGGATGCCACTTCTCCTGCGGAATTTTTCAAACCACCCCCTACTGGCTTTAAATTCGTCACTTGTGGCACTTGTAGAGGGGCTTCTTTGCACTAAATCACTGTGCAATCTCCTGGCTTTCTCACAGATCATAGTTTCACTAACGCTATCACCTGCCAGCTGTTTCTCATTCACCCACACCAACAAAAGTTTTTCCACCTCTTCCAGCACTTGCGTCCTCTGCGTGCTTAATCTTGTTACGCCTTTTGCAACATCAGCTACTTTGATGGTGGCTTTGTTTTTCAAAATAGTCGAGATTGTTGATTTTGGCATCTTGTACTCCGAGGCCAGATCAATCACACGAATACCACGGTCATGCTTTTCTACAATTTCCTTCTTCAGCTCAATGGTTATTTTCTTCACAACCTTGCTGTCACTTTCATTGCTCCTCCGCACTCTCTTCTTTCCACCATGCTTGCGCTGCATATCCTTGTCACCTGCATTCCCAGGTTGCACATCATCTCCTGCATTTCCAGGTTGCACATCATCTCCTGCATTCCCAGGTTGCGCATCATCTCCTGCATTTCCAGGTTGCACATCATCTCCTGCATTCCCAGGTTGCACATCATCTCCTGCATTCCCAGGTTTCACATCATCTCCTGCATTCCCATGTTGCACATCATCTCCTGCATTTCCAGGTTGCACATCACCTCCTGCATTTCCAGGTTGCACATCATCTCCTGCATTCCCAGGTTGCACATCATCTCCTGCATTCCCAGGTTGCACATCATCTCCTGCATTCCCAGGTTGCACATCACCACTTGCAATTCCAGGTTGCACATCAAGTCCTGCATTCCCAGTTTGCACAACATCACCACTTGCATTCCCAGTTTGCACATTGTCACCTGCATTGCTGGTCTGCACTTTCTTCTTTCCACCATGCTTGCTCTGCATATTCTTGTCACCTGCATTGCTGCTCCGCACTTTCTTCTTTCCACCATGCTTCCTGGGAGTCATTTTCCAGTCAGTTTCTCTGTGTCGTTTTCTGTGTCTCTCTCCACGAACGTTCGTACAGGAAGGAAGTCGCAACCATGTGACAAAAAGGAAATACGTTCGTAGATAAAATGTCCGCGGCTCCGGTTCGTGAAGCGAGGCAGAGTTCGTGAACCCGAGCATTTTTACAAACTTTTCTGTTCGTGAAGCGAGGGCAGAGTTCGTGAAGCGAGGCGAAGTTCGTGAAGCGAGGCAGAGTTCGTGAAGCGGAGCATATTTTTACGAACTTTTCCGTTCGTGAACCGAAACGGTGTTCGTGAACCGGAGCACATTTTTTGGAAAATTTCTGTTCGGAAACCGAATTGGTCGTGAACAGAGGCATTCGTGAACCGAGGTACCACTGTACATGGAAATAACAAAATTAAATGAAACAATCCTTAATAACAAGTTCATGAACTAAGAAAGATAGGAGCCAAGAAAGAAAGAAAAACAGACAACAAAAAAATCCACCTAAAGATTTCTACTACATGATCAGAGGTGGTATTCAGCTGATTCTGACCAGTTCTGGAGAGCCGTTAGCAGAAATTTTGAGTAGTCCAGAGAACTGGTAAATACCATCTCTGATTGGCCCTGCCCCCATCTATTCTCTGCCTTCCGAGTCCCAGCTGATTGGGAGGAAATAATACGCTCATAACTCCCAGGTTGTTTTGAATGGTCAGCATTTCAGCAGCAAAATGTGTGACTATAATGCTGCTGTTACATTTGGAGCAGAGGTGGTATTCAGCAGGTTCTTACCAGTTCTGGAGAACCGGTAAATATCACCTCTGATTGGCCCTGCCCCCATCTATTCTCTACCTCCCGAGTCCCAGCTGATCAGGAGGAAATGGGGATTTTGCAGTAACCTTCCCCTGGAGTGGGGAGAGTATAGAGATTTTACAATATCCATGCCCACCAAGCCATGCCCACAGAACCGGTAGTAAAATATTTTTAATCCCACCGCTGTCATGATGTTAAAAGTTGAATCGCTAGAGGATAGCCTACCATCCATTTTCCCTCCTTTTTCAAGGTTTATTTTTTTTAAGAACACTGTTGCTTTGTGCTTAGCACACTGGGTCTTTATTTTACCGACAGATACCGACACCACAGATAGACAATATTGCTTTCTTCTCAGTCCCTTCAGCGCTGTTTAAGCCTAATAATGGGTTGGGTGAAGCTGAAACGAAATCTTAACAAGATGGAGTGCTTTTTCAGGAAGCGAAAACTGGACTTGAAGGTCAGGTTGTAGCCTGCAGTGGACGGGATGGCTGTTGTGCAATTTGAGAGGGCAGCTTGATTTCCAGCTGTCAGAATGAAGGTTGCAGTTATGGCAAAGAGTACAATCACACAATTACTTTAAATGTGCCAGCTGCAATTGTTCCTGAACAGGTCAGATTTAGAAAAGAGTTACCACATCTTGATTAAATCTCAAACTGACTAATGCAACATGCTCTAAAGGGATTTACTACGGTTTCCAGAAGCTGTTACAAAATGAAACCGCCAAACCTTTGTTGCCCAATATTTTTCAGGCTCTATTTAAGTTTTTAGTTTTTATACGGGTAAATTGAAGGGTGATTATCTCGGGGAGTCCCTCCGTTGCTACAAATTCGTCTGGCCTTTAAGATCTGCAGGAGAGATTTCATTGGCACCGCTCCCAAATTATAACATGCAGTCCCAAAGAAATTAGGTTTAATCACTGCTCGCTCTCTCTCTCTCTCTCTCTCTGCCTTTACAACAGCATAAAAATATATCTTTCATCAGACCTTCAATTTTAATTGTTATTAACACTATTTTGGGGGGGTTTTGTTGTTATATTTTAGCTGCTGATAGGCACTTTTGGTGCTCAAGAGGATAGAAGGAAGAATATAAATCAAATTAAATAATGAAATAGGTTTATCATTGCAAGGCATTTTATTTAGAGTTGAGCTTCAGCGATGATATTATCTGCAGTGCAGTAACTCAGCTCTAGTTCAAACTGTTTTGTTGGAACAAATTCTGCTAAGCAAGCTCTAGTTAACTGAGGGGAACAGAAGAAATATTTCTAAATGAATTATTAAGGTATACCTTGTGATTATGTAGCTAAATGTTCTCCTTTGTAATGTTCAGAATTGTATCTTAGGGGTTTCTAACGAGCTATTTCTTCAGCTTCTATATAACATCAGAAATGGATTCACAAGATTTTTGCTATTTAGATATTAAATTCCCATATCTCTAGAAAGCTTTTCAGGAGGAATGATGATACTCTTGGATATTGCAAGAAATTTCATTCCATATTTATTTATAACTAGCTGACAACCTGGCATTGTTCGGGTATTTATTTATAGGAGGGAAATGTCCGGACGAAACATAATTTCTAATGTTGGATTTTTCCCTTTACCAGAGGGAGCCTCCTTGTGGAGTACTGTGAAGCATGGCAGCTCCACTGCACTGTACAGTAGAACCCATTTTACAGCAGTACAGTAGAAGCCATTTTAAGGCACAACAGGCTGTATCTTAACAGAACACATACGCTAAGGGGTGTTAGAGGTGTCTTATTCCCACAGTATTTGTTTCCAGAGAGTATATTTGGTTGAAATTGCTGGATGCATTCCAAGGTTTTGCTGGAACATACACACACACACAAACAGGCAGCCATTTTTGTATATATAGATATATGGCTTTTTTAATTTGCTTGTTGTGTAGGGAGTGCTAAGTGGAGCAAAAGGAGCAGATTTTCTTGCTTTAAATAAAAATAGATAACAGAAACAAAAATGGAACATGGTTGAGGTATTAAATCATGCAAAGCTCGGTCTCAGTCCTAGTGACATCCAATGAATGTAATTGTTATCATTTTGAATGAGGGCGTCTGATATTATTTCTAAAAATACAAAAGTAGATTGAATATTTTCAACACTATTTATTTATTCAATGTATACAGCTGCCCACCTCACAACTGAGTGACCCCAAGTGGCATGAAACACAATTAAAACAATTAATAAATGGATCAAAAAGTATAAAAACCAATTAAAACAAAGATAATAGAAAAAGATTTATTTAAAAAATTATAGTGCCACCTTACTAGTTCACCCATCTCCCGGGGGTCCACAGGTTTGCCAGCATAACCAGGGAACCATAACAAGAGACCTCCAGTGTCCAGGTTCCAAGAAACACTCACAACAAAAGAAGACTCCAAGGCTTGAAGTTCTTCAAAGTTCCATTTTATTAAGAATATCATATTGGCACATCTTGGAAAACCTGAATCAGAGAGTTCCAGGTTTTCTCCACCCAAAAGAAAGTCAAAGATCCATTTCTGGCACCCCCAGGTCCATCACATGATCCAGCCAATTCACCATCCCAACTGGAGACAACCCCCAGTCACTCCCACTCAGGTACAGACCGAATGCCCTTGACTTCCAGAGAAAGGAATGTTGTTATTGCTAATCCTCCACTGAGTCCTTGTAATCCTCCATCCCATTTTCCCAGGCACTAAATGTGGCAGCCCAGAAGCTCCAAAGAAAAAGATGGCTTCCAGGCTGACACTCGGAAGATCAACAGTGATGAAGCCAACCTCAATTTAGGGGAGAGAAAATGCATTATAGCAGAAAAGGCCCACCGCTATATTGCCCTTTGTTAGGAAATGTGTTCTGTGAGCCCACATGAAAATGGAAATTAGATCAATCCTGAAATGTTGCAGAAAGATAACACTAAAATAACTCCATGATCATCATGATATCTTCTTAGTATTTAAAAGTGACGGAATTATGATTCCATCACTTTTTGTACAAATAGCACCTAAATATATATTTGTTGTTGTTGTGTTTAATCATTTAGTCATGTCCAATTCTTGGCAACTTCTTAGGCAAGTGCTCTCCATGCTACCCTGTCAAGCACACTTCTTTCAATTGTTGTATGTTCAACTTTGCATCAGATTTGATGTTATCAACCGAGCGTGTTCTTTGCTTCTTCTTTGTCCACTAACCATCTCTAGCATCATTGCCTCTTCCAATGAAATGTACATTAGATATCACTTAAAGCAGATCACTTGTATGCTGCCAGACAATCCATAACCATTGGAACCATTATGCTAAGTCAGAAGAACATTTCAGGGCTAATGCACTTGGATTTTGGGTGTGCATCAGTATAATCCAAAGTACAATGTAATTTTTCACCTGGGTTGCATAAAACTCGATTTGTGTAGCTTTTACTCTGTGATGAGCTCATTGCTCATTGCTTTAAATAAATAAATATCATTGAATAAATAACACATTTAATACTTTAAATAAAGTAAATGGCATTAGACTAGGTTGCTTTAAGTAGCATGGGAATATGAGAGATAAATTTTGTAGTATCTGAAAACAACATTAAAGGAATTTCTATAGCTACATCAGATACAATAAACCTACAAGGTCATATTTTTAACCTACCAAATCTCTGTTTTGATAAGAATTTACCTATGTGAAGAAACAAACCAAATACATTGTTAATTCTTACTTTATTTTCCATTTGCCATTTCTCATAAGTAATCATTTGAATAAAATTTTAGAAAATACTCAGTATTTGTACACTACTATATTTGTGTTAATAAATCCCATCATCTCTGAATACAAAGAGCAGCACATGGGAGCACATAGTGAATATGATTTTTAACAAGAAATATATTTCATTAATATGCACAAATGTAGTGGGTTAAGTAGAGCACTATACCCTGAAACTGACAAACAAGTCCTACGATGAGAGAATCCTACTACAGTCACCAGTAAAACCAAGAAGAGTCATATCCCACTTTTGCAAAGGTTGCTGGCTGCTTACTGAAAATCAATTACAAAAAACCCTCTTCAATTCCCAGAATTTCTAGCCAGCATGCTAGAAGTACCAAACATATCTCCATTTTCTTCAGTGTTTTAAGAGCACACTGTGGGCCCAGCTTACAAATGTACAAATTAATTTCTTACAAAAGAAATTCTTCTAAGCAGCAAACTACATGCCTAACATAGCCCTATGTTGGATACATGGCTATTGAGTGTTGAGAAAAAGGCATGGCTAAATATTTTCAAAGACTGGCTAAAAATTAATCTTCAGCACCACGGCTGGTTCTCGCTTACATTTTACTAGACAAATTCCACTCCACCCAGAAACAGTAAATTGGAGACCAAGTTCAGCATGATAGTTTTCCCTCAGAAGCTTTTCTGACACTGGGACAAGTTCAGGTTATGACAGTTCTTAGACAAAGGATCTTTAATATAGGACTGCAAATCAAATATACCAAACTACCAGCTAGAATACAACAGGGAACTAGTTAAAATCTATTTCAAACCAGCCCAGGATCTCAATCAGCTCACAATAAATACATTTCACGGAGCCTTGGCATTGTTCTACCATTAGTGTTTTGGAGAACAAGTTTCAGAATCCACTGTATATGCAGGGAGAACTTGCCCCTATCAATTTGACAACAGTGAATCAGTGGACCCTGTGTTGCTATATTATCACTTCTAAGAAGACAGATGCTACAAACTTCTAATCAATTCTTAGGCCATTTTCTGGGTGACCAGATTTTGTTTTACGGAAAACTCCTAGCAAATAACAACCCGAAAGCAAAACCTGCTGTTGCTAAGTTGGCATTTGAAGCCTGCAGAATTTCATGCTTTTCAAGTGGAAAATCAATTTGGATTCTGGTTGTATTGTGTAGACTAGAGTATTGCACAAAGCATTAGAATGCTGCATTATTTTTACCTCGTTTTACTCTAAATGAAAAATGTTGCCTAGAACACCACAGGGACATATCCATATACTTGCCATGAGTCAAGACTGACTTGAAGGAAAAGAATAAAAATAATGTCAGAGGCCTTCATTATATCTTTTAATAAAACTGGAAGGCTAAAATAAAAATGATTTGTGTTCTGTTCCGCTAGCTTATTGTTGTAAAGTGATTGTCAAGGGATTATAGAAATTATTTCAATCTAAAGAGACTTTGGGCATTTTCAGATCTGAAGGACTACACAGAGAATAAGTAACCAGGAAGGATAGCACTGAAGTGACTAATCCTACTCCAATGGTCATCTGTCCTTTGGAATGTCAGAACAGAGCCCCAAACCTATAGCTCTACATATAGGGCAACCATGGATAATGGATGAATTCTGCCACTGTCCTCTTATACAAGCTCTCTAAGCACAAATTCCTATCTAACTAACAACTCCTCCAGTAGATGGTGGGCATAGAAACGTTTCCTGTTCTTCATCACCTTCCTTGAAATGTATTTGGATCCATATTCCAGTAATGATCTGGATAAAGGTAAAAATGGGAAAAAATGATCCCTACCATGGTTTTGTGTGCCTACATATGTTACTGTACTTTTTATTAAACCAGATCCAAAACATTTTCTTCTCCCATTCATAAAAGTTGCATAATTAAAATAAAAGAAAGATAGCACAACAGGACCTTTCAAATCATTTGCCAACTTTCTATATATACGAAACGACAAGTATTGTTTGAAAACCAGTACAAAATAAAGGATGTCAATAATTATTGGGTTAACTTTACTTTGGAGACAAAGTAGAAAATATACAGATTATAAAACAACAACTATGGAACCGCAACTGACTTACGTTATTCATGTACTCTGAAAGAAGGTCTTGAAGAGCTTGGCGGATGGCATTACACTCAGTGATGATGCGCTCACGGTGAAGATCACGAGTGCAGGAGGAATCTGCTAATAAAGCAGCCCCACTGATAATTCCCTCCAAACGTTTTTCAAGGGATGGCCTTATTTGCTCTTCACTTACAGTGATAGAATCCAAGGCAACCAAACTCTAGGAAAAGAATTAAAAAGAATATCAGGGAAGCTTAGATTAAACTCTAGGAAGACATTGAAAATGCCTATCCATAAACATCTGGGCTATCTAGAAACATCAACTGGTTTCATCAACAACTCGCCGCCCTGGGTCCTCTGTGGAGAAGGGCGGGATATAAATTTAAATAAATAAAATAAACTCTAAAGAATAGAATAGAATATAATAGAATAGAATATAATAGAATAGAATAGAATTGAATTGAATTCTTTATTGGTCAAGTGTGATTGGACACACAAGGAATTTGTCCGGTGAATATGCTCTCAATGTATATTAAACATACATTCATCAAGAATCATAAGATACATCACATTGATAGTCATAGGATACTAAGTAAGCAATCAAATCTCACTAGGAAACTAAATAAAACAATATAAATCGTAAAGATACAAGCAACAAGGTTATAGTCATAAGTGGGAGGAGATAAGTTATAGGAAGGATGAGAATAATAATAATAGTAATACAGTCTTAGTAAAAAGTTTGACAGTGTTATATGATAGCTTCATATAACACTGAGCTTCTTCAACAGAAGCAGGACAGTTACTTGAGGGTCCTTTTGGATTGATGTTTCTTGCTGGAGCAGCGGGTAGAACCTTTGCCCAGCTTAGATTAGTGTCCAAGTGAACCTTGGTATGGAATCCTGGTTATGGTGACTCATGCCCTTATTGCTATGCAGATTACTACAACATACTCTATATGGGGTGCCTTTGAAGATGTCTTGAAATCTACAATTGGTACAAAGTATAGTAGCCTGGGTGCTCATAGCACAGTATAGCATTGATTCGGTTGTTTCACTAGCTACTCATAGGCTTTCAAATCCAATTTAAAGTATGGCTATTACATTCAAGTCCATTTCTATTGGTGTTTGGGGGTATATTTTGGAGAAAATTACTGTCTTCTCAAAAATTATTCTGAACATTTTGTTAGGTCCTCTGCTGTTTTGTTATGGCCCATCAAATCAACCAGATTCCTAGTCACTGTATGAACAAGTCCATGCAGTTTTCTCGACAACATTTTTAGATGTAAGTTGTCAGGACGTTATTCCTAGGACTGAGAGAGAGTAACAAACCAAAGGCTAGCTAATGTGCCTAAGGCAGGACTAGAACTCACATAATCTCTCAGTTTTTAATCCAATCCTTTTAACCACTATACCAAATTGTCTCTCTTAGATCATCTTTTTTTTTTAAAAAAAAAACCCTTTCCAGGGTTTCCTGCATTTACAGGAGATGTGGTGATTATAAACCATAAGGCAGGCTTTCTCTAATGTAGCCTTAACTTTTTGAAACAACATAACCTCTTCCTCTCACTTTTAAGGTGCTTACTGACATTTCATAATGCTTTGAAAAAAAACTCAGCTTTCAAAGATTGACTATGACTGGGCAGCTACTGGTCCTTGCTTTATATATGTTTGAGATTTATCTTCCATATGTTGCAATATTATATTTTGACTTATATTTTATATTTTATTATTTTTAGCTGTTTTCTTTTTTTCAAAAAATAGATTTTTTTCTATTTCTGCACACCATTTAGGATATGGTGGTATGGACCTTTAAAAATACTATTAATTAGGAATAAAACCATAGTTTGATCTTTTCATACAAAGAGCTGAGCCTTTTCAGCAACCCAACAATGGAAATACTTTCCAGTACATAGATCGTCCTAGCTGCATATTTATTATAACTGAGAGCATATACTATAATTTATACTGTATATTTACTACTATATGGAGTTCACATGTTTTAACTTTGACTAATCATTTATTGTGGTGAATGAGCTAGGTGGTTTTTTTTGTTTCTATCTTTGCTATTTATTCATAATGTTACTATGCTTTCTTGCAATTTTTATTTTAATATTTAATTTCACTTCAAATCATAAAAGGAGAAAAGACAAAATTCACATAAAGCTATTTATGCCAACAAATTTAGGCCAGCCTTACTCATGTTTGAATGTTTCCCCTGCTTTTCGGTCTCTTTAGGTTTCATTTTTAAAAAAAAAATCAGTAACAACAAAAATCAAGTAAAATTGAACATTCTTATTCAGATGGCATTAAATTAGTGATTTCAAACCAACAGAAAAACAGTTTTGCACAAAATAAAAAAGATGAATCTGTTTCAGGAATATCTACTTCATGTTAATGGCATTATGCAGCAACAACTAGAATAGAAGTTTGGATTTCATCTGAAGTCTTTTGCATCTATGTCAGTAGTGTCCACACGAACTCCGGAACCTCATGCATTCCCCCTTTCAAACCAAACTGGATATTTTAAATCCAACTGAAGTTTAAGGAATCTATTTTAACTCTTAAATCTACACAAATCGGACCAACTTTATTTCTGTTCCTGAATTGTAGCCCTCAATATGCTTGGCAAGCCTTCAGATCTACCAAGGTGCATACTGTACTTTGCTCTAATTTATCCTAGACTACAATACCCTTTATTCTTAATAATAATAATCTTTGTTATGGTCACAGACCAGCAATAGACAGAATTATCAGTTTACAATAGTGTTAAAAGACATTACTACTAAAAAATAAGTAACAATGCCCACAATAATAAAGTGCACGGTATCAAATAGTATGGTTCTTACCCTTGGTTACATGATGGGTAAGATGTTAACTATGTATGTAAATATAGATTCTCTAAAAATTGTTGGAGATATTTACAAGACATTGGTGCAGTAAACATCTTTAATTCTGTAAATGAATCTTCCTTGTGATTCAGTGATAGCCGAATTTGAGTCCCAGAGGAGACAGTCTTCATAAAAATTGTCTGCCCTCCCTGGCAAGCACTCTAATAAGGGGAGAATGTGCCTTGACCTAAAAACTCTGTATAACTCACAGTGCAATAAAACATGTGTGATATCTTCAACTTCTCCTTTACCACCTATACATACTTGTTCCGCTAATAGAGTCTGGTTCAGGGGTGGGTTCCTGCCAGTTCTAACCTCTTCTATAGAAGAGGTTCCACAAATCTACAGTGCCTTTTAGAACCAGTTCCAACTCCCTCCCGCCGCCCGTCCGCACATCATTAAGATGAAGAGTGAGAGGAGGAATTCTGGGAGTTCTAAGACTTGCATGCATACCGGTGGCAGCTGGAAACAGCGGCCACCGTACCAGAACGGTGCTTTGGAGGGCCCACCCGCCTACCCTCGTTCTTTACCTCTATTTGAGCTAACCGGGCCATTTGCATATGCATGCACAGCATACGGCACTTGCGCGACCTCTGCTGAGCAGCTGGAGCATCGCAGGGTGGTGGGTGCGCATGCATGCACAGCACACGTGCCCGTGGTGGATGCCTGGCCTCGTCACAGCATACTGGTTGCAACAGGATCCGGAACTCACCACTGGGTGTGACAATTGTTACTTGCCAAACACTGGAAATAGAAAGAGATGCTGACTGTTGAAGAGTGGGTTTTGAAATTGGCTGAATTAGCAGAGATGGCAAAATTAATTGTTTTGATTAGAGGTAATGGGCTAAACAGCTATATAAGAGACTGGAAACCATTTGTGGACTTTCTACGTGCTAAATACAGTAAATACAATGTATGTATGTATCTATGTAAAAGGGGAGGAGAATTTTTCTTTTCTTTCATCACCTAGCCATGGTGGATTGACCACTTTTTCCTCCTTGTTTGTAAACTATTTTTTTCTTTAATGTTGTTGTTAGGGTTGAGTTAAGTTTATGTTTTCTTTCATTTTGTTTGCTTGTTTTACTATTTCGTACTTAATTTTCTATGATAAAACAATAAATATTTAAAAAACGCAGCCTCATAGTAGGTATTCACAAATTCAGGACTATGACTGCATGCATAGCAGAATTATTAGAATATGGCAGGATATATGAATACACAGATAAATAGCAGGACTGTACATTTGCTTCCAAATGTCCAGGGCTACTAATCAATACCTATCTAAACTCTTTAAAGCAACTGCATCTTTTCCAAGGATCGCACAGCTGAGAAAGGCAACCAGGGAAAAGACACAACTGCTTTATACAGATGCAAGGTGCTATATTTGCACTGCTACAACCCTTTTTGAAACTAAACCCAAAGCATCACACAGTTCTAACAGATGTCATTTTGTGAGTTTCATTAATTCAGCAAGCATTTTGGCTACTGGAATATTTTGTTCAACAAATATTTTTTTATTATTTCAATATTTCTCTTTGTTGCTCGCTCTTGTGTATCTGTATGTACGTATGTCTGTGTTAAATCTGTTCATTTCTGTTTCTTCCAAAACGAAACAAGATAGCTTTTTTAACAAAGCAAAACAAAAAAAACAATATGAGCCATATAATGTGCAAATTAAAGAGAGCAGCTCCTAATTCATGAAAATTGCAAGGAGCATTATAAATTCATAAAAATTCCTTCATCGTGTTTTTTTCCCCCTCTTGGAACTTCTCACAGCAGGGTGAGTATGGTTGATTGCAAGGGGGAACTTTAGCATTAGAAAGCAAGGCTCTATTGGGAGTTTTTTCCAATTACAATGGAAACGCTTGAGAATTAGTAATATTTAATTAAAGAAGAAATATATTTTGCTGTTGATTCTTTCACAAAGTATAATCAAACCCTAGTACGACAGTTTAAACTTAATATAGGGGAGGGAAATAATTTTGAAAATTAAGCCAGTGTTTCTCAACCTTGACAACTTTAAGGCATGTAGACTTCAATCAGGGATGGTATTCGCTTACCTTCCCTACCAGTTTGTAAATGTGAGCGCACGCACCCCGTCCACACATGCACTCAGCTTTCCATGTATGCGCTTTGGCTTGAAAACATGCCTAAATGGGATGGCATAGAGCTGGGGCGGGTGGGCAGGCTCACCCATGATTTTCACTACCAGTTCGGACGAACTGGTCCACACCAGCAGAATACCACCTCTGACTTCAATGCCCAGAATTCTGGAAGTTGAAATCCACATATCTTAAAAGTTGTTAAACTTGAGAAACATTGAATTAGGCTGCACATTTGTGCTATAATATCAGAACAAATAAATTCAATTCCAAATGTCTCACTGCTGGGGGATTTACTGTAGCCCAAGCACAGGATTGTCACACACATTTTCAAGCTAGATCAAGGGTGCCAAACTCAAGGCCCAGGGGCTGGATGCGGCTTGCAGGATGCTTAGATCTGGCCTGCAGGCCCATCCTGGAAACAGCGAAAGACCGACCCACAGTGCCAGGGAAAACAGAGCTCGGGAGGGATGTGTGTAGCCCTCGTGAGCTCTGTTTTTGCTGGCAGAGGGTTGCAGGAGGTTGTTGCAGCCAAAAATGGAGCTCAGGAGCCTGTTTTCACTGGCAGAGCACTTGGACCACCATAGGCACCCCTGACACAGTGGTGGGCTGCTGCCGGTTTGGATCAGTGTGGGCGAACCAGTAGTTCCGACAATCAGCTGGCCCTGCCCACTTGCCTCTGCTCTATCCTGTCCTATATTTCCTTCTTTCTGGCTCAGCTGATCCACGTAGCACAGATGATTTCTATGCCTCCACTGTTCTACTTACTGGAGGCTGCCTTAGAAGGTAAGCAGCCGAGCTTCAAATTGCTGTATTTTGAACGCTGCATGCCAGCAAATTAGGCACACACGCAAAATGTGCACAGCATGCAATCACCAAACTGGTTGTTAAACCTGTTGCAGCCCACTCCTGCCCTGAGTTATATTGAGCTGGCCACACCCACCATGGCCACTTCAGCCCCGCAAAGTCCCTGATGCAGCCCTCAATGACATCAAGTTTGACATCCCTGAGCTGGATGATCTGAGCAAAGAGAGTTTCTAAGGAGGAAAGTGCCATCCTGATCCAAAGACTTACTCTCATCTCACCTCTAAATTGAAACTCAGGGCTGCTTCCACAGTATAGGACAGGTCAAAAAGACACTGCAAAGGTCTATTCTAAACCTGAACTCTGTCATCAATTTTATTTTAGCATGTCTAGAAGCCAATGGGTACTTGAAGGTAAGTGGCTCACAGAGGGAGAGCCAGTTACTAGATTGATAAATATTCAGGAGACATGTACTACCTACGTTAATATTTCTAAAACTTCTCCACCAGTCCATAACATTTCAAACCTTGTCATATTTAGGAACTGACACTGCAGTTTAATTTAATGCAAGTACCACTTTACAGTTAAAAGCCCTAGGTGGCATTTGTTAAGCTTACTCAGGCAGTGCTATCACTGATGTCCCAAGTCTCCTTAATTTTCTTTATAGTTTATTTGTGTGCTGGAGAAGAAAAGATAAATCCTATAGAGAAAGACAATGAAAACCTCAGACAAGATCACAGAGAGAAGGACATTTCAATGCCTGAAATCCAAAATGTTAAAAGCAATCGTTTTTTTCTGTTGGTAAAAGCACAGAGATGAAAGCCGAACACTGAGAAAAAGCAAGAGTAAGAGTAAGAGTAATTTATTTATTAAAAATATCTCAGACTGCAAGAAAAATAATCAAGGACTAAATATAGGTGATAAACAGAATCCCACATACAGGTAGTCCTCGACTTATAACAGTTCATATAGTGACCATTCAAAGTTACAATGGCACTGAAAAATGTGACTTATGAATGTTTTTCAAAGTTACGACCTTTGCGGCATTTCCATGATCATGTGATCAAAATCCAGATGCTTAGGAACTGGTTCATACATGAACACTGCTGTGTCCCAAAGTCATGTGATCCTCTCTTGCCCCCTTCTGACAAGCAGAGTCAGTTAACAACCGTGTTACTAACTTATCAGCTGCAGCGATTCTCTTAACAACTGTGGCAAGAAAGTTCATAAAATGGAGCAAAAATCACTTAACACATGTCTCACTTAACTATAGTAATTTGGGGCTCAATTGGGGTCATAAGTCGAAGGCTACCCGTACTTTGAGCAAGTGATATAAATGGGTGAAGGACTAGAAAACAATGATAATGTGTGGCAAGCAAAATTAGAAGATAATGCATAAAACAGATGAAAAGAATATATTTCAATAATGTCCTTGGAAGAGCTATAAATTTTATTAGGATAAATCCAAAATGCAAACATTTACCCCTGCAATAGCCTGACTTGATAATATCTACCTATTATGCCAAAGGCAGTACAATAAATAATAGCAAGAAAGACCATGAAAATTTAACAGTTTAGAACTATTTTGGTATTAGAACTGGTTAATTACAGGTCTGGATAATACACAGAGTGAAAAACAAAAGAATTTTTAATGAGAAATGAAAACGTGTACTCAAATATATTTGTTTGTCCTTTATGGAGCTTACTTGCTGTATTATAAATAGTTGCTTCTAACTCTAGATTGTATTTTCAAGGTGAATCTTCCAGAGATGCTCTTCAAGACTGTTAGATTGCAGTTTTCTCAATAAGTAGCTAAGGCTTATGAATATGTTCATAACAGTGGTGGGATACTGCCAGTTTAAAAACTGATTTGGTGCTTGCATGCTGTGCGCATGCATGCACAGTTTTAATAAAATTTACCTTCCAGGTTACCTCTGTGGAGTAACACAGCTGAGGTGCGGCAATCCGCTCCGCCATGCAAATCAGCTGAGAGGATATAGGTAAGTAAAGCACAGGGGCAGGCAGATGGACTCGCCTGATCATCAGAGCGAACCGGTTCGCTCCCCAGCTGATCGTCAGAGCTATTCCAAACCAGTCCAAACTGGCTGAATCCCACCCCTGGTTCATACCAACAATTAACATATAAAGGACTTTAAAAACCACTGTCTTGCAATCCCTCAGATGATTACGATCTCTCTATTTCTTTGCCACCTTAAAAAGAACGGTGGTGAGGAACTTGCTTAAGAAGCTATTTTTGCAGCTGATTGAGTTTAACAACTATTGGCAGATGTCCAGTACTCCATATTAAGCAAGCTGGATAGAGACACTGGCACTGCAGCTCTAGAAACTCTTAGATGAAAAAGATTATTTTTCCAGGATTTGGAAGAATAAACAGAAGCTGAACTCAGACACAATGGCGCTATTACTATAATGATTCTAGGGGCTCCTCATCCAGATTTAGCAGATATATCTGATCTGGATGAGAATTGCCCTCCACAAAGGAAGTATTAGAATCCAGGAATCCTCTGGAACAGCTGCCACTAGGAGAGCCTTTTATCAAGTCTGAATTAATGCAACATGTCCTTCATGGAACAACTTGTGAAGATGGCCCAGGGACTCCTCCATAGGCTTCCCATTATTTCAATGCTGAAATAGCTTCACTGGTTACCAGTAGTATTCTGAACTGTCATCTTTATTTAATCATTTAAGGGACTTAAATGACTGTCCATCTTATGTGCCATAGCTCTGAGTGGCATATGCCAACAATGATAAAACATAAAAAACATACCACCCACTTTTGTATCTCTGTTACAAATTTAAGGGGGGGGGGGGGAATGGTAGTCAAACACTTGGATAATTTAGCCTCTCTACCAAATTGAGATTTTAAAACCCAAGCAGTGTTTCTCTCCAATTGATTGTCTAGAACAGGGGTAGTCAACCTTTTTATACCTACCGCCCACTTTTGTATCTCTGTTAGTAGTAAAATTTTCTAACCGCCCACCAGTTCCACAGTAATGGAGATTTATAAAGTAGGGAAGTCAATTAAATTTAAAAAAGGAAAGTGCTTCAGTATCAGACAAAACCCCTACCGCCCACCATGAAAGCTAGAATGCCCACTAGTGGGTGGTAGGGACCAGGTTGACTACCACTGAGATACAGTAACTTCACCCTGTGCAGTGGTGGGATTCAAAAACTTTTATTACCAGTTCTGTGAGTGTGGCTTGGTGGAAATGGCATGGCTTGGTGGGCATGGCTTGGTGGGCATGGCAGGGGAAGGATACTGTAAAATCTCTATTCCCTCCCCACTCCAGGGGAACGTTACTGCAAAATCCCCATTTCCTCCCAAACAGCTGGGACTCGGGAGGTAGAGAATAGATGGGGGAGGGGCCAGTCAGAGATGGTATTTACTGGTTCTCCGAACTACTCAAAATTTCCGCTACCAGTTCTGCAGAAATGGTCAGAACCTGCTGAATACCACCTCTGGCCCTATGCCATGCAGGGCAGTGGTGGGATTCAAAAATTTCACTACCAATTCTGTGGGCATGGCTTGGTGGGCTTGGTGGGTATGGCTTGGTGGGTGTGGCAAGGGAAGGATATTGTAAAATCTCCATTCCCTCCCCACTGCAAGGGAAAATTACTGCAAAATTCCCATTTCCTCCCAATCAGCTGGGACTCGGGAGGGAGAGAATAGATGGGGGCAGGCCCAGTCCGAGGTAGTATTTACCAGTTCTACGAACTACTCAAAAGTTCTGCTACCAGTTCTTCAAAAATGGTCAGAACCTGCTGAATACCACGTCTGATGCAGGGTTTTAGTGATAACCAGCACCTTAAACTGCACCCAAGGGGAGGAGGGGGGAGAACAATCTAAGCAAAAAAATGAGTACATGAATGTGTGCATGCCACTGCCATCTGGTTCAGTTGTAATTTCAGGATGGTAGGGAAATCCCAAAGCCATTCTGTCTTGCTAGTGTTAAATTGGAGGTGGTTCCTCTCTATCCAGACTCTCACACCTTCCGGGCCCTCATTCAGCATTTGGATGGCATCACCTGCCCAGCCAGGGTTGAAGGTATATCCTGAATATACCTGCTCCATGTCACCAAATGACCTCACCAAACAAATTATACCTGGATCAGGGATGGGTTCCAGCTTCTTCTGCTGCTGGTTCGCTCAGGGACACCCTGGGCTCACACGCACTACATGTGCAATAGGTAAAAAAACAAGATGGTGGCCCCATAGAACCAATTCAGGGATGTAGCTGGCTGAGTTTGGCTCAGCCAAACTGGTCCGAACTGGTAGGAACCCACCTCTGACCTGGATGTTAAAGAGGCAACTCATCCAAGAGGAATCTAAGGCTGCATCTCTCCACCACCCCTTGTATCAACTGGAGCCAGTCATAGAGGAAGCAGCAGAATCTCTTCAAAACATAACTCCACCCCCAATGTTTATGCAATTCCCCCCCCCCTTTAAATATTGGAAAGGAATACATCAAAATATTCAGAAAATCCTAAAAATAAAATGTGTACTGAAATTCCAAATATTCTCATTAGGTATAATTCCAGAAAATGTAAATGAAAAACATTACAATTTACTAATATTAACAGCCGCAGGGACAAAGAACTTTGCTGACTATCAGATTGGGAGACCAAAATTGGAAAAGATGCCTCAATGGCAAAATTGACAGTGCAATATATATATCCATAACACACATTTAATCAAATTTAAGCAGGAATGGCTCTTATATGTATCACACATTACACAGCAAGGTAAATGTAGACCATTTGGAAAGTGGTTTTGAGGGACAAAGTTATGGGCTAATGAAAAATAATGCATGAAAAGATTCAAAAAGATACTTAATCTTTAATGTTTAAGGTAAAGCATACCGGTCATATCTATATTGTGGCTGGCAGTTGAAGAAATAAACAAAAGGGAAAGAAAAATACGTAACTAGAAAGTTTTCACATTATGTTTTTATGTTTTATTCATGCTTATAAGTTTTCTTGATTTGTTATTCAGCTGTTACTATGCAATGTAGACTGTTTTCCTTTGAATTATTTCTATTATATTATCTGTATATTGCTTTTTACTATTTTTATTATTAAAATAAATATATATATATATTTTAAAAACCCAAACACAACTCTGTTCTTTTCCAGCCACGTACTTGTGTTATGCACACTACTCATGCTATTGCTGACTATTCACTTTTCCTGCTGGAAGCCAACCTCCCTGGCTGAGACTGCATCCAACATCTACACACCATCTCTCAGAGCCTTAATGGGACACCTGTATGTTTGACAAGAGCAATCAATTCTACTTCTCCATAGCAGACACTTAATATGGAATAAAGTGCCACTGGAATTAAAATCTGCTCACTCTTTGCTAGAGGCTCACACACACAGGCATTGTTTACCTAGGCCTTTAAATGCTGCTGCTTTGTTCATGGTTTTACTAATCATGTTTTAAATACTATTTTCATGTCTATTTTTACCGCATCTTTTTAAATAGCCAAAGAGAAATAGGCAGCAGGTATATTTCTATAGGAATTCTAAACACACACCATCATTGTTCTTCCTTACTGATAGAAAATCTGAAGAGAGACAGAATTCAACATAGTGAATTGAATTGAATTGAATTTATTGGACTTCTAGACCGCCCCCTCTCCCCGAAGGGACTCGGGGCGGTGTACAGGTAAAAATTAAAACCATTACAATAAATAATACATAAAACTAAAATCGAATTAAATAGACCCCTGTACAAATTTATAAAAATTAAAAACTTAACCCTAAAACCAAATCAGAAAATTTAAAAATGCAGACTGAGGTGGGAAAGCTGGAATTAGGCCAGACCGGCCAGATGAAACAAGTGGGTTTTGAGTTTCTGGCGGAAGGAGCGGAGATCCGTGGTCGTTCTAATGTCAGGGGGAAGGTCATTCCAGAGGGTCGGGCCCGCCACAGAGAAGGCCCTTCCCCTGGGCATCGCCCGCTGGCACAGCCTGGTGGACGGCACCCGGAGAAGTCCCTCTCTGTGTGAGCGAATCGGCTGAAGGGATGTATGGGGCAGGATGCGATCCCGTAAATAACTAGGTCCTGTGCCATGGAGCGCTTTGAAGATGATAATCAACACCTTGAAATGCACCCGAAAAGCCACAGGCAGCCAGTGCAGCCCGCGCAGGAGAGGTGTTACGTGGGAGTATCTAGAGACTCCCGAAACTGCCCGCGCGGCCGCATTCTGAACCAACTGCAGCCTTCGGGTGCATCTCAAGGGGAGCCCCATGTAGAGAGCGTTGCAGTAGTCTAGACGGGACGTCACAAGCGCATGAGTGACTGTGCGAAGGGCGTCCCGGTCCAATAGGGGACGCAATTGGCGCACCAGGCGAACCTGGTAAAACGCCCCCCTTGCCACGGCTGTCAAATGTTCATCCATTGACAGCTGGGCATCTAGAAGGACGCCCAAATTGCGTACCCAATCCACGGGGGCCAGATGTTCGCCCCCAATGGCCAGTGATGGAATCAACTGGTTGAACCGGGGCACCGGTAGCCACAGCCACTCAGTCTTGGACGGGTTGAACTTGAGTCTGTTACTTCCCATCCAGATCCGTACGGCTTCCAGACACCGGGACATCACTTCGACGGCATCGTTGGGGTGGTTTGGGGTAGAGATGTACAGCTGGGTGTCATCCGCGTACAGATGGTAATCTACCCCAAACCCACGTATGATCTCGCCCAGCGGCTTCATATATGCATTGAACAGGAGGGGCGAGAGGACCGACCCTTATGGCACCCCACAAGTGAGCAGCCTCGAGGTCGACCTCTGCCCCCCTGCCAACACAAATTGCGCTTGACCAGAGAGGTAGGAGGAGAACCACCGCAAAACGGTGCCCCTCACCCCCAACCCCTCCAGTCGATGCAATAGGATACCATGGTCGATGGTATCAAAAGCCGCTGAGAGGTCTAATAGGACCAGGATGGAGGAACAACCCCCATCTCTGGCCCTCCAGAGATCATCCACCAACGCGACCAATGCCGTCTCCGTGCTGTGACCAGGCCGGAAGCCGGACTGGCGCGGGTCCAGATAATCAATTTCCTCCAAGTGGCGTGGAAACTGTTGTGCTACCACACTCTCAACAACCTTCGCCAGAAAGCAAAGGTTGGAGACGGGACGATAGTTGACTAATAAAGCTGGGTCCAGAGAGGGCTTCTTCAGGAGGGGTCTCACCATCGCCTCTTTAAGGGAGGCAGGCAAGAAACCCTCGCTAAGAGAAGCGTTGACAACCTCCTGGAGCCAGCCTCGTGTAACCTCCCAGGATGCCAGTACAAGCCAGGAGGGACACGGGTCCAATAAACATGTGGTAGCTCACAGTCGCCTACGCAATCTGTCCATATCGTCGGAAGTAACAGAGTCAAACTCCTCCCAGAATGGAACCTCAAGACCCGCCTCCGACGTCCCCTCCGGATCACTAGTAGTGATTTATGAATCAGTGTGCACCCTCCAAGTGTTACATTTTGGAGTGACAATCTTGAGCTATTTCTCTTATAACACTAACACTGAATTAGAAACTCAGCCAGAGGTGATATTCAGCCAGTTCTGACTAGTTCTGATGAACCGGTAACGGAAATTTTGAGTAGTTCAGAGAATTGGCAAATACCACTTCTGACTGGCTCTGCCCCCATCTATTCGCTGTCTCCCAAATCCCAGCTGATCGGCATCCCAGCTGATCGGCTTGGTCTTCTTATGTTCCCTTGCACAGCAGAACGGAGCTGGAAAGCAGGTTAATGGGGTGGGGAGGGAATGGAGTTTTACAGTATCCTTGCCTTGGAGCGGGGTGGAAATGGAGATTTTATAGTATCCTTCCCAGAAGAGGGGAGGGAATGGGGATTTTGCAGCATCCTTCCCCTGCCACTCCCACCAAGTCATGTCCCACCCACAGAACAAGTAGTAAAAAAATTTGAATCCCACCACTAAACTTTAACCCATAGATGCTCACTACATAGTGAGAGTTGTATTATGTGTCAAGGTTCAAAGCATTCACTTTCCAAAGGGATAGCTCCAGTGGGGTCAGAAGTTCAAGTGAAATGTCTCCTAACATCCTATCTTTCAGATGTGTTGAAATACAACTCTCAGAATCGCCCATGAGCAAAACAATGCCGGCTGGGAATCATGGGTGGTATAGTTCATCATATCTAAAAGACATTAAATCTGGGGAAATCCTGGTAAGATTTCTACGCTTTTTAAAAAATACCCAATAGCACCAAATGCTGCTATATTGTGTAAATTCTTTCAATTAAATATTCAATTCAGACAGGGAACTTAATAGCAATTTCTGTGAAAAGTTCATTCTTCCTTTCCTAAATGAATTAACAGCTTGAGGGAGATAGAAAATAAAGATCCATCTTAGATTATCAATAGGAATCTGCGTTGTGTTGGGCACCTCTGCACTGATCAGCTCTAAGACGCCGCAAGGAAATCAATACCAATGAGTGAGCATTTCCCGCAGACAGATCTGATTAAACAGATTTTCTAATGTTCCTGCCTGAGTTATTCGTGCTTCTCACTCCAAAAGAATTAATGTATCCTAAGAGGCTTAGAACTTTTAAGCTGGATGTTTAGGTAAAATTACACTAATTTTCCAGATTTATACAAGGTAAATAAATGCAACTAGTCTAATCTTCAATTCAGGATAAAGGAATGTCAATTAAGTTTTGGTGAACCAATATCCCAACAATATTCTGTGACAGTTTTTTAAAGCCCATTCCAACTATTTTAATCTGAAATCCTAAATGGAAGAAAAATACTGTTTTGCTCCCTGCAGATCCCTCCCGACCACCACTGCCTGGGGATATTTTTCTTTATTTGCTTAAAGGAGTAAATATTACAGAAGCCGAACTGGATAGTAAGAAAGGCCAGTAATATAAAAGGCTAAATGGGTAGGCTGTCAGGCCTGGAAGCCATTTTTTGTATTGGGCCTTCCGGCCTGCTACATTCAAGGCTGTGGGAAAATGGGAGCGGGGATTATATGGAGTATGGAAGATATATAGTCAAAATAAAATTTCTTTCTCAGAGAGTCAATAGTAAATGGTAACTATGACAGGAAGATTAGAAATTTTTGTTATATATAAAAGCTAATAATAAAGAATTAAGTTAAATTTAGTTAAGCTTTAGTTTAGTTAAGTTATATAGTCAAACAAATGATTGATAATAATAACAATGTATATATATGTATTGGCTTAATAAAAGGAAATTGGACATAAATTGTAAACAGTGATTCGGAAAGGAGGACTAGAAACTTTGCTACTAAATATTATTGACTTCTATCTAGAATAGGCCATACGGATCTAATGTTATTGGATGATATTGGAAATAGCTAATGAAATGCCATTACGTGGTTATGTTTTAAATTTTGGAATATTCTATGCAAAAGGACGTTAAAATAATTAAATGAAAATTGAGGTATGATGATAGTAATATATATAAACATATTTGATTTAAAATATATGATTTGATATGAATTATAGGTGATGACTGCGGAAAAGATGCACGAAAGCTTTTTCTAACCAACTGATACACTTTCTATAGTATGTAAAGAAAGAGGATTTTCTGTGTTGTGCTTGCTTAAAAGTAAAAAATAAAAATAAAAAATAAAAAAGAGAGTCAAGAACCATTTCCCCCTGCACCTAGAGGGATGTGACTGGGAGGGATCCCCTGTTGGGGCGGTGCCTGATTGGGCCATGTGATGGACATGTAGGTGCTGGGTAGGGACTTAGACTTTCATTTGAGTAGGGGAAACCTGGAAACCTTTAGACTCGGGGTTTCCCAGATGTGCCAAATGACATCTTCAGTAAAATGGAACTTTGAGGAACTTCAGGCCTCAGAGTCTTCTTTCATTGGGGGTGTTACTTGGAACCTTGACATAGGCCTTGATGAAGTAGTTAAAACAGTCAAGATTTTAGGAGTGCCAATAGGACGTGGCCAAAAAAAGTAACCATGGGGGGTCTCAACTGAAGCGCTGCCTTTTTTATCTGCACACCTTCAATCACCGCCTTGACTTTTCTGATCATGCCATCGAAGCGCCCTTGCAATGCTTCCTGTTTCATGGACTGAAACTGCAAACGTATTTTCTCTCATCTCCATCGGCTACAGATAGATGTTAGAGATAGATGTTAGAGTTTGCGATGTGTGTAGACTGATACAGGAAGACACCATATTTAATGTAGCTGAGCTTTACCAAACCCTTAAAAGAAATTTGCATTTCCACAAATAATACGTACAGTAAAAACAAAATACAAAATAAAAGCACCATATAGACTAGGCTAGTGATGGCTCACCTTTTGGTTGAGGCGTGCCAAAAGCGGGAGGAGCGGGGGGGTTACGTGCGTTCATGCCCATACCCATAATGCAATGCCCTTCCTGCGCATGCACGCACAAACCACCACCACCCCGCGCATGTGCACAGGCCTCACTAAAGCCTCCGAACCTCTGGTGGGCCTTTTTTTCACCCTACTAAGGCTTTAGGGAAGCCTGCTAAAGCCTCTGGAGGGCAAAAAAAGGCCAAAAATCAAGGCCAAAAATCAGCTCGCCAGTGCGTGCATGTGCGCTGTAGCTGACAGGGCAGCCCCTTACATGCCCTCAGAAATTGCTCCGCGTGCCACCTGTGGCAGGCATGCCATAGGCATGCCATCACGGGACTAGGCAGCTGCAAAGCAGGTTTAGCAGCAATACCCTCCGCCTAGGAAACGTTTTCTACAGTGATTATATAATCATAGATAGCTTATGGGACTCTAATTAGCCTGCACAGATCAAGACTTCCTCAGAGACATATTTCTACTAGTTTCAAGATACTAGAGGTTTGGCATCAAAACTGTTTCACTTTGTTCACTTTAAAGGAAATATGAATATACATGATGCTGAACTATAATAACATGTTGTGATCTCCATACCATAGAAAGCACATTTCAGAATGCATTTCAATGATGCTTTTAACAATTCAATCCTTTCCACTGGTCTGTCTCAATCCTGATAAAATGGTGAAGACAATTTACTGTCATTAAAATATTCATTATACATCTGCAAAAGTATAGGAGCCAGCAGGCCTGCAAATACTATTATACCATTCCATTGAAGAGCCATTTGGGCCAGTAGCTTTTCCATGTTGCAACAAATGAATAGTAGAATCCTAACCTGAGCTCTAAACCAAGCACCCCTATAATCTGAATAAAACTGCAGACTGAATCTGAAACATTTGCTCAAATTTTAAAAATTAGAAATATACGCAATGTCCAAACCATCAATAAAGATGTGTGATTAATTGAAGAGGCTGATTGAAACATATTGCAAGAATTTTAAAAGATTGCTGAAGGGCCTACTTGATATAATCCACACAACAATAACTTAACGAAGCTTTATAAATCGTTATTTACACTTGCAACATTATGATTTTTATTACTGACACAATGAAATGATTAAAATGTGCAGGGTTACATTTTTGGCAGTTTTCAGATTTACTTCTGATTTTGCCCAGCTATAAATTTTAGCTTAGTAGCATGAAAGATATTAAGGGAGCTTTTAGATGGTGCACTTTATTTGCGCTGCAGAAACAACATAGAGCAAAAATATTTCAGGCTCTTACCTAATGGCATTTTTTCCATAAATAACGAAAAATGAAACACTTTTAAAGGATTAAATAGTCAATCAATTTTGCTTTATCTATTCAGCCTGCTTTAGGTATGATTTACATTATGGAGGTGGGGGGGGGGAACAAGATAGAAAAGGCTAGGAATAAAGGTGTTTTAATAATATGGGCCAAGAAGGAACACATATAATTTATATTTGTACATATAAAAATGTTATTCTTTGGTCTGAAGTAGCAGCCAATCTGGCACATGCTGCTTGAACCGAATTGCCACATACGCGCGGCATGAGAGTTTTCACAAACATTAGTATATACATGCATACAAGGTGTGAACCTAGACCTGCAGCTTCTATCATACCCAACAAGCCCATCCTATGATAAGGAATTTTTGGAACTGCAGTCCAACAAATAGTAAAATGGAAACCTAAGCAACATCTGTACCATTACTGCTTAGAGGTTAATACATCTACCTAATATGCAAGCAACCCAGTTTCGAATCCCAGAAGGATATGGCTAACTGATGAGAGCTAAATAGCTTGAAATAGGTCTATACTTGTCTCCCTTTATTTCTGGTTTTTACAAATTTTATAACAAAGGAAAGGGTATATAGGATATAAAAGAAATATTTTAGGGCTTCCATGTCGGAGATGGTGGTCGCCTCCGAAGTTCCATACAAAGAGTAAAGGTTTTTTTCAGTATAAGGTGGAATGGAATACATATATATCATATCATAAATTCATGCATTCAATCATTTGTTTCTATTAACATCCGTTTAAGGATTACACTGTGTAAAAGAAAATCATTTTTGCGATCTGAGTCTTTTAGCTATTGTATCATCTTCCTTCCCGCCGGTGGGCGGAGCCATGACCCCTCCCATTCCCCCATTTTCATCCTCCAGGATTGAGGAGTGTTTTTTAAGAAAGGCTTCTGCCTCTTCTATTGTTTTAATTCTAACTCTACCTCCCTCCCAGAACACCAACATTCCTTCAGGCATTAACCATTTGAACCACACCGCCTTTTTATATAATTTTTTGGATAAGGAGGAATACTTCCTCTGAATCTCTCGAATCTTTTTTGGGATTTGTTTCAAAAGTCTCCCTTTATTTCTTTGTCAGTAAAATATAAATTTAACACAAAATAGTTTGTCATGAAAGCGATTGCCTGTGCAGGTTCCTGGATTGGAGCTGAAAGGTGAAAGGGAAGCAGTATGCTCCTTCTCATATTTGGGTAGACCAGGTTGCCTTGATAGAAAAAGACCTTAATCTCTCCCCTGATACAACTGACACAGTAAGGAGAACCTGTGACTTAAAGATTAATACATCTACCTAATATTATTTTTTATTTATTTATTTTATTTTTCAAATTTATACCCCACCCTTCTCCTTGTTAGGACCCAGGGCGGCGCACAGGCATTATTAAAAACCATAACAAAATGACAAAATACATTATTAAAAACAATTAAATTAAGTCCCGTGCTAAAAAACCCATTTAAAACCGTGAGAATTAAAATTTATAGATAAAAGTCAGAAACGGGGGGCTATGCTAGGCCGGCTTGTTGGAATACATCTTAAGACACTGGCGGAAGAGGCGGAGGTCCGAGGTGGTGCGTAGGTCGGGGGGTAGGTTGTTCCAGAGGGCTGGGCCCGCCATAGAGAAGGCCCTTCCCCTGGGCGTCGCCAACCGGCATTGCCTGGCCTACGGTACCCGGAGAAGACCCTCTCTGTGGGAACGGATCGGACGAAGGGATGTATGGGGCAGGAGGCGGTCTCGTATGTAGCTAGGGCCCGAGCCATGGAGTGCTTTAAAGATGGCCGTCAACACCTTGAAGCGCACTCGAAAGGCCACAGGTAGCCAATGCAGCTCACGCAGGAGAGGTGTTATGTGGGCTTGCATTGAGGCACCCACGCGGCCGCATTCTGAACCAACTGTAGCCTTCGAGTGCACCTCAAGGGGAGCCCCATGTAGAAAGCGTTACAGTAGTCCAGCTGGGATGTCACGAGTGCTTGAGTGACTGTGCGAAGGGCCACCCGGTCCAGTAAGGGGCGCAGCTGGCGTATCAGGCGTACCTGATAAAACACCCTCCTGGCCATGGCCGTCACATGGTCCTCCATGGACAGCCGGGAATCCAGGAGGACACCCAAGTTGCGCGCCCTCTCCACGGGGGCCAGTTGTTCGCCCCCAATGGCCAGTGTTGGACTTACCTGGCTGAACCGGGGTGCCCGAAACCACAGCCACTCAGTCTTGGACGGGTTGAGCTTGAGTTTGTTACTACCCATCCAGACCCGTACGGCCTCCAGGCACCGGGACGGCACCTCGACAGCATCGTTGGGGTGGTTTGGGGTGGATATGTACAGCTGGGTGTCGTCAGCGTACAGATGGTATTCCACCCCAAAACCACGGATGATCTCACCCAGCGGCTTCATATAGGTGTTGAACAGAAGTGGCGAGAGGACCGACCCCTGAGGGACCCCACATGTGAGGGGCCTCGGGGCCAACCTCTGCCCTCCTGCCAACACCCATTGTGACCGACCAGAGAGGTAGGACGAGAACCACTGCAGAACGGTGCCTCTCAGCCCCAACCTCCCCAATCGGTGCAATAAGATACCATGGTCGATGGTATCAAAAGCCGCTGAGAGGTCTAATAGGACTAGGATAGAGGAACAACCCTCCAGAGATCAACCACCAACGCAACCAATGCCGTCTCAGTGCTGTGACCGGGCCGGAAGCCGGACTGGCGCGGGTCTAGATTATGCAAACAGCCCAGGTTCAAATCCCAGAAGGGTATGGGTGGCTGATGATAGCAAGTTTGAAATAGATCTATACTGTATTTCTGTCAGGAAATATACATTTAACACATCTGTACTACACCGCTGGTTTCTCATTTGTGTTTTAATATAGACATTGAGTGCCCATGCTGAAAAATGCCTAAAATAAAATCAAAATCAAAATAAATATGAACATGTATGCCTTGTGCTAAATAAATGAATAAATGTGTGATATAGAAAAAGGAGACAAAAGAGAGAAGAAGAGGATGTCAGTTATGAGCAGGACTGGAAGATGTATAAATTCCCAGCTATGGATTGTTTATGTTTATTAATAAAATAAAGATATTTAAGATGTGCTATCAATATTTGAATTAGCTTTGTTTGTGGACAAAAGAGCAAAAAGACGGATTCTTAGCAATATAAGTAACATTTTGGAGATTTTCAATTTGTAACATAACTTCCTTCTCCCCCTCCTTTCCTTTTTGATTTTGATTTTGATTTTTGTTTTTATCACTATGCTGATTTTAATGTTGTCTGTATACACACATTAGTTACATAATAAGATAAAATATAAAAAATAAAATTAAAAATGAACTTCTGGAGAAAACAGACTTAAGAAGAACTTGATACTATTGCTCTATTTTCTCTTTTTACATTTTTTTGGTAGGACTGTGACTTTGTTACTTTGTTGATTGTTTATCGGTTTGATATGAGGCCCAGCAAAAGCATCTGGCTGTGCTAAGTCCAAATTCCAAAAGTAACTGAGCACAATATGTACAATAAAAACCATTGAGCTCAGGGGTGGGATCCTACCGGTTTAACAACCAGTTTGCACTTTACTCTGCCTCACTGATCAGCTGGGCTAAAAAACAAGCAAATATAGGTGAATATAATCCATGGGCAGGCGGGCACAACTGAAGGTGGGAGCAAACAGGTGATCTTCAGAGCTACCGGTTTGCCCGAACAGGGCTGAACCGGTAGAATCCCACCTCTTTTAGTATCCATGCTCATCCCTAATTTTCAGGGGGCAAAAACAGACCTTCCCACAAAAAAAGAGGAAGGCATGGATGCTATTCACCAAAAATAATAATCTAGGGGAGAAGAGAGCTGAAACTCAACAAAACGGTATTTCTATATTAATAAACCCAAGTCTTTAAAATAAATTACGTTACTGAAAGATAATGTAATTGTCCTACCACAAGTTCATCGAGAGCACTTCCGAGAGAGGCTGACTGTGGCACTTGTTGGACTTTTGGATGTTCAATTCCTTGAGAGGCCTTGGAGATGACATCAAGAGCATTTTGTATTTCCTGACAAACAGAATCCTTGCTGGCCGTGAGAGAGGTGACATCAGCATGTTCCAAGCAAGCAGAGCAAACTGAATGCAGAAGAGGTGAGGACTCCTTCAGAGAAGCTCGTGCTGCTGCAATCTCATCTCGGTGACTGTTAGATTTTAAATCCTATCAGGAAAGACAAGATGATTATTTTTAATATTATTCACATAAATCTTTCAGAAATTATTCAGCATAAAATATTCTAGAACAAACATGAAAACTCTGCTGTCTTTTAAGCTCCTGCTTAAGCATGGAAGGAAGCATAGTTCCTTCAAGAGGTTGTCAGGGTTGCAGGTAACACCACCAACGAAAGAAGATTCTGAGGTTTGAGTTTCTTTAAAGTTCCACTTTATTAGAGATGTCATATTGGCACATCTGGAAAAACTCAAATCTGAAAGTTTCCAGGTTTTCCCCACCCAAAGGAAAGTTCAAGACCCTGCCCAACACCCACATGTCCATCACATGGCCCAATCAGACGCCATCCAAAACTGGAGATGCCACCCAGTCACCTCATCACCGCTGCAGGGCAAGGTGTCCTTGACTCTCTGAGAAAAGAATGTTATTTTGACTATATATCTCCCATACTCCATATAATTCCCCCTCCCATTTTCCCGCAGCCTTGAATGTGGCAGGCCTGAAGGCCCAATGTAAAAGATGGCTTCCGGGTCTGACAGAGGTTGACTTTTACAAGTTTCTCAGGGCTTAAAACAGTCTCTTTTCCATATAGTTTTTGAAACATGCACAGCCA
This sequence comes from Rhabdophis nuchalis, assembly GCA_039707465.1. Taxonomy (NCBI): domain Eukaryota; kingdom Metazoa; phylum Chordata; class Lepidosauria; order Squamata; family Natricidae; genus Rhabdophis; species Rhabdophis nuchalis. The sequence goes on along the minus strand of CM077645.1, from coordinate 93,135,445 downwards.
TGATCATTTTTTTCAACATTTCAAAGCAGACAAGTAATTTGTAAAAAAATATTTCAATTTGTTCAACCTTTTTTTCACTAATAAATTAATTAAGAAGTGTTCATTAACTAATTTGTTCCTTTTCTAGAACATGGTATGCCTAGCTTGTAACAAGCCGTGGATGAAAGGAAACAACTTGTGTAAAAGGCGTAGGAAGAGATTTTCGTTTTTTGAAATGCCCATTGAAAGTGTCAATTGTTCAAGAAAACACCTCATGTTGAGCTTGTCACTCAGAAAGGTCGGCAGTTCGAAACCCTAGCGATGTGTAATGGAGTGAACTCCCGTTACTTGTCCCAGCTTCTGCCAACCTAGCAGTTCAAAAGCATGTAAAAATGCAAGTAGAAAAATAGGAACCATCGTTGGTGGGAAGGGAACAGCATTCTGTGTGCATGTGGCATTTAGTCATGCTGCCCACATGACCACGGAGAAGTCTTTGGACAGCCCTGGCTCTTCGGCTTAGAAACAGAGATGAGCACTGACCCCTAGAGTCAGGAATGACTAGCACATATGTGCAAGGGGAACCTTTACCTTTAGGTATTTAAAATATGTAATAACCCTCCTCTTCTTTTCATAAGAATGAATTCTCATCCTTAAATCACATGAAATTTATAGTTTCTCTACCCACTGAACTCTCTAACAATCCAAGAGCTGAAGCTTCACTCTCAGAGTCAGACACATCCAATAAGAATTTAGTTCATGACATATAGATTAAAAAACAAAATTTCCACACGCTTACAGATATTTACACACAAATACTTGTATAATCTTGCCCTTGTCAGATGAGATGTGGATAATGCATTTGGATTTTTCCTCTCAGTTCTGAATTTTCTCATAGAAATGAAATTTAATTCTGCATAAACATTTTAAAGCATCAGTGATGAGGGGGGAAAACCCAGAAATAAATTAAATATCTCTCCTCAATAGCTGATGTACAATATAGAAGGAACAATCTACAATAAACAGTTACAGTTTCAAAGTCACTAATAATATGACTTAGTGAAGGCACTAAATTACCCAGTGGAGCACCAGAAGCTGTTTTCAAGAAATGCAGAAACTGGAATCACTAAAGCCAATAAATATAACTCAGGAGAACTACGATACTGGATTGCCAGGAGGAGAAGGAAGAGAAAATCTCCCAAATCGTTTGACATATTGCTTTGCTAACCAGCCAACTCACATTAGGAAGCATAAAACCTCTAAATTGCCCTCCTGCTTGTTCATAAACCAGATTCTGTGGCTGTGCAACGCAGTGCCTTAAAGTAAGTCAATATTTTTACTCTGTATTGCAGAGAGGAGCACTTGTCTAATCCCCTTAAGAAGTGCACTACTGAGGTGATTGTTAGAGCATGAGGTAAAACAGTAGCATCATGGTATCCAGGTGTCAAATTGGTATGAGGGTTAGGGTAAAGAAGCAAGGGCAAAAAATGTTGGTTATCTACAGAACACATCTTGTTAGAGCAGAAACAAAACTCAATATCATTTTTAAAAGATTTCCAGAGTTGTTAGAACAGAAATGCAATATAATTTTTAAAAGATTTCCAGAGAAACAAAGATCTCAAGGCAAGTATTTATGGTTCCATAACATATCCTGGGGTATATTGTATTAACTACAGCATGCTGGCATCTGCTTCATAGATAAAAAGCTGTAAAAATACAGCATCTAATTTTTCCTAATCACACATGCATAAATGAATTCCCTCATCTTATTTCTGCTTCGTACCTCCATATATTTTAGTCACTATGCAATATAACCAAAATTAAGAAAAGAATTGTCTTTCCCCTGTAAAAATATATTTTTCAAAATTACTATCTGGATTCTTAAATGTACTTTTCTATCTTCAGCTATGAAATCTCAGCAGTTTAATTACTGTCTAAAAATACTATTAAATTTAATGATACTTGCACATGCCTAAAGATTTGCTTCTCTCTTCCCCCTCCCTTTCCTCCCCTTCTCCTTTTTTCCCTTTTTCATAAAACTGCTTAACTCACACTTCAATGCAATTTGTTTTAGTCAGTATATAAATACAAACTAAGGCAATTAGCACCTCCATCAGGTTTCTAATGCTGGTTTTCCTCTGGGAAACTCATAGTTTTCTTTCTCCAAATACCTATCTATTAATGCATAATATCCTAATTGTTCTCAGTTTCTGCTCCTTTGCAAACTCTTTTTTTCAGACCACTTTGTTTATTTGATTCCCCATTAGGAATCATTTTTCCTCCATCCTAGCTCACTGCTAGGATCTTTTCCTGTTTTATCCACATCTAATCCATGAACATTTACTACACCTTCAACATATTTGTCAGTGTTCCAGGCAATGTACCCATTGAAAACAGAACTCCAAGGCAGGTAGATTCCTCAAAGAACAGGTTTATTGGATACATCATATTGGCACAACCGGTGAAAACCGACTCTGAAAGTTCCCATGGTTTTCACCTAATTAAAAAGTGAAGGTTCTTCCTTCCCCCCAAGTCATCAATCACAATGTCCAATAGAGGTGCTGGCAGGTTGCTTGGTTACTCCACTCCTCCTCTCTCAGCCACCTGTTAAGAGTCATTCCATGGGAGTGGAATATCACCTCTGGTGCAATCCATGACAAAAATTGGTTCCCACAGGAAAACTTTGTTTTAGCAGCAAAGCCGAGCTATCTATTTTCCTTCCACCTTCTCTACCTTGTGGCAAGCCGCAAAGATTTTCTCAGCCAGGTTCGCTTCAGGGTTGACAATATGATTGAAAAAATCTTCCATACTGAAAATAACATAAGGAAAAAGACAGATGGAGGAAACAGTAGAGAGCAGCTCCAATAGTTGATACCAGATCAAATCATGAAAAGTAGTCTCAAGGTTGCATGGACTGAGCCCTACTAAGAAATGTGGAGGGCATTTGGCAAAGGAGTTTCAAAGAGGATTTATTCATTGACAAAGGAATTTCAACGAGGATTTATGCATTGGCAAAGCTTGAAATCTTTTGTCCCATAAATTCTTCGTCAAAATGGGGAGAAAAATGACACAAACATTTAGCACCATCTATTTTGAGTGACTCTGAAGGCCACAAAGTTAATGTTTTAGGACTGCATGCAAATTCAGTACATACTTTCTGCACCTTTCAGAAATTGGTACTAGTAATTTGACTTATAACATTCCATAGGATTGATCATGTTTCTAAAACAGGTTGGGGGGAAAAATCTTTACAGAGTATCATCAGGTTGCTACTGACATGACTGACTCATTCCCACTCAATCCACACATAGAGATAGTATATAGTATAGCCTTTATTGTCATTGTACATCATGTATACAACAAAATTGGTTTTAGCCTCACTGGTGCAATCCATTGGTGGAATTCAAAAATTTTTACTACTGGTTCTGTGGCTTGGTGAGCATGGCAGGGGAAGGATACTGTAAAATCTCCATTCCCTCCCCACTCCAGGGGAAGGTTACTTCAAAATCCACATTTCCTCCTGATCAACTGGGACTCGGGAGGCAGAAATATATGGAGGGAGGGCTAGTCAGAGGTGGTATTTACCGGTTCTCCAAACTACTCAAAATTTCCACTACCGGTTCTGCAGAACTGGTCAGAACCTGCTGAATATCACCTCTGGTAAAATCCATGACAAAAAATACAAACAACATAAATAGTGTAAAGAATAATCCCTATGCAAGTAATTAGGAAAAAGAAAAGAAAAAGAAAGAAAAAGAAAAGCTAGTCATACATTTCTGCATGTCACTCTCTGTAGTGCCTTCCTGTCCACAGCAGTTAAAACAGCGTACCATACTATAATAAAGTGTGTGAGGATACTTTCTCTCATGGACTGATAGAAAGAGGTTGTCAGCCATTTTTCCACCTGATTTTTTCACAGGACTCTAAAGAAATGAAGTCTCTGTTGGGCCTTGCCAATCACCAGGGACATGTTGCTTTTCCAGGTGAGATCTTGACCAATAAGCACTCCCAAGAATTTAAAAGAGGAAACCTTCTCCACACAGCCCCTTTTGATATACAGTGGGGCAGGTTCCTCTCTGTGCTTCCAGAAATCTAGCACCATCTCCTAGTATTTAGATATAAGTTGTTTTTTGAGCACAATGCAGATACTTTCTGGACTTCTTCCTTGTATGCTGATTCACCCCCTCCAGTTATGAGGCCCAGCACCATTGTGTCATCACAACAAGAAGATGGCAGAAGTCCTGAAGTTAAAAAAGATTGCATGAGCTAGCAAAATAAAATCACGACAAAATGAAAGCTAGAGTCAATGAAGAGATCTGTTCCAGGATTAAGCATATAACCTGCAGGTGCCTTTCCTTAAGGGAGAGCATTCACTGGTGAATTTTTGAGTCAGCGGTATTTGCCCTATATTGATATTGGATACAGCGTTCCCAATGAAGTTAATATCCTTCACATAGGTCAGCTTTGAAGAATTTTTGGAGTCTACAACAGTACCAAATAGAGATGTCAGAGTGTGATCAATCCTCAAAATATCTCTCTCTTCTATAATAAACTACCTATCTACCTCCAGTCCCAGGATGAGAATGCCAGGATTAATATTTTAAAAGCTTGCAAGTCTTAAGGACCAAACTCCTGATTTATTTACTTACTGATATAAGACACTTATGTGCCAGCTTTCAGCTTGAAAGATTCATAGAACGTCTTACAAATCATAAAACAAGATCATACCTGCTCTCTGGTTAACAAATGTAAAAGTCATGAGATAAGAAGTGAGGGGGAGGAAAACAAAACAAAACAAAAAACCCCAAAAATCCAGTATTGTAGCTAGGTTGACGGAAATCTATTTCTGATGACCCAAAGACTCCTAAGGAAGATGGTTCTGTTGCTTGTCCTTGTGGAGGATATTCAACCCAGTGACTTTTTAAGGAGAGAGAATAGAGCAAGACAGTTCAATCTTGATATCAGAAATATAACTCTGAAATTGCTACAGAGGCACATATTGGCTAGCTTGGTCGCTCAACAGTGAGACATTGATGAAGTGGGTTCGGCAGCCATCTACATTTTCTGCGTCGCATGAGAAAAGTTCATCTTCTTTCGCCAATCCTTACCACTTTCTATAGAGGGACAATCAAGAGCATCCTGTCATATTGCATTATTGTCTGGTTTGGAAGCATTACTGCTTCAGACAGGAAGATAGTGCAGAGAGTGGTGAGGACGGCAGAAAAGCTCATTGGTAGTTCACTTCTTTCTATCCAGGACATAGCACAGAGCGATGCTTGAGCAGGCTCCGCTGGATTGTCTGGGATGCTACACATCCTCTTCACAACTTGATTTCCTTGTTACCTTCTGGGAGGAGGCTTCGTGGTATCCAAGTTATAAAGGTTGCAAATGGCAATCATGTGATTGCAGAATGTTGCAACTATTGTAAGAGTGGGATTGCTGCCAACCACCAGAATCATGATCACGTCACTATGGGGAAACTGCAATAGTCATAAGTGCGGGTCATTTTTTTAAGGGCCATTGTTACTTTGAACCGTCGCTGAACAAATGGTAATTAAGCAAGGACTACCTGTACTGCAACGAGAGAAATTGGATTTTTTTTTAAAAAAAAAAAATCATAGCAATGCAAAAAACACAAAAGACCCCCTTTAAATATGTCCTTACTAAATTATAGTATAGATATGCTTTGTGTAGGCAGCAAGTATTTACAGGCTGTGAGACCATGAAATAAAAAAAGAGCTCTGTACAGTACTGAATGTTAATACATTTGTACGTGATGGATTTAATACAGAAACCAAGAAGAAATGACTTTCAGCAGCTGCACTCTCTACCTATAAATTGCTCTTGCTACTGCAAAATCCATACTAAGAACAGCTGTATAATTTACAACATCAGCATTTGTCAAGAAAAGCAACAAATGGGTTCTTTTTCAGCTAAGAAGGGGCCCTGCTATAGAAAATTAGAAACCATCTTTGCAAAGGCTTTCAGATATAAAACATTCCGTTTTCAGATGTGCATTTCAAAACTGCAGCTTCTTCATTAAATCTCAGAAGATTTAAGTAAAATTCAAAGAATATAAACACCAGTTTTAAGGTACAATTAAAGAATGCATCGAATGAATTACTTTTGGCAGGATTGTGCACTAATAAAATAAGAAAGCTGTGTAAATTCACAAGCCTTAAAACAAGGACCTAACAGGTAGGGGTGGGTTCCGGCAGTCACTACTGCTTGTGGGCATGCCCTGCACACATGCTTGATGCGCACTATGCGTGGATGCACAGTACAATAAAAATTGTTCTGCGCATGCACAGAAGCAAAAAACAAGATGGTGGCGCCTACGGCGCCATCCAGAGAACCAGTTTGGGTGCATGGCAGGCCTGGGTCGTTGCCAGTTCTAGCAACCCAGGCCGCCAAACCACTATTGGTTCAGCCAAACCGGTCTGAACCGATAGGAACCCACCACTGCTAACAGATAAGCATGGAGGTTTTCTTGCAACCTATTCCCTATGTATGACTTCAGGGTGAAAGTCAAATCTGGCCCTAGATTCTGCCTCAGTTTACCTTCCCAATATGCAACTGAGTTTATTATGGTACCCTGATATAGTGGGATCTCTATGAAAAAGGAGAAAGAGCCCTGAGTTCCACGTTTCATTCTTTTTTATAGTTAACATAACAAAGAAAATGCAAGAGGAAAGTTGATTGGACAGAATAAAAGTAACCACTCCTTTACGTAGGAAATCAGTTACATGTAGTCAAACATGTTACATATTTGCATTCCATAATATCACATATGTTCGTTAAAATGAGGTCTGACATGAGAAAGGGGTGTAATTGTAAGGGACAGGGTTGTTTGGAGTTCACAAAAGAGATAAACCAGACCCCAATTTGTACTAATAAGCTTTTTCTTATCTCCAGTTTATCAAATTAGGAATGTTAAAAGCTAATATACCTGAACATCATTTTAAAAGAGAGAAAATAAATAAAATTAAAATACAAAGTAACTATGTTACTTAACAAATTACAAAACCCATGTCATTTGTCCCTCAAGAGTCAGGACTATATCAAGGTCCTCAACGTTTTGTTGTTGCTAGTTGCGAAGTTGTGTCCGACCCATGGACAATGTTCCTCCAGGCCTTCCTGTCCTCTACCATCCTCTGGAGTCCATTTAAACTCAAGCCAACTGCTTCGGTGACTCCATCCAGCCACCTCATTCTCGGTTGTCCTCTTCTTCTTTTGCCCTCCATCATTCCCAGCATTAGGTTCTTCTCCAGTAAGTCCTTCCCTCTCATTAGGTGGCCAAAGTATTTGAGTCTCATCTTCAAGATCTGGCCTTCTAAAGAGCAGTCAGGGTTAATCTCCTCTAGAACTGACTGGTTGGATCACCTTGCAGTCCAAGGGGCTCCCAGGAGTCTTCTCCAGCACCATAGTTCAAAGGCCTCAATTTTTTGGCGCTCAGCCTTTCTTATGGTCCAACTTTCATAGCCATCCATTGCAACTGAAAAAACCATAGCCTTGACTATATGCACTTTTGTTGGCAGGGTGATGTCTCAATGTTTAACAATCCCAAATAACAATGCATTACTATATGCATTGTTGTACCAGACACTTAAAACAATAATGCCTCCATTTACAGCATTTTCTGCCCTGCTGATTGTTTGTATTATCTGCCCTGCCTGTCCTTTTTTTAATACTAAACATTTTGGATGCAGAATTTCAATAGAGGAATGGTTCATATACACAGGTGTGAATTTATTGTTTGATTTGTCATTGTTATGCATTGTTACTATTATCTATGCAATCTCATACCATCATTTATAAAAAGATCATCAAGAACTATTTGCATTTAAAATATGTAGCAAATATAAAAATTACAGGGCTTTGCACACAAACAGACACCCAGGAGCAGCTTATGAGGCAACCCCATCAATCTGGGGGGGAAATGAGCCTCCTTTAACAAAATAATGCTGCCTCTGTGTTACCTTGGACTCTCTGAAGCATTTCTTTTGAAGGATTTGTATGATTCTAAACAATAAGAAACGCAAAACCAGCAATAATATCAATTGACAAAACAGGAAAAGAGGGGAAGGCAAGGGAAGGCAAGGGAAGGCAAGCTAACAGACTTGCAATTTACAGCAAAAATATTCCTTGGGTGAGAATAAGTTCCCTTTGTTGGCATTACTGTACTTGGAGCTTTATGCACCAATTGTGGGGTACAATATAGAAAGAAAGGAATAAGAAGGAATGGCCAGTTCTTGAATCAGAAGAATTTAACCAGCAAAGACCTTGATAGAGCTATCCTGGAATAGGCTTCTTAGATTTATAAATGATTTGGATTTTAGGATGTACAGAGAGGTTTTGCTGTTAGTGTTCAATTCTTCTGCTTATTTTAGGAAAAAAAGAGCAGAGGGAAAATTCTAAGAAAACATCTTTGACTGTGATTCAAAGAAGTACATGACACAAATTTAAAAAAGATTCAACCCAACAAGAGTAAAAGGATTCAAGTTTCATAAAACAAAATATTGAACTTCACAGGGCCAATCAGGTGATGACTAATGAAGAAAAGGACCTTGCTGTCAATAACTGCACAGAATCAATGATAAAGTATCTGTCCATTTCAAAAAAAGAAAAAAAAAGGCAAGACATTAAGAGTCATTAGGAAGGAAAGGAAAATAAATCTGTAAATGTATGTAAGACTGTAAAACATTTGTAGCTATCTAAGATGCAATCATACTTGAAACAACACATAAGTCTGGTCAATGATTTTTTTTAAAAAAATAGATACGAGAGACCTTGAAAATATGAACCAAAGGACAACCAAACTGATTGCATTACCATGCCTTTGGGTCAAGAAGGCTCTGATCAGTAGTGGAATTCAAAAACTTTTACTACCGGTTCAGTGGGCATGGAGTGGCTTGGTGGCTGTGGCTTCGTGGGTGTAGCAAGGGAAGGATACTGCAAAATCCCCATTCCCTCCCCACTCCTGGGGGAAGGATAGTGTAAAATCTCCATTCCCTTCCCATCCCACTCCAGAGGAAGGATACTATAAAATCTCCATTTCAACCCCACACCAGGGAAAGCATACTGTAAAATTTCCACTTCCACCCCACTCCAGGGCAAGGACATTGTAAAGTCTCCATTTCCACTGACTCCAGGGGAAGAAGACTGTAAAATCTCCATTCCCTCCCCACCCTACTAACCTGCTTTCCAGCTCCTCCTGTGCAGGGCAACAGAAGAAGACCCAGCGATCAGTTGGGACTCAGGAGGCAGCTAGAATTGGGGTGGAGCCAGCCAGAGGTGGCATCTCTGAACTACTCAAAATTTCCACTACTGGTTTACCAGAACCAGTCAGAACTGTCTGAATACCATCTCTGGCTCTGATGTTTAAGGCTCTCAAGGTTCCATTTCAACTTTTTGGTCTTCAAAATTTTCACTTCTTTTCCACAGCCTCACCAAATCAATTTCTCAAGTTTTTCAGCCTTCCCCTTCTTCTTCCCCTTTAATTCATCCTTCATATATTGCTTTTGCAATTTGATTTTCATTCGCCGCCCTGGGTCCTTTTGGAGAATAAATTTAAAGGTATAAATTTAATAAAATAAAATAAAATAAATTTTCTCCTCATGAGCAAACCACCCACAAAATGGTTTCATGCCAGTTTTATGTTTGTGTTTAATTTACATACATTCTTCTCCTATTCATTATTGTCCCTATCTCTTCTTGTATTAGACAAACTTCTTAAGCAGTAGTGCATACATTGTCAAAATTATGATGTGTCTACTGTGATGAAATCAAGAAAATACTTTTCATAATGGAACTTCAATCTCTGAATCAACTACATAGATCATGACATTTCCTTGTTTGGCAGTATCTTTCTCATTTGTACCCTCCCATATTCCTAGGTACCCCATTGCTTTTTATTTTCTATTTATGTTCCCTGTGGCATATTCAGTTCTCAGTTCAATACAAAGCAGTTGGAATTATAGTTTTGGACTTTTTTCTGCTTCTTTTCAAAATCAGAGAACCACAATGATCAGAATACTTACTCTTGAAGCAATTTCTTTTATCTTAAATTTTATCTTAAAACAATTTTGTCTTTCATACATTTTTGCCTGAATTTAAGTACTTAATCAAAGCTGATATTGAAATGTTTATGGATTGGCTCTTATTAATTCTTAATAACAATAGATAGGCTTTTTTCAGGCAGAATTTCCAAACATACTTCCAAAGATAAATTACGGTACATCTGTGTTCACATAATAGTAGAAGTAGCAGTAATACTAGTAGAGCATAGGACAATTTAGCACATTAAATACCACTGGGGGGGGGGGGGGGTTCTCAAAAGGAAAAAGGCTAAAAGCAATATTGACCCTTAGTCTTAACAATCTGCCTAATATAAAAGAAATTCATTCTTTCTTTCTTTTTTGAGAACTTTTAACTCATGTAAGGAAGCAGTATTAATCTGCTTTATCTGCTTCAGTCTTTTTTCCCATCCAGTGCTGTAAATGAAACCCAAAGTGTACTGACTGTTACTGCATTCGTACTTCTCTCATATTGTAAATCAATTCACTGCAAAGCTTCACTCTTACTCCTGTTCAGAATTCCAATTGTACATTGATCCTCCCTTTCAGTAGCCCTCACCTCTGATATAAATACTTTTTATTCACACACACACACCTCCAAGTACTGAGAATATGACTCGTTCTGCTCTTGCAGTAATGATACTTAGAGTCTCAGAGTCTGGACAATAATTTATTTATTTTTTATTTTATTTTATTCAATTTATATCCCGCCCTTCTCCAACCGGACCCAGGGCGGCGCACAGGAAGTTAAAACAACATACAAAATAGTACCAAATACATAAATTTAAAAGACCTATTAAATGACAAAAAACCTGCGCTAAAACCAAATTAATAATTACAGACAGGGGTGGGCTTCAAAAATTTTAGCAAGTGGTTCTCTGCCTGGTTGCGGGGTAGGTGTGGCCATGGTGGGCATGGCCTAGTTGGCCACGTGCACCACAGTGGTGGTGGTGAGTTTTGCCCTCCCCAGGCTCCTGAGGCTTTTTTGGAGCCTCCGGGAGGGCGAAAACAGCATCCCAGCTCTGGAGGCCCTCTGTTATCAATGGCCTGTTTCCAGCCTTCCTGAACTTCCGGGAGGCCTGTTTTTTGGCCTCCCTGAGCCTCCACGTGCGCCCTGCACTAAACTGCATCCAAAACGGACTGTGTGGGGATTCCTGGGAGGGGAGGGGCGGGCAGGGCCAGGCAGGAGTGGGATTTGAGGGTTCTCCAAACTGCACAGAATCTTAGCTGGAGATTCTCTGGCACCCCTGCGAACCCCCAGCAGCCCATCCCTGGCTTGATTCTTCTGCAACGTCCACACTTTATTTCTATTTCTTTTCCTTGATACAGAACTTTACCCCACCCTTGTCCCTGGAGCTTGAAAAGAAGTCACTATTGTGACTACAGCAATTTTGTGGTGAGCTGTTGGCTGAGCTGTAGTGTTCACTGGGATTGTGCAGTGGAACATGTTGAAGAAGGCAAATTGATTGAAGAAAAAGCTTGGTGTTGGGGGTGGAGGGGCTTGGTGGCTTGATATAAATAGCAGATCTGTTGACAATAGAAGGCCCTCTAGGGCAGGGGTCCCCAACCCCCGGGCCGCGGACCGGTGCCGGTCCGTGGCTGGATGGGAGCCGGGCCGCAAGGCTAGAGAGGAGGAGGGAGGGAGGAGGGGGCTGCCCCCTGAGCAGAGCGCACAGGAGAACGCAGGCGCGGCTGTTCGCACCGTTGGAGTGTGACTCTTCCTCCACCCTCGTCGACGGAGGGACTCCTGGACGCCGCCGGACCGGCCACCGATTCCCTCCCCTGCTGGCATGCCGGCCACTCGTTTTCATCCAGGGACTGCGGAGGCTCTGCGGGCTGGGGTGGGAACTGGCGGGTTGCTCCGGCGGCGCAAGGAGTCCCTCCGTCGACGAGGGTGGAGGAAGAGCCCCCACCATCCTCCTGCGTTCTCCCGCGCGCTCTTCCCAATGGGCTGCCCCCCCTCCCTCCTCCTCCTCTCCAGCCTGGCTCCTATCCAGCCACGGAGCCTGACCGAGCGAACGAGCGACCAAGCCTGGCAGGCGGGATGAGGAGGCTGGGGGCGGGGGGACGGGACGACGATGACAGACACACATAGAGAGACAGAGGGAGGGAGGGAGGGAGGGAGAGAAAGATAGACAGAGACACAGAAGGAGTGATTGAATGAATGAATGCAAGACAGACAGACAGACACACACACACACAGAGTGACAGAAATGGGCGGATGAAGGAGAGACACAGAGAAAGAGAGAAAGAAAGAAAAAAGTGGGAGAGAGAAAGACAGAGAGAAAGAGACAGAAAGGAAAGAAAAAGACAGGAAAAGATACAGAAAGAGGGAAAGAGAAAAAGAAAGAGAAAGAAATAGAGAGAAAGGGAAAGAGAAAGAAAGAAATAGCGAGAGAGAAAAAGAGAGACAGAGACAAAGAAAGAGAAAGAGAGAGAGAGAAAGAAAGAAAGAACTTATGACCACAGTTGAGGCCAAAAGTTTGGTTGCTAACCAAGATCATTGTTAAGTGAGTTTCACATTTTCAAAGTTGGCCACGCCCACCCAGTCACATGACTGCTGAGCCCCTCAGCCGGTCCGCAGAATTTTCTTTAAAATGAAACCGGTCCCTGGTAAAAAAAAGGTTGGGGACCCCTGCTCTAGGGTAATGTTTAGTCTGCATAGTTTAATGGCTTTTGATATAGTAAGTGTTGTTGCTATTTATGAATAGAATATCTGATTGTACCTAAGAACATGAATCTGAGAGCTGGGCACAGAATGGGTTGGGTGAGGGTTTTTGTTACTTCATGAGCGTTTATTGTTTTGTGCATGGGAAATTCATCATTGCAAAGTGAATAATTCATAGAATAAATATGATGGAAAGCATTGTGATTAGGGTTATTATTAGGACCTATGGACTGATATGGGAGTTGATGATGGTAACTCTGGAAATAAAATCCAGAGAAGCAAGCCATACCTTGCTTTTTCAAGTCTTGTTCGTTTCCTATGTTGGGAATAAATAAATTTGTCTGTAGGAATGAAAGTGTTTTGAAAAAAAGAATGGGCGGCTGTACCGAAAAGACTAATGTTGGTTCATTTGGTCCTACTGTTGTTATTATCAGTCTAAGTTGGCCTGTTGATAGTGCAATGATATTTTAAATATGTTGTTGGGTAATGGCTGAAGTGGATACAAATACTGTTGTGGCCCCCCAAGAAGAGACACACTGCCATTATAGTTTTATTATTTTGAATAACGGAGTGTAGGTGGATTACTAGGAAGATGCCTGTATTATTATTGTGCTTGATTGTAGTCGAGCTGGTATTGGTATGGAACCCTTTTATAACTGCAGCTATTAGGCCAATTGGTAGATTGAGTGTTTCATATTATGTAAAAGGTTGTTCTGTATATGTGGGTGATGAATTTATTACTCTGTGGTGGTTATAATGAGGCTGATATCTCTGATTCAATTGTAGATAATGGCTGGTAAGGCTGCAATGTTGCCATTGGGTTGTCTACATCATCTTCCAGTTAATAGAAAAGACATAATATCCAATAAATAGTTGAAGTATGTTGTTTGCTGTGATAATCATGAGCATGGTGATGAGGAAGGTGAAGAAGGGATTGATAATATCCTTTAATATTGGGGTCGGTTTATATGTATAATATTGAGCTTTGTGATTTTTCTATTTTAATAATTACCATTTTTCTCTTTTTGTAAACCTTTTACTATATCGTGTGAAACTCTTAATGTACAGTACATTGATTTTGTATTAGCATTCTTCCATTGTACATTCAACTATATAAAAACTTGCTAAATATTACCCTCCTATAATCTCTCTAACCTAATATTTACTGAATAATTCATGTCTCCTATTTGACAGACAGTTATGAGCAAATAATCTGTATCAACAGCATTTTCTCCCATCGCGTAAAATATGATTGTGTCAAACATCTTTATCAATGTACACATTCCTGAGCAAAATTTATAAAGGTTAATCACAGTCTGGAGACCCCGTGTTGCCTCTTCTTTGAAAGCTTTCTGTTACTTTCTGGAGGTCTGATACCTAAGTAATTTATGACTTAAACACCCTACATTTCTGTTCTGGCTAGCTCTGAGTTCCACAGATACACTATCACTACACCGCAGCCCAGTCTTACAACTCTTACAGTATGTAGAGCTCCAAACACCTGATGTAATTCATGGGCAAAAGGATTTGTCTGAAAGTTCACCAACTATTATCAATCTTTATCTGTATTCTAATCTCCAAGCTTCACTTTTTTTTTCTAGTCTGCTGATTTCAGGCAAAGGTTTTGCTGCTGTGCAGGAATAGAACAATTTAGAAAAGGCCGTAACAACTGGCCCAAGAAAGATTCTAAAACCATTTTCAATTTATTTTCTGCCAAATAAATGGATGGCTACACAATATATTATGCTGTTGCACTGTCGTCCACACTGGTGATTCTTGTACAATATAAAATGACAGGATTTCAAAGATAAAGCAGTAAAAGTTTTACCTTGAGCTACAGTAGACACAGCTGGGTCTAGGAACTTGTAGGACTTGTTCTATTTTACCCCTTGAAATTATACATGCAGCTTTACAAAATTGTAGAGAGACAGTGTTTCGTTATTTTAAAGTGACAACTATTATCCATATTCTTGATTTCATTCCCTGATAATGAAATTTCATCAGTGAGTTTGCTTATGAATGGATGTGCTTTATGTCCTCAGATGCCCTTGTAGCCTATTCATCCATGGGCAGACAAACACTTTATAGTTACAGTCTGTGGCAAAATGTAGAACCATTCTGGTGTGAGAATAATACATTTATAGATGTATAACTCAGTTTCTGGCTAGCAAATGCAAGACACCAATGGATAGAAAATGTTTTCATGGTTTTCTGACTTGTGAAACAAATTGAATTATTACAAATACTGTTTGTTTGTTTGTTTGTTTGTTTGTTTGTTTGTTTGTTTGTTTGTTTGTACATTTATATAACTTCCCATCTTCAGCTCCCCTCTGGACTGCCCTCAATCAAAAGTTAAAACAAAATATAAAATCAGATTCAAAGTATATAACTAAGATTAAACATTAAAAACAAGGAAGAACAGGCAACAAGTCAACCTTTTAATGTGCAATTATCCAATCTTATTCCAGAACTTGGGGGAGGGACAGGTCTTCAAAGATTTATGATAGGGTAAGGGGGCTGAGACAAACTGATCTTTAGGGGCCAGAGGGTTATATAGGGCAAGAGCTGGCATGGAAAAAGCATACTTCCTACCTTCCATCAGATGACAACATTTAGGGGAAGGGACTGGGAGAGTGCCAACCTGGTAGGATGGGTAGATATCCTTCGGGAAAAGTGGTCATACAAATAACTTGACGCTGTGCCATATGAGGCTTTAAAGGTGATGACCAGCATCATAAATTGCACCTAGAAAGAAACTGGAAACAGGTGCACCTTGCACTACAAAGGTGTTACAAAGGGCAAACCTAGAGCCTCACCCCCAATTACTTTGTGCGCTGCTGCACTCTGGACCAGTTTAAGTTTCTGGGTAGCCTTCAAGGACAGCCTCAAATAGTCCACCTATTTGTACATTTCAACTTCCACTGTAAGGATTGCCAATTCTCTCATCAACAAATCCAATTTCATTTGAATTTGAATATATACAGTAATATTAAGACTCTATATATAATCTCTCAGATCTCCATTAAAGTTTAAAAAAATATGATGTTCACTCAAAGATAGTATGCATTTAGTATCCTGCTAGCAAATATTGTCCACAAATGTCTAAAATTGACATAAATCAAATGAATTAATTATTTATGGCAAGTCTATTAGGCAAACAATAACATCATGATGGTATACTGTTTGTATTTTATATGTATTTTAAATTCCCTGTGCCCCGCCTCGAGTCCCTTCTGGGAGAGAGAGCGGGTTATAAATTAAATTATTATTATTATTATTATGATTTATTCTGATAGAAAACTCACTACTTTAAAACAGCAGTAAAATATACATATTCTATACTTATAGCCATTACTGACATTAATTGCTAGATACTCTGTTTTAAAAGAATACGCATACGGTAGAGATTTCAGTTGGTATAAATCAAGGTAACAAAATTTTCAATTAACAAAGAAGGAACAGGTCTTGATTACTATCCAACATTCTTTTTGAAACATTACTAGAAATAATAACCAACAACATGCCTGAAAAACCACTGGCATTACATATAACACAAATATAATTCTTGGAACTTATTTAACAGATATGGATTAGCTTTATAAAAAGTTCAATTTTTCTTCATAGTTCTAAAATCAGTAAATAATGAAAATTACATTTATCTTGAGTTCTACATCCAATGAAGATTGTATCATTTAATTTCCTTTCTTTCTAACACTAATGTACAATTGATATTAATGAAGTTTCATTGATTTAACAGAAGTTCTTCATAAATACTTAAGACAATGTGTCTCTGAAATTCATTAACAAACAAAAGATCATTCTTTTGTATTTTATACTGGCTAAAAGAGTTTCAGTAGACATTTTTCCAAGTAATAAAATATTGGCACATCTGATTTGTTGTCAATATGGTCAAATTAAGAGAGAAAGAGATTTGTCTTCAGCTTTTTGTTTTTGTGGAAAAGCAATTAAATGTTGCTAGAGCGGGGCAGCACCTAACCCACTTTTCACCAATTTTTAGAAGCAAAGCAGCATTAGGAATGGTGAACAATTGGATTGAGAAACAAAGGGGAAATAATTCAAAAGACAGCAATAGCAAATCATTGATGAAATCCCCAAGAATGGTGCTGGACTCAAGGGAGATATTTAATTGTTTCCAATTACAGGCACCCTTTTCTCCCAAAAAAGAGGGTGAAAATTTGGGTTCTTATACACCGAATGAAGTCCCACCTACCCCCACCAGAGGCCAAAAAAACCGAGACATGGAGGCAGTGATGGTCTGTAGAAATCCCTGCAGCCTGGAACAGCTGATTGGGGGTATTCCAGCTATCCACCCAACAATCACTCTGCTGAATCAGGCTGCAATAAGTGCTGAAGCTGAACTGGCTGGTCAGAGTGTGCAGCAGCAATCACATTCAGAAAGCACAGTAACTGATTCAGCAGGATTCAAAATAATAATAATAATACATTACCAAAAGCAAGTTTTCCAAGGTAGCAGTAAATACAAGCAGAACACAAGCACTTTACTTTCAGTTCTCAGCTAAGCCGGGCTCTTTCCTGTCTCCTTCTTGCTAATACAGCAAATTTCAGAGTCCAAATAGCCCTCATTGGCTGACTTAGTTGATACGCCTACTCATTGGCTGACCTTGTTACCATGTGTCAGCTGAATAGCATGGATGCTGGTAGGCCACTGTTAGACAACTTGGTCCCTACCCCCCACTAGTGGGCATTCCAGCTTTCATGGTTGGTGGTAGGGATTTTGTCCGATACTGAAGCACTTTCCTTTTTTAAATTTAATTGACTTCCCTACTTTATAAATCACCATTACTGTGGAACTGGTGGGTGGTTAGAAAATTTTACTACTAACAGAGATACAAAAGTGGGCGGTAGGTATAAAAAGGTTGACTACCCCTGCTGGTAGGCAGAGGCAGAATTTTTTTTCTTATTATTTTCTTCCCCAAAAACTAAGGTATGTCTTATACTCCGGAGTGTCTTATAGTCCAAAAAATATGGTACATGTTACGGAAAACACCACAGACACCATTTTTAACATAAAAAGCAACCTGGCAATTTTCCTATAATATCACTGAGGTACAATGGCTCAGTGGCTTAATGATGCTGGATAAGGTTGGTACTCTGATGGTTCAAGTCCTCTGATCACTTGCCTCAGCTTCTGCCAGCCTAGCAGTTTGAAAACATATTACATGCCAGTAGATAAATAGGTATCATTTCACTGGGGAAAAATGATGCAGCAGCAGCAGTATGAATTCAACTGGTGCTGGATCTGCCCGAATGCAATGCCCAAATTGCATTGGTGGTGAGAAAAACCCCAGACGCTGCTGCAAAATGCCATTGGCCATTTTGAGCGTAGAGCTAGCTTGCCCCCCTGTAGTGCATTCTGGGTAGCCACGAGCAGTCAAACAACTACTTTCTATTAGTACTGTAGTCTCCTAACTAATATGATATTTCCACATGCTAAATAATAATAATCCTGTAGTGCAGTGATGGTAAAAGTTTTCGATACCAAGTGCCGAAAAGGGAGCAGTCGCATACTCGTCTGAGAGGCAACCCGGAAGAGGAGCTGTCCAGGGGCATGTGCATGCCAGAAAACGAATTTCCAGTTTCCAGCACACTAGTCTTCCAGTTACTGGCACACATGCGTGCACGGCAATCAGCTGGCCAACACGCATGCTTGTACTGGAAAATGGAAGACCAGCTCTTCCAGTCTCTGGCACTGCCGCACACACAAAGGCCAGCTGATTGTTGCACACGCATGCCCGCATGCCCGCCAGAGAAACAGGTGACACCATGCATGCCAGGTGACATGGCTCATGTGCCACTTCAGGCACATGTGCCATAGGTTCACCACCACGGTTATAGTACTTTCTCAATTCCATTCCACAGTACTTTACCTCAGAAAACATAACCCTGAATCATTTAGCAATTTTTAAAAAGAATGATGGGAAGAATTTTTTGCAAGGGTGGCAAGCAATAAATGGTAGAGAGAGTTACTCAGCCTTTGCTCCTTCTGACCACTGCAAAGTGCCTCTTCCTTTATAATGGATTGCATACTGTCAATCTATGATTATTGCTGCAAGATAACTGACAGTGTCTCAAGGGGGACATGATAATTACTTTATAAATATTTACCACAAAATCTGCCCCAAATGCCTCACACATCAACAAAGGCAAGTGAGGAAGTAAAGCATATGAAAGTTAAGAAACCAAAACCAGCAGTCTCAAAATAATAGAAAGCCCCAACATAGTAGTTAAATTAAGCAAGAGTGGTACTTCTACTTGATTGAAGAGGGCCATTTTCCTTGCCATCACCTTTCTATCCCTCTGTTTAATTTTACGATAGAAGAATTCTGTGTCTGCATGCTTGATTCTCCATATGAGACCAGCAGGCAAATTACAAACATCACACTAATGCGTCCTAAGGGCTGTGGCAAGGTTTCACGGCTCTGTTATTTGCTTCCTTGTAAGCCAATGACAAACGCTGTTTACCTACAGCTTTTATTGGCCCTGTACCTCTGCAGTGGAGAAGTCCAAGGGATGTAATTGTCTGGAAATATCCTCCTATTCATGATACTTAAGGAATATTAATGGCAAATGTTTATTTATTCAATCATCTTCACTACAATGAGCTCACATTTCTCTGGGGTTTGTCTCCTAAAGCTGGTCTGCAGAAGGAGAGAATAAATAAGGAGCAATGCACCAGTCATCTTTCTTCAAATAACAACCCACTCCTGTGCTTATGTGCTGAAAAGTAGCTTATTCTTTGCTGTTTTCAAAATACTCCTCCAAAAAAAGCTGCCATAAATCCCTGGCAGAGCTGAGGGGGTCTCATTGCTGAACTGATAAGTGTTGGATTGTCTTATAACATCATTAAGCACAGGATAGAGAGAATAACCAGAAAACAAGATATTCCTCCCTGGCCAAACACAACAAAAGTAAAAAGGTTTCTGTATCAAAGGTTGATAACCTGTGAACAGCCTGTTGGCTTTGAAGTCTCCTCTGGCCACAATTACATAGAACTGAGGGCAGAGTTTCTCATTATTTATATGTAGGAAACCCGTGAAAATGCTAGCTTTTTCATGGACCCCCAAATCCACAGGCAACAGGTCATCTCATACTTTACTTTCTTTTTTTAATGTATTTTTTTATTTATTCTTATAAAAATAAAATCATACAAACATAATTTTAAACATATTGCGGTCACAGCGCGAGAAAGCGATAACATTTAAATAACCAAACTTAACATTACCGTCCTAATAATAGGCCTAATATTTAACACCAACATTTACACTATATACAGTGGTTCTTCAACCCCCAGTAGTCTTAAATACTACAGTGGATGGAGGGATGTGGGTTTTTTTTAGATCTGTGAGGTGGAGTTACCTCACCTTTGCTGATAAAATTAGAAGCAGCTATTGAAAGGAGAAAGTACTGAGAGAGCAGTGAATGTGGGCACCTTTGCAGCAAAGCCTGGGGAATTTAATCTGAGGGGAATCTGCTTCCCTAATCAAGGTTTTGGTTTTTTTTGCCTTTGCCTTCTTTTTATTTTTTATTTATTTATTTAGTTTGTCATGTACAAGATAACAGGTATAAATATAAACAATGACATGAACAAAGGAAATGAATACAAATGAATGGGGACAATAGGACAGGGATGGTAGGAACACTGATGCCCTTATGCACACCCCATTTGCGGACCTCTTAGGAATGGGGTGAGATCCACAGTGCAGTTTGAGGTTGAAGCTGTGGGGGTTATAGGATGTAACAATGGTAGGCATGCTGGTGTGCTTATGCATGGCCTTTTTACAGACCTCTTAGGAATGGGGTGAGATCCACAGTGCACAGTTTGAGGTTGAAGCTGTGGGGGGTTTGAGGATGTAACAACGGAGTCAGGTAGAGCATTCCAGGTGTTGACCACTCTGTTGCTGAAGTCGTATTTTCTGCAATCAAGTTTGGAGCGGTTTACCTTGAGTTTATATCTATTGTTTGCCTATGTATTATTGAGGTTGAAGCTGAAGAAGTCGTTGACAGGACATTTTAGCAGACAACTTTGTGTACTATGCTTAGGTCAGACCATAGGCAGCATAGTTCCAGGTTGTCCAAGGCCAAACTTTTGAACCTGCTGGCGTAAGGGTTTCTATTGTGAGCAGGACATTTTAGCAGACAAGAGGAGTGGAGTACTCTTCTGGGGAAATACTTCTGGACCCACTCAATTGTATTAATGTCTGATAAACAGTGTGGATTCCAGGCAGACGAGCTGTATTCAAGAATTGGTCTGGCAAAAGTTTTGTATGCCCTAGTTAGCAGTACAATGTTACTGGAGAAGAAGCTTCACAAAATTAGGCTAACAACTCTTAATGCCTTTTTGGCAATGCTGTTACAGTGACCTCTGGGGATTAGATCATTTGACATGAGTACTCCTAGGTCCATGACAGAGTGAGGGTTGTCTAACCTTTTCAAAGAAAGAATTAACCCTAAGTTTAACCCTTTCTTTGAGATGCAAACAGGATTTTTCTTCTTCTTTTTCTTTCTGTCTACAGTTACTTGGTACCACTCAACACACCTCTATCTAAATTTGTTTGCCCATTCCTCCTATCTATCTTTCTTATATAATTTCCTGGGGGCAGTAGATTCTGCACAGCGGCCACAAGTTCTGGGGGGAAATGTGACTATTTTTAATGAGTCATACAAAGACTGTATTTATCTCCTTATGAATTTCAAAGCATCTCTTTCCAATCAAAGCGGTATATTGCACAGCCCTAATATATAAATCCATACCTATACACACACAACAAAGGGTCATGCATACCTGTATTGTGGATAGGAACTCCCTAGAATGGGCATCAGCTGCAACTGCCCACTTAGGTTGACAAGGTGGGAAGGCAACTATGCAGTTTGGTTTCATGATGAAAGCATCAGGCTAAAAACTGGCAAATGGTAAGTTTTCATCCTGCATTAGATGTGAAAACCATCTGGATGACTTTTAGCCAGTCCCTCTCTCTGTCTACCCAACCTACCTCGTGAGGTGATTGTTGTAGGGAAAATAGGAGGAGGAAGGGACATTTGGTATGTTTCCCACCTTGAGTGATTTATAAAAAATAATAGAAGTGGGATACCAATAGATATATAGACAGATAGACAGCACGGGATTCCTTCTACGTTTCTACCTGTATAGTCTTCCTTTAGAGGGGAAGACGTTTCCTTCCATTCGGGTCCTTCCCCTCCATGGAAGTCAGTCTGACTCCATCTTTGATAGCCTTTCCAAAGCTCTTGAAGACCAAACTGTTTCAGTAGTTTTTGTCCACATGTGACTAAGGTCCAGAAGTGGTATGCTACAGGATCAGACCGATTTGCCCAAACCGGTAGCAGAAATTGCAGGCGGGCCCGCCCACCCACCCAACCGTCTTGGCTCTATTTCATCCTACTTAGGGACATTTTTTGTGCAAAGTGCATGGGCGGAAGGCCAGGCACATGCATGGACGTGGCAGTGTGAGTGAAGCACGCACGCATGCACACACACATTTGCGAACCAGTAGGGAAGGTAAGTGAAAACCACCCCTGCTATTGTCCTCTCAATTGTTGTTGATAATCTCTGGAGCATATATCATATGTGCAGTGGTAGGTTTCAAAAAATTTTAGAACCTCTTCTGTAGGTGTGGCCTGCTTTGTGGGAGTGGCTTGCTGGCCATGTGACTGGTTGGGAGTGGTTTGCTAGCCATTAGACCGAGTGGGAGTTTCCTGGCAGTCATGTCGCTGGGTGGGTGTGGCCAACTTATAAAATGTGGTGAAACTCACTTAACAACGCTATTGCTTAGCAACCAAAATGTTGGCTCAGAAACTCTGGCATTTGAAGCATGCAAGTCTTAAAGCTGTCAAGTTATAAGACCCTTGCACCCCTAACCCTTTAGAAAAAAAAACCCCAGGGGTGTTCAAACTTGACAGCTTTAAGACTTGTGGACTTCAACTCCCAGAATTCCTCCTCTCGCTCTTCATCTTGATGATGTGCAGATGGGCGGGGGAAGGGAGCTGGAACCGGTTCTAAACGGCACTGTAGATTTGTGGACCTTCTTCTACAGAAGAGGTTAAAACTGGCAGGAACCCACCCCTGCATATTGTGTTTGTTTTTGCATTCTTTTAGTAATTCTCTTATTCTTACTGCAGATGAATTACCTTGTATTTCTGTTATGTAAGCTACTGAATCTTCATTAATTGTGGTGGCATAGTAATAGGTGTAGTAAATACATATATTTGAGTCAAATGCAATTTCTACATGCCAGCATCCTTTTTGCTACCGTCTGTAAAGTCTCACAAACTATATAAACATTTAAGTAGATACATGTGTTCCTGCCAAAAAGATTGCACCATGAACTAAGATTTGTCACTTGCAATCAATGCTGCGTGAGGAGAGAGTGGGGAGGATGGTGGATACTGTTATGTTCTCACCCTTACTTACAAATTTAATCCTTGTAAGCTACTATATAGTAATGATATGTGGGAATGACTTTGAAAAACAAGGGAAGATATGCTGCCTAGAGAACTATGAGATAAAAGGGGAAGGAGCCCCAACTGAATAATGGACAAAGAAAAAAACTTAGAAAAATTCCACCCTAATTTAAAAGAGGAGCAAATGCACTTAGACTTATATATCGCTTCACAGTGATTTACAGCCCTCTCTAAGGGGTTTACAGAGTCAACATATTGCCCCCAACAATTTGGGTCCCCATTTTACCCATCTCAGAAGGATAGAAGGCTGAGTCACCCTTGAGCCTGGTGAGATTCAATCTGCCAAGTTGCAGGCAGCCGACAGGCAGCAGAAGTAGCCTGCAGTACTGCACTCTAACCACTGGGCCACTGTGGCTCATAAAAAGTAAAAAGTGTAAAAAGAGAAGGCAGGAGATTTGTATTTTCAGACTTGAAAGATTTTGTTAATGTAGTCTTAAAATAAAGTAGAATTAGTTCATCTTGTCATGCTTCCTTTCTTGGTCTTCTTGGGAGGCTGACAGCTGCCTAGGATCACTTGCATGAGATGGGCAGTTATATAAATCCTACAATTAAATAAATTAAACAAATACATTTTTTTCTGGAATCTAATCCCATAAGGTTAGTAGTGGGATTCAGCCAGTTCACACCTATTTGGGAGAACCGGTTGTTAACTTTCTAAGCAGTTTGGAGAACCAGTTGTTGGAAGAAATCTTTTCAGGGCTAATCCTGTAAGGAAGGCAGGAAGGAAACATTCTGGTGTTGTTTCTAGCCTAATTTTTATTGCCCTGCTTAAAGAAACTGCCTCTCCGGTTAACCCTCATTACATTGTAACAGCTAAGGCGAAGCACCCATTGACATGAGTGACGTTGAGTTGGCCACGCCCACCCAGTCACTTGACCACCGAGCCACACCTACCCAGCTGGTCATTAGGGCAGATAACTGATTGTTAAATTATTTGAATCCCACCACTGCATAAGGTGGAATGTCACCATTATTTTACCCAAATTTTAAATGTGATTTAATTTTTTTGTGAATAAAGGAAATGGTCATCTGTGTCTCTTCTGCTCCATATCTTATACTTCAGTCAGAAAACCTTCTTTCTCCAAGTGTGAATTCTCCCTCTCATGAAATAGCTTCACTATCACTCTGCCACAACAAAAGCAAATAAAGTTTCCATTATTAAACCGCAGGGAGAAGGAGGAGTTAGGATTTTTAATTGTGACTTCTTACTGCTGTTTGCTGCCCAGAATCACTATGTGTGCATTGGGCAGCTACATAAATTTGTTTAATCAAAAATAAATAAAATACATATTAGCGACTATTATGCCAAAACATTAGTGGTACAGTACCATTCCTTTGATCCCTTTGTTTCACTCTGGCAACAAAGAGCCCTTACTCAAAATAGGCCTAAAAACTACAAGCATTATCCTAATTTATACTACTCTCCCTAGATTAAAAATAAAGTAGAAAATTGGCTACACTAGCAGAGTTTATTAGCTGTTTAACTTCATATCAAGAGATCCATGCATAAAATATTATTGACAATGTTCTGAAAAAATGGCAATGGCGTAAAATAACCCCTCTCAAGGGCTATTTCTAAATGATCTTGACTTGAATTCATATTTTATACACTCTTCTCAAATTATTGCATTTATTTGTTTGTTTATTTATTTATTTATTTATCTATTTATCTATCTATTTATCTATCTATTTATCTATCTATCATCTATTTATTTATGTATGTATGTATGTATGTATGTATGTATGTATGTATGTATGTATGTACGTACGTATGTATGTATGTATGTATGTATGTTACTGCAATTAGGTACACTTTTCTCCAAGGACCTAAAAAACTATAGAACTCTCTCTCCCCTCCTTTTTATCACCATAAGCAAGACATGTTGGATTAATGGGGGCAGGGATGAAAATCTGCTTTTGTTAGAGATAAAATGAAATCAGCAGCTGTTAATTATTTAGTACATTATATTTGTTATTGTGTTTGAATCCTGCTGTTTCTATACTGCTCCTCTCATTTTTGTCCCCATAACTGCAACAACAATGTAAAATGAGTGGACTAAGAGTCATATAAATGATCTTTATACAGGGAATTTAGTACTGACAAAGTGAGATAGAAATAAAATACCTCTACACTTAACTCACATTGTGATAATAAATACCAACATATTCTGTAAAAAACTGAAAGTCCAAGTCACATATGGAAATTAAAAACATGTGTTTTACAAAACTGCTTGTGTTAACCTAGTGAAGACTAGGTTACACGCGCGCGCGCACACACACACACACACACACACACTGTGAGCCATCTCTATGGATTACAAACACCATTCAAACATTATTTTTAAAAATGTTGAAAGGTGTACTGGATGTATTCGGGAGCAGTGTCTCAGAGGTGGCATTCAGCTGGTTCTCTCCAGTTTAGGGGAACTGGTAGCAGTGACTACAGGAGGCTCCGCCCACCCACCCTGATGCAATATGCAAGTACTGCGCATGCGCAGAAGGCGATACACATGCGCAGGTGAGAAGGCGGTGCACATGTGCATGCACAGAAGGCGGTGCACATGTGCATGCACAGAAGGTGGTCCGCATGCGTGCACACTCACATTTGTGAACCGGTAAGGGGAGTAAGTGAATCACAACTCTGCAGTGCCTGTGAATGTAGCCTCAACTCCAACATTTTCCTTGTTCTGACAAATGCAAGCTATTATTATACGGGCAAGTTGTTGCATAGACACTGAAAAAAGAGAGCCAGGCCAGACTTCAAGCAGCCATTTTATACTGTGTGTTGTGTAAATTGGGAAGTATCAGATGCTCCCCAGCAGCCATTCAATGGCAGAAGAGTAATTTATTTTCACAGAGTTTCCAGGGCATCCCATAGGGTCTCCTGGCTATTGCAATAAAGGGCTGTGACACAGTTTGCTGCTCTGAAATGAGTGCCAGGAAGGAAAGCATGCATTTTCATGCTGTTCTTCATAATGGGAAAGAAAGGAGCTATTTACCACCCACGCCTGATAGAGGAACAACTGACAGTGGACTCCACTCCATCAGTAGTAGACATCAAACACGGAGAAAAACTGACTTCTGTTTCAAAGTATTTGCATAACTCCTTTTTGTTCTTTCTTTGGAGGGCACAGACTATCAAAATCAAGTGTGTGACAAATACTTGCCCATGGTTCTCTAAATATCAGGGCTAGATGGGTAGGTTGCATTGTTTTTTTGTTTTTTCATATAATCTTGACTCAAAAGGAGCCACCCATCTAAATTCCTCAACAGAGATTAAGATGCTTAATTATTTATATATCACCCTCACATTTTACAGAATGTTGTGACTCATGGCAGTTTACAATGCCAAACATAAAAGCCAAATTGCAATTAGCATGATAAATAAAATACTAGAGCAAAAATAATTAAGATAAAAACACTGAGCCAGACTACAATTAGAATGATAAATAAAGTAGCATAGCAAAAATAATTAAGATTTCTAAATGGCTGCATAGTAACACAGCATTTGATGGCATCAATGTTCAAATGCTTGTGGAATAACAAATTTACAAAAGATGCCTACGTTGCTGCCAATCTAGCCTCTTCAGGACAATATTCCATGGGGTCAACCATAAATGCCTCTCCAGGTCCCCATGAATTTCATAGGGGGGGGGGGCGGAATTAGCTAGGACTGTTGCCAGGTTTCCCTATTCTCGTTGGTACGGAGCTACAAATGTACACCAGCCAAAGTGTTCTTCCTCACATCTAGAACTGGCTGTAAAATAAGGCATCCGTATCATGGATCTGCCCGACAGGTGTACAACTGGAACCGGGGGGAAAATGATGGTTTTGGACAGATAGTTACTTCATCTTATCAGGTTCAATTTCAGCTTGTTTCATCCCATCTATGCCCCCATGGATTCCAAGAATTGGGCCAGGCCATCTTTGGCATCTTCAGTCTAACCTCAGAAGTCTCATGAAATCCTATCTATCTATCTATCTATCTATCTATCTATCTATCTATCTATCTATCTATCTATCTATCTATCTATCTATCTATCTTATCCTCTCTCTCTCTCTCTCTCTCTCTCTCTCTCTCTCTCTCTCTCTCGCTCTTGCTCTCGCTCTCGCTCTCTCTCTCTCTCTCTCTGTATGTTCCAGCATAACTCTGGCAATTTCAACCAAACGTGGTACACAGATGACAAATACTGTTGGGTAAGATACCCCTAACACCCCTCGGTATGTGTGTTCTGTTAAGATGCAATCTGTTGTGTCTTTAAATGGCTTCTACTGTACAGTGCAATGGAGTTGCACAGTACTCCACAAGGGGACTCTCTGGTAAAGGGGAAAACCCAACATTAGAAATTACATTTGATCCGGACATTTCCCTCTATAAATAAATACCCAGCCAATGCCAGATTATTGGCCAGTTATTGAATATAATAAGGGAGCAAACCATTCCATATGGTATTCCATAAGAGAGTTCCACCTGGCTAACCTCTTGTCCCCACCAAACATTACTGGAATAATGCAATGCTTATAGGGAAGGAAGGAGGGAGGGAGGGAGGGAAGGAGGGAGGGAAGGAAGGAAGGAAGGAAAGAAGGAAGTTATGATTAAGGACAGAAAAGAAGGAAGCTAGTGGTTGGAAGTAAGAGAGTGGGATTATTACAGTAAACTGCAACCAATAAATCCACTGCACCATGGGGAAGAAATTAGCAGGTTTAGAAACTGTTGATGAATGTTTGAGAAAAATCTCTGCCTCAAACAATCACAGAAACCTGGCATTTTAATACTTTAACCAGAATACTAACATGGCTGAAGCAAATTCTATTTGTCATTGTTTGCAGGAATCAAAGCAAATTCACTTTAGGAGATGAAGTACAGTGCCAATGGATTACATTTAATTAACAGGATTAGACTGTAGAATAAGACTGCTTTGCAGTCCAACATGTGAGAAAACATTAAACTGTTACAAATATTGCTGACTTTCAGCTGAAAAGCTCTGGAAGAAAGCATTCATTTTTTTCTTTATCTCTCATCTCTTGCTCTAACAGTAACTCATCCAAACATTTTCAAGAGTATCTCCATTTTCTGCTGAGAGGGTTCCATCTTTAGAATGATGCTTCGTACATGACACTTCCAATCTACAAATCTTTAGAAAGCCACTTCAGCTATGTCAGTCAAGAAGCTCATGAAAGCCATTCTTCCTACAATGGCATAACTCCACAGACAAAAACCCATAGAGCAGGAAAATGTACTCAGTAATTAGGTGATTTAAATGCACTTTTATAATTGTGCCTTTTTTTAGCCACAATTTTATGTTGCATTTTTGTTAATGAAGCTTATAAATAACAAGTACAATAAGTACAGTAAAATATAGAATAAAATGGTAAAATAATAAAAACACTAAAACCAACCATTTAAATAATAAACAAACAATAATTAGCTTATGACTAAACACCGACGGTGCACAGAACGCTGTTACCTTCCCACCAAAGTAATCCCTGTTTTTCTACTTGCATTTTTATGTGCTTTCGAATTGCTAGGTTGGCAGAAGCTGGGACAAGTAACGGGAGCTCACTCTGTTACGCGGCACTAGGGATTTCAATTGCCAAACTGCCAACCTTTCTGATCAACAAGCTCAGCGTCTTAGCCACTGAGCCACTGCATCCCTTATAGCAAAACTCTACACTGGAGCTAATTTAATCTAAACTTTCCCTACAAGATAGACCCATTATAGAGAATAGAATTAGTATTACTATTGGCAATGCAACAGAAGACATCCTTTCCATAGTCCAGGGGTTGGCAACTTGTGGCTCTGGAGCTGCATGTGGCTCTTTCATCCCTCTGCTGCAGCTCCCTGTTGCCAGTCGGCTCCACAATTGATAGGGCTTTTGGTTAGGACAGGTAAATGGGGAAAAATGCCAGAGAAGACTCTATAGTGGGAGAACTGGACTTCCGGTCGGCTCTAGAATTGAACAGGGGCCTTCCAGTTAAGACCTTTGTGGCTCTTTGAGTGTTTAAGGTTGCTGACCCCTGCCCTAGTCAAAGACCTCTATAGAAGATGATTTCTTTCAATACATCTATATCACTCATTGATTAACAAGAAATGAAATATTTATAATTAAAATGCTTTACTCCTTTATGATTAATACAAAGTGAAACCACAATACAGTGTTTTCACATACATCAGACCAAGCTTCCATAACAATTTATACCATGTAAATAGTACCATATTTACACAAATATACTAATATATTTAGTTGTTTTTGGTTTTAGTTGTATAGTGGGAATTTTAGCTTAGATTGGGTATTTTAGCACAGGTACTATTTAATTTGTTTTTAAGATGTTTTTGATTGTATATTTATGGTTTTAGTTTCCCTGTGCACCGCTCCGAGTCCCTACGGGGAGAGGAGCGGTCAAGAAATTAAACTATTATTATTATTATTATTATTATTATTATTATTATTATTATTATTATTATTATTATTATTATTATTATTATTCTAAATTGTATTATTTTGTGTCAATGTACACCTGCTAAGACAAATATTTGTGTCATCTGTGTCTTGATATGATGTGAAAGATCGAAATCACTGCAAAGATATATTTTTGCAGTCAGGAATAACAAAATTGCTTCAATTAGTTCATTAAAATTAGGTTTCCCTTTGTTTATTGCTAGGAAATAGGTGGTGACAATGATATAATAGAATTCTTTATTGGCCAAGTGTGATTGGACACACATGAAATTTGTCTTTGGTGCATAAGCTCTCATTGTACATAAAAGCTAGAAGTGATAAATTGTAAGTGATAATAACAAGACATCTTACAATTTGCTCTTTGTTTCCATTTTATATTTCTGGGATAAACTAGTAAATAGTTTACTGGCAACAGTTTCAGCTAAAGTTTGCCAAAACGTCCTTTGTTTTTGTATCATTTTACTTTATATCTTTATTTTAAAAAAATAGTGGGCTTATTACAGATCTCAGAGAAATTCTGCTTGGAATTCACATATATTGATTTATATCAAAACCATTGTTAGACTGCCATGGGATACAAATTCAGCCCATCATGTATCAAGTTTAATGCACCATGCGAGACCAAAAAATGTCAGGGTTTTCCCTCACTCTTGAAGCATTTCCTAAAACAACTAAAAGGCTTCATTTCTTATATGTCTCTACCTAGTAACATCTGGGGACACTCATGAATAGGAGTCTGCACATGTAAGAATGTATAGATATCATAGTTAATATATGATTCGAACCAGAAGTGGTATTCAGCTGGTTCTGACAGGTTCTAGAGAAACGGTAGTGGAAATTTTGAATAGTTCGATGAACCAGCAAATAGGCTGGCCCCACTCCTTCTGCCTCCCTGCCTCCCAGCTGATCTTCTTTTGTTGCCCTGAACAGGAGAATGGAGCTGGTAAGCAGGATACTGGGGTGGGGAGGGAATGGGGATTTTGCAGTATCCTTCACCCAGAAGTGGGGAGGAAATGGGGATTTTGCAGTATCCTTCCCCTGCCATGTCCACAAAGCCACATCCATAATGCCACACCACGCCCATAATGCCACACCCACAGAACCGGCAGCAAAAAAAATTGAATCCCACCACTGATTCCAACCCTGTTGGCAGCATTGATTTTATATTCTGACTAATGTTCCTTCTAAAAGAAGATATGTAAATTTCTTCCACTTTTGTAAGTGTTGCAGTCTATAATGAGATGAAGAAGAGATAACCAATAATTTCCTTCTTTTACCATCATTCAATTATAGTCTTCCAAACAAGTCTTCGTTTTTCTTTTTCCACCACTGAATAATTCACTCTTATATGTCATTGTTCTGCATACAATACATTTCTAAAGTTCACCTTCGCTTTCTTCTTTCAAACCAATATTTTTCCCCTTTTTCAGCTCACTTGTTTGAAACATAATTGTAATATCCAAGTAATGAACTGGCATTGTTTGATTTCTTATTTCCAAGTGCAATAAACTGCAAACGAAATCATTTTACAGTAAATCTGTGGTATATGGTTCCTGTCAACTGGGAAGAAAACATAGTGTTTCTAATCAGTCACCAACAAAATTACATTCTATCTAGTTTAAGATCAACTACAGATACAGAGATGCAACGCAGTGGCTCAGGGGCTAAGACGCTGAGCTTGTCGAACAAAAAGGCTGGCAGTTCTGCAGTTCAAATCCCTAGTGCCGCATAACAGAGTGAGCTCCTGTTACTTGTCCAAGCTTCTGCCAACCTAGTAGTTCAAAAGCACATAAAAATGCAAGTAGAAACTTCCCACTTTGGTGGGAAGGTAACAGTATTCTGTGCAGCTTTGGCATTGAGCCATGCCGGTCACATGACCATGGAGACGTCTTTAGACAGCGCTGGCTCTTTGGCTTTGAAACTGAGATGAGCACCACCCCCTTGAGTCGGGAATGACTAGCATATATGCGCGAGGGGAACCTTTACCTTCATTTACAGATACAGACACAAGGACAAAATACTAAGACATGATTAATGCTACTACATAGTCCTCAACTTACAACCACACCTAAGCCCAAAATTTCCATCGCTAAGCAAGACGATTGGTAAGTTGGTAACACAATTGTTCAAGGAATCTGCTTTTCCATTGACTTTGCTTGTCAAGAAGATCACAAAAGGTGATCACATGATCCCGGGACACTGCAACCATAAAAGTCATAAATATGAGTCAATTGCCAAGCATCTAAATCTTGGTCACTTGGCACTAAGATGTTGTAACAGTCACAAAGAGTCATAAGTCACTCTTTTCAGTGCTGTTGTAACTTTT
Organism: Rhabdophis nuchalis; assembly: GCA_039707465.1. Lineage (NCBI taxonomy): Eukaryota > Metazoa > Chordata > Lepidosauria > Squamata > Natricidae > Rhabdophis > Rhabdophis nuchalis. The sequence continues at coordinate 93,103,419 of CM077645.1, read as the reverse complement.
AATGGTTCATAAACAAATGATTGTAAGTCAAGAACTATCTGAATTTAGCAACAGGATTCTTTTCATTCAGAGATTCAATACAATGAGCATTTTTGCAGCATATTAGACAATACCATCAGTAAAGGTTCCCCACACACATATGTGCTAGTTGTTCCCGACTCTAGGGGGCAGTGTTCATCTCCATTTCAAAGCTGAAGAGGCAGAGCTGTCCAAAGACGTCTCCATGGTCCCTATTTTTCTACTTGTATTTTTCCATGCTTTCGAACTGCTAGGTTGCAGCAGCTGGGAGAAGTAACGAGAGCTCACTCTGTTACGCGGAACTATGGATTCAAACTGCTGATCTTTCTCATCGACAAGCTCAGTGCCTTAGCCACTGAACCACCGCATCCCAGACAGCACCATAAGGAATCATAAAAATGTCAAATGCCTACATATGCCTTCTATGAGTACATATACCCACAATATGAGTACATATACCTACCTTTTCTCCGTTCAAATCACTTCTGTAGGCTTAGGAACAAAACTGACATGGAAATGAAGTGATAATAATCACCAGATTTTTCCAATAGATTGCTCAAATAAGGTATGTCTTTACACATAAAGAGAAGAACAAAAGAACATATGCAGCAATTAATATTTGAGAATATTAGGTTTGATGTTATTGCTTTAGGAGAAATGTAAGAATGATTGCATTCTAATTAGAATTAAAACTTAATTTTAAGACTTAACTTTCATTAACGTTTAGAGATGGCAATCCCATACGCATTAATTGTATAATCCTATCCATATCTATTACCTATCCAAAAGGAAGCTTCATTTATTAAAATAAGGATTCCAAAACTCTGCAGAAACTCCATCTGGCAGATTCTTCCCATGAGAAGCTTCCCATGAGAGGCTCCACTGACATGGGACAAGGGAAGCAAAAGACACACCTCTTGTTCCTCAGTCACTTCCAAGCCTTATGGAATATCCCTTGGAATTCAGACTCACAACTTCCCTCTTAATGCCCTCAATTGTTTTTTAAAGATGAAATTTTGCAAAGCTTGTGGAGTTTAGTTAATTGTCATTTTTTCAAAAAATGGAGTTGAACTATGTCATTCCATTTTTCTTTTGTACATAGTTGCACTGTTTATTTTCCCCTTATGATTGTTCTATATTTCTTACACTCCTGATTTTAATTAAGACTTACATAGATGTTTTCATAGGTTCACCAGATTGCTGTAAATGATGTGATATATTTTCTTAAATAAGTGAATTAAAGTATATAGTAATCTATAATAACTTAGACAATAAATAATAATTTAATTGTGCACATAAAATATGTTAACCGTTATTCTCAATCCTTAGAGAAAACAAGTCATAAAGGTGGGAAATAGAATAGTTTCACAATATGTTCATTATATGTTACTATGGCATATAATTTGTTATATATAGGATCAAAATTCTCTCTTTTCATTTAATATTAATTTAAAGTTCTAAAGCAGGGGTGTCAAACTCAATTGCATTGAGGGCTGCATCAGGGTGTGTTTGACCTCAGGGGACTAGAGTGGGCATGGCCAGGGTAGGCGTGGCCAGCTCAACGTCTCTTGTGTCAAGGGCGCCTGTGGTAGCCCGAGCGCTCTGTCAGAGAAAATGGGCTCCCAAGCTCTGTTTTCAGCTGCAACAGTCTCCTGCAACCTTCTTCCAGAAAAAGCAGAGCTCCACTTGAAAGCATCCTTAGCTCATAAAAGATGGGAATACTTTAAATGCTGTAGACTTCTTTTCCTGTTCTTAGCGTCATTCAGTAGAAATACCTATTTTAACATAACTGGGGGGGGGGGAAGCAAGACTCCAAAAATCCACAGCATCAAAAACTATTTGGTGTATATTTTATGCAGAACTGCTGATGGCGAACCTATGGCACGGATGCCACAGGTGGCAAGCAGAGCCATTTGTTGGGGCATGCAAGGTGTTGCCCTGTCAGCATGCACACACTGGCCAGCTAACTTTGCCCTTTTTTTAAGGCCATTTTTCGCCCTCCGGAGGCTTCCCTGAAGCCTCTGGAGCATGAAAAATGGCCATACGGTCAAACCGGAAATCTGTTTTCGTCCTCCCCAGGTTCCTAAAAAGCCTCTGGAGTCTGGGGCGGCCACAAAACAGGTCTATCGCACACCAAAAGCGGGGGGGGGGAGGTTTGTGGTCACTCACACATGCACATGGGATCATGCGCATAGCATTATGGGTGTGGGCATGCCAACGCATGACACCCCTGTGCTCCCCCCAGGCAACTTAGAATAAAAGCACATTTAAAGAATACTTGTTTGCTGCTATATAAACTGTTTAGCCAAATTTCCATTTTATACTTCGAAGGACCATAAACCCAGAATGAACGAAAATATTGGGGCTTGCACTGTCCAAAGGCTTTAGAGTAATGTCCATCTAAAAATCTTGAATAATATAAAAATTACTTAATAAAGACTGTTTATCTGTCATACATGGGTGGGTGGGGGGAGAGTCACACATCTTATTTTGTTTGTTCTTTGCTTACCTCATTAAATTGGTGATATTTCTCTAAATTGCCATTCTGTTCACTTTTGAACTCTCCAATAAACCTCAATGCTTTTTCTATTCTATTATTGTTCTATTCTCCACGATCCAAAGTTAATTAAGATATGAAACATAGATGAAGCAGGTGAGATTTTAGCATCTTACCTGCAACAAAACCTGTACAGGACTCAAAAAAGTAGCTTTATTCTATTTTTACAAGTTATCTTTATTCTGCATATAAAGCATCTTTATTTTTTCTTCTGACAGCAGCATATGGAACCAAAGGATTATAAAAGAAATTCCAATCTGTTGAAAATGAAGTGTAGACTCATATTTGTTCTTGGTCTTTTTCCAGAATTATTAGCAGTGCCACTTAGGGAAAAAGTACTGGTTGTACCAAAAGAGCTAAGAAAATATAATTATTATTCCTCATTTGTTGTGCTCCATTTGCTTCAGTGTTTGTAGCCAGAACTATTCTACTTGGCACAATCACTTCCATTAAATTAGATTCACAATGTACAGTCAATCACAAGGCTCACTATATTGCATCTTGCCATCACCATAGATTTTAATATATGTATGAATCAATATCTAAGATTTGATTTTTCTGTTAAATGCCATTACATTTTGTTCCTATCATATCAAACTCTTTTCAAATCCATTCTAGAAATATCTTTTTTTTTAATGTAAGCATAAGACTGTAACTGTCAGCAACGTACATCAAATAGAAACTACTTTAGTTAGACCTGAAGAACAGTACAGAGTTGGAAAGGAGCTTGGAAGTCTTCTAGTCCAACCTCCTTCTCAAGCAGGAAACCCTATGCCAGGGGTGTCCAAACTTGGGAACTTTAAGACTTGTGGACTTCAACTCCCAGAATTCCCCAGCCAGCGATGCTGGCTGGGGAATTCTGGGAGTTGCAGTCCACAAGTCTTAAAGATCCCAAGTTTGGACACCCCTGCCCTATGCCATTCCACCCAAGTACCCTCCTGTAATGGAGCACCCACAACTTCTGAAGGCAAGTCATTTCACTGATTAATTTTTCTCACTGTTAGAAAATTTCTCACTTGTTCTATGTTGCTTCTGTTGCTTACTTTCCATCCATTGTTTCTTGTCTTGCCTTCTGATGCTTTGAAAAATAGGTTGACACCCACCCCCTCATTTGTGGCAGCCCACAGATATTGAAACACTGCTATCAAAATATGATTAAGGGGCTGGAGGCTAAAATGTATGAAGAATGGTTGCAGTTAAGAGTTAAGAAAAATGGATAGAAAGTGATATGGAGGTGGTATTTAACACCACGTAAATTAAATCAAATAGATGGCAAATATACAAATATTTGTTGGAGGTGCAACTTGGAACATATAAACGTATGTGGTGGGATTGTGACATGCTGTTTAGAGAAATTAAAGTGCTGTTGAATGTAAATCTAGAGATGTCACCGAGGATTGCATTATCGTTGCTGGTGGAAAAACAAAAAAGGAATTGTTTGTAAATTTGATAATGGCAGCTAAATTCTTGATGGCTAAATATTGGGGACGAAATTGTAATATTCAAAGAAATGAGTGATATAATTAAAACAGATGAGGGCGAAGCCAGTCAGCGGTGGGATTTACCGGTTCTCAGAACTACTCAAAATTTCCGCTATCGGTTCTTCAAAACTGGTCAGAACTTGCTGAATGCCACCTCTGGAACATACCAGGAGGACATCATCACTTTTTTTTTATTCTGCACAGGAACCAAAGATAAATTGAATAACAATCAATTGCTGTATTGATAAAGACACTGGATTATCTTAGTAAGCATTCAGAGCCGTCTTCACACCATTTTGGGCCCCTGGGCATAGAAATAGCGTTGAGCCCCCAGGCAAATGCCCAACGGGCCTATGCATTAAGACGGCATTGCCGCCGCCGCCGGCTGCAGAGCTTTCCTTGCTCCTCCCGCTCTGACCAGCCCGCCCTGGCTCCCCTCCCGCCCACCGGCTTCCCCTGCCCTGGCGGAGGGAGAACGTGTTCGCCTCTGGGCCGGCAAGATGGCGGCATCGGCGGGGTCCGGGGAGCCTGACCTGGGGGTGGGCGGGGAGCCCCGCGCTCTCTCCCCAGAGGAGATCGCCCGCCGGCTGTAGAGCACAAGGCGGGAGCTGAGCAACAGGCGCAAAATTCTGCTGAGGAACCTGCCCGCCGAAAGCAGCAGCCAGGTGGGTGGCGAAGAGGCAGAATCATTTGCCCGGGGGCCCCCTATGATCGTGGGCCCCCGGGCAAATGCCCAACGGGCCTATGCATTAAGACGGCATTGTAAGCATTCACTTCATTGTCCTTTAAGTTGTTGTTGTTCTAAAAGCAGGCATACCAATTTCAAAAGCATTTGTTTTACCAGATTTAGGGATCTTTAGAGACCAAATCTGCCTTTTACACCTTTTACACTTATAATTTATGTAGCATAGAGATGAGATTCACCATTGTAAATATTGTATCGTAGCAAAATATGGGCCAAGCATTACTGTTTTTGATTCCAACAACTATAAAAGATTTTAGAAACAAAGATGCCATCAAGTGTCTGTGGAAATGTTTAAACATATAACTTACCAAAATCAATCAGTGTTTTTGACTGATGGCCAAAATTGTATTTCTTTACAGACTTCGTTATTTCAGTTTCTGTGGTTAGGCTCTAAAAAACATTTTATGTGCATGTGTGAGTGTGTGTGTGTGTGTGTGTGTGTGTGTATCAACAGCTTCTACCAATCTTACAAATTCAATTGTAAAGACACATCAACTTGATAGATATTTTTGAGATAGGAAACAATTGAGGAATTACCTAATACTCTCACTTGAGAAAGCAATCCAATGAACATTGTGCATATCTATGTAAATCCTACTGAAATCAACTGAATTAAAATACAGAGTTATATTAATCTATGGTGCACATTTTGTAAGATTAAAACATATTGGTATAAAATGTGTGCATTTCTCGTTAATGGTTCTAAGAGATTTGTAAACAGTGTCCTGAATATTACAGGGCGTATACAGTCATCATTTTGCATAATCTTTCTTTGCCATTATTAAGTTCAAATTTTTGTTCTTTACAAGTTGCATCTTCAAAACTCAGGACATGCAAGAAAAAAATAGCAAGTAATATTGTTTTCTCATCCATGACTGTTGTATTGTGGGGCGGAAAAGTCCATCCACTGACTTTCCCTCATCTTGAAGAAAAGTGGATAAATCTTCTGTTTCTAAATAAAATCCTTCTAGCTCTTTTAAGGATCCCTAAACTAATCAAGTTGCTGTCAGTATATTTTGTGGATGTAATATCCTAATTTCTATTTCCTTTCAGATGTCAACAACGTAAAGGCACATCTTATTTACATAGCAGCAACAGTCATATGAATGAGATTGTCAGGTTTAAAAGAGTCTTTGCAGTTGATTTCATACTTCCAATTCCACAAATACACAGCGTTAAAAATGTCAAGCAATAGCAGAGTGTAGTAAAGGAACATATACACAAAGTACATAAGAAAGACTTTATTGTATACTAATTACACAATTTTATATGGATGAGACTATGACAGAAGAGGAGCAGTCCCATTAAAGAAGAGGAGTATATCTGAAGTCCCGCAGGCAACTTGGCTTTACTGAGACCACCTGGAATGTGACCATTCAACTGGGTTTGGTGGGGTAGGCAGTTACCAGTGCCAGGGGTGGGCTGCTACAGGTTCGCCCAGGTTCGAGAGAACCCGTAACTAACATTATGGCCAGTTTGGAGAACCTCCAAATCCCACCCCTGGCTGGCCCTGCCCACCCCGCCTCTTTCAGGAGTCTCCACACGGCCCGTTTTGGAGGCAAGATAAGTGCAGATCCTATGTAGAAAATTGGGGAGGGGAGAAAACGGGCCTCCCAGAAGTTCCGGAAGGCCAGAAAAAAGGCCCGTTTGCGGCCTCCGGAGACCTCTGGAGTCTAGGGAGGAAATTTTTGCCCTCCCAGAGGCTTGAGGAAGGTGAAAGTGTCCCACCTGCCATGGTGCAGGAGGCCGACTAGGCCATGCCCACCATGCCCCCGCCCACCTAGCAACTGGGCAGAGAACCCGTTGCTGAAATTTTTGAAGCCCACCCCTGGTTACCACTGGAGGTAAATGATCTCTGCTGGAAACAAACCATACTTAATCGTTACCAGCATCCCTTTTACTGCATCCTTGGTAGAACTCTTCTGCTTAAAGAATGCTGTGGAAGAAATTTGTTGGTAGGATTCCATATCTCACTTAAGTATAGAACTTTCATGTACATCTTACATGTAACCCAGAAAAGGGAGTTCTCTCTTGAAGTTCTTTGAACAGGATCTTTCAATAGAAGAAAATCTTTATTGAAGCAGAGTTTGAAGTGCACAATTGGGATATCATCTGTGATTAGGCTTGCAGCCAACCTGAACCAAACTCCCTAGCTAGATTTTTGTACATGTTTTTAAGCTGCACGGCTTGAGTGAAGAGCTATTTTTCTCCCCTGATCCACTAGAAGCGGCTGCACCAGCTCCAGCTCCACCTTGGGAACCACAAGATTCTTTCAAGCATTGACAGTGCCATTAAGTTACCATGTGATTAATGTTATATTTCAAGAACTGAATACGCTATCAGTAGCTGGGAAATCTTTATTCTTCCTCTCCTCACATATTTTGGTATTACTTGATACAAAAAAATATATTATAGTAAATCAATGCATTTTAAGCTTTCATTTCATAACTTTATTAAAGGTTTTAATTACAATGATAAAAGATAAATATAAACTAAAAAGGAAAAGAAAAATAGAGAGAATAAAAAGCAACAAAAAAACAAAATAGAAAAAAACAGAAAGGGAGGGAGGGAAACGGTGGGATTTAACCAGTGTAAGAACCAGTTTGCTGAATGTGCACTTTGTGCATGCGCAGTTTGTTTCAAAACAGCTCTAAAACTTACCTTCCACCAAAGCCCCGGTAAGTAAAACAGCTGATGCGCGGCGATCCGCTCTGCCGCGCTTATCAGCTGAGCTTCAAGCAAAGGAAATAATGCAAGGGCAGATGGGCAGGGCCAACTGATTACCACACGTACCAGTTCATGTGAACCAGTCTGAACCGCTGAATCCTACCCCTGGAGAAGAACCCTAAGAAAGCAACTTCTCACTCTCATCATAACAAGTACAGGCAGTCTTTTGACTTATGATCACAGCTAGGACCAGAATTTCTATGCCAAAGCAAGGCAGCTGTCAAATGAGTCACAATCAATTTTATAACCTTCTTTTGTCTCAGTTGTTAGCTGAATCACCGTAGCTGTTAAGTGAATCACATGGCTGTTAAGAAATCTGCCTTCCCCTGCTGACTTTTCTTGTTAGCATCTGGCTGGGAAGGTCGCAAGTGATGATCAAGTGACGCCAGAACTCTGCAACCATCATAAATACAGGCCAGTTTGCCAAACACTCAAATTTGGATTATGTGACCCTGGGGATGCTACAACAGTCATAAATGCAAAGACCAGTCATAAATCACTCTTTGTTGTAACTTTGAATGGTTGTAAATTGACGACCTGTACATACAATTTCACTATCTTTTCATCTCCCATAAATGAACAAATATAACTCAACTCTTTTAACTGCAGGCAAATGCAAAAAGTAAAGTCTTCTCCAATCCAGATGTCAGCAAAAAGCCCAACAGAGCCCTAAAACAATAATATTAGCAAATACAAAACTCATCATTCCATATCTCAACTCTTAACTGTAAAAGAAATCCACAATCCCATAAAGTGGTCCGAGCACTATAATGTGAACAAAGACTTAACTTTAACATGATAAAGAGGACAATTTCTCCTTTAAAGAGAACAAGCTCACAAAAATCCCTTGCTCTAAGTGAAAAAACAGTTAGATAGCAAGCCAGGATAGTTAGATATCAGATTAGGATACGGAAAGAAACTGTAGGGGGGAAAACTAAAATGTAAATGTTAACATATAACATATAACATATAAGCAAACCTAATGCACAATATTTTTCCAGTCTAAATGTCAGCAAAGCCAAAGAACACAATCCAAACAACGTGTTCCGTTTTAACTCTTTTAACAAACCAAGTTTGTTTTCTGTCTTTTGGGTTAAACAATCACACTCTTTAATCCATTCAGATTATTATTGATCCTTGTTTCAAATTTCTTCAAAGCTTTAAAAAGTTTTTTTGATAAGTCCAGCAAAAAGAAATCATTCCAATTGCTCTCTGGAATTGATGCTTTTATTTCCTTCCTAATTTTTGAAGCCTTGTCCAATATTGTTTTTTAGGTCTAATAACAAATTCTTGCTCACATTCTCAGTAAGACTTTGTTGTATATCTTTTTCTGTAACAGCTTCTTCTGGGAACAGGCTGTTCTTAAGAAGACATAACATAGTTGACATTACTGATTCAAAGCCCCAGTGCAATTCCTCACAAATCTTTGGGTACACCATGATAAGTTGTTTGTCTTGTTGTCTCCAAAATCAAAAATATGTTTTCTTGCCCATAAAATTGTACTTATTATTCCAAATTAATTTCAGTCTTGATATTCAAAATCAATTATTCCAATATTTTCGGAGCCCTTAATCAATTTAAGAATGTATGTAGCCAAAACTTTTCTTTTTTGCTGTTTACTTTAAATTCGTAAAGGTTATAAGTTATAGCTTTATATTAAGGATTGATGGCACCATGTTTGCTGGCTTCAAACATTTTAGCAAGGAGTTCTCTGCCTGGTTGCTTGGTGGGTGTACTCATGGTGGGCATAGCCTAGTTGGCCTCCTGCACCACTGGGGGAGGGCATTTTTGCCCTCCCCAGGCTCCAGAGTCTTTCCTCAAGCCTCCAGGAGGGCAAAAATGGCCTCCCAAGGGAAAAGATCTGCGCATGCGCGAAGAGATGGCGGTCTGCCTCTGAGCTCCGCGCGGGCCGCGGGGGCTCTTGGAAAATAGGGATGCCGCCCGACCCTCTTTACCAGCTTTGAGGGTCGGGCCCAGTAAGTGACCACCCTGGCTTACCATCGAGGCCATGGACGGCCTCCCAGGGTGAGTTGACGGCCAAGAACGGGGGTTTTGCTGACCGGAAGGCGCCGGTCAGCTGGAGACGCCGGGCGTCAGGCCGATGTCGGGCCGATGCCGGGCTTGTAGAGCCCGCCGGGGGAGAAAGCGGGGGAGAAAGCGGAGTGTTGGAGACCGGGCAGAAGGTCTGCTGGACGCTGGAGAGGCGGAGACCGGGCAGGAGGCTGGGCAGGAGGCTTGCCAGAAGGTCTGCCGAGGCGTGCCGAATGTCGAAGGCCGAAGGACGTGAGAGGCCGGGTTGCCAGAGGCCGGGACGCCAGGCTGGACAGAAGGCAAGCTGGGACTGCCGAGTGCAGAGGGCCATGGGGGGCCAGGACGCGGAAGGCCGGGATGCCAGCCTGGGAGGGACAACTGGCGAGGACGATCTAGGCCCGATAACAGCAGGGCCGTAGCCGAGATGACCCAATCTGGACTCCTTTATTTGGCCGACTCCATTAGTGTACCGGTGAGTGGGAAAATCGGAGGTCTAGCAGCCGGGAGCCGGGAGGCCGCATAACAGCTGGGCCGAGGCCTAAGAAGATCCAGGCTGAGGCCCTGTTCCCTACTGACTCTGCCCTGTTTAAACCAACTTAAACCAGGACCCACAAGGGGGGCCGGGAGATCTTGCAAGGGGCCCAACCATGTACCATCTTTGGCTGAGGCCTGAGGCTCTGGAAGAGTGGGACTGGACTGGACTTGCTAAGGCCACGCCTGTGATAGTGCACTTATGTGATCATGTGCACTTTATGCGATTATTTATTGACCATCATACCCAGGATTTTAACTTCTCTATACCGTATTATTGACTTACTGGAATTAATTAATTTTAACATCTATTTAATATTTATTGAATATATATTTTAACATCTTATTTAATATTTATTCTGACCATCCAAGCATCTCTGTACCCAATTGATTCCCTGCTGTTGATGTGACCCGTAATATATTCAAGGGCAGACCTAATCCTACTGCGGGAGTCCCCCCTCTCGCAGGTATGGCCCGCTGTGTTATCAAGGGCACACTTTGATGAGGGACTAATAAGTCAGGAGAAGTGGCGAAAGCGCAGGTGTAGGGGTTTTTTAGTTAAAAAATTGCTGTTTATTTTAGGGGGTACCAGGAGGGGGGAGGGTTTAGACAGGTTGAGACTAGCCAGAAGGGAACGGGCCGAGCCAGCAGACGACGGAGGGAGGCGGATGGTTCCGCTAAGAGGGGGGATACAGGGGTCGTTTCCATGGAGGGCCTACCCATTGAGAGGGTGGCAGGGAGAGGCAGATCCGGTGGGAGACAAGTTCTATCCTCCCGGTTGGGGGCACGAGGCCGATGGTTACAAACGGTCAAGTGCCACAACCCCCGCAGGCCAGGTGGTCAGGGAGTACAGAGCCAGGGTCTACGGCTGATGTTCTGCAATGCCAGGTCCGTGGTCAACAAAGCCCCCCTCATCCATGACCTTGTGTCAGAGGGGGAGCCGGACCTGGTAGGAATTGCGGAGACCTGGTTGGGCCACGAGGGAGGACTCCCCCTCGTTGAAATGTGCCCACCAGGTTACCGCGCTTTTCATCAGCCTCGGGCCCTAGGCAGGGGTGGTGGGGTAGCGGTTATCATTAGGGAAGGTCTGGAGCCGAGAGAGACCATTGTGCCACAGACCACCGGTTGTGAGTCCCTCTGCGTGAAGTGGGGCCTAGGGAGGCAGTTGGGCTTGCTGGTTGTATACCTGGCTCCCCGCTATGTAACAGCAGCCCTGCCCGAGCTCCTCGAGGTGATCGCTACGATGGCAGTTGAGACCCCCAGACTTTTAGTCATGGGGGACTTTAATCTGCCATCGGTGGGCGAATCATCCGGGGTAGCTCGGGAGTTCATGGCTTCCATGACGGCCATGGACCTGACCCAAGTAATTCAAGGCCCCACTCACGAGGGTGGACATACACCGGATCTCATCTTTGTCTCAGGCCAATGGAAGAGTGATCTGGGTATAGGGGACATAGTCATCACGCCCTTGTCATGGACAGACCACTCACTTCTCCGGCTCGACTTTCCAACCGCTGCCCCTCACCGCGGGGAGGCGGAACCTGAGTCACCAATTTGGTTCCGCCCCAGGCGCCTGATGGAGCCTGATGGGTTCCAGACGGCGCTTGGGCCACTTCCTGTACCCCTGACCCGCGCCCCGATGGAGGACCTCGTGGCCGCATGGAATACTGCGACCACGGGAGCCTTGGATCGGGTCGCGCCCTTGCGGCCTCTCTTGTGGCGGCGAGCCACCCTGGCTCCTTGGTTCACCGAGGAGCTAAGGGTGATGAAACGCCACAAGAGATGCCTAGAGAGAAGATGGAGGTCTTCCCGTTCTGAATCCGATCGGACACAGGTAAGAGCCCATTTACGGACTTACATTGTGGCGCAGAGAGTGGCCAAACGTCATCATTGTGCCACTCTCATAGCATCCGCAGAAAACCGCCCTGCCGCCCTGTTTAGGGTGACCCGCTCCCTCCTCCAACAGAGGGTGCGGGAAGCCCCGCTACAGGGTAGAGCAGAGGAATTTGTGACTTTTCTGCAGGAGAAAATCGCTCAGATACAGAACGAGTTAGCCCCCATTGATGGCCCAGTGGGATGCCACGAGACAGATCTTGTTTGGGAGGAGTTTGACTCCGTTACTTCCGAGGATATGGACAGGTTACGTGGGCGACTGCGAGCCACCACATGTTTATTGGACCCGTGTCCCTCCTGGCTTGTACTGGCATCCTGGGAGGTGACACGAGGCTGGCTCCAAGAGGTTGTCAACGCATCCTTAAGTGAGGGTTCCTTGCCTGCTTCCCTAAAAGAGGCTATGGTGAGGCCCCTCCTTAAGAAGCCCTCTTTGGATCCAGCTCTTTTAACCAACTATCGTCCAGTCTCCAACCTTCCCTTCTTGGCGAAGGTTGTTGAGAGTGTGGTGGCACAACAGTTTCCCCGTCACCTGGAGGAAGTTGATTATCTAGACCCGCGCCAGTCCGGCTTTCGGCCCGGGCATAGCACCGAGACGGCATTGGTCGCGTTGGTCGATGATCTCTGGAGGGCCAGAGATGGGGGTTGTTCCTCCATCCTGGTCCTATTAGACCTCTCGGCGGCTTTCGATACCATCGACCATGGTATCCTATTGCATCGGCTGGGGGGGTTGGGGGTGGGAGGCACCGTTTTACGGTGGTTCTCCTCCTACCTCTCTGGCCGATCGCAATTTGTGTTGACAGGGGAGCAGAGGTCGACCCCGAGACCCCTCACATGTGGGGTGCCTCAGGGGTCGGTCCTCTCGCCTCTCCTGTTTAACACATATATGAAGCCGCTGGGTGAGATCATCCGTGGTTCTGGGGTAGAGTACCATCTTTACGCTGATGATACTCAGCTGTATATATCTACCCCAGACCACCCCAACGATGCCGTAGCGGTGATATGCCAGTGCCTGGAAGCCGTACGGATCTGGATGGGAAGAAACGGACTCAGGCTCAACCCGACCAAGACCGAGTGGCTGTGGTTTCCGGCTGCCCGATTCAACCAGTTGACTCCATCGCTGGCCATTGGAGGCGAACATCTTGCCCCAGTGGATGGGGCGCGCAACTTGGGTGTCCTCCTGGATGCCCGGCTGTCCATGGAATATCAAGTGACAGCCGTGGCCAGGAGGGCGTTTTACCAGGTTCGCCTGGTTCACCAGTTGCGCCCCCTATTGGATCGGGACGCCCTTCGCACAGTCACCCATGCTCTCGTGACATCCCGACTGGACTATTGTAACTCTCTCTACATGGGGCTCCCCTTGAGGTGCACCCGAAGACTTCAGCTGGTCCAGAATGCAGCCGCGCGAGCAATAATGGGTACCGCAAGGTATACCCATGTAACACCGCTCTTGCGCGAGCTGCACTGGCTACCTGTCGTCTTTCGGGTGCGCTTCAAGGTGTTAGTTCTCATCTTTAAAGCGCTCCATGGCTCGGGACCTAGCTATCTGCGGGATCGGATTCTGCCTCATACATCCTCCCGGCCGATTCGCTCCCACAGAGAGGGACTGCTCCGGGTGCCGTCCACTAGACTTTGTCAGCGGGCGACGCCCAGGGGAAGGGCCTTCTCTGTGGCGGGCCCAGCCCTCTGGAACGACCTTCCCCCTGACATCAGAACAACTATGGACCTCCGCTCCTTCCGTCAGAAATTAAAAACTCACTTTTTCTGCTTGGCCGGCCTAGGTTAGTCTCTGCCCAAGGATTAGGGATTGTTAATTTTAAATGGGAATTTTAGTGCAGGGATAGTCAAATTTAATCTATTTTTATTGTATTTATTGTTCATGTATATATTTTATGCTGTTTTATTCTTCCCTGTACACCGCTCCGAGTCCCCTAGGGGAGAGGACGCGGTTATACAAATAAATATTCGATTCGATTCGATTCGATTAGGAGGACCTTTGGAGGCCAGAAACGAACTTGTTTCCAGCCTGGAAGTTCACCCTCCCCAAGCTTCCACACATGCCCTGCACTTACCTTCATCCAAAATGGACTGTTTGGGGCTCTTGGGTGTGGCGAGATAGGGTGGGCAGGGCCAGCCAGGAGTGGGATTTGAGGGTTCTCTGAACTGCACAGAATCTTAGCCAGAGGTTCTCCCGAACCCCTGCGAACCCCCAGCAGCCCACCCCTGGATTGCATTCAACTGGTGTTTCCTGCCTTGTCATTTTGAAGGTATCTTGAAAGCAATTTTTAGCAATTTCCAAAAGCAAAGGAAATGTGAACTGAATGTCCTTTGAAAGGTTCCAATTGCAGCTGGAGCAACATGGCAAATTCCCTTAGCTCCTGGCTCTTTCACCACTGCTTTGCAGTGTCGTCATGAGAAGCAGACAGAACACAGCTTGGTCCAGAGAGAGAGAAAAGGGCCTTCCAGTTTGTAGACACAATCATTGGTCTCCCACCATTAACAATCCTGGTTATCTGGCCCAGAAAAAATGAATAATGTTGGCAAGGCCACAAAATATTATTCCATGATGTTGAGAGATATTTATTACTGGAGGAACCAAAGAAGTACCATATTAATCAAGAATTGAAAGGGTATACATTCATAAGTGAAAGATTTACCAATTCACCATATACAAATGTTACTATGCTGTTCTTTGTTTATTCATGATTTTGATTCTATTTTGTAACACACGTGCAAGAGATAATTAGATGTAAACAATCTTTTCAGTAACAGAGATTTTTTATTTTATTTTCCTCCCTCTTCTCTTGTCATGAATTCAGCTGACTTGCCTCTTTATAGAAATAATCATATATAATTTGCATCAACTTTAATGAGCACTTATGTGGCAGAAGAGCTTTTCTTACAGAGTAATTCATACCTTTAAAAAATTCTGCATACAAAAATGAACAAATTCAGGAGGATGCATTGCAACAGATTAGAACGACTCCAATGTATATTTTAAGGCTTGATTTGCCCTCTTATGAGTCAACCCTGATTTAAAAGCCCAACAAAAAAACTTGAAGACAAATTTGTATCCTTGATTTCTACAGCCCTTATTGTAGATAGTTTATTAAAATCCATACTTCTAAATATGTTCAAATTAAAAAGATATGTCATACAAGAATGAAAGACTCACCAAAATCTAAAGAAAATTTTAATGAAGTTAATGCTTTTATAACACTTGTGCTCTGAGTTTTTTCAAAAGGATCTCAAAATCTGAAATCAATCTAAAAATTCAACACATATAATATTTCCCTTAAGTATATATTGGTTGTACCCAAATAGTAATGAATTTGGCAATATCCATAATTTTGTGGTGTTGAACTTTTATTGAACGTTCTGACTGAATAGACCAGTGATGGCAAACCTTTTCAGCATTGAGTACCCAAACTGTAACGTGTGTGCATGGGCATACACCAAAGCACCGGAAACCCAAAGACCAGCTGGATGGCGTGCATGCCTGTTTTTGGCCATTTTTGGCCTGTTTGGGGGGCATTTTCAGGCTGTTTTGGGGCCATTTTTAGGCTGCTTTTCAGAGCGTTTTCCAGGGCATTTGGGGGACATTTCTTGGGCCATTTCAGGACATTTTATGGCCCATTTTCTGTCCGTTTTCTGGTTCTCTGGCTCCCATGAAGACTAGCTGGCACGCCAGAAACCGGAAGACTAACTGGCAGTGGTGTGCATGCCCACAGAGAGGTATCTGCATGCCACCTCTGGCACGCGGGTCTCAGCCAATCCCACTCATTCATTATCTCTCTCTTTCCCATTATCTGTTTCTCCCTCAATTCTCTGACAGAATTCTTTACCTGCCAATGTTCAATCTACATTGCACTACCAGGGGGGGAGAAAAATCTATGATTAGTTCTTTGCTTGAGTTTTGTTTCCCCCCCCTTCTCTCTCTCTCTCTCTTTTTTTTACTGACAGATACTGTCATGTTAACGACATGAGAATGAGCATTGAGAGAACTGAACTTGTTATATTTAGTACTCCAAATGTACTCCTTTTGAGTACCTAGCAACCATATTTAAATTACATTCAAACCTCCAATTCCAGGCAATGCCATTATTTACCCCCCAAAAAATCATACTCCATTAATTCAGACTATCAAATATGGTTCCCAGAGGTGGTATTCAGCTGGTTCGGACTGTTTCACCTGAACCAGCAGCAGAAATTATGGATGGGCCAGCCCACCCACCCAGGCTCTTATGCCATCCTATTTAGGCACATTTTTGAGGCTGGTGCATGCACAAATAGTGTGTGTGAGAGCAAAGTGCATGCATGGAAGATCGGGCACATGTACAGAGAGGCATGTGCGGGGAGTGGGCAAACCGGTGGAAACAAAATTTGAAACCCAGCCCATCCAGTTTAACCATGATGCACAAGGAGTATAAAGCTCTCAAACTTCCTTCATGGCTGGTAATGTCGGCAGAGGATGTACAAAAAAAACCCCACGTGTTCTATACAAATTTGTTCTCTTTGTGTCCTCGTGATGGTGTGCAAGTCTAGACTGCATTTCAAGAAAACCAATGCTGCTTATTATCTTCTCCCTGATCTCTGCAGAGTTAGCCCCAGAATCTGGCTGGATAGGAACCAGGAGCAGGGAGCAGGGAAACAGTGGGTTCTAGTCCTCCCTGAGACAACCTGAGTGATTCTGAGCCAATAATTCTCTCTCAATCCAACCTACCTTGCAGGGTTGTTTTGGGGAAAACTGGAAGTGAGAAGATTATGAATGCAAGCTTGAGTCATAGAAAATAAAGGCAATGGATGGATGGATGGATGGATGGATGGATGGATGGATGGATGGATGGATGGATGGATGGATGGATGGATGGATACTGTAGATGATAGATGGATAGATTATAGATAGATAGATAGATAGATAGATAGATAGATAGATAGATAGATAGATAGATACTGTAGATGATAGATGAATAGATAGAAGATAGATAGATAGATAGATAGATAGATAGATAGATAGATAGATAGATAGATAGATAGATAGATAGATAGATAGATAAACTTTCCATCATTTTTACTTTTGTTGTAACACAGTAGCTGCCTTCAGTCATAATCAGATCAACTAGTGGTGAAAGATGTCAAGCATACAGAACACAGATAAGAGTGTGTGTGTGTGTGTGTGTGTGTGTGTGTGTGTGTGTATGCGGGGGTGGGCTGCTACATGTTCACCCAGATTTGGGAGAACCTGTAGCTAACATTATGGCCGGTTCAGAGAACCTCGCTGTGGTGCAGCCCCCCTCTGTGGCACAGTCTGACTAGGCCACGCCCATCATGGTCACGCCCACCGAGCAACCGGGCAGAGAACCCATTACTGAAATTTTTGAAGCCCACCCATGTACGTATGTATGTATAGTACATACTGTAGACTAAGAATATATATATTCTTCTTTTAATAAGCAGAGTATTTCTTAACCTTGGTACGTTGAAGTCTCCCCGGCTGGAGACTTTGGGAAGTTGAAGTGCACACATCTTAAAGTTGCCAAGATTAAGAAACTCTGCTTTGGATCAATGTCTAATTATCAGACACTCACAACCCCTTATGATGCTAGAAGTGCCTCTTTTTTCTTTCTGCATTTAACACATTAAAGGAGCATTAAAGGAGCTTTTAAGTCATCTATGCAGACAGAATGGGGTGACAGAATTTTGATCGAGTGATCAAGAGGGCCAGAGAACAGATCCTTCTGCAAATGGAGACGGCTACTACTTTTAATTAGATTTCCCTCCAGAAAGGAGAAATAAAAACCTAATGCATCATGTTAGGGATTAGCTGGGATAAAATGCTACTTTCACAAATCATTCGCAGTTATGCTTGTTTTCTGATCACAGACAAGAATTGTTACAGGAGAACATTTAAAAAAACTGTGGTCTATTCAACAGCTCACAATAGAGAATAATGCTCTGTAATCATTCACTCTCTTTGACCCCAGCTAATCTTACAGTATCTAGCCACACAGACGTATCGCTGTGTCTGCACAGAAGTACGTTTGCAATGCCACCATCAAATACAATATGTACTGTAAAATGTGTTAATTTGTTCTTCTTCATGGTAAAGGCCTTGCCAAGGGACCATGCTAATCTTCTCTATATCATTCTCGTCTTAGCGTATTTGCCGCCACCCAACCATGTAATGAATGCAATGCTTGACTGAACTAAATCTGCCTTCGTTACTGGAGTACAAGCCTCCACTTTTCCCCTTGGAGTGGGCTCACCTCGGTGTTGATCTTCAACAGGATCCATGACTAAGCAATGTTTCGACTAGAGGGCTCTGGACCACACTGGAAAGTGCCCATCATTTTTGCCGTTTTGTTTAAATCCCTCAGAACGGTTAACAGCAATTTATCGGGTCACAACAACCATGACAACCTACAGTACTATTCCTCCCCATTCAGTATGACAAATGCTAGTGATATAAGCTGTCACATGCCCCTCCCCCCTCAAATTAGATTTCCAGACATCTTACAGATTTTACTGACATCCAGCATTTCAAAGACAGATGCACAGACAACATTTTCAATGTGCAAACATTTATCAAAGAGAAGGTAATTCCCTTTGCTGCGTACTGGAAACCTAGGAAAAAGCAAAGCACTGTGTAATAGAATTAATATTCATGAAGAAATTTCTGAAGTAGTGCGCCAGGATAATTTACTGAATTCTGCATTCTAAGAAGATACAAGGTGAAATGTTAAAAAAATTACAGTGGAAATGAATGACGAAAATTCATTCTTTAGGCAACTGCTTTAAAGCAGCAGGCTGAAATTGAAGGCTAAATGAGTAAAAATTCAACTTTGTTTATGGTTTACATTGTTGGGAAGGCACACATTTGCTGTGTATTCTATATAAAAAGTGGTATTCTAATTCAAATATTGAACAAAAGCTAGAAACCAGCAGCACACATTCACTGAAGTCTTTTGATATGCAGAAATCATTGAACACCATTAGTAATTTCCAAGTAACACAGCAGTTGAAAACACCAAGTTTCTAACATCTGGTCATTTGCTTAATTATGAGAATATACTGGGAATTTTCTCAATATGTTGGTACACAATTATACCAAGAGCCTAGTCAAACTGTACAATAGAGAGTGACTGGAGGGCATAATTAGATTAGATTAGATTAGATTAGATTAGATTAGATTAGATTAGATTAGATTAGATTAGATTAGATTAGATTAGATTAGATTAGATTAGATTAGATTAGATTAGATTAGATTAACAGAGTTGGAAGATACCTTATGGGTCATCTAGTCCAACCCCTGCCCAAGCAGGAGATCCTACACCAGGGGTATCAAACTCAAAGCCCAGGGGCTGGATCTGGACAGCAGGGTGCTTACACCTAGAAACAGCGAAGGACCGGTTGGCTGCCTCTGCCAGCAAAAATGCAGCTCGAGGGGACTGCACATGGCCCTTCCGAGCTCCATTTTCACTGGCAGAGGGCTGCAGGAGGATCCCCCAGCCCTGCTCAGGCTACCACAGGTGCCCCCAACATGAGTGATATTGAGTTGGCCATGCCCACCCTGGCCATGCTAACACCCCCCCCCCAGGTCAAACACAATCCTGATGAAATTGAGTTTGACACCCCTACCTTACACCATTTCTGACAAATGGCCGTCCAATCTCTTCTTGAAAGCCTCCAGAGATGAAACTTCCACTACTTTCAAAGGAAAGCTGTTCCATTGTTTGATTGTTCTCACTGTTAGAAATTTTCTACTTATTTCCAGGTTGAATCTCTCCTTGTTCAATTTCCATCCATTATTCCTTGACTGGCCTTCAGGTGCTTTGGAACTACTGCAACGCTCCCGCCTGGACTACTGCAACGCTCTCTACGTGGGGCTCCCCTTGAGGGGCACCCGGAGGCTCCAGTTAATTCAGAATGTGGCTGCGCGGGGGATTCTGGGAGCCTCGAGATACTCCCACTTGACACCTCTCCTGTGCGAGCTGCACTGGCTGCCTGTGGCTTTCCGGGTGTGCTTCAAGGTACTAGTAACCACCTTTAAAGTGCTCTATGGCACGGGACCTGGTTACTTGCAAGACCGCCTTCTGCTGCCAAATGCCTCCCACCGACCAGTTTGCTCCCACAGAGAGGGCCTCCTCAGGGTGCCGTCGGCCAGGCAATGTCGGCTGGCGACCTCCAGGGGGAGAGCCTTCTCTGTGGCAGCCCCTGCCCTCTGGAATGACCTACCCACTGACCTACACACAATTAGGGACCTGTGCCTCTTCCGTCGGGCCTTGAAAGCGCACTTATTCCATGTGGCCGGCCTGGCGTAGTTTTTAATCATTTTTACCAGGGGTTTTTATCTGAATTTTAGAACAGGCCACCCATTTAATATCATTTTTAGTGTATTTTAATATATTTTGATGCTTTTATTGCTGTTTTTATTGATGCCTGTTCACCGCCCTGAGTCCCAAAAGGAAAAAGGGCGGTATACAAATCTAAAATAAAGGAAAGGAAAGGAAAATAGCTTGACCCCCTTTTCTTTGTGGCAGCCCCTCAAATGTTGGAACACTGCTATCATGTCTCTCCTGGTCCTTCTCTTCACTAGACTTGCCATGCCCGGTTCCTATTCTTCGTATGTTATGCCTCCAGTCCCCTAATCACCCTGGTTACTCTTCTGTACACTTTTTCTTTGACACCCCCGTCATAGACTGTCTGGACAAATCCCTGCAGTTTTCTTGGCTAGATTTTTCAGAAGTGGTTCACCATTTCCTCCTTCCTAGGGCTGAGAGAAATCATACACCTGGCTTCACGCCTACAGCAGGGCTAGAACTCACAATGGTCTCCTGGTTTCTAGCCTGATGCCTTAACTACTACTACATCAAAATGGCTCTCGTGGGAAATCATACTGCCATGTAAATACAGCATGAGATATTGGGGGGCATTTCAAATAGATATGATCTTGTGAAAAGGTAGGAGGTGGTCTCCACCTTTATTTTGTGGGGTACATGAGTGCAAAAGCTTCAGAAACAATGAGAGTGAAAGCTTATTAGATTTCTTAAAGTCCCCCAACAAACTCCTGCTAGCTCTCTTTGTTCAGTCAGTGAGCTCTGACTTCAAAGCCTACCTGTCTTTTATTCCTCTTATAGTCTCTTGCTTCCTCAGCAGGATGTGACTAATCAATCACCTACAATGAGCAATCACCAGCTCTCCAGACACACCAGCTGCAATCAAGAATTCTTGAGGAAAGAGCTTTTCCACCCCTCCTAATTCACCCCACGTTCCCTCAGATCAGTCAGCTTCCTTGGTCATATCCCTTTCTTTCTGGGGAATTCCAATGGGGTACCTGCCCCTTTTCCTGTTCGATGAGCCAATGTTTAGGGTAGGGGTCGGCAATCTTAAACACTCAAAGAGCCACAAAGGTCCTAACCAGAAGCCCCCTGTTCAATTCTGGAGCTGACCAGAAGTCAAGTTCCCCCACCATAGAGTCTCCTCCTGGTGCACTGTGCTTCTCCCCCACCCAACCAGAAGCTCCTCTCAAAATTGTAGCGCTGACTGGTGACAGGGAGCTACAGCAGAGAGATCAAAGAGCCACATGTGGCTCCAGAGCCATGGGTCACCGACCCCAGGTTTAGGGGTACCTTTCAGCCATTTTAATACTTCATGTGACTTTTGCCTACCATTTGAGAAAACTTCGCACAGTAACATGCACAATTCTCATTGCACATAACTGCAAACTGTCTACCCACCCAAAGTTGTAAATGTAGAAATAAAACCACCATGTTCCTCTGGTGTCTAAGTAAGCCCGCCTTGACTGTCTGTGATACAGGAAAGCTAATACAAGAAGATGATAACAAGCAGGGGTGAAAAACAACAGACTTGGCTAATTTAAGCTTGCTTTTTTCACTGGCCATGTGGTACTTATCAGATCTGAGAAATGCTTGTTTTACTGATAAGAAATGCTTAATTAGGCAGACATCTGCTTGTTTTGTTAACCTCTAAGAGCATATGATGCTTACTTGAGACCATGAATATAAAGCTGTTGGGACTTAATGGCGGGGGCACCCGTTTGAAGAAAAATCCCCAGGTGCCCTATTCTGCACAGGGTAAAGTTGCTCCTATCTCCATCTTTGATGCGTGGTTCATTGGGCGATAGCATACCAGGCACAATCCAGTGGTTCCTGGGATAACATGAGATAATACACTGAACTAAATCTCTCCTTGCCACTTATCCTCTTGAGTTTGACTTGTGATTATATCTGCTCTTCTAATAACTCCACTAGAGTCTGCTGTTCCTAGACAAATTTTATCTTGCCACTTGATTTTAGGCACTATCGGCAAATAGGCATTTACTGAAGTATTGTTTGGAAACATTTGAGGTTTTAACATTGAGGCCCTGAACAGTGCTGTGAGTGATAACACAGAGGACAAAAATCTAGGTTCCTTTCCCATAAGAACAGCGTTCATTATCATTAAGCACTGTTACATCTACCCTCAAGGGTTGCTGCAGGAAAAATATTAAAGTGGGATGGATATTCTTCAATACATTTGATGTTTTAAAGGTACTGGGTTGCTTGGAGATTTCCAACTATCAGATGTTTGCCTGAAGCTTCTAGGGTGCTCATGTAAGCTACTCTGAGTCATGGATAAGCAGATAGCCAGAGAAACTGAATTTATAAATTAATATCTGCAAAGCTGTTTCAGCATTATTTATTCATTTACTTATTAAATAAGAGGTGGCTTAGTGGCCAAGATGCTGAGCTTGTCAATCAGAAAGTCAGCAGTTCAGTGGTTCAAATCCCTAGCGCCACATAACAGAGTGAGCCCCCGTTACTTTTCCCAACTTTTGTTAACCTAGCAGTTCAAAAGCATGTAAAAATACAAGTAGAAAAATAGAGACCACTTTTGGTGGGAAAGTAACACCATTCCCTGCGCCTTTGGCATTGAGTCATGCCAGCCACATGACCACGGAGACATCTTCAGACAGCGCTAACTCTTCGGCTTTGAAACGGAGATAAGCACCACCCCCTAGAGTCGGGAATGACTAGCACATATGTGTGAGGGGAACCTTTACCTTATTAAATTTACTTGCTGCCTATCTCATATCTAATAACTTTGGGCATCTTACAGCATAAAAACATGAAAACATTAAAATCATTACACAACATTGTTGCAGGCGGAAGTCTCCAACTTGCACGTCATAAACTCTGTATGGAGAACAATCAAATTCTCAAGATGACAATGAGATGGAACCCCACCCCCATGCCAAACAACTAAGAGGATGCCCTCAAAATATTTGGCAAAAAATGTTCATAGACAACTTTATTGATCACATGAGAAGACACTGAAGGACCCACCTGAAACCAAAAATACTGCAGATCCCTTGCTGCCCAATATGCTACTGTACATAGCATAAGAGGATATAATGCTATGCTAAAATTAAAAACGTTAAAATAAACAGCATATCTATTGTTCAGTCATCCTTTATGTCTAGAAATATATGGGGAGACATTCCACATGGCAGGAGTTTCTGCTCTGCCCTCTATTTCCACATGATAGGAAAGGAATCCATTAATATCGAGACGACAAGTCTTATGAAAAGAGGGAGTTCAGCTTTGGCCAGAATCTATGTAATATCAGCCATGTTTCAATGTTGGGTAGTTCTGTGCTGAAGAATAATTCCTTTAGTCTCTAAGGCTCAGTTTCCACTATGGAAGCTTACCAGATTGAACACAGTATACCTGTTTTGAGCAGGTATTAGGATCACCTAGCAGCCAGGCTACTATTTAAGAAAGTAGAATACTTCCAGGAATTTTGCCTCTTCCAGAAGCAGGGAAAATCCTTACTAATGATTGAAGAGCATTCACAGAACAAACTTGATGGCAGAGCTGGGGGTTTCACTCTAGAGCAGAGCAGAGCGGAGCAGAATGGAATGGAACGGAACGGAACAGAACAGAACATGTGACCAAGTGTGATTAGCTACCTAAGGAATTTATCTCCCGTGCATTAGCTTTCAGTGTATATGCAAAACAACAAAATCATTATCACTGTCATCATCATATCATCATCATTTAATAACCATTTAAGAGATGAACATAAATGTGCTCCAGTGACAAACGTATCTTTTGTAAAAAGCACTCTCATGAAACTTCATTTTAGCAGGAAGAAAACATGCGTCAGCAGAGGAGTTCCTCTGAAACCCGTTGTCCCTTGGGTTATCAGTTGCATGCATTTTCCCAGACTCTGGCGGGCTTCTAATTGGTCAGAGCCCAAGGTATGATATGCTCTCCAAAATGCTGGCTCTGAATGCTGCTTGGCTGTTCCACCCTGAAAAATTCCATCTTCATTATTACTACCTGGCCTCTGTCAGGTCTTCCATCACTTCTACTCATCTTAATAACATATTAAGGAAGTTCTTCTTGCTTACTACCTAAATAGACAAGTTATATAACTAAGGTCTATAAGCATGAGTGCAAGGTCTCTATTACTAATCCTATCTATAAGGTAATGCCAAGCAGTAATCAATATAGAAGGCTCAACAGTAGAGTACAAAGGCATAAATATTCTGTCTATTACAATAGACCTATCTCAAAGATGAGTTCTGCATTTGGAAAGGCAACAAGCCATTTAGGATACAGAATAATAGACTTGGAAGGGACCTTGGAGGTCTTTTAGTCCAACTCCCTGCCCACGGCAGGAGATCCTATATCAGTGATGGCTAACCTTTTTTGGCTCGTGTGCCAAAACCGGGGGGAGCGCAGGGGGGGTATGCATGGGCGTGCCACACCCATAATGCTATGTGTGTGACCAGCTTTTGGCACGCTTTTTTCACCCTCCCCAGGCTTCAGAGATTTTGTAGGAGCCTGGGGAGGGTGAAAACAGCTTCCTCACTCACCTCCAGAGGCTTCAGGAGCTTCCCTGAAGCCTCCAGAGGGTAAAAAACGGCCTCAAAAGAAGGCCTAAATCAGCTGGCCAGCACACACATGGGTGCTGGAGCTGACAGGGCAACGCCTTGCGTGCCCTAAGAAATGGTTCTGCGTGCCACCTATGGCACACATGCCATAGGTTCGCCATCATGGTCCTATATCATTCTGGACAAACCTCAGATGGTATGACAAACATGCATTTCTGGTATCCCTACTTCCGCTCTAGTTGGGCTGTGGATTTGACCACAATGAACATTAAGGCAGTTAAAACATAGAATTATTTGCAATATTTCCTTCTACCTTCTGGATTGCATAAAGAAGCAAGCTTTACAATTCCCAATGAATGTAAATGAAATGAAAATCATCCAAAGATAGAAAAAACAGGTCATTTGCTCAAACATCTGCCGTTTAATAATCCAATTCAGACTTTTAGATATCTTTGAAAATACCCTAATATTTGTTTTATTTCAGTTTAATTGTAGGTGATATGGGGAGGGGGAAGGGGGAGGGGGGAAGGAAGAGGAAGAGGAAGACGAGGAGGAGGAGGAGGAGGAGGAAGAAGAAGAAGAAGAAGAAGAAGAAGAAGAAGAAGAAGAAGAAGAAGAAGAAGAAGAAGAAGAAGAAGAAGAAGAAGAAGAAGAAGAAACAACAACTACTAACCTGCCTAGACCAGTGTTTTTCAACCTTTTTTGTGTAAAGGCACACTTTTTTCATGAAAAAAATCACGAGGCACACCACCACCATTAGAAAATGTTTTAAAAAATTAACTCTGTGCCTATATTGACTATATATAAAGTAATTCTCTTGAATAGGAATCAAATAAACGCAAAGAAATTATTTTATAATTACTTTATTATGAAATAATAAAGTATTTTATAATTGTTCATATTTCTGTTTACTTACTCAGTGCGAAACCTGGGCCTTTTTGGCTGAACACAAAGCTGATATTGGAATTGGAATTTTTCCCACGGCACACCAGACAATATCTCGCGGCACACTAGTGTGCCACGGCACAGTGGTTGAAAAACGCTGGCCTAGACTATTCAGTGGGTGAAATAATCTTAGTCAGATAATCGACCATGCCATTTAGAAAGAAATTGATTAATAGCGGGGCAATAATGTAGCCTTGTTTAATTCCTCTTACAGGACAGACCAAATCAGAAAATTGCCTGGCAGTTTCCGTCTTACAATATGATTAGTGCTTTTGTACATCTTGGAGATAAGATTAAGCAGCTATTAATCAAGTATCTCTCTGAACTTCTCTCATAATATATTTCTAGAGATATTATCAAAGGCATCCTTAAAACAAATGCATTGAATGAATAACAGAATAGGAAGGAACCTTGGAGGCCTTCTAGTCCTAAAACTATATCATTTCGGACAAACGTCCAATTTCTTCTTAAAAACTCCAGTGTTGGAGCAACTAACAATTTCTGGAGGCAAGTTCTCCCATTTACTAACTGACAGGATGGTTCTCTTTAGTTCTAGGTTGGTTCTCTCCTTGATTAGTTTCCAGCCATTGCTTTTTGTCCTACATTCAGGTGTTTTGGAGAATATGGGGTAAACCTATTTTCACACTGAATTTCATTTTGTTAGATAGGGCTCGGTGTTCAAGTCTGTCAAGATCCTTCTATATCTTGAGCTATCTTCTGGAGTATTGGCTATTCCTGCCAACTTGGTATTGCCTGCAAGTTCCCCTTCTGTCCTGTCATCTAAGTCATTGATATTGAAGAGTACTGGCCCTAAGACAGAGCCTTGGTGTCAACTCTGGATGCCATCTTTTTCTCTGGTGCTTCAGGGCTGCCACATTTAGTGCCTGGGAAAGTGGGAGGGGGATTTTCAAGGGATTGGTGGAGAATTAGCCATAACAAGATTTCTTTTTCTGGGAATCAAGGACACTCAGCCTGTACCTGGATGAGAGAGTCAGACGTTGAGATGATTGGGCCATGTGATGAACTTGTGAGTGCAGGGGAATGGACCTTTGACTTTCTTTTGGGTGGGGGGAAAACCCGGAACTCTCAGATTTGGGTTTTCCCAGATGTGCCAAGATGATTTCTCTAATAAAATGGAACTTTGAGGAATTGCCAGCCTCAGAGTTTTCTTTTGTTGGGGTTGTTACTTTGAACACTGACATTTGGAATACCCCATTGCATACTTCCCCCCATGTAGAAGCAAATCTATGAAGGATTACACATTGAGTGCAGTTGGTCAGCCTGTTACAAATACATCTGATTGTAATGCTATCTGATTCACATTTTTTTATCTGTCAAGAAGTTGTAGTCTACTTTTTCAAATGTCATACTGAAGACCAAGTAAATTATATCCAGAGCATTTCTCTAGTCCACTAACTTTGTCACTTTGTCAAAGAATGCAATAAGATTTATCTGGTATAATCTGTTTTTGATCCATGTCAAACCCATGTCAAACCCATGCTGGCTTCTGGTTATGACTTGATTAGCCTCTAGGGCTTCTCAGATTCATTACTTATCTTTTTCAGAATCTTCTGAGGTATTGATGTTAGGCTGATAGGTCTGTTGTTTCCTAGCTCTGTTTTTTTTCTTCCTTTTTTGACTATGGGAACTATGTCAGCCTTCTTCCAGTCATCTGGTAGTTGCTTGGTGCTCCACAATCTTTGAACAATATAATTCAGTGGTTCTGAGATCATGTCTGCCAGTTCCTTCAGAACCTTGGGGTGTAATGCATCCGGTCCTGATGATTTGAATTTATCTAGAGCAGTGTTCTCAACCTTCCCAATGCCGCGACCCTTTAATACAGTTCCTCGTGTTATGGTGACCCCCAACCATAAAATTGATGTCTCAGTTCCTAAGACCATCAAAAATTTGTGTTTTCCTATGGTCTTAGGCGACCCCTGGGAAAGGGTTGTTCGACCCCCAAAGGGGTCGCGACCCACAGATTGAGAACCACTGATCTAGAGTAAATAGATGTTCTCTTATCATTTTCTTGCTTATTTTGACTTGTATTGCTAATCTGCATTTTACAATGGTGTTTAAGTTTTTTTTTAATAAATTGAACTGTTTTTTCCTTTTGTGTAAAGACAGATGCAAAAAATGAATTAAGCATTTCTACTTTCTCTTTGCGGCCTTTTTCTCCCATTAATGGACCAATCATTTCCTTGACTTTTTCCTTTTTTACATATTGAAAGAAGCATTTTTTTGTCATCCCTGAAGCTGAGACATATGTAGCCACTTTTTATTGTAGTCATTTCCTATTCTTTTTTCTAAACTTTCTCTAGGTATTCTTTTGTTCCAAGGCTTAGTTTATTTTCAGCCTTAGCTTTCCTGACTTCATCTGTGCAGGTTTGGGCTATTTGCTGATATTCTGCCTTACTTATGTGCCCTCTTTCCACGTTTTATATTTATCTTTTTTGGCTTTCAGTTTATCAAACAGTTCTTTCTGCAGGCATATTGGTTTCTTTGGAGATCTCTTATTTTTCTTTTTCATTGGAATTGTGCTAGACTGGGCTTTTATAATCTCACTTTTGAAAGTTTCCAAAGTTTCTTGGGTTGTTTTTCCCTTGATGATTTTCATCCATGGAGCCTTCTCAAACTCTCTTTGTGTTTATTCAAATCAGCTCTCTTGAAATCCAAAACTCTAGTTTGACTTTGTTCTATTGCTTGTGCTTGCATAATGTTGAATTCCAATATTGCATGGTCATCCCACTTCACCCCCAAGGCTTCTGTAACTTCAACACCTTTTATTATTTCATCTGTGTTGATGAGAATTAAATCCAGTATAGCTGACTGTCCTGCTCCAGCTTACATGGACACACACCATGGAGAATTCAAAGCATTTATTGAAACTTTCCAAGCCTTCCAAGAGTCTTCCCTAGAAAATCTCCAGTCCAGTGACAAGGCAACCCTCCTCCCCAAACAAGTTTCCAGTTCTGGAATGACTCCAGTATGAATCCACAAAGCTGAAATAGTCCATAAGATAAGACAAAATAGAACCAAGGCAAGTTACAAAGTCCAAGGTCCACGATCCAGGGCCTGGAGAACAGGGTTCAAAGCAAAGGCAAGTCCAAGAGCCAAGTGCAAGAGTCCAGGCAGGATCCAGGGTCTAAAATCCACGCTCAGTGTCAGGAAGCTCAACTATGAGACTGACAAATGCTAGGCACCAAAATGGATATGTTGTTCCAAGTGTCATTTCTCTCCCTCCCACACTGCGCTAAATAGCTAGCGCCCACTAAAGCCCATCAAGAGGGGCAAAGCTACGAAACATGTCTTCTGATAAACCACATTTTATGCTTCTTATGGAGTATGTAAGTTAGAACATTTACACTTTCAACAACTTGAACTTCCAAAAGATCTCCACTTCCATGAAAAGTATTTCCCAGACCAAAGACACATTCATACTCTGTTTCATAATCCCCAACCAGCCCATCATTGTATTTCAATATGAATAAAAAATTTGCCTCATTTCTCATTTCATCTATCATAGAAAAACAGAGCTAGGTCTTTCTCATTCTGACAATCTATAACAGTTTTATAACAATAGAGAACAATACTGGACAACAGATGCTACTATAGACCCTTGTAATACTCTAGGCACAACTGTCATAATGTTCAAAGATACTTACCCAGTGCCACCTGTTGTGATTGACAGCTGGCCTAAATTAAACTATCTCAGAGCATAGATGGATGACTGTTGATCACCAAATACATTAAGTGCATGTCCTAAAGGGAACATATTGCAGTCTAGAAAACACCCTTGAGTAGTATTAAAAGCTGCCTGAAGTACAATTTGATCATATAAGTGGTTTGATGGGAATTCACAGCAGGCAAATAAGCTGTGTATGAAGGAAAATCAGAGTAGCAAGCTTATCATCAGAATAAGGGAGAGGAAATAGTAGCACAAGCATTTAAAGAAGCTACAGAGACTAAAATAAGTTTGGCAAATAATGGTGATTATCACAGGAACTAGTACAGATGTAATGCAGCTGCGGAATGTAGCACACACAAAAGATAAACAATCCTGCACGTATCTCAATCAAGATATATTATAGCAAATGTAAAACTATTTTTTTTTAAAAGGGGGATAAATGTAATTCAATGTGTGCACTTTTTATTCCATTAAACTGTTATTTTGTAAAGTGCCCTGTTTAGTGCACCATCTAACACAACAAATGAGTGAATCCAGACAGTCCTCTTGTCTATTCAAAATACCTTTTATTCTGATATTAACCCATTGCACAAATTTGGTAATAATAAAAACAGATTTAGTGGTCTATAGCTGGAACAAATAAATTTTATACCCTGTTATGGAATGCAACTCTTAGTGTCCCTGACAAGAAAGCTGTCTCAGGAATAGTTTAATAAAAATAGGAGGCAAATTGGGCAACCAACAAATAGTCTCATGACTTAATTCAGGAAAACTAGTTTAGCACCAGGTGTTTATCTAGATTTCAAGATCAGATCTGTACTTTCATGAGACACAGATAGTCCTTGACGTATGACCACAATTGAGCCCAAACCTTTTGTAGCTTAGCGAGACAGTTGTTAAGTGAGTTTTCTCCCATTTTACGTCCTTTCTTCCCACATTTGTTAAGTGAATCATTTGAGTTGTTAAACTAGTAACATGGTTGTTAAGTGGATCTGGCTTCCCCATTGACTTTGCTTGTCAGAAGGTCACAAAAGGTTGTCACATGATCAGGGGACACTGCAGTGGTCATAAATATGACCCAGTTGTCAAGCATCCGAATGTAAAACACATGACCACGGGGACACTGCAATGCTCAGAAATGTGAAAGATAGTTATAAGTCCCCCTTTTCAGTCCATTGTAACTTTGAATGGTTTCTAAACAAACTGTTGTAAGCTGAGGGCTACCTGTACTGGACAGTTCTCTCTGATTTGGAAACTGTTTGTTCTCACCTACAACCGGCAATACAACTTACCTTGAAGAAAAGGAAAAAGAGCCACAACAAAAACAACGGACCATATGAGCCAGTTGCCAAATGTCGGAATGTAAGTCATGTGACTTGTGGGGCTGCTGCAATGGTCATGTGAAAAATGGACACAAGTAGTAACTTTAAACAGTTATTTAAACCAATAATTGTAAGTCAAGGACTATCTGTATAGTGTAGTATAAAAATATACCAATTGATAAAAATACCGATTATAGTTGGAATTCTTGGAAGTAGTCACCAATTCTTTAGAAATGTTAGACTTGATACCCTTAATTTTTTTCAGCATTTATTTTATGTTGCTACTTGTGTCCTTGGCCAGATTACTTTGTGCTCTTTCTTTCAACATATGTCTGGTACAATGGTGGGTTCCGGATCCCGGTGCAACCGGTACAGAGCAACGGGGCCAGGCATCCACCACATGAATGCGTGCAGCACTCACACATGCGCACGCATGCGTACTTACCACCCGCAACGCTCTGTGACGCTCCAGCTGCTCGACAGAGCATCGCTTAGGCGCCATACACTCCGTGTGCGTCGCCAGAAGCCCCAAACAGCTCAAATACAGGTAAGGAGGGCGGGCGGGCCTGCTCCATGCATGGCTTAGGAAACCACAGACCACTAACTTACTGTACTGCTCAGTGAAGTTTTATTTCAATAGTCAAAAGATTTTCACACCATAGAATGTTAATCCACATCAAAACATCATTGTGCTCATGTGCTCGGTCTCTACAGGAATGCTGAGAGAAGAATGTGCAACTTCACACGTTTGCAGTGATATAAACATGAATGAGTGGGCGTATATCAACCATGTCTAAGGAGCTTGCGAAAAATGAGACAGGAAAGGGGGGGGGAGAACATCAATGAATACAGAACATCATTCACCACTTGTTGATTGTGCCCCTGACTCAGTAGCAGAACAGGAATCTATCTTTTAAAGTGGTACCACTATTTCTTTTTTTTTTAAATGAACCCATATCTTTCAGATGCTATTGGAAATATAGGAGTGTGCTGCTGGCATAGCGAGATTTTGTGAAAATTCATTTATATAATGCTATTTACTGTGGAAGTCACTGGTTCTCTATAATTATGTTTTGAGCTGCAGAGAACATTTCCTTCAAACTACCCTATAGGATTAGCCATCTGTTGTCAGTAAATAGTCCTTCTTGAAAGCTGGAGGGCAGTGAGCCTAACCTGTTTGATAACTGAATCAATTCTGAAACAAAGAAGAAAGCTGTAGACCAGACATTTCAACATTGGCCTCAGAGGAAACTGAGGAACTATCAAAAGGGAGCACACAGAGAGCAGTTTGATTGAAGACAAAAAACATGATTGAAGACAGGAAGATCATTGTTAACTGACCTAAGAGTTATCTATGAATGCTGTAATGCAGTGATTCTTAATCTTTAGAATTGGAAGACGTGATCTTCAACACACCAAAATTCCTTTTGCTGGTTGCATTGCTGGCAGGAGAATTCTGGGAATTGAAGCCTCCACCTCTTAAAATTGCCAAAGTTGAGAAAGACTTCAGTAATTTATCAGAAAACAATAGATAACAATAACAACAACAACAATAATAATAATAATAATAATAATAACAACAACAACAACAACAATAACAATAACTGAACTATTATTTGAGGGCTTGCAAGAGAGTCTCCAGATCAAAGCTCCTAGCTTGTCTAGATCAGCATGAACATACTTGGGGTAAAATTTGTTTTGTTGTGCCTAGCCAAAATGCACCCTGACTCAATATATGATCTGGCCCCACTGGTTTATCATTATTTTTATTCATTTATTTATTGGTTAGGGTTTATTTAACACAAGATGGTGGCTGCACTTAGGCGCAGCGGCTTTGAGCACCTGGTGTCACAGCAGACTTTTCCATCAAAAACTCACTCTGAACCAACTGTGAATTATAGAGAAACAAACATATCAACTGGTTGTGACACATCAAGTTAAAGAAAAAAAGGATTACTCGGATTTTTTAGGACAAGTAAGAAAAACAAGTTTCAGGCAGAGAAATCCTCAAGAAGAAGCCTAGATCTGGGTAGCGGAGAATTTTTAAAAAATTTTTAAAACCCATGTTGTATCATAAACAAAGCCTTGATGAAACAATGATCACAGATTCTTCACGAAGTTTATGTTCTGTAACGGTGGCACCATCATTATCTCTTGGGAATATACAAGGGCAACTGCAAGAATTGAAACGAAGAAGCGGAGAGCACCATCCCTGCCAGTAATTCCATCCTTTTCTGTTGGGAAAGCTGAGAGAAGAAAAAATGCCAAGTGCGATTCCTCAAAGTTCATCGCAACAAGAAATAAAAAAGAAAAAGAGACGTGCTCCTCTTCCACCAACTCCTAAAATGCCAAACAGATTTGAAGAAATGGATAATAAAAGACAAAGTACAATTGATCCTTTTCAACTGTCATTTGTCGGCCATTTTATTTCAACTGTCATCTGTCGGCCTTTTTATTTGCCTGGAGAGATTCCTGTTGTGGCTGTCACTGCTGTCTGTATTCCACTGGTGCAGGTGTTGGCACGGCGCTCAAACCAATTTCATTGTAATTTTATTACAATATTATTACAATGACAATAAAGATTATTATTATTATTATTATTATTATTATTATTATTATTATTATTATTATTATTATTATTATTATTATTATTTACCAAGATGATTAGGGGACTGAAGGCTAAAACATAAAAGAATGGTTACAGTAATTGCACATGGCTAGTCTAGGGAAGAGAAGGACCAGGGGAGAGATGATAGCAGTGTTCCAATATTGGAGGGGCTGCCACAGGAAAAAGGGGGGTTCAAGCTATTTTCCAAGGCATCTGAAGGCCAGACAAGGAATAATGGATGGAATCTGATTCAATCGGAGGAACTTTCTGACAATGAGAACAGTCAACCAATGGGATGGCTTACCTTCAGAAGTTGTGGAGGTTTCATCACTGGACACTTTCAAGAAGAGACTAGACTGCCATCTGTCAGAAATGGTGTAGGGCAGTGATGGCTAACCTTTTCTGGCTCGTGTGCCAAAAGTGGGGGGAGCACAGGGGGGTCGTGCGTGGGCTTGCCACACCCATAATGCTATGTGCATGACCCCCTGCTTTTGGTGCACTTTTTTCGCCCTCCCCAGGCTCCAGAGGCTTTCTAGGAGCCTGGGGAGGGTAAAAACAGCCCCCCCTCCAGAGGCTTCAGAAGCTTCTCTGAAGCCTCAGGAGGGCGAAAAACAGCCTCAAAAGAAGGCGTAAATCAGCTGGCCAGCGCACACATGCACGCTGGAGCTGACAGGGCAACGCCTTGTGTGCCCTATGAAATGGTTCTGCATGCCACCTTGGCACCCGTGCCATACGTTCGCCATCACTGGTGTAGGGTCTCCTGTTTGGGTGGGGGTTTGGACTAGATGACCTACAAAGTCCCTTCTAACTCTGTGAATCTGTATCTGCTGCCCTAATTCATGGAGATGCACAAAGCCCTCTCCTTTAAAAGGATTAAAAATAATACATCACCTGTACATAAAACTACTAATTACCATTGCAATAAACCTTGCAACAAAGTAATAAACATCAGCACATATATAGCAGGGGATTCCCACTTCGCAACAGTTCCAAACTCTTGAGAATAGCCAATGCTTAAAAGCTTTCCAGAATGGTAATGGAGAGGGAGCTACTCTCTCCTTGGGGTGCTGTTTCTCAGACAGAGGGGAATGCTGTTTCTCAAATCAAATCAAATAACTTTATTGTGGTCATTAACCAACAGAAGGCTATTTCAAGAAGGAAGTGTATTTATTCAGTGTATCATAAAAATGTTAAAAAGCACATCGCAACTGCATTCTTGATGAACAAATACAAAACTCTTTACTCTGTTTACAAATTCAAAGGTAGACTATTTATATAATCAATACATGATGGAGTTGAGCATAGAAAGTCTCTGGGGTTCCGTGATATGTACTCAGAGTCCACTGTTTCTAAGAAGGGTGTTCTGACCTAGGCTTCACTAAATCACGAAGCAGACTCCTTGTCCCAACAAAACCCCTTTATATTAAGCTAATGTGAATTCCTCTCATTCACATCCAACAAAGTCCCGGGAACCGTCTTTCAAGGGTTAATTTACAACCACAGACCTTATCAGGCTTGGAGAGCTGCCAGGCCAGTATCTTCCAAATGCAACACCGTACAAGAAAATACTTGGCAAGGAGTCTCTGAGAGTCACAAACAGATCTTCACACTAGTTAAGTGAACTAATTGTCTCCTGCAAACGCCCCTCCCCTTTCACGCCTCTTTATTCCCTAAGGGAGGGACAATTCACCATCCACCTATGCCTTTACTTCCGAGTCGGCTCTTGTTCCTTAACTGTTCCTTTCTCCTGGCAGCTCTGCGCATGTGCACATCGGGAACAGGCTCCAACTATTCTTCTGCCCCACTGATCTCCAAGGCAGCTCATAACTGTTGGATGGCCCTGGCCTCCTCACTGTCTCCAATGCAGAGCCCTCATCAGAGCCTTCCCCAGACTCCAGGACTGGCCCATGTTCCTCCCCAACCTCCTCCCTGTCTGAGTCTGACACCAGTTCTGCTAGTCGCTGGTGGGCCACAACAGAGGGGTGTTTTTGATTAAGAAAGCTCACCCCCAAAATTCCTGAAGTTGATATTATCTTAAAGAGTAAATTATGCAATATTATTTTAACTTGGAATATAAAAGAAGGAAATGGTAAAGAGGATAAACAAACCAGAGATACTTCAATTGTAATTGGGAATGAAAATTTCTTTTGATAAGCAAAATGATTGTAAAGCATAAAGTCACAAGACATTTAGGCACTTTTGATCACCTTTATTAAGCAAATCCTGCTATGTCAATAAGGACAATGTCACGTGTGAAGTTCCTAAAACTATGTGCCATCACGTAGTTGCCACACGAGACCTCCTACTGGCTTCCCCATTGATTTTGCTTGTCAGAAGCAGGCAGTGAAGATCACAAATGGTGATCACATGACTGTGGGATGTATGACTGGTGTAAGTACAGGTTTGGTCATAAGAACCACTTGTTCAGTGCTAGAGTTAGTCTGAACCATCCCTTAACAAATGGTCCTTAAGCAAGAACCATCAGTGTAATGTTGTGAATCTGTGAGCAAAGGGGGAGAATGTAATAGATGCATGAAAAAACTGAAGAGCTAAAATGCATGTCAGAAAGGAGAACTAGGTATCAACTAGACTGCCATCGGTGACATATCACAGTAGGAATCTGTAGACTGGGTGACAACTAGAAGAACCAGGAATGACCCTTGGGATCAATTGCGCACATTTGGAATTAATATAATTGAAGGGTAAAATGATGACAAGGTGAAAGGTACAGAAAAAGTGATTGGACTATTGAGAAACTCAAGAATGAATGAGTATGGTGATTCATATGTAGAGGTATACACTATCTGGAACTGGTGCAGGTAATAATGCTTGAGGGGCCGAGGCCCACTTGGAGAGTTTGACGCCTGCTCTGTACCTCCTTTAAGAGCTTTTTCAAAACTTGTACAGAGGCAACAAAATTTGCAATTTAAGTTGAAGAGGTGACTGACAGGTGCTATTCTTTGACAATAGGAGAGGCCCATATCATATCAGAAGCATTCTTTGCCCATTTACAATGTGAACACACCACATTTCATTTTAAAGGTAAAAAGGACTGAATTATAAGATAACTAGACCAATCAGTTGGTATGGAATCTAATATTGATTATTTATAACCCTAATAATCAGTTTATTCTAAGATCAGAAATCCCAGTATGGGTGCCCAGAGTCTGTCCCATTATTATAATAGACAGGTGCCAGTCTAATTCTATGCATAGGGATTCATATATTGGTTAAATTAATGTTTAAATTAAATGAATTTAAAGGGAATGTGCCCAAGTAAACCAATTTAATGGGAAGAGTTATGCCAGGTAAATGTGCAAGTACTGCAGTCAAGATGTACCACGATACATTAGTCAGGTATGTAACATTATTGCAAATCAAGACATAGCATTACTTTGTGTACATTGAGTTTTTGCTCTTAATGCATCTACAGTATATATACTTCTTTATGCTTCCATTGTACTAGAATGCATTAAGAAGGGAGACAAATTATAAGTCACTCTGCAAGGTAAATGTAGACATCTTAGTCTGCATTCGCTTCTCAGAATAGAATATAGGAAAAGGAAATATCTTAAACTGAAAAGGAAAATATACTGCAAAGAAAAACTAGATTCTTTATTGCATTTCTATTATTATACCTACAGCGCATTGCTTGACATAATAGTCAATTATGCAGGAAGTATACTCAAACAAATGCAGCACAGATCAAATAATATAATGGGAATTCAGGGAACATTACAGTACTTTCTAGAGAATTACTGTTTCCACCTGTACAACTTTCAAGAAAAGAAAATACTTTGAATCAAGCCTTCCAAGACTGTTTCATTCTGTAATCTTAATTATTTTTCCTCTGTCTCAGCACCTTACCTACATACTTCAGCTGCAGCTCTAAGCCCACTTACTCAGATAGTGAAACCCTACAAAGAAGCTGCAATAGATTCCTGTAGCTGTCCACACAGAAATAAGCTCCAATGATTTACTTCAAGCGAACTTGCTTCCAGGAAGGAGAGAGTGGACCTGGGAGAGAGGTGACTCCTTAGAACAGAGGTGTCGGACTTGATTTTATTGGGGGACCACATCGGGGTTGTGTTTGACCTTGGGGGCCAAGTGGGTGTGGCCAGCTCAACGTCACTCTTGTTGGGGGTGCCTATGGTGGCCCACGGTGCCTCTGCCAGTGAAAACAGTGCTCGGGAGGCTGCAACGGCCTCCTGCAACCCTCTGCCAGCGAAAATGGAGCTCAGGAGAGTCGCACTCCATTTTTGCTGGCAGAAGGTTGAGAAGGCCGTTGCAACAGCCCAAGCTCCATTTTTGCTGGCAGAGGTACCATGGGCCAGACCTTTGGTGTTTCCAGGGTGGCCCTGTGGGCTAGATTTAACCCCATAGGTGTTCTGACCTAGGCTTCCCAAGAGCATGAAGCAAACTCCTTGTCCCGACAAAAAACCCTTTCATTAATTTACTGTGAATTCTGCTCATTCACATCCAGCAAAGTCTTTCAAGGGAGGATTTACAGTCACAGGCCTTATCTGACTTGAAGAGCTGTTAGGCTAATGTTTGCAAAACCTGGCAAGGAGTCTCAGAGAGTCATGAACCAATTAAGCAAACTAATTGCTTCCTGCAACTTCCACTCTCCGGTTCGCTCCTCTTTTATTCCCTCTGGGAGGGGCCATTCATCATCCACATGTGGCCTTACTCCCAAGTCGACCCCTGTTCTTTAGCTGTTCCCTTCGTCTGGTAACTCTGTGCATACACATACTGGGAACAAGTTCCAGCTGTTTGTCTGCCTCACTGATGTCTGCCTCTGAAGGCAGCTGATAACTGGCATATGGTTCTGGCCCCCTCTCTGCCTCTGACACAGAGCCCTAATCAGAGCCTTCCCCAGACTCCAGGACGGGCCCATGTTCATCCCCAACCGCCTCACTGTCCGAATCTGCTGCCAGCTCCCTTGGGTTTGGCGGGACACAACAGGCCAGATATGGCCCACCAGCCTTGAGTTTGACACCCCTGTCTTAGAATGTTTACTTAGGAATAAACCTCCCCGACATGAAACAAGTATCCTTTGGAGTGTTACTGATTGCACTGTCCATTGTTTTTAATTCTCTTACATGAATGCTTTTCTTGCTATTATCCTGAGTAATAATCAGATGGAGTAGAGAGAAGAAAGTAGAGGAAGAAGAAATGTAGTTTACTTAGTATTCAGCTTACATTTGGGACTATTTTCAAAGGGTTAGCCTCGTGGATTTGTAATTTAAAATCCCAGCAAATGACTTCTTATGAAGATAAGCAAGCCATCTCAGCATGCCAACAGCCAACAAGCAGCAGCTTGACTTAAATGATTATTTTTGGCTGGTAAAGCTAGAATCGGCATCATAGTTGCCTGCATTTTCACAAATTATATCCAAATGATCCTTAAACAAAAATCAATCTGTGTGGCACAAATGAAAAAAAAAAAGGAATATCAGAAGTAAACAAACAAAAGTTTGATGCTGGAAATAAGATGGCTGAGCATACTGTTCAATCAAATCAAAATTAATATTTATGTGGTAGCATTGAAGTTGAGCAGAAGGGGGAGTTCCATAAGTGACATTTCTCTCAACAATATGATGCTCTGGTTAAAACAGCAGCAGCAGCACCATAATTGTATTCCCTTTTATGAAACCCTCCCAGGATCCTTTCAACATACAGTTTTTGTTTGCTTATGTAAAATATTTATATCTCCCATTTCAAAACACAACTCCTCTGAAGCCACCGAAGTCCTCTTCATGGCTGCGAATATAATAATGTGTTTGGGGTCTATTCATTAAACAATGCCATCAATTGGCATCTCAGATATATGACTTGTCTGTTGTGGCACCTGCCCCCAGAATAATATCCGCTCAAAGATCTATATATACTTCTTACCCGGATGATGGCACCAGCCTTTGAAAACTTGGCTACTTGCCCAGGCCTTTCTATTATTCTGCTTTTTATTATGTACAGTGCCCAAAGTCATCTGGAGGCAGGTGTTTTTAAATCTATGCAAATAATTAATTGACATAAGAAGCCCTGGGATTGTTTTCACATGACAATTGATTAAAATGGATGGTTAATGGGAAGAAGAGGGCCAGTCAGAGAAGCTTTCTGTAAAAACTTTAAGCTGCCTTCTTCCCATCTCTTTTCAGGAATAACAAATGCATTCTGTGCCATATGTGCAAAAACCATCACTAAATTAGTCTTCCGCAGCAAGATATTCACTGATCTTATAGCATATGGTGGAGCACCATTACAGTAATGTGCTCTGCACTTTTTTCTTCAATAATAATGCCAGTGTACAGAATTAAAATAGGAATCTTTATTTGATCTGTCATGTTTTTGAAAGCCTTGGGGAACGGAGAACAAAATCAGAACACCAAATATTGTGGAAGGGGAAGGGAAAACATTTATGTAGGACAACAGCATAATAATTATTAAATAAGATTAAAGCTTGCTTTACAGTAATGCAAAACAAGGACAGTCTAATCACTGCTTCACTAACTGATTGGGTTTTGTGAATTTTCCCCTGCAAATTATAATGAATATAAGGATTGTTTCCGGCTGTTAGAATGATGCATCCATATAGAAAAGAAGTACTGAATACATTTACTCCCTGTTCCATCACACCTACACTGATGAGAAAATAAGCTTCATTTTATCCAAAGATTTATTGGCAAGGTAACCAAAATGTTTAGCTATATAAGCAATCATATATTTTGTTAGAATGCTTGATTTCTCTTGAAGTACTGAAATGGTATTACAAGATTTTCCTACACTGTAAAAAGG
Organism: Rhabdophis nuchalis; assembly: GCA_039707465.1. Taxonomy (NCBI): domain Eukaryota; kingdom Metazoa; phylum Chordata; class Lepidosauria; order Squamata; family Natricidae; genus Rhabdophis; species Rhabdophis nuchalis. The sequence goes on along the minus strand of CM077645.1, from coordinate 93,063,180 downwards.
TTGTATCTGAAGTGTTCTTCACATAATAGGCACATGAAAAAGTAACAGTGCTTTCAGTGCTGTAACAATATGAATTGAGTCTAATGACTACACTGAAAATATATTAGGTAAAGGTAAAGGTTCCCCTCGCACACATGTGCTAGTCGTTCCAGACTCCAGGGGGCAGTGCTCAATTCTGTTTCAAAGCCGAAGAGCCAGCACTGTCCAAAGATGTCTCCATGGTCATGTGGCCGGCATGACTAAACGCCAAAGGGGCACGGAACAAAACACTATTACCTTCCCACCAAAGGTGGTTCCTATTTTTCTACTTGCATTTTTACATGCTTTCAAACTGCTAGGTTGGTGGAAGCTGAGACCAGTTAACGGGAACTCACTCAGTTATGCAGTGCTAGGGATTCTTTAACAGATTAACAGAGTTGGAAGGGACCTTGCAGGTCATCTAGTCCAACCCCCTGCCCAAGCAGGAGACCTTACATGTGCCTCTACCTAGGATCGAACTCACAACCTCCTGCTTGTGAGGCAAGAGCTCCACCTCTAGGCCACAGCAGCTTCGAACCGCTAAACTGCTGACCTGCTGATTGACAAGCTCAGCGTCATTTTCAGAAAGGCAGACTTATTTGCAGGAAATGCAGAAGTCATAGGACATGTGAAAAGTTTAATATATTTATTATGTCCAACATAGAATACATTCAGATGATTGAAATGTTGTCTTCAACCTGACAAGTGTATATGCACATAGAGAGGAAAGTAAAATATATTCCTGGGATAATTCAATTACAGCTCTAGGCATTGTAAAATGAGTACCATCATCCTGACCCTGATTTGCAACACCGATTTTATCTATTTTGAGATAACCCACATCTTCAGAGATAAGAAATTTGAAATCAGATTAGTTGATCTGAGCAATAATTCCCCATGTCTCAAAATAAATTCATCAAACAAAACTGCATCCTTAATGGACAAAAAAGTCATTTTTCCCCATTTAGGAATTAAAAATCTTTCCTTTTCAGCCAGGTAGTTTCAGTCCCAACTATTTTAAAATGATGTTAACTATTTGATGAGACTTCTTTTTTTATTGTAAGCTTCTTTAATTGCCTTATGGGCAAAAGGTCAGGTTATTAACTGAGTAAACTACTAGTACTATAAGGATATAAATTTATTCAATGTTCTAACTGAATTTCTGCAGGCATAAATATATAATATGTGCAGTTCTGACTCCATTTAGACATAATTATCCTGGTCAACAAGCAGCGTATTCTATCAGATTATTTTTGATATTTTTAAACCAGATGTTCAGATTGAGATAGGATGTGAAGAAAAATTTCCAATTTCAACAGAAGTGAATATTTGTAGTTCAGGAATTAACTGACCTTGGTTATTTGCTTGCAGATGTTTCTTTACCTGACTGGTAATATTATCAATGCTGGTGAGTATGAGGATTGTTTCCTGCTTAAGTATAGTAGCTTGCCCTCCCAGTGTTGGGGGGAGGGGGTCTGATTTTTTCTGTGGTAGGTCCTTAATAATATTTTTTTTTCTGCTCAGGATTGTTTGTCTGGTGATAATCCCTGCTTATCCAGCTGTTACTTGCTGGAAAGAAAGTTATTCTGATATTTTTGTTTCCTGCTTTAAAAAAAAGTCTTGTTTGAATCATATGTAAATGTCTAGTGATGGATGATTTGTCTGAATGCTAGGAATTTCCTAGCGTTTTTTATATTTAACTTGATATTATGGCTTTCTTCTTTAACATATTGATATTTTCTTGCTTAATTTTTAAAGCGAAGCAATAGCAGTACGATAAAAAAAAAACTAATGTTCATTCTGGTCACATCAGACTGCACTATCATTCTCTCAAAGGATGACCTAACAGGTCACAGAGTTATTTAGTTAAAGCATTAAAAAGCCAACAAGCAATGAAGTAATATTATTACAATAGCTGTCCTTCTGATGGGGTTTTTGTCTTCAGTGTATCAGACAATTAAGCCTGCAAAGGTGGCGGCTTTCTATCCATTATTTCATGAACAAAAAAAAACTATATTAGGGCAACATTGGTTCAGCCTAGTATTAAATAATTAATATCTGCTATCACAAGCTTTTGAAAATTGGTGTGTATGGTTTTAAAATAATTATAAAATTAACAGCATACTGTGAAACAGTCCAAGATAGCATTCAGGTCTACAACTCTTGGAATTCATGTCTAGAACTTCATGTCTACAACTCTTGAAAAAGCCTTCTGCAGGAAGGGAGCTCATAACGAAGGAATGTAACTTTGAAATGTTTCAGTAAAACAAAGTAAGAGCATTCGCACGTATTTGCACTCCAGGAAATTTGCAAACGCGGGAGGACACAGGGAATTTTAGATGCTAAAAAGAAGCAAGATGGAAGACAACCTGAACATTTCCTCCACTTATATTAAGTCTGAGGGCCAATCTTTCCCATCACCCTCATAGATGTTTTGAAGTCAAGACGAATCAACGCTTGATTTCATTGATGAAATTGTTCATCTCACCAAAGGTGCTATTGTAACATCTCACAGCGTTGTGTCAAAGGTGTTTTTCCAAAACACAATTGACTTGTTTCTTTTTTCCCTTGAGGAAGAAGAAAAACACGTTTCACTTCTCATCCAAGAAGCGTTATCAGTTCTAGCAGAATAGGGGGTGGGTGGAAGGATTATATTTCTTTGCAGTGTTCTGGTCAGATGGTTTGGAGTTTGTCTCAAAGCACCTTTGAGACAACTATGACCTGGATGACTGAGAATCTCAAAGAATTCTGTTAGCACAGACAAACTAGAGCCACTGGAAGGAGCTGAAAACCAATTGAATTATTCTGCTAGGTCTCTGGTTTCACACCATGGTTTACAGACCACTTCACCCATCAAACTGATTTCTTATTAGCGGCTTTCAAAACATTCATTGGGGTAGAAAGGTGAGAGATCAATCACAGTCACTGCAGTCAGATCAGGCCAAGTTAATTAAAACTTAACCAAAATCCAAACAAACCAACTTAGGGTTTAACACACAACTATTGAGGAACATCTTCAGTGATTGGAATAGAGCAAGTGGCATAGAAATATTCTAAAGAGCCTACTGCAATTCAAATTACTTATTTTTTTAAAATGCTATAAATCCTTGGCATTGACTTGAAAAACAGCTTCATGTTCTCAGTTAGGCCAGAGGGTCGTCAAACTTTTTAAACAAGGGGCCAATTCATGGTCCCTCAGACTGTTGGGGGGTCAGACCAGCTGGGTGGGCCTGGCTAGGTCATGTGACATGGCCAATTTAACAGTCCATTGAACAAGGTACACAAATTAAATTTTAAATTGTTTTGCTCCTGGGGGTATTTTATTTGCTTTTGTTTGCATGTTGCTCTTTTGGTTGCCTTTTCTTTTCACTAGATCATTTTTTCAATTATTTAGGAGCTTAGTAGTCCACTTCAGAAAACTCAGTTTTGCAGCAATTCTTCTCAGCCCCAAGGAGCTTGAGAAATATCTCTCTCTTTCTCTCTCTCTCTCTCTCTCTCTCTCTCTACCTATCTATCTATCTATCTATCTCTCTTAACCTATCTTCTGAAGGTTCGGGAGGTGAAAAATGGGCCGTTTTCACCAATTGGCCTCCTGGGGTGTCTGCGCACCCCATTTTTCACATGCACCCTCTTCCAAAAGCATTATGCAGGCTAATAACAAGCAAAATGCCTCATTTTTTGGCCACAAATTGGCTGTTTTGCCCATTTTGTTTACCTCCTGGAGTACCTGTGCATCCCATTTTTCATCTCCCCCGCCTCCAGAACATTTCTGCAGGCCAAAATTGTTGGCCTTTCCTTTCAATTCCAGCCTGCGAGGCTCGTGAGGCTAAGTCCTGTGCTCAGCTGAAGGGTGGGTGGGGGATGTGGGCAGGCAGCCCCGTGGTCCTGCACGGTCCAGATTAATGGCTTCAGTGGGCCACGTGCAGCCCACTGTAGTTTGAGGACCCGTGAGTTAGGGTTTTATTCTGCAATTACTACTGGTAGTCTTCAACTTACAACCATTTGTTTAGTGACCATTCCAAGTTACAATGCAACCGAAAAGTGACTTACAACTGGTCCTTGCACTTACAACTGTAGCAGCCTCCTGAAAGTCACATGATCAAAATCTGACTGCTTTATTTATTTATTTGTATCTTTGTTTGTACACCATGCATCTAGGCAGTTCAGGATGACTGAGCAGTTGGCAACCAGCATGTACAATAGTTACAGCATTGCAACCTTCCTGGGAGCAAAGTCAATGGGGAAAATATGATTCATTTAACAACTGCCTGATGCACTTAACAACTGCAGTGATTCACTTAACACCCATAGCAAAAAAAGGAGGGGGGGGGAAATTGGCTATGACTCACTTAACAACTCTTGCTGAGCAATGAAAATTCTGATCCTAGTTATGGCTGTTAAATTGAAGACTACAGGAATCTCAAACAAGGAAGCAATTCTTTTACCTGAGGTCAAGGTGAAAATACTTTTTTTATGTCTGCTTGATCCTCCTGGCAAAAATCCTGTCAACAACCGCTCTAGTTTTATTGTTCTGCCTCCAGCATCCTGACTAGATGCTCAGCAGTTTACAGCTATCCTGCTGTGTTAATTGATAGAGTAACAAGAGCAACCTGTCAGCAGGTACAGAGGCTTCTTGAACACCTACTGGGCCTGAAGTAGGTACTAGATAAAGAAGGTTTAAAGGTAGCCACAGAGAAAGGATAGCGCATCCTTTAGCGTCCTGAATGTTTGCTATAGCATATTACAACATGCCCAATAATAATAAATATGACAACTGGCATTCAAGAAGCCTGCAAGGAGTTTGTTGCCATTCGTTGACATCCAGATTACATTTGAGAATTTTGAACTTAACTCCAGGAAATAAATATACTTGCAGTTGCAGGAGTTTAAAAAAAGAAAGAAAAATAACTGGGTTTTCATTAGATTATATCTAGCAATCTCAATTAAGTAGTATTATTTAGAAATACTGGAAGAAATTAGCAATAAGAAATAGTGAAATGAAGTTAAGGAACTTATATTTTTGTTTCTGGCAGATAAATTAATAACTGCTCAAGAGCAGAGATTTCTCAGTAATTGCAAAATGACATGGTCTTCTTGGGGAAAAAATGATATAATTCAGATATTAAGTTTACAAAAGATTGAACAGCATTTTTATTCAATCTGGGAAAATTTCCTTGGCCCACCTTTCCTTGCCAGGTTCATATCTTTATTAAGGGGACAAATTAATCCTGTGTGGCTTTTCTATTCCAACAATATCCACCTTTGCCTTTGATAAAAACCTGAGCTAGAATTAAGCAGAGGATTTGAATTACATTAACAGAGTTGAAGGGGATCTTGTAGATCATCTAGTCCACCACCACCCTGCCCAAGCAGGAGACCCTACTCCATTTCTGACACTGGCAGTCCAATCTCTTCTTGAAAGCCTCCACTGATTAACATCCCACAACTTCCAAAGGTAACTTCTGTTCCATGGGTTGATTGTTCTCACTGTCAGAAAATTTCTCCTTATTTCCAGGCTGAATTACTCCTTCATCAGTTTCCATCCATTATTCCTTGTCTGGCCTTCAGGTGCCTTGGAAAATGGCTTGACCCCTTCCTCTCTGTGGCAGCGCCTCAAACATTGGAACACTGCTATCATGTCTCCTCTGGTCCTTCTCTTCACTAGACTAGCCATGTCCAGTTCCTGTAACCATTCTTCATATGTTTTAGTCTCCAGTTTCCTAATCCTCCTGCTTGCTCTTCTCTGCACATTTTTCTAGAGTCTCAACATCTTTTTATAGTGTGGTGACCAAAACTAGATACAGTATTCTAGGTGTGGTCTTACTAAGGCTTTATAGAATGGTATTAGTACCTCCCTTGATATTGATTGTATCCCTCTATTAATGCAACTTAGGATTGTGCTGGCTTTTTTGGCTGCCGCTGCACATTGCTGACTCATTTTTAGCCAGTTATGCACTAAGACTCCAAGATCCCTATCACAGTCACTGCTATTAAACCTGGTTTCACCAAGTCTGTATGTGTACTTTTGGTTTTTCTTGCCTAAGTGTAAGCCTTTACTTTTCTCTACATTGAATTTCATTTTGCTATTTGTCATTTGGGACATTTAAATTGAGAAAGCCAGAATTTCTCATATATATTATAGTACAATTCCCATTCTCACCCCTACCTCCAAATATCCCAAGGTACTTTTTTCATGTCTTATATGTCTCACAGATGAAACTTTTCACCTTGAGCCAAATTAATGGGTTACCTATTAGGTTGACAATGCAGAAACAGATGGCAGCAACCTACACATATATTGATATTGATTGTTTCCTGATTTATTATTTGTACCCTATGACTATCATTAAGTGTTGTACCTTATGATTCTTGACGAATGTACCTTGTCTTTTTATGTACACTGAGAGCATATGCACTAAAGACGACTTCCTTATGAGTCCAATCACACTTGGCCAATAAAGAATTCTATTCTATTCTATATATGTCCTGTCATGGAGGTAGAATCAGTACAGGTATTTCTCCATTTATGGCCATTCATTTAACAACCATTGAAAGTCACAACATTGAAAAAATGTGATTTATGACCAGTCCCTGCACTTGCAACCATGGTCACATAATCAAAATTTGGACACTCAGCAACTAGCATGAATTTACAATTAAATACAATTGTCAAAAGGGCTGGGGGGGGGGGGTAGTGAAAGCAGAAAATTATCTAAAAGACTCACTAAAAATTTACTGATGTTTTAAAAACAGTATCTCTGAAGGTAAAAATCATGGAAATGTCCCCTTTAATATAAATTAATGTTTATTATGGGCACAGACCAGCATTACAAATAAAAGCATTAAAAGCAATAATAAAAGAAAAAGCAAAAACACACAGAATACAGGAATATATTAGGATTAGGGATGGATTTCCTGTGGACAGTTAGATTCTGCCTGATTTTGCACACAGTATAATAAAATTTGGCCATCCAAAATTCATAATCTAGACTTCCAGCCATTGGAATTCATTGTTTATGGAAATGGTTTTTTTACTTGAATTATTGTTAGAATATTTAGATTTCCATCTGAAAGACTTGGTGCCAACCCTAAAATTGTATATTAAAGAATAAAATGTTCTCAAACACCAACAGATGCCAATGTCATCGCTTTGTTTACATCTAAATAAATAAAGGAAGCCCAAAGGCCATTTATTAAATTTGGAATCAAAGAAGTATATATAATATTCCAGGACATTTGTCATAGATCTGTTAGTTTTAGAATATGATTGTTTTGGTTATATATGCAAAAAAAGCATATCTTAAGTTTCAATTTTGCTTCTTCTGAGTAAACATTTAAACAGACAGTTTAGAAGACACTTTCTTTCTTGGTTTAGGGCTATAAATAAAATGAATTAAAGAAAATTATGATAATTACTTAATTCAGCAGGCCAACAGTTCTGAGTTCTATATCTATTGCCATGTTCTCTCTGCTTTTCCAAGCGCAACTAACATTGTTACCTATCACCTTCACCACTACCCTGCTTCCCTGAAAATAAGACCTCCCCGGATAATAAGCCATATCCGGCTTTTGAGTGCATGAGCTAAAATAGGCCCTCTCCAAATATAAGCCCTCCCCCAAAATATTGCGACACATCAGCAGCCATGAGGTGACCATCCTGCACCTCTAAAATAATAAGACCTCCCCGAAAATAAGGCCAAGCACTTATTTCAGGGGTCAAAAGGAAATAAAACCCTGTCTTATTTTCAGAGAAACACAGTACCTCCAGAAATGCTGTCATGGGCAGCCTACTCAGCTAGAGCCACAAGCCATGCAATCTTTAGCAATGCTTTAAAAGCAGCAAACCATTATGGAAATTGGCTTAATCAATGCCATTTTGGAGGCACATGGCCAATATGAGTGGACCATTGAAACATAATAACCACCACCCCTCTTAGTTGTGTATTCATTAAAAAGCATTTAATTAAACCAGGTCATTATGGATTTAAAATAATAATAAATGTTCTTATTGACCAGAACAACAAGAACAGAGGTGGTTTTAAGGTTCTTCTGCACACTGGGATCCTGGACAATCTATCTCATGATCTGGTCTTAACATTCCTTCTGGGTCAACCAAAAAATCTAGAAGCATATTAGTTTAGTCTATATAAATGTGTCATCTCCTAGACCTCCATTGTTGTGTGCAGCAGACAAATCAAATGTCTGTACTGTCACATAGCATTGATATTCACAATAAAATATAAGAACCAAAATAGCCTGCAAATGCCAGGCAAATTAAAACCGGGCTAAATATTTATCAGTTGAAAATGAAGCTACATTTAGTGAAAGTTGTTTCACTCTCACTGAAGTCAACAGCAGTTAGCTGACTCATCTTTCCATCCTTCTGAGATCAATAAAATGAGGACCCAAATTGTTGGGGGCAACATGCTGACTTTGTAAAGGGAGGGCTGTAAAGCAGTATGAAGCAGTATATAACTCTAAGTACTATTACTAATAGTAGATAGGTTTTCTGCCTGCAATAGTAATAAAGACAAAGTAAAACAAAGTTCATCTATCGGTATGACCTGACCTACACTAATGTAATTAACATGCATATATTTTTAAAATAGCAGGCTGGAAAATATACAAGGCAAATTAATTTCATTATTTCCCTATTACTGTGTTAAGGGGGAGAAAACATCCTATTCTGCAGGTATATCTTTTTTGTAATAGAAGCTCTCATTGATGTTCAATGGCTGTTTTCTGTATAACAAAAAGCTTTTGTGTCAATTGAATTCATAGAGTTAATGCCACGTGTAACTTACATCTGCACAATTCTCTCTGGGGAAAAAAGTTTAAGAGAAAATGCTTATCTGTAAGAGGGGACATAGATATAGATGTGTGTGTGCGCGCGCGCGTGTGTGTGTGTGTGTGTGTGTACATACTGTATGTATGTATGTTAAGGTGACCCTGCTTTTGGTGGGACAGTCCCGCTTTTTAATAATTTGTCCTGTGTCCCGCGGCATTTTTAAAAAGTCCCGATTTTTGGAATTGGCACTTTCCCTACCTACCTACCTACCCGGCGCACCGCAGCTCTCCTGCTTCCAACCTTGGCACGTTCCTTTGGGCAGCATCTGAGAGCTGCCCGCTGGCCAATCACGGGATCCCGCCTCGCACCAGCGCATCCTGCCTCTACATAGCAAGGACTTCCCCTCCTCCAGTTCTATTCCCAAATCAGGGGCGGAGAAGGGGAGAAACTGATTTGGGGAGCCAATCGCGAGTGAGAGCTGCACCTCTCCGTGCCGCCCGCCTGCCTTTCCTGCTCGCCCATCAAAGCGGTGGGCGCTGAGCGGTGTCGCCAGGCGAAGGCCGCCCTTCCTCCAGCTGTCACCTGGGGAGGGGTCAAGCCAGCGGCAAGGCTGCCCTGCCAGCTCTGGTGATCGCGGGCGGCGGGCAGTTTGGGGTGAAACACTGGCCCCCGTGGAGAGGGCGCGCAATTTGGGTGTCCTCCTGGATTCCCGGCTGTCCATGGAGGACCATGTGGCAGCCGTGGCCAGGGGGGCGTTCCATCAGGTTCGCCTGATGCGCCAACTGCGCCCCTTACTGGACCGGGCTGCCCTACGCACAGTCACTCAAGCACTCGTGACGTCCCGACTCGACTACTGTAATACTCTCTACATGGGGCTTCCCTTGAGGTGCACTCGAAAGCTACAGCTAGTCCAAAACGCAGCCGCGCGGGTGATTATGGGAGCCACTAGATGCTCCCACATAACACCGATCCTGCGCGAGCTGCATTGGCTTCCTGTGGCCTTTCGAGTGCGCTTCAAGGTTTTGACTACCATCTTTAAAGCGCTCCATGGCTCGGGACCTAGTTATATGCGAGACCGCCTCCTGCCCCATACATCCCTCAGACCAATCCGCTCCCACAGAGAGGGCCTCCTCAGGGTACCGTCGGCCGGACAATGCCGACTGGCGACGCCCAGGGGAAGAGCCTTCTCTGTGGCGGGGCCAGCCCTTTGGAATGACCTACCCCCTGAATTACGTACCATCACCGACCTCCGCCTCTTCCGCCAATGTCTTAAGACATATCTGTTTCAACAAGCCGGCCTAGCCTAACCTCCCTTGGGGACTTAAGATAGTTTTAAATTGGGTTTTAAAATTTGGTTTTAGCGCAGGATGGGGTTATTTAATAGTTTTTTAAAATTATATTTATTGTATTTTTGTATGTTTTTTAAATTTCCTGTGCGCCGCCCTGGGTCCTCTGTGGAGAAGGGCGGGGTATAAATTTAAAAAAATAAAAAAATAAAAAATAAAAAAAAAAAGTTTCCCAAAGGCTGCCAAGAGCGATCCAGGGCTACTAGTGCAGCGATGAGCATAACCCATGGGGCTGCTGCTGCTTCTTCTTCACTTGGGCTTTCAGCCGCCTGCAGGAGGGAACACCATGGTTAAAACTAACTAATTAATATATATTGTCAATTCAGAGGCTCTAACCCTGGATTAACCTTGCTTCTTGGGAAGGTTTTTCAGAAATAGTTTGCCATTGCCTCCTTCCTAAGGCTGAGAGAAAGTGACCGGCCCAAATCACCTAGCTGGCTTTGTGCCTAAGGAGAGAGTAGAACTCTCCCTGGTTTCTAGTCACTACACCAGACTGGCTCTTTATTATATGATTATATTAAGAAAAACAATTGAAGAAGATGAGAGCCAGGAATAAAATGGCTCAGAACAAGAATCCATCAAAACCACCCAGGTTCTCCAACAAAGGACAACCAGATACTTCTGGAAGGCCCACAAGCAGTGCACAAAGCTAAAGATCCAGTGCCTCAGAACATGATTTCATTCAGCTACCTTTCAGATCCATTCGCCATTGTTTGTCTGTTATATGCACACTGATAGCGGGGGGGGGGGGGGGGGGGGTGTTGTATGTTACTCCATGTGTCGTAGCCATAAAAGCCAGCTAGGTGACTTTGGGCCAGTCAAACTCTCTTAACGCAACCCATCTCATTGGTTTGCTATTGTGGGGAAATAGGAAATATATCACCACGCTCTATATAACACCCCCCCCCCCATTTTCCCACAGTAGAAAATGTGGCACATCCTGAAGGCCCAAATGTAAAAGATGGCTTCCAGGATTGACAAGGTAGGTGTTTGGGATATGTTCATTGACTTGAGTTATTTGCAAAAATTATAAAGGTGGGATACAAATAAACAAATAAAATAAACAAACTATTGTACTAAAAGAGAAATTCTGCTGCCACCACTTAAAAACTTTAGCAAGGAAGTAGGCTATTTAAACTAAATGTAAGAATAAAAATATGCATTTAATGTGCATTTTTAATAGGAGACGCGGTAGCTCAGTGGCTAAGATGCTGAGGTTGTCGATCAGAAAGGTCGGCAGTTCGATGTTCAAATCCCTTCCACTACTGAACGGAGTGAGCTCCCATTATTTGGCCCAGCTTCTGCCAACTTAGCAGTTCGAAAGCATGTAAAAATGCAAGTAGAAAAATAGGAACCACATTTGGTGGGAAGGTAACAGCGTTCCGTACACCTTCGGTGTTTAGTCATGCCGACCACGGAGACGCCCTTGGACAGTACTGGCTCTTAGGTTTTGAAACAGAAATGAGCACCATCCCCTAGATTTGGGAATGACTAGCACATATGTGCAAGGGGAATTTTTACCTTTCCCTTGAGCATTTTTTTAAAAAATAGTTCTTATTTCCACATGATAAAAGATAATATGCATCTCTAACCCAGGCTGGAGAATTCCAGTAGTGCAGCAGATTAATATGTATGTTAGAAATTGGATGGGACATAGGTACAGAATTACAATGTGAATGAGCAATGTGAATAAGCAAAAGCAGAAGGTTAGGAATTGATAAAAATGTAAGGAATATGAGAGATTTCCTGCTATTATACATTTACAGTGGAGAAATCGTGTCTTCTCATTAGATAAATACAGTGTTTTCTATTGATAGTTGCCAGGTTTTTTCTGCCAGATCCTTTGGAAAGGCTACCCTAACACATCTAATTTCGAAAAGTAACATTTTAAAAGCCGTGTGTGGTATAGGCACTGCAGTCTTCACAATCGATCAAGTATGAAAACTGCACGTCGGTCCCACAATCACATTATGCAACCTATTTTCTACATTGGCAGTCACAAATAAAGGGTAGTGTGCACATTCGGGGAGAATTAATTGAACAATGACTAAGAAATAATCTAACTGGAACTTTGCTGTTTTTTTAAATGCCTCTAAATGTTAAGGTTATTTTTAAGATACCTGGCCATCTCTCCCTTTCCCATATAAAGGGTACAAATGAGTCATCATCATATTAAATTGCTGATGAAATGATACAAGTGAATCACAGCTATTTTGTAGATGACATTTTAAAGCCAAGATTGAGATGTCCCTTGCAGCCCAACAGCAGTATCTCAATAAGCCTCCAGCTGTAATGGTGGGTGGAAATGACCTTGGGAAATGGAAGGAAGAGCCAAGGCAACGCTCAGATTAGTCGCAAGTTAGCCCACAGAAGAAATTGATGTAGCAAATGTCTCACAAGGGATCTTTCCTAGTTTCTTGGGCTGCAAAGACAATGGGAAGACTTGTAAGATTCTGTTGATGGAACCTTGCAATAAAGTAGTGGCAGGACTTATGGAAAGTGCTCTTTGTCTGAACTACCTTGTAAGGCTAGCACATGCATAGTGCTTTGCAGCAGCTGCTCCTCTAGATGCTTCTTGCAGAAACAAGAATGTGGAAACAGCATTTGCTCAGGCCTTAAACCAGAAGGAAACAACCATGGACTACCAGTTACTTGTAGCTTACAGAAATCCCATTTGAGAACTCCAAGTCCTGCTACCAAATTTCAGGGTCATTGAAGAACTGCTGCTGATACCACTGCATGTTTCCCCCTCTCATCTTGTCCTGCTACAGTCATCCTTGTCCAACCCCAACCCCAACCCCAAGACTTTCTGCTCCTTCTTCTAATTCCACTCAAGGCAGGTAGCTTATCCTATCTCATCCCATGAGGAAGATCAGTCCAGAAGAGATCAACTCCTAAAGGCTAAAGCTAAATCGGCTATAATAACTTAATACTATAAATTGATAATGCTCCTTATAATTTCTCCCTTCTTATTGTTTGATAAATTAGGGAAACATCTGCCTAGGATGATCCTGAATGTTCTCCTTAGGAAACTAAAGACAGATGTATCTTAAATGTTTCAGTGGTTATGCTAAACAGGGATGGAACAAATGACAGGATATGCTATTTCCAGGGATCAAACTAGCAAGGATAGCATTGAGAATATCCTGGAGCTACATTTGGTAGAGAAAACCAAACAAATACAGAGCAACCCAGGATTTTTTGAGGGAAAAGTTTGATAGAAACTCCTTGGACTTCCTCTGATAGTTCTGATAGAGAAGTATATGGAAGTTAAAAGCTAAATGTGTAGTGCCCAGAGAGCAGAGGTGGTATTCAGCTGGTTTGGACCGGTTCACCCTGGCTCTATGCTGTCCTATTTAGGCACATTTTTGAGGCTGGACGCAAGCATGGAAAGTGTGCGTAAATGCAAAGTGCATGCACGGAAGGCCAAGCGCATGCGTACGAGCAGGCATACGGTGAACCAGTGGTAACAAAATGTGAAACCCACCGCTGCCAGAGAGGAATTTCAACATCAATCGATATATTCCAGCATGAGACCCACAAAGAATTATTTGAATGGTAAATCTATGCACGCACACCAAAAACACAAATGGCCACAACAAAGCTCGGTTGGTGAAATGTTGGGGGAATGTAGACTCATTGTGGAAAACATATATACAGAATACAAAATAACAGAGTTGGAAGAGATTTGGAGGTTTTCTAGCTCAACCTCCCTGCCCAAGCAGGAGACCCTACCATTCCAGATAATTGGCTGACCAATCTCTCCTGGAGGCAAGCCATTCCAATGAGTTTTGGAAAAGTGAAAAATGTGAGAAAGGAACTGAAAACAATCTGCCTTGATTGTCCTTTAATCTGATTGGATACATATGTCAGGAACATCTATGAAGGATGTAAATTTCATTGTGGGAGTAAGGAAGGAAGGAAGGAAGTTGATAGCTGATACAGCAATCACTAAATATGCATCTAGAATGTTCACACACACACACACACGTGTTACAAATTATATATTTGTATATTATATACCATCTATTACAAAATGAAATAAAAAGTAAGATTTCTTTATGTGACTAGTTATTTAATAGCTAAACTTTAGCAATATTAAGAATGAAATATGACAACGTAATAATAAAAGTAGCTTCCATCTGTATATAGTAGAATATACTAGAAACAGCAAGACCATGTTTTACAAAAAGTGCAACTATTAACATTTCTGAAAAATACCCTCTGGCATATTAAATATTATTTTAATTCTAAAAGAAAGTTAATAATAGCTTTAGTATTCTTGTATCTTCCTACTACAGCGTAACAACAAGGAAGCCAGATGATATACAAGAAGTTAGAAATCTTAGATTGCCTTTTCTTTCAGAGCAATTCATCTTAGAGATTGATTTCTGCATATCCCTCTGCCTTTATCAATCAAAAGCCTTCATTATGTAAGTAAAGCAACAGCTACATTGACAAACAAGCAGATTTTGCTCAGAGCTCTTTAGTTTGATCAGATTCTCAGTCCCTCTTGTTTTGTCTCTCAGACTGAAAACTCCAATCTCAGCAACAACAAAACTCCTCCAATCCTAATCCATTTTCAATTTCCTGCCATTTATATCCTCTCACTTTCCAAATAAAGGGTTCTCTCTCTTCAGCCATCTCCTATCTGTATTAGAAATTGCCCACCCCACGTCCATGCCCTTCCTTCAGTGCATGGTATTAAAAGTTCAGAGCAGAAGTGGAAAACCTGCATGCCCTCTTGCAGTGGCAGATTAAGGCTCACTGTCAAATCTTGGTGACCCCCCCCACCCGCTCCTTTGTACATATTGTACAAATCTTCATTGGATTTTTTTTTCTTTCTCACCTTTGTGGTGCCCCCTTTGGACCTAGTGCCCTAAGCACGTACTTACTCTGCTTAATGGTTAATACACCTGTCACTCCAATCAGATCAATCAGAATAGAGCTGGATCTATTCTGGCGATCTTCTAGCCCAATCCCCTTGCTCAAGCTGCAGACCCTATACCATTCCAGACAAATGGCTGTCCAATCTCTTCTTAAAAACTTCCAGTGATGAAGCATCCACAACATCTAAATGCAAGCTATACCACTGGTTAATTGTTCTCACTGTTAGAACGTTTCTCCTTAATTCCAGTTGGCTTCTCTCCTTGATCTGTTTCCAGCCATTGTTTCTTGTCCTGCCCTCTGGTGCTTTGGAAAATAAGTTGATCCCTTCTTCTTTGCAGCAGCCTCACAAATACTAGGATACTGCTATCATATCACCCCTACTCCTTCTTTTCTCTAAAATAGTTATACCCAAATCCTGCAACCACTCATGTTTTTGTCTCCAGGCCTTTTAATCATCTTAATTGCTCTTCTTTTCCAAAGTCTCAACATCTTTTTCATATTGTGGTGATCAAAACTGGATACACTATTACAGGTGTGGCCTTACTAAAGATTTAGATAGTGGTAGTAATACTTCACATGCATTTGATTCTACAACCAAGGACTGTATTAGGGTTTTTTGGCTGCTGCCTCTCCCACTGCTGGGTCATGTTTAAGTGATCGTCCACTAAGACTTCAAGCTCTCTCTTACAGTTACTGTTTTTGAGCGAGATTTTGCCTAACCTTTTCTCCACATTAAATTTCATTTTGTTGGATATGGCCAAGATCTTTAAGTCTGCCAAGATCTTTTTGGATCATGGGCTTGTCTGTTACGATGTTGGGTATTCCTGCCAGCTTAGTGTCATCTGCAAATTTGATGAGTTCCCCTTCTGTTCCCTCATCTAAATCATTTATGAAGATATTGAAAAGTACTGCACCTGAGACAAAACTTTGTGGCACCTTATTGCTTACTTCCCTCCATGTAGATGTAGTGCCATTAAGGACTACTCATTGAGTATAGTTTGTCAGCTAGTTACAAATCCATCTTGTGGTGATGTTGTCTATCCCACATTTTTCTAGCTTACCAAGAATTAGGTTGTGGTCTATTTTGTTGAATGCCTTACTGAAGTATAAGTCTATTATGTCCACAGCATTTTGCCTGTCAACTAATTTAGTCACTGTGTCAAAGAATGAAATAAGATTGGTTTGGCATGATCTCTTTTTAACAAACCCATGCTGGCTTCTAGCTATAACTTTGTTTCTAAATGTTCAACAGATCTGTTTTTTATTTTCTTTTTTGGTATCTTCCCATATTGATGTTAGGCTGATTGGTCTGTACTTTCCTAGGCCTTTATTTTCTCTCCTTTTTTGTAGTTGGTAGTCACATCACCTCTTTTCCAATCCTCTGGTAGTTCCCCAGTACTCCAAGATTTTTTTAAGATATGATACAATGGTTCTGAGATAACATCTGGCAGCTCCTTCAGAACTCTGGGATGTAATCCATCAGGTCCCGGTGATTTATATTCATCAAAATCAGACAGGTGTTCTCTTATCATTTTCTTGCTTATTTTAATTTTCAGTGTTTCTCATGCTTCTTATGTTGTTTTCCCCTTTAGGATTTTCATCCATTGAATTTTTCTTAGGCTTTCTCTGGGTTTGTTAAAATAAGTTCTTTTAAAGTTTAAGAAATTGGTTGGATGATATTCTGTTGCTTGTGTTTGCATTATATTGAATTCCAGTGGAACATGGTCACTCTCGCCCAAGTTTCTATCAATTTCAACTCCCTCATTTTTTCTCTCTTAGTAAGAATTAGGTCCAGTACGGCTTTTCCTCTAGTTTCCTCTTCTATCTTTTGGATGATAAAATTGTCAGCTAAATTGGTTAGGAATCTGTTCAATCTCTCATTTGCTGCAGAGTTTATCTCCTAGTTCAGGGGTCCCCAACCTTTGCAACTTTAAGTCTGAAGGACTTCAGCTCCCAGACTTCCCCAGCCAGCTGGAGAATTCTGGGAGTTGAAGTCCTTCAGACTTAAAGTTGCAAAGGTTGGGGACCCCTGTCCTAGTTGATATCAGGGTAGTTAAAGTCTCCCATTACTAGCATGGTATGTTACCTACATACCTTTGTTAATTGATTAGCAAATAGTTCATCTATTTCTTCTGCTCAGTTGCATGGTCTATAGCAATGTCATTCTTTTTTTTTTTTGCTTTTATATTGACCCATATGCATTCTAGGTGGTTTTCAACCTTCGTTTTATGCATTTCTGTAGAGATATAGTGATGTAGTGATGTTTTATATATAATGCAACTCCACTTCCACTTTTGTTAAGTCTGTTTAAAATAGTTTGCATCCTTCCATCAGTACATTCCAGTCATGAGTTAATTTTCAGTAATGGCAACTATATCATATCTACCTTCATGTACTAATACTTCAAGTTCACCCTGTTTGTTCCCTAAACTTTGAGAATTAGTGCATAGGCATTTGAGTCCTTTATGGTCTTGGGTATGTTTCTTATAGCTCGTATTTTGTAACTGAGGTTTCCTTTCCATCACTCTCTACTTCATTATGTTTTTCTTTTTTTTATTTCTCCCTACCTTCTTATATGATTGATTATCTAGTGGTTTTTGCTTGAAACTAGGTTCTAAAAGTCGTGAAGATTGGCTCCCCCTCCCCCTCAATTTTAGTTTAAAGCCCTTTGGATAAGATGAACCAGTCATTTTACAAATAAATTTTTCCAGTTCTTGTAAGGTTCACTCCAACCCTTGCCAGTAGCCCTTCATGTAGGTAATGCAGACCACCATCTAGGAAGCTGAAATTCTATTGACTCCAATTTTAAGCCAATGATTCATTTCTAAAATCCTTTCCTCTGCCATTGGTTGGCCTTTTGTTGAAAGTATAGCTGAAAACACGACTTGTGCTTCCATTTCTTTAAATTTCTTCCCTAGCTGTTCATAATCTCTTTTTATTATTTTCAGATTCATTGTGTCATTGATCTCCACGTGTAGGAGAAGAAAGGGATAGTAATCCATGGGGTTGATTATTTTAATAAAGTACTCAATTACATCTTTGATTTTTGTTCCAGGGAGACAATATACCTCCCTAGATTGACGACCCAGCTTGCAGGCTATAGTTTCCGTTCCCCTAAGAATTGAAACTTCTATCACCAATATTCACCATTTTTTTTCTTAGGGCAGTCTGGGATACTTTTCTTCCTGTCCCAGGAATGCTAGGTTGTGTTTCTTTTTTAGAAACTACTAGCTGATAATCCGGCATTTTTGGGGTATTTATTTATAAGGAGGAAATGTCCGGACCAAACATAATTTCTAATATTGGATTTTCCCCCTTACCAGAGGGAGCCCTCTTGTGGAGTACTGTGAAGCCATTACCATGGCAACTCTATTGTGCTGTACAGTAGAAGCCATTTGACGACACAACAGGCTGTGTCGTAACAGAACATACACCCAAGAGGTGCTAGGGGTGTCTTACCCCCACAGTATTTGTTTCCAGAGAGTAAGTCATCTGTGTACCAAGTTTGCTTGAAATTGCTCAAGGCGTTTCAGAGTTATGCTGGAACACACACACACACGCACACACACACACTGCCATTTATATGGATAGATGGATGGGTGGGTGGGTGGAGATACCTACCTACCTATCTGCCTGCCTGCCTGCGTGCCTGCCTGCGTGCCTGCCTACATACCTACCTACCTACCTACCTACCTACCTACCCACCCACCCACCCACCCACCCACCCACCCACCCATCTATCTATCTATCTATCTATCTATCTATCTATCTATCTACCTCTGCACAGTCACTCAAGCACATCCCGCCTTGACTATTGCAACGCTCTCTACATGGGGCTCCCCTTGAGGTGCATCCGGAGGCTCCAGTTAGTCCAGAACGCGGCCGCGCGGGGGATTTCGGGAACATCTTAAAGTTCCCATGTAACATCTCTCCTGCACGAGCTGCACTGGCTACCGGTGGCCTTCCGGATGTGCTTCAAGATGCTTGTTACCATCTTCAAATCGCTCCATGGCTCAGGGCCTAGTTATTTGCGGGACCGCCTCCTGCCACATACCTCCCACCGACCGATTCGCTCCCACAGAGAGGGCCTCCTCAGGGTGCCGACTGCTGGTCAATGCCAGCTAGCGACGCCCAGGAGTAGGGCCTTCTCTGGGGCTGGGCCCGCCCTCTGGAACGACCTCCCCCCCGAACTTCGCACTATCACGGACCTTCCCCTCTTCCGCCGCTCACTTAAGACATATCTCTTTCAGCAAGCTGGACTAGCATAGAATTTAAATCTAGGAACGATAGAGCCTCAGCTAAATTAGAATTTTAGCACAGGTTTATTATTTAATTTCTTTTTAACTTTTGTATGTTTGTTATTTATTTATTGTAGATTTTAATGTCCTGTGCACTGTCCAGAGTCAGTCTCGACGGAGATTGGTGCGGTTTACAAATCGAATTAAATAAATAAATAAATAAATAAATAAATAAATAAATAAATAAATAAATAAATAAATAAATAAATAAATAAATAAATAAATAAATAAATATAGTATATATGATGATGAATGCTCTTTTATAAGTGTCTGCATATTTTCCTCTAGGGGGAGGTTAGGAAAATGATTGCTCCGTTCTAGAGGGGCTTCATTAGAGTGGGCTAGGGTAGTTGGTAGGGGCTTTGCTCTTGGTTGTTGTTTTCTTCTAAAACTTGGAGCAAGGGCTACCATGTCAGCTTTATTGTACTCCCTGGCTCCCTGCCCTGAAGGGAACCAGGAGAAGCAATCTGTCTCTGCAAGCCTTCCTACATAAAGGCCTGTTACCATCACTTTATCTTCCTTAAGCACCCTGTGACTGCTGTGAATGTATGCTACTTACTATTTCTTATAGTTATTTAGTATTGACCCAAAAATAATTAAAAGAAACTAGGGGTGTATAAAAGAAAGTCGGATAGAGGAGGCCACAATATATTTTCCCTCGACAATATATCCAATCCTAAATTCAGCCAAGAAAGTTCCCAAGAAGGAATCAGAAGCAGTAATGATATGGTACTCTTGATGAGTAAGAAATATCTCACTGGAATGTAGTTCTCCAAGACATCTCCTCCAACAACAGTAACTCCTAATAAAGAAGGGAAGAATCCTCCAATTTGGGGATTTCCTGAATAGGAAGGGAAGCAACTTGCTGAGAGCATCTCCCCCCCACCTGTTTCTGATAAGGAAGAGATAACAGGCCCTCCATGCTTATGCTTGTCAGCCCTCCAAGGTAGACCAAATATAGAAACCAAAAACTTGCAAGGTAATATTTTTATTATAAACTAGCCAATAACCCGGCATTGCCTGGATATTTATTTATACGGGGGGGGGGGGGGGGGGGGGGGATGTCTGGACCAAACATAATTTCTAATTCTGGATTTTTCCCCCTTACCAGAGGGAGCCCCCTTGTGGAGTACTGTGAAGCTGTTACCATGGTGACTTCTGCACTGTTCAGTAGAATCTGTTTTATGGCAGTACAGTAGAAGCCATTTGAAGGCACAACAGACTGCATCTTAACAGAACACCCCTCCAAGGGGTATTAGGGGTGTCTTTCCCCCACAGTATTTTTCTCCAGTCAGTCAGTCATCTGTGTACCAAGTTTGGTTGAAATTGCTCAAGGCGTTCCAGAGTTATGCTGGAAAATACACACGCACATACACAAACACACAAACACATACAATCATTTTTTAAATTTATTTATTTATTTGTGTGTGTGTGTATACGCGCGCGCATGCACACACACACAGAGTTTTTGATAATAGAATCTTGCAAGTCTGAATGCACTTCTCTCTTTCCTACCTTTATTTTTGTGAAATGCTTTCTGAAATTGCATACTCAGATTTCTTTTACCTGATCATTATTTTGGTTTGCCGATCTTCCTCTTATTCCTCAAAGTCATTGCTTCTGTCCATTACAGTTCCGGAAATGTTGAAAAGATGGTGCTTTTCTTAAATGACTTGTTCAGCTATACTAAGATACATAATAAGCAGCTGCTCCCATTCAGAAAATGGTACATAAAAAAGACTCCCAGCAAACATTCAGCCACATATTTGGAGAGAGTTCTAAGCACAATGCTCTGATCTTTGAGCTCTAGGGGCTACAAACAAAAAACAAAAAAAACAGGAACCCTGATAAACTGAAAAGAAAATACAGTAAAAGCATTTGGTTAACTGTTTAAAATCAGTATCTGGCTTACCAGGTCTTCTCAGAGAAATGGTGTACATTTTCTCCAGGCGTACAATACCATCACCAGAGCAATGTTCTCTGAGATAAATTGCTAGCCATGATAGCACCGATCCCTGGTTTCTTCTAATCATTTTTTTTCCTTGAGTATTTGCCAATAGCAAATAACATTAAGAAATAATAAGTCGCATATTCACAGTTTGCTTCTGAGCCTTTTATGACCCCAATCGTTCTAAAACAAAGAAATATTGTATTCTGCTTCTAAGGCTGGAATCAATTTCATCAAGACTACAGGCCACACTTCACAAAGTCCCCTATTTATCCACCAAGCAGCTGGGTGCTAGCCGGGCAACCAGGGGGTAGACTGCACTTTGCCTAAGGGAGCTTGCAGCTGATCTATTCTCCCTCACTGAATTTAATGGAAATTGCTACAGAAGGTCTGAGGTGATATAGTGTGTTTCTTAGAAGGGGGGGGGGGGAATAAAGAATAGCTTGATATTTCATTGAATGGTTTTATGTCTAGGGTAGGTGAATTTTTAAAACTTTTTTTTATTGGTCCTGGGGTTTTCATAAGAAGTGGAATTGCTCAAAACCTGTAAAAACAAATAAAAGACTGTTTTTTTAAAATTATCTTTAAGAGGGCAGGTCATGTGCAAAGATACCAAGATAATATATCAGCATATATGCCAAGCTATTCTAGGCTGAGGGAGATAACCAATCGGCCTTTAAAAATGGGTTTAGAGAAGAAACTGCCTTTGCACATGCAGAAAATATGAAATTTAACCATATAAGGCAAAAACCATATATTAAACACATGAGAAATATTGTGCTAAGCAGGCTTTTAAGTTCTGCGTCCCAATTTACTTCCCAGTGTTGGTGTGTAAAGCAAGAAACTCAAAACAAGAGTTGGACTGGACAAGAAATAGTACTGATGTTTCTTAGATCTTAAACCAAGCTACACTGGACCAGATTCTCCTCCTTTTGGTATGGCTTTTTAATAATAACAGTAAGATTGTTAGAAAGGCTGGAAGTTGGCAATGACATATACCAGTTTTAGTTCAGTAACTTGAAGTTCTTCAACAGTATCTTTACCTAGGGAGTACTGAGAAATTCAAGGACAAAGTGCAACAGGTTTTAAGTGAAACAATCCATCACAATGATCTAACCAAACCAATTCAGCCTTTGAAGTAGCCCATAGGGCTGAAGCAACACAAGCAAGAGAAAGATGATAAAACACGGAGGGGAAAAAGTGGAAAACAGAGTAGAGGTCATAGCAAAGGCTTATTTATGGTGCTCTTCTGGGATCTGTAAACATGTGCAATTTCCAGCGCAGGAAACAGTATGCCCAAGCTTACAAGGGAATTCACAGGCAAGTCAGAACTCAAGAGGATGGATACTTGCTCCTCAGACAAAGGGCTAATGGCATGGTCAGCAGGGTGGGATGCCAGATGGGTTGATGGCCATAGCAGTTACTGTGTCTCCAAAAAGAGGAACAGCTGAGGAGGAGGAAGAAACAGACAAGGGGGACGTTGAACTTCATTGACCATTAAAAGGGGAAGAGAGAAAAGCATGAATAGAATAGAATAGAATAGAATAGAATAGAATAGAATAGAATAGAATAGCAGTTGGAAGGGACCTTGGAGGTCTTCTAGTCCAACCCCCTGCTTAGGCAGGAAACCCTACACCACTTCAGATAAATGGTTATCCAACATCTTCTTAAAAACGTCCAGTGTTGGAGCATTCACAACTTCTGGAAGCAAGTTGTTCCACTTATTAACTGTTAACTTGTTCTGTCAGGAAATTTCTCCTAAGTTCTAGGTTGCTTCTTTCCTTAATTGGTTTCCACCCATTGCTTCTTGTCCTGCCCTCAGGTGCTTTGGAGAATAGCTTGACTCCATCTTCTTTGTGGAATCAAGCAAAAATTCCTGATTATTGAAGCTGGAAAGAAACATGAGTATGAGAACACTGGAGAATTGTATGGGGCCTCTGGGCTTCCAGTGGTCCACTAAATGGAAGCTTGTTAATGTGTAGGCTATAGGTGCCAGCCTCCATGATTTACTGAAAACACTGTGTCCCCATGTTCTGCTACAAAGGAAAAAGTCTGGACAAGACAGGGGAAAGTTGGGCTTCCCATTTGTTGTGGGGATATGCTTTGGAGTGCCATGATTCTTGATAATTTTTTCTTTTGAGTTTCCTAGCAACACTTAGCATTTCATCAGGAATTTGGGTTTCCCAATTAACTTTAATGGGTTTATTGAATAGGGACTTGAAATAAGAGGGCCATTTACAAGAGCAGCCATAAGAACATCGTTTTTAAGGGTGCTGGAATGCCAGACTGTTGTTTGAATATTTTAAAAAGGCATTCAGAATACTCTTTGTGTAATTTCTTCATCTACTTTCCTATACTCTAAAAATCCTTTATAAGGCATGGAACAGACACATCAAAAACAAATTGCACAAGGAAGTTGTCTAGATGGATTTTCAGCTATGCATATATTTCCATGTTTCTCAATCTCCGCTACTTTAAGTATGGACTTCAACTTTAATTCTGGTTGGAGGGATTTTTGAAGTTGAAATACACACATTTCATTAGAAGTATTTTTCACATTGTGAGATTTATAATTATTTGGCATATGTTGGGAGGGGGTCCCTTTGAAAATTTGGAGTCACACTAGACCCCAATTGCCTGAAAAGGGTACAAATTGAACTGAATGGTAAGGATTGGTTCCAGGGGTGAAATGCTCTGAAGTCTGCTACTGGATTGCTTCATGCCACCACAGGTGCTAAGAAGCCTTTTCTGAGTCTGCAAAGGTATCGCCGTATTTTTCAGAGCATAACACTCACTTTTCCTCCCCTAAAAGAGGGTGAAAATTTGGGTGCGCTTTATATACCAAATATAGCCAAAAACGTGAGGCGCGGACGAGGCAACAGTCTGTGGCAATCCCTGCAGCCTGGAACAGCTGATTGGGGGTATTCTGGGAGGCTGATCCACCTGCCAATCAGCTGCTCATGCTGAATCAGGCTGCAATAATGTGCTGAAGCTGACCTGGCTGTTTGCTATTTGCTGCAAGGACATGTCAGAGTTTGCAGCAGCAATCTCACTCAGAAAGCACATACAAGGAAACTGGTTCAGCAGGATTCAATAACTTCTCTTTATATATAATATAACACATTAAGTAAATATACAATATCAAAAGCAGGTTTTTCAATGTAGTAGTTCAGCAGAGGACAGAAGTTTCACTTTCAGTTTTAGTTTCAGATACCAGCACAGCATGCAGCTTTAGTACAGAAGTAGCCATGCCCAGGCTCCTTGCTGTCTCCTTCCTTGTTGCTCACACAGCAAATACTGTTTGTTTCCGAACAGCCCTCAACTTTCTCATACATTGACAGGATGCTAGCCAGATGAATACCATGGATGCTGGTAAGCAGAGGCAGATTTTCCCCCCTTATTTTCCTCCACAAAAACTAAGGTGCGTCTTATACTCCTGAGTGTCTTATACACAGAAAAATACGGTAAGTAGAACAGCAAAAAAGGGAGAGGGGAACAACTGTGCAACACAATTTAGATTCACTAGAAAGCAGGACTTCCTGCTTTCTAGCAAATATAAATCATGTGGCACAGCTGATTGTCACACAGCTGATTGTCAGAACATTTTTTCTTTTCTTTTTTAGAATTTTTTACTACCGGTTCAGGTGAACCAGCCCAAACCAGTAGTATTTCACCCCTGATTGGTTCCTATAAATTTCTCTCATTAATGCCTATACTTTGGGGAAGGGATGGGGTCTCAGTCGACACACCTTCTTTGTGCAATTCTCTTTATGAAACCAGGTTTGGAGAAAGGATCAACAAGAGCAATAGAAAGAGGATGAAAACAAAAGCATTCATGGCCCCGATTCTATTTCTACATGTACTTAGCATTTAATCCTATAAATAACACCAAGTCATTGCAGAAAGACAATTACATACCCGGTAAACCTAGGAGGCCAACAGGAAGTTTACTGATAGAGGAGAATATCTGTAGCTCAGGGTTGAAATGAGGAGAAAACAACCAAGCTTAGAGAGACTACGGACTCCTCAGGAAGTGTATTCAACAAGAATCATTGCTTTTGCCCGTTACATTTTATTAATTAAGATTGTCCATGTTTTGCTGGTGGTATTCAAATGTATACATATCACTATTTCTTGTGACTGTATCCATTGGTTTATCTATTGCAGTTGAGTATTTAAGAAATTCAAAACCATTTGTTATAGTCACTTCTATCTCCCCCCACTCCGCAGGACAAAATGTGCAACATAAGAAATTTATTCAGTTTTTGTTGTTGTTAGCTGCCAGATATAGCACAGCAAACTATTGGAAAACTGAAGTACACTTCTCGAAGCAGAAAGTGGATTTTGAAGTGTGGGTAATACCATTGTCTGAAATCTTAGGAGCAAACATTCTTGAAGAATTCTTTCAATAAGCATATCTTAATCCACAATGGAACATTTTTTTTTAATTGTATCAACACATTAATTCTTAACAAATTAATTCCATCAGTAATTTATCTAAAAATGTCTTTTTAGAAATATAAATATAAAATTAAAAAAACAGAATACATTATTAAAATGGACCGGTTACTTTAAACAGTAAATAAAATTCCCAATGAAACCAGTACAACTATTTAGCTATTTTTAAAAAAATATCTGAATTCTAATAGATAAAAGGAAATATATATATAATGTTTATGTGATCTGCCTGGTACTTTCATTGAAACAGTGCAATGGAAATCATTTTAGAAGTGATAGCTCAAATGTAAGAGTCCCACTAACTACTTTTTCATTCCAGATGAAAAGAATTCAAGTCAGTAGCCATCATCCTATCTTTTTTTCACTTCTCCCCATCCCCCACATTAGACTGCTGGACATACAGGTAGTCTTCACTTAACTACCCTAACTGGGTCTAGAAATTCCATTGCTAAGCACCATGATTGTAAGTTAAAAAAAAAAAACCCCAGCTCTGGAAGTCCTCACAGGACTACAATTTGTGACTTCCTGCTGGCTTCCCCACTGCCTTTGTTTGACGAGCTGGCAGGGAAGGTCACAAGCCATAATCACATGATGATAGAGATACTGCAATGGTTGTAAATGTGAGGATTAGTCATAACTGCTGCTTGTTCAGTGCTGTCAAAAGTTTGAAGGATCATTAAACAAGGACCACGTGTCTATAAACCTCCTCCTCTTTCTTCTGTTATAAATTCTTAAAGATACATGTTAGGGGTAAAGCAGGTTCTGACCAGTTCTGGAGAACTGGTAGCGGAAGATTTGAGTAGTTCAGAGAATTGTTTAATATGCTTTTTAAACTGTTTTTTAACTTTGATATATCTGTTTTACTTTGGCTGTACACCGCCCTGAGTCCTTCGGAAGTAGGGCGGTATAAAAAACTAATAAACTTAAACCTAAACCTAAACTGACAAATACCACTTCTGACTGGCCCCGCCCCCATCTATTCTCTGCTTCCCCAGTCCCAGCTGATCAGGAGGAAATGGGGATTTTGCTGTAATCTTCCACTGGAGTGGGGAGGGAATGGAGATTTTAAAGTATCCTTCCCCTGCCATGCCAACCAAGTCACGTCCACAAGCCATTCCACACCCACCAAGCCATGCACACAAAACTGGTAGTAAAATTTTTTGAATCCCACAACTGTTAAAACCTGTCCTGAACCGCTTCCCTAAAATAAATGGACATCAGCCTCAGATGCCTTGGAAATCCAACAAAGCCAGCAAACAAAAACAAAAACAAAAAAAATAAGAGGGATAAATCCAAAGTCCAAAACAAAGTTACTTACTTGGATGTTTAACATTTTATAGCTCTCATATGTGAGCTGTCCAAAAATAATTTAGGATCAGTCAATGACTAAATCAAATCATTTATTTATTAAAATAGAAATGTACTATGTACCTCCAGCAGTTTCTGTTTTTTGGACATTTTAGCTTTCTTTTTTTCCTTTCATTTTCCCCCCCCATTTCCAGTGTGTTCATTGCACAGTTAAATCTTTTTAAATCTAGAATTCCCACAGAAGTGACAAATTTTGTCTGACAAAAGCTTTTTCATCTGCACAAAGAAGTGACCCTATCATCGTAGACATAAAATAGCATTATTTAAATAGTTCGTTATCAATTAAAGATCCTCTTCCTCTGTACACAAATTATAAGCTCTTTTATTCCATATTGTAAGCCTGAGGCTATGAAGTCAAAATCAAAGCTTTTCTCAACAGTCAAATGAAGGGGAGTAATGTTTTACATGCTCTGATGTCAGCTTCCAGGCCAAAATGCTACCATTTTGCAGAAGCAAATTTATCTTTTCAATGTATACCGAAAGTACCATGGTTGTCCCAAAGGTGCTTGTATTTCAAAGACTTTCTGAATTTTCTTTAAGATAATTTACTTCTCATCTGAAGAAGCGATCTGAAGAAATAAACTGAAGAAGTTTCTGAGATGAGAAGTGAAACATCTTAAAAATCAGAAAGTCCAATTGCCTTTAGAATACAAGCATCTTTGGGACAATCATGACCTGGATGGATGAGAACCTCCATAGACAAAGTACCCTGGCCACATCCAAGAAATCCTGCCTTGAATCTTAACCACAAACTAAATGGTAACACTGAAATAGGAAGTATTAAGAATGATATTGCTTACCACCCATTACCAGGTAGATTCAATCCACATATAAAGCCGGGGTGGGCTGCTGGGAATTTGTAGGGGTTCAGGAGAACCTCTAGCTAAGATTCTGTGCAGTTCGGAGAACCCCCAAACCCCACTCCTGGCTCACCTTGCCCACCCCACTCCGCCCCTCCCAGGAGACCCCATGCGGTCTGTTTTGGATGCAATTAAAAACAGGGTGCACCTGGAGGCTTGGGGAGGGAGAAAAACGGGCCTACCAGAAGTTCAGGAAGGCCAGAAATGGACTCGTTTCTGGCCTCCAGAGGGCCTCCGGAGCTTTGGAAGGCCATTTTTGCCCCCCTAGAGGCTGAAGGAAAGCCTCCAGAGCTCGGGGAGGGCAAAAACGCCCCCTCCCCACTGTGGTGCAGGAAACCAACTAGACCATACCCACCATGGCCATGCCCACCCAGCAACCAGGCAGAGAACCCCCTTTTTGAAGCCTACCCCTGCACGTAAGAGATGTTTGAATAGGCTTTCCTGCTTCAATCAAATATCAAAGTCATAATCAAAGTCATAATTGGGAATTTTAGTATTTTAATGGGGCATTTTTTAGCACAGGTATATGTTTAATTTGTTTTTAATGTGTTTGTATATTTATTGTTTTAGTTTTCCCTGTGCACCGCTCCGAGTCCCTATGGGGAGAGGGAGCGGTCAACAAATTAAAATTATTATTATTATTATTATTATTATTATTATTATTATTATTATTATTATTATTATTATTATCCACAGTTTACGAGTCACCCTAGTTGTGGTCATACAACAAATTGGAATAAAACCAAACATAGTATCTTCATCAACCTATATGTGGCTTGTGACTCAATTCCCCATGAGAAGTTGTCATGAGGCTGACTGGCCAGCCCCATGGTTATGTGGGCTTCTGTGGCCCCCACAGAAAACTACAAGGCCAAGTTTTGACCCCTTAACAATTGCCACCTCCTTTAGTTCATAGCGGTGTCCCCTCTGCATATTAAAAATAGAAAAAATGGGAATGTAAGAGGTTTTACTGCCACCACAAAGCAGGGCTGCATTCTGCTCCCTTACTATTTAATTCATGCATCATTGATATGTCTTTGAAAACCAGAAGTTCTACCCTGGACAGGAGGCAATGCTTATTCTTTTACATTCAGAGGACATGGTCATCTTTCCTTGATCCCAATTTGTCTTGCCGTGATGCCTTCATGCCTTAGCATCATATTGTCATGATGAAATGCCAGAAATAAATTATTCCAAGTGCTGTAATAGCCATCAACATAATTGGAAAATTAACTAGGCATCTTTTTCTACTCTTCCACTTCATAGAAATATCAAATCAGCAACTTCTCAATCTGGGCACAATGCTCCACTAATGTAATAATTAAATGTGCAAAGCTATAAAATGATATCCTGGTAGTAGTCAAACCATTCAAAACAAAAATGCAAAGATTCCCTTTTTAATGATGTTTGGTTTTGAAAAATGTTGGCTAAATTCTTGAGAATCAGGAAGAAACAAAGAGTCGTTGGTTTGGTATATGGTGGACACTCCCTCGGTGCTCTCTTTATGATTGGGTTAAAGATAAAGTTAAGGTTCCCCTCACACATATGTGCTAGTCGTTGCCGACTCTAGGGGCGGTGCTCATCTCCATTTCAAAGCTGAAGAGCCAGCTCTGTCCGAAGACGTCTCTGTGATCATGTGGCCGGCATGACTAAACGTCAAAGGTGCACGGAACGCTGTTACCTTCCCACCAAAGATGGTCCCTATTTTTCTACTTGCATTTTTACATGCATTCAAACTGCTAGGTTGGCAGAAGCTGATTCAAGTAACGGGAGCTCACTCCGTTACGCAGTGCTAGGGATTCGAACCACTGAATTGCGATCTTTCTGAGCATCTTAGCCACTGAGCCACTGCGTCCCTCTATAATCGGGTTACATAAAGCCATACCTGAAGTGAAGCAAAATATGTGACACAAATCTAGAAAATGACAAAGACAAATTCTTTCTTTGCTTTCACCAAGACCTTACATGCCATCTCAACCATCACACCCTCTCTACCTCACACAGAAGATGGGTTCAATATGCGCCAATATGAGATAACTTACCTTCATAGGTGATGGAGAGATTGTTCCAGGAACACCTCAAGACACAGACATTGAGACTATTGTACATATCAGTGTTTCCCAACTTTGGCAACGTTAAAATGGATGGACTTCAACTCCCAGAATTCCCTGACAGAATTCTGGGAGTTGAAGTCTACCCACCTTAATGTTGCCAAGGTTAAGAAACACTGTTATATGTTTTCTGAGCTGCCCTATTCCTTAACCTAAACAATATATGTATGATTGTAAACATGATGGGGAAACCAAGTCAAATGGTTCTGGCCACTATTATTTTGACCAAACCCTTGCAAATATCCCTAATCCAATGCAACCACATATGTTCAAAATCACATATTTTCCCTTTTGAAGCTGGACTGATGCATAAATTGCACAATACAAATTTTAATTGTCTTGAAATAGCTTTCCATGTGTGCAAAATGTTTAACCAACTTTAAATGATTGCACAAATGAGCTTCTTAGATTAATCCAAGATTTGTTAGCTTGGTTGGTTTTCAGTCAAAATTCCAAATGCTGCCAATTGGATAATGTCTGTTCCTAGTTACTAAAACTGTTTGGCAGACACCAAACATTTGTCATCCACAGTTTTAATGAGTAAAAATGAAAGCTCTTTCAAGCCACATTCAACTCTTGGGGAAAACACGGTGAGATGTGCATATGTGGGTGAAGGTGTATGCGCATATATGTATGTACATATAATTTTAGAGAGAGAGAAAGAGAGAGCACCTGGAGCTCAGTGAAATATTTTCTTGCAATTTGCTCAATTGTTTTAATATTTACAGTAATCCACCATTTTATCACAGATGAAAGCCGAAAGAATCCTTCCTTCCACACACTTTATTTTCTTGTAAAGACTTTTAGCAATTCCTTTTTTCTAAGATGCAAGCAGCTGAAAAGTATTTCCATACAATGTCTTCAGCTAAATTAGCATTCTTGTTCTATGCGGTGTTTTCTACTTCATGCTGAAATAAATGCAGGTTATCACACCAGAGTTCAAAGAGATGTATGCAAGTTTGTTATTAGCTACAAGAGCATTTTTCCCAGCTCTGCATCTGGGTACCCCAGAAATACTAAGCCTCATTTCAGGTTCTTAAATTGAATTCAGCAGTTCCTTATCAACAAATCCTTTTAGTCGAACAAGGCAAGCGACAATATGCATTTAATTCACCTCAATTATGAATGCATCTAACCTGATTTCTAGTATTGTCTGAGCCCAACAGAAAGATTGCAGAAGCCCAGAATCACTTTGCAGAGCGAGGTGGGCAGCGTAACAATTTAAGAAATAAATAAAAAGATGTCATCATCCCAGAGACTATAGAATCACATCACTTTGGGATAGCCCTGGTGAACAGAGCTACCAAACAATTTCTTGACCATGAGTGAGTCTTGTAATATTGAAAGGAGAAGTTGTTCGGGAAACTTATTTGAGCTGTAGGGGTACAATTACACAAACAAATTCCAAGTGCTAAACTGATTGTAAGTTACACTAATGGTACTTCAGAGAAATGGCCAAAGATATTTTCTGTCTTGCACACAGGGGTGGGATTCAAAAATTTTAGCAACGGGTTCTCTGCCCAGTTGCTGGGTGGGCATGACCATGGTGGCGGTGGCCTAGTTGGCTACTTGCACCACGGCGGGGGGGATTTTTGCCCTCCCCAGGCTCTGGAGGCTTTCCTTGAGTCTCTGGGATGGCTAAAGCAGTCTCCTCGGGCTCTTGAGGAAATGGGCCTCTTTCTAGCCTTTTGGAACCTCCAGGAGGCCCGTTTTTTGCCTTCCCCAGGCTTTGGAAGAACCTCCAGGAGGGCGCCCTCCAGAGGCCAGTAAACGGTCCCTGGAACTTCTTGGAGGCCCGTTTTTCACCCTCCCAGAGCCCTGTACTTACCTGGCATCTCAAACTGGCCATGTGGAGACTCCTGGGAGGGGAGGGACGGTGTGGGAGGGGCCAGCCAGGAGTGTGATTTGTGGGTTCGCCAAACTGGGCACATTCTTAGCTAGAGGATCGCCCGAAACCGTGCAAGCCCACAGCAGCCCCACCCCTGTTTGCACAGTATTAATCGGAAATGTATGAATACCTGGGGTGTTTGTCAAGTAACGCAGTATTATCAGAAATTAATTTGCTGGTGAAATGTTCTCAATAATTTTTAGATTTAGTAACTGGCTGTTGAAATGAATACACGCATTTTGGCCTGGCAGACACACCAAATACCTATCTTTGTTTTAAAATTGCATTATTGTCTTTTTTTCAGAAACTATCCACTCTTCATCCAAAACATAAGCCATTGAATTAGAGATTCCAGGTTATTCAAAGTATTCACCCGTTTAGTAATCTGCTTTACTATTGATTCATTATTGGATTAAATAAAATTTCATATTAGGGATGCTCCATATGAATGCTTTTTTTAATGATGAAGGTAATCAGTAGCCCTTGCCATTGCAAGTAGATATAAACTTTTTTTTTCCTTTTTCATTCTCTGTTATTTTGACAGTTGAGGAATCACATTTTTAACAATAAAATATGTTCTTAATATTGGACTTCACAGTTATACCTTAGTTTTGTAGTAGAAAGGAGAGATAACTTTGAAAACATTGCCACCTACTGTCCATTTTTAAATTAATGAAAAGGAAAAATACACCATATGACCGGTGCTATACACTCAAATTAAATGCAGCTTAAAATAAACCTGTAACCTGTTCTGACACTCTGATCAGCAAAATAATGAACATGTTCTAATTGACAATCACACTTGTTACATATTGTGCTACATAAATCCAATGGATTTATATAATTGAGGGCATGGAAGTGAGAACCTGGATTGCTCAACCATACATACAGCAGAGAATCAAAACATTTTAGAAATGCCTCTTTCCAATCAAATAAATTGGAAAATTTAATTCTTCCTATATTCCTTTGTGGGAGTAACACAGAATCTTGTTTAATTCTTGAAGATTCAAATAATAACCTTGCAAAAGCTAATTTTTAAAGCACTGGCTTTAACAGCCCTTGCCTTATTATTTCTTACGGTATGAATAAATGGCCATTTTTCTTCAGTGTTGCCTGCAATGATATCAAGTCATATTTCCAAACTCTAATTATAGATTGTGAGCAAACAACAGTTTCACAAAATGCTCCTTTGTTCTAGTAGTAAGTACAATTTAAAGACTATCCCAACAACCATATGCACCATTAATTTATTATGTACTTGTAAAATCCCCTTTTTTCCCTCTTTTTTCTTTGTACTGTTATAAAATCACCTTCTTTTTTTACATAAACGCTAACATTTTCATAAAATGTGATGAAAAACCATGCAGCATTCAAAACGTACACTTTATATAAACTGTGAAATGGATTAGATGAGAACAGCAAAATGAATTTCTATAGCAGTATCATATTATAAAGATATATTTGTAACTATTCTTCTAAAATAGCCTTCCCAAATTGCTGTCTTTCAGAGATATTAAACAATAGCTCCCATCATTCCTTATGATTACATTGTTTGAGTTAGTGACCTTATAATTCTAGCCCTTTGTAATATTTGTAGCATTTTTAAGAGGCATGTTGTGCCTCCTATGCAATAGTACATCTCTTCTTTATTCCATATTCTAGATCTGCAGTAATTTCCTGGAATATGAATTCAGTTTAGGCAACACTAAAGTATAATTCATTTATTGCAAAACTAAATTAGTTCCCTCATCCTTTTTCCATTTCTCTTCTCATCAGCCTTTTCAGCCATGGAACCAACTGTCTATCACAATTTGCAAGGTGAAGTTTTTAAATAGGTTTAGGTTTAGGTTTTATTGGTTTTTTATACCGCCCTACTCCCGAAGGACTCAGGGCTGTGTACAGCCAGAGTAAAACAAATATATAAAAGTTAAAAAAAGTTTTAAAAGACAGATTAAACAATTTGGCCCAACAATGAAAAAAAACCCAACCAACCCTGATTAAAATTAATAAAAATTTATAATTTAAAAATCATTTTTATGCCAGCCCGGCTTGTTGGGAAAAAAAGGTTTTGAGAGCACGGCGGAAGGTGCGGAAGTCAGGGATAGTTCTTAATTCCAGGGGCAATTCGTTCCAGAAGACCGGTGTTCCCACAGAGAAGGCTCTCCCCCTGGGTGTCGTCAGTTGACATTGTCTAGCCGATGGCAACATGAGGAGACCCTCTCTATGGGAGCATACTGGCCCGTGGGAGGCTCTCGGTGGCAGAAGGCGATCTTGTAAGTACCCAGGTCCTAAGCCATGGAGCGCTTTAAAGATAGTAACCAACACCTTGAATCGCACCCGGAAAACTACCGGAAGCCAGTGCAGCTCGCGCAGGAGGGGTGTTACATGGGAGCGTCGCGTTGACCCCATAATTACCCGTGCAGCCGCATTCTGGACCAGTTGGAGCCTCCGGGTGCTCTTCAAGGGGAGCCCCATGTAGAGAGCATTGCAGTAGTCCAGACAGGAAGAGACAAGGGCATGAGTGACTGTGCGTAGGGCATCCCAATCTAGGAAGGGACGCAACTGGTAGATCAGGCAAACCTGATAAAAAGCCCCCTGGCGACAGCCATCATATGATCTTCCAAGGACAGCAGTGCATCCAGGAGGACACATAGATATGTCCATATGTCTGTTCATCTCATCTTTAACTTGCATGCTGTGTGTGTGCGTGCATGTGTGCGTGCATGCACACGCACATGCATGCATGCGCATACACATCCATGTGCACCTTCAAGTCAGTGTTGATTCCTGGTGAGTGCCTGGACAAATCTCTGCAGTTTTCTGGTCAATATTTCAGAAAGAGTTTGCCATTGCAAAATAGCAGAGAGCTGAGAAACATTGACCTACCCTAGATCATACCCCTAGCTTTGGGCCTAAGGCAGGACTAGACCTCACAGTCTCCTGATTTCTAGCCTGGGATCTTAACCACTAGACAAACAAAATGTGGGACTGGAAATCCAGTTTGAAAAACAGTGAACAAAATGGAGTCACTAAAATTCTATCAAATTAAAACAATCATCAGAAAAAGCACTGTAACTGAATGGAGAGTAAACACAAAGCAAACACTTTATTGATAACTTATTTAAAATGTATATCAGAAATAATGCTGAACATTTAATCAGGAAACTCTTTAAAGGGCATACTTTAACATAAAAAGTCCATGGGGTATAGCCACTACATGGAAATATGTTTAAATAAAATTAGTTAAAATTACTGAATGTTTAAAATGCTTCTTTTGTTTCTTATTACAAAAAAGGTTACCAATGTAGAAATTAGCTGGCTATTCATATCAAAATAAGATTTATAGCAATAGCACTTAGATTTATATACCGCTTTATAGTGCTTTATAGCCCTCTCTAAGTGGTTTACAGAGTCAGCATATGGCCCCCAACAATCTGGGCCCTCAATTTACCCACTTCGGAAGGATGGAAAGCTGAGTCAACTTTGAGCCTGGTGAGATTTGAACTGCCAAATTGCAAGGCAGCTGGCAGTCAGCAGAAGTAGCCTGCAGTACTGCATTCTAGCCACTGCTCCACTATGGCTCATCCATTTATTTTGCATAACCTTATCTTAAAATCTCATCTTAGCTAAGATATTTGGATACAATCCGGCAGGTTCATTGAAAAACAGTTGTGTACAGTAGCTGTTTCCAAGCTGAGCCTTAAATCATGACCTTCCACTCATTTCTTTTTGGACTGCTGCCTTTTGTACGTTATTTCAAAGAAGACCCACTTGAAAAATAAATCTAGATGGGTGATCTTACTAACATTTGTTAATTTCTTACCTGTTGTCGCTTAAATGCCAAATGGTCCAGCTTCTTCAGTTCTTTCTGAAGATGTTGATATGTTTTCTGCAGTTCTGATTTGCTAGATACATTTCGAAGAGACATAAGCATTCTCTGTACCTGCAGCCATGTAAGAAGTAGGAAAAGAAAACATCTGAATTTGTCTAGGAACAAATCCTCTAAAATCAGTTCTTTTACACTGCATTTGGATTAGTGTCTTGTTACCACTGCATTTGGATTAGTGTCTTGTTACCATTATTGGGAGGAAAATACACTTCCTGAAGCCTTCCTCTTTTGTCACTAGAGTTGTCTGCCTCACCATTAGATTGCTAGATGGTATTAAAAGACTCAAAAGCTGTCTTGAGGGAATCAGGGCAGAATTTAGAGAATTTGCATATCAAGAGCCACACATGCATGTCACACACAGCCAAAATTCTGCCCTAACATGAAGGACCATGTAGACATCACCCAGCCATTCCACTTTGGCTCCATTTATCAGCAAAAGCAGCCGAAAAAACAATGTAAACTACTTCCACATTTGTCTTGTGTGATATGAAGCTGGTAATGCCAGATTCACTGTCCTCCCAGCATGTCGGAGTCCAAAACCAGGAGCTGGCAGTCAAGAGGAAAAGCATGGAGAATACATGAATGCAGTCAGGGAGGATAAGAATGATAGCTTTCCCTTCAGTTATAGGTGGCTGCAATACTTTTCTGGAAATCAAAATCAGGAGTGAAATTTGGGGGGAGGGGAGGATTTCTAAATTCTCATTATTTCAAAAAAGGAAAGCAACTATTGCAAGCGAGAGACTGGCGCCATATCAAAGTTCACCCTATGCTTGACAGGACCATCAGATGGCCTCTTAGATCTCCACTAGGATTTTAAAAAGTCAATATGGTGGCAGTGCCCAGGCAAATGAAGTCATGTCCCTTTTTAAAGTATAAGCTATGTATTTCATTTGTGTGGTTGCAGACACCATCTTGACCTTTTTGACCTGCCTGTGAATGTTCCTGGTCGGGCTCAGTTTAACAAGTGGACACTAATTTCCCATTCAAGCAACAAGAAGCAATGCAATGCACTTGGATCATCCTCTCATGCTTACCTGTGAGAGCAAAACTGAACTTGCAGTCAATTTTATTGATACTGAGGTAAATAATGTCATGCAAATCTTCAACCACATGACAGGTAATGCCATGCATATGGCCCAAACCAACATTAGCAATAAACACCTATTTTAAGGGAGGACCTATTTTTCTGAAATGTTTACACTTGGATGTCTCCTCTCTGAATAACTTTAAAATCCCTTTCATTAAAGCACAACATTATGCCAGGACTGACTATCAATAACAATGAAAGGTTGTTTTTCAGGTTAGTCTTAGTTCAGTGCTTTTCTTTGCTGTAGCTTTCTTTTTATTTTCATCCACCTGTTGGATTGGCAACATTCAAAACACAAATTCCAGAATTTCTCCGCATGATATAATACCTGCTGGCAGAACATAAACTGTTACCTCTCAGATGTTTCAAATGCAGCAGATGGTTATAGGCAGCCAATGGTTTTTTAATAATAATTTTATTAAATTTTAAAGTAGAAAGAGTAAAAACTAACAAGAATTACTAATCGAAAAAGGGAATAGAAAAGAAAAAGGAGAGAAATAAGAGCTATGCAACAAAATAAAAAAATATATAGAAGTAGCAGTATATAAAAAAGAATCACTTCCAACTTGAAGCACCTATAAATAAAATTTACTTTCAACACTTGCTCAATGGTTACATCATAGCATCCATTTTCAAAACATAATCAATGAATATTTATATATCATAATCTCATTTTTCTGTTTTGTAAAAAATCCAAAAGAGGCTTCCAAGTAGCATTAGAGTTAGTCAATATCTTTTATTTAATTAAAGCCAACAGTCATCACCGTCGCCCCTTCCCCACATGCACGGCAGAGACCTGAAAACCAGCTGGCCGCCGAGTGGCGCACACACATGCGTGGTGGAGCTGAGCAGGGGCAATGGCTCACGTGCCCGCAGAGAGGGCTCTGCATGCCACATGTGGTATGCGTGCCATAGGTTCACCATCATGGCCTTAGAGCATGGGTGTCAAAGTCAAGACTCATGGGACCCTTAAATCTGCCCCACAAGGCCAGCCTAAAAATAGCAAAGGACTGGCCTGTGGTGCCTCTGACGGGGGAGTGCACAAAGGCTCCTTGTACCCCATTTTTGGGTTGGAAAGCCTCCTGCAGCACTCTGCCGGCCAAATTGGAGCATGGGGTTTTGACTGGCAAAGTGCTACCGGAGACTATCCAGCCCAAAAATGGCACGGAGGGCCACGCATGCCCCCACACACAGTGTTAGCTGGCCAGGTGTTTCAGGAGGGCCCCCCAGCTGGCCCACAGAGAAGAACTGCAATGCTGATGTAGCATTCGAAGAAATCCAGTTTGACACCCATGCCTTAGAGAGAAGTCACTGGAATTTGTGTGTAGCCCAACATTTCACGTTAAGGGGGGGACCAAAGTCTTCATGTTGTATTTGGGTCCAGCCTATTATGAGAACGCAAACATTATGTGATTCAGGGGCCTCCAAAACTTCTGGACATCAATTCCCACAATTCCCCAGTCAGCCATGCTGGCTGGGAAGTTCTGGGAGTTGAAGTCCATAAGACTTAAAGTTATCAAGTATAGAGATGCCTGATGTAGTTAAAGACCTAAGCCAGGGTTATGGAGACTAATTTCAAAATAAACATGAATGAATTTGGGCCATTTAATATCTGTTACCCCAATCAACTCCACAAGACTCCTTTGTAAATACAAAAATGACCAAACACTTCCATATAAACCAGCTGAGAAACAGTAGGCATAAAATGCTGGAGTGGGACTACAGAGCCCCAACTTAATTCCTCAGCATTTGAATTGCTATCAGGAAAATGAAGGAGGGCCTTGAGCTCTTTAAAAATAAGGATGAATGTAATGCATTGCCTCTCCATGGGTGTCCTCAACAGTCAGGTTGAGTGGACAATTATGGGGGTTGAGGTCCAAAGATCAAGAAAGCCTTCACAGTGGGAAGGCTACTATAAAGATGACTTACATAAGCTGGAAAACAGGATTCAACTTTAATCATTGTTATCGTCATCTAACAACAACAAAAAGCTTCAAAATAAATGTTTGATTTTATGGCACAGTGCTTCTTAAATTTATTTCTCCCTCCCAACTTTTAAAAATTATGGAGGACCCCAAAACAGCTTTTGTTTATATTAGGGTTATATTTATTAATACCTGCTGCATTAAAAATTAAAATGGATGCATTCACTGCTACTACCCTTTCTCACAATTGTTTGATGGGATTTTAATATTGCATTATTTTTCAACATAGGCTGGCAAATAAATTTGATTTTTATAAGCAGCTGAGAGGGTCTTAGGGGATCCTCAGAACTCCTCAAATCACACCTTCAGAAATATTGGTTTAGCAAAATATTGTTCCACTTTTAGTACATACTGTTCTAGCCATATCTGCATAAACACAGTACAGGGTCCTCATTCAAGAGACAGCCAGGTCTCAGGTAATTTGCTCTTCTTTCTGCCAATACTCTGATGAACAGTCAAAATCTGCATGTTAATTCATGCAAATTTATTTTTTATTTATTACATTTTTATCCTGCCTTTGTTACTTTATAAGTAACTGGGGGGTGGCAAATATACCTAATATTCCTTCTTCCCCACAACAACAGTCCTGTGAGGTGGGTTGGACTGAGAGAGAATGACTGACCCAAAGTCATCCAATCAGCTTTCATGCCTAAAATGAAACTGCAACTCAGTCTTCTGGTTACTAGGCCAGTACCTTAATCACTATACTAAACTGGCTTTTAAAATATGACTATCCCAGATGGGATAATCCCACAATCTCTGTTTTATAATTGCTATACAAGGATTAACATGCCCATGACAGATATAGTTTTTTTAAAAAGATGGCAGCTCTGACAATGCAATCAGAGCTCTGTGGAAGGGATCACTTGCTGGCATACTTTCCACCTCCATTCTCCTGCTATTGTGTACACCAAAGGATAAAGGCACTGTTGTAACTGCCATCTTGACATTTTGATCAGCCCTTGCTGTCATGCTGGATTTGCTATGTGCTACTTTAGGAGAGGCATCATTTGAAGGCACAGCAAAGGAATATCTCCTATCTCACCTGAGCATGTCCTGTATTTGAAAGACATACCATCCCAACAAAAGTCTTCCCCTATCAAAGAGAGTATTAATGATCTGACTTAAATTTTCCACTCCCTCGTATAAGTAGCATCCTAGCCGAATCTGGGGAGGCGTGTGTGAGGTGAGGTAAAGCAGTGGGCAGATTGAGAGGGGCTTTTTTTCACATTTGATGACAAAGGATGATCTGAAACCCTAACTATCTCTGGGGCAGCATTTCTCAATCTTGGTAACAAACAAATGTTGTTTGAAAGTCAGAATATAATGTTTCTCAATCTTGGCAGCTTTAAGCGGGGCGGAGCATGCTGGCTGGGGAATTCTGGGAGTTGGTCTGCTCCTCTTAAAGCTGCCAGAGTTGAGAAATACTGCCAGAATGTAATGGGATGCTAGAAACAATGGGATGTAATAGAGATTCATGAAGATTTTTAACAATTTTAATTCTTTTTTTTTATTAAACCTCCAGGGTTAGCAGAACAGCCTAGAAGAGTAACTTCCAAATGAATAAAAGCAACCAAATCAATCAACTGCTGGCACATAACTTATTGTCTTGATGCAGTAAGATAGCAATATTTCATGGAAAGAGTATTCTACCAACAATTCCAAATCCTTATGTCAGAAACTTGCCTGGAATGCCAGTTACAACGTGAAGGAAAACAGTCAAATGCACCACTCACAAAAAAAAATTCAAGAGTCAAGCACCCCATCTAGCAAAAAATCATTTTGTAAAACTTAGAAAGTAATTTCTTTGCTAAAAGGGTAGGGGGAACAATAGGAATCTTCTATCGAGACGTATCTATATTGTACATTTTTTTTAGAACGAATGCTTCTATTTGGAATAATAAATCTGTATTGCTACCATGCTTTTTACAGTAATAATCACCAATCTTAAGTAATTGTGCAGGCTCTCAGTATTTCTAAAATACTTTCAGACCTTTATTATTTAGATTGTTAGAAACTATGAAAATTATTGAAAACATTCAACATATTACCATTGTAAAGATTGTAAAATCTTTCAGAAATATGTATGTGCCAAAGAATACCACAATCATCATCTTTTTTTTTCATTTTCTAAAAATATACTATTGGTGGGGGGGGGGCTCTATTTTATGTGTGTTATTATGTGGGTAGCCTTCCAGAGTACGCTAGACAGCTATGTAATTTTCTCCTATAGAACCCAGCATATTTCTGAGCTGTGTGTAAAGAAATGTGTCAGTGGTGGGATTCAACATTTTTTACTACTGGTTTTGTGGGAGTGGCTGGGGGGGGGGGGTCATGTGAATGAATAGGCATGGCCAACTCAACATCACTCACATACACACCCGCTCAGTCACACGCCCCCACGAAGCCACACTCCCACAACCTGGTATGAAAAAAAAAAAGAATTTCTACCTAGCTACCTATTTCTGCCCAGGCCTAATCTGTCAAAGGCCTCCTCCTGCATGCCGCCCCACTCTCCCTTCGCCAGTCCCATTTCCGTTTCTTCAGAAGCCTGCTGAGCCCAAGCAAGTCCCTCCAACACAGCAGCAATGTGAGGCGTGTGCACAGCTAGCGCAAAGAACAGGGGGGTGACAGCAGCAGCTTTTTCGATACCTCCAGTAGTTTTTAGCAGCCTCCAGCCATTTACCACTGCCAGGGGTAAAATCCAGCAGGTTCTGACAGGTCCTGGGGAACTGGTAGCGGAAATTTTGAGTAGTTCAGAGAACCAGCAAATGCCACTTCTGGTTGGCCCCAGAATGGGATGGGAATGGAGATTTTGCAATATCATTCCCTTGGAATTGAATAGGAATGGAGATTTTGCAGTATCATTCCCCTGCAATGGGGTGGGAATGGACATTTTGCAGTATCCTTCTTCTGCCACCAGCACCAAGCCAAACCAAGCCCACCACGCAATGCCCACAGAACCAGTAGTAAAAAAATTTGGATTTCATCACTGGTCACTGGCCAATATTTTTGTCTGTGGGTAGATGTTTCCTAGTTCTCGAGCATTCTTATTTTATCTTCCAACAGCACTTTTTATATTATCGTACTTAACAGAAAATAGCTAAGCCTTCCAGAGTAACTCTAGCATGTAGTGTTGAATCACCACCAAGCTCTAATAGCATCTTAGTTAGTGCCTTCCAAGGCCAAACTGTAATATAATTGAAATCTCTAATGAGTTTCAACTTAGTTTTTTTCTGGGTCTTCCTCCAGGGTCTTTAACTTTCATGATTATATTTTAGATCTCCCTGCAGCAACTGAAATATTCTTAACTGCTGTCCTGATTCCACCCACCCCCACATCCAAAAAAAACCCAAAGCATTTGATTTTCAGCAGTGTTTCAGAAACCCTGAATACCAACACCCATTTTTTGTAGCATCTCTCTCAGAATGCTTGCTAGCACTCATCAATTAAAAAGACAATATATCTTATATGTGCCTGTAAACCTTTCCCTGAAGTGTGTTCTAATACAATAGTAGCACCAATATATTATAGCAATAGCACTTCTTCACAAAGATCTTAGCTGGAAGACCTGTCATTAATCATCGGAGAAGAAATGAGGAACCTCTGCGCTTCCCAGCTCCACGGCTCAGGGGTTTTGCAATTTTCATAGGATAAAATGGAAGGTTTGATCACTGAACCAAAATTAATTTTAAAGGTTAGGTTGTTCACTGCAAAATGAAACTGCTGATCAAGGAAGAGATTTGGTAAATGTCTAAAATGTGCGGACAAAAGAACCAAACCCTTAAATGGGTTTTAGCAAACTATTTATCTTCTTTGATATCTAACACATATCCAATCTGGACTGAAAGATGCAGTGCATGAAATTATAGGCTATGGGCTATCTATATGATTTGAAAGATTATTAAAAAATTATACCACATGATTTTTGCAAATAAGTTAATTTGTCAGGAAATTTAAGGGGGGGGGGGGGGAATGGTAGTCAAACACTTGGATAATTTAGCCTCTCTACCAAATTGAGATTTTAAAACCCAAGCAGTGTTTCTCTCCAATTGATTGTCTAGAACAGGGGTAGTCAACCTTTTTATACCTACCACCCACTATTGTATCTC
The DNA here is from genome assembly GCA_039707465.1 of Rhabdophis nuchalis. Lineage (NCBI taxonomy): Eukaryota > Metazoa > Chordata > Lepidosauria > Squamata > Natricidae > Rhabdophis > Rhabdophis nuchalis. The sequence goes on along the minus strand of CM077645.1, from coordinate 93,020,134 downwards.
TGTTAGTAGTAAAATTTTCTAACCGCCCACCAGTTCCACAGTAATGGAGATTTATAAAGTAGGAAAGTCAATTAAATTAAAAAAAGGAAAATGCTTCAGTATCAGACAAAACCCCTACCACCCACCATGAAAGCTGGAACACCGACTAGTGGGCAGTAGGGACCAGGTTGACCACCACTGATCTAGAAAGTGGCTAAACTGTATTTGTTTCCAACTTTGCATGATATAAAACTAAACTTTATTAAAACTAAACTAATTAGTAATCATTCTGTCAAACAAACCTGGTATTAAACTAGAGTAAGGAAAACTGTAAGTACTTTACACATGGATCTATTAACTATCGTTTATTGAAGAAACCACAATTAGTTGGATTTATGCAACACAGAAAGCCATAAAGAACAATTTCTATATTATCTACGTGTGCCTGAGTTTACACAATACCCCAAATTACCTTATGATCTAGTGCAATGTATAAATTTCAAACTGTTTTGGGGTCAATGGGAGGAATTATGTCACATACAATATTGAGTGATTGATGATTATTCGCCATTAAGTTGCTATCAACTCCTAGTAATCATAAAGATAGATTTTCTCCCTGATGAACCATATCTAACCTGGTCTTCAAGTTACCATTATAACTCATAAGAACATAAGAACATAAGAACAGCCTTGCCGGAAGAGGCCATAGCCCATCCAGTCCAGCATTCTGTCTCCCACAGTGGCTCCCCATTTGCTTCAGGGTATTCCCAAGCAGATGTCTTCACCTGCTTATGATTCCCTGCAAATGGCATTGAGAAATATCCTGCCTGTCTCTCCATCCCGGAGGGTGTCCTTAGGCATCCATAATGATAGCCATTGATACCCTTGTTCTCAATGAACTCGTCTAATCCTTTCTTAAAGGTGTCGAGGCTGACAGCTCTCACCACTTCTTCTGGCAGGGAGTTTCATAGACCAGTGATCCTCTGGGTGAAAAAGTACTTCCTCTTATTTGTTTGAGGTCTAGTTATCAAAAGTTTCATGGAGTGCCCCCTAGTTTTAGTGTTGTGCGATAGGGAAAACAGTTTTTCCTTTTCGACTTTGTCCACACCGTGCATGATTTTATAGATTTCAATCAGGTCACCTCTCAGGCGCCGTTGTTCTAGAGTGAAGAGGCCCACCCGTTGCAGCCTCAGATGGTAAGGAAGGTGTTCCAACCCCCTAATCATTCTGGTTACCTTCCTCTGCACCTTTTCCATTTCCATAATATCCTTCTGAAGGTATGGTGACCAGAACTATACACAATACTCCAGATGGGGCCTCACCATAGATTTATAAAGAGGCAAAATGACACTTGCTGACTTATTTTCTATACCCTTCCTAATAATCCCTAGCAATGAGTTTGCTTTTTTCATTGCTGCGGCACACTGAGTTGACACCTTCATTGAGCTGTCCACCAGGACACCAAGGTCCCTTTCCTGGTTAGTTGCAAGGAGTTCAGACCCCATCAGTTTATAGATGCAGTTGGGGTTTTTTGCCTCAACGTGCATCACTCTGCACTTACTAATGTTGAAGCTCATTTGCCGCTGGTTTGCCCACTCCCCCAGTGTCAAGAGATCCCTCTGGAGCTCCTCACACTCTCTCTCAGTTTTTACTACCCTGTATAATTTAGTGTCGTCAGCGAATTTGGCTACCTTGCTGTTTACTCCTACTTCTAGATCATTTATGAAAAGGTTGAAAAGCAGGGGTCCCAGTACTGAACCTTGGGGGACCCCACTCTTTACCTCCCTCCACCTGGAGAAGTGTCCATTTAATGCTACTCTCTGTTTCCTGTCCCTTAGCCAGTTGCTAATCCAGGACAAGGCCTGTCCCTTTATTCCATGACTGACAAGTTTATTTAAGAGCCTTTGGTGCGGGACCTTGTCAAAGGCCTTCTGAAAGTCCAGATAAATGTCAACTGGATCTCCCTTGTCCATGTGCTTGTTAACACTCTCAAAAAATTCCAGCAGATTAGTGAGGCATGATTTGCCCTTGCAAAAGCCATGTTGGCTCTCCTTCAGCAGCGCCTTCTCTTCTACGTGCCTATTAATTTTATCCTTTAAGATGGTTTCCATCACTTTACCTGGGACACTTGTCAAGCTGACCGGTCGCTAATTTCCTGGATCACCTCTGGATCCTTTTTTGAAGATAGGTGTTATATTCGCTACCTTCCAGTCATCCAGCACAAGGCCTGATTTGAGGGAAAGATTATATATTTTGGCAAGGACATCAGCAATTTCATCTTTAAGTTCCTTGAGAACTCGTGGATGGATGCCATCTGGTCCTGGTGATTTGTTAGTGTTTGGTTTAACAAGACACGCAAGGACCTCCTCTCTGGTTATTTCTATCTGGGTTAATTCCTCAGTTTCCCTCCCTATGAAGATAGGCTCTGTTTTGGGCATGTGATCCATCTCTTCATCCATCTCTTGTCTTCCATCTTTCCTAACATTAAATCTTCTCCAGTCAGTTAGGTATTTGCATGCTACATTGCAAAAAAAGATAATTTGAACTTGGTCATTTGATCCAATGATTTGTTTTCTTGTCTGTCCATGGTATTCTCAGGAGTCTTCTCCAATTCCAACGTTCAAAATCATCAATACTGTTCCTGTCCTGCTTCTTCAAAGTCCAACTTTTGCTTCCATAGAGTGCCATAGGGAATACTACTTCTTGCACTATTTTGACTTTATAGATAACATACAGTATTATCTACTCATAGGCACTATTGGGAAAGGAGTAGAAATTATTAGAGAGGTTGCCTTATTTATTTACTTTTGCAATATATATAACTACAACTGCTGCCATGTTAAGTTTAGTATGTCTGTTCAAAAATGAAGTTTACATATTAAAAACATGTTTGCACATGCGTGACATTTAAACACACACATTCATCTCCAGCCTGCAAATTCTGTTTTCCCCAATCTCATAGCTCATTGCTTTTTGCTTTTTCAGAAATTAACTTTTGTGGTGCCACAAGATTTCTTCATTGATTTTTCATTTTCTTGAGCTAATAAAGAACTGCGGCACTCTTCGCATTCTTAGGATGACATAGGTGATCTCTGCCCACCAATGCGTGGGTCTAGAACTCTCACTAGTTAGAAGTAGAGCATAGTGAGACTAGGGTTACCAGGCATCTGAGCAGGGAAGGAGGATGCAGAATATTGAAAAGGAGAACATATGGGGTGCAAAAGAAGACACACTAACAGTATAACTTTCTTGGCATCTGTGAAAAAAGGTGTAGTAAAAAAACATGTCAAAAATGTACATTTATGCCTACAATTATATGAAATTATTTTTTTACAGCATCAGAAAGAATGCTGTTTCAACTGAAACATTTTTTTCAACACATTGTTTATTTTCAAGAACATTTGCTAGTGATAATACAGAATTGATGAGGTACTTTTCAGATTTCACCATAGAAACATATTGATGGATCATGTGATCTACAGACTCCAGTGATCAAAGATTTGAAGGGCCTGGATTGAAGCTGATTGATGGAATCAGGAAATAAATTAAATAACATAAATTTAGACTATCCAGTCTATCAGCAGAGGAGGGGGAAAAAAGAAGCAGTTAATTTACCAGTTTCCAAGTTGGAATGACTACTGTTGTGAAGTAGCAATTTTTTAAAAAGATACTGAAAAAGCCAAGCAATATTTGATTTTAAAACTATGCCTGTAAGATGGAGAATGTGACAATAAAAAGGAGGATATGGCTTCATCTTGCCTAACATCTCACAATTGTAGGCGATACTTAAGTAGATTTTATCTGGTAGGTGCACACAAGTGCTAATTTTCTAAAAGAACCACATAAAAAGCAATCTGGAGGGGAAAATATAGAACACTTAGGGGAAACATATCAGGATGGTATGTTGGTGAGTACTTCATATGTTTTGTGAATGAATAGGATGCCACAGAAATCAGATAAAATGTTCATGTTGGTTAGCCTTTTGGGACGATTACAAAAACAGCAGTTGAATAGGTGATTATGCTATGCTGAGGTCCCCTTATGAGCTGCATCTCCAGGTACAACAGTTGGTTGACTCAGAAGGCTCCTAGAAGTAGGGAAAACAAAGTTCTATTCTTGAAAAGGCTGTTGAGGAACTCAGGAATGTTGTCATTTACAGCCAATACCTCACTCAGGAATGTTGTCATTTACAGCCAATACTGCCAGTCTGAAATGCTGAAGGATTTTATGCATTTGGTTATTTAATGTATACACAAAATCTCTAATTGCAGGGACTCTGGCTGGTTTTAAGAACAAAACCATAAACAAATAAAACAACTGTGTCACTAATCAAGCCCAATAAAATCTAAACGTCAAAACAAGATCATTCACAGCAGAGGGGAAAAACAGCAAGATGGAGTTTCAGGGTGCAAGCTCTGGCCCTTTTGAACATGAATACATGTATTCAAAAGGAGTGAAGATTGCCTTGCAATGCTCCAGTCACCATCTTTTGTTTTTGACAGGCACACACAGCACAAACACCACTGTTGTAAAATCAGATGATAAAATCAAAATCAAATGTAGCCAACGTAAGTATATTGGAACAGTTTGGTCTTAAACCAGTGGTGAAATGCAATTTTTTTAAATACTGGTTCTATGGGTGTGGCTTGGTGGCATGGTGGGGTTTGGTGGACATGGCAGGGGAAGGATACTGCAAAATCTGCATTCCCATCCCACTTTGGGGCCAGCCAGAGGTGGTATTTGCCAGTTCTCCAAACCAATCAAAATTTCCACTACTGGTTCTCCAGAACCTATTTAGAAACTGCTGGATTTTATCCCTGTCTTAAACCTTAAAGACTAGCAGGATGCCCCCAATGGAATTGAGGTCTTAGATGCAGCTCTTCTTTCTGATAAAGGCCACCAAAGCACTATAATTTTTGGTCCAGGTGTTTCATCTTTTACCAATTGATTTCAATTATCAGAGGGGAAATGGAAAGAGTGGTAGAAAGACAGGGGGGTTGAGATGATGATACCTTATGTGCCTCGCCTGGATACCCATTGTTATCCTGGCCTTGCCTTTGTGGGAGTCTGAACAATATACTGTATAAAGGCAAGCATCTGGGGGAGGGAGATATTTATAAACAGCATTCAGATCTTATCTTCTGTTCTGAGCATCTCAGCTTTTACTTCCATCATAGATACTACCAAGGACACATATTAACAAGTTACAATACCTGCACAAATATTAAAGAAAGGAAAACCTCATATGTATTATAGAAACAAACTTGATCTACGAGCTATAGGATACTAAATCTGCCTTTAGATTACCCCACTTGCCCAACAGATCAGATATTGGTAAATTCTAGAAAACCTTCTTCAACTTTTTTCCAGTCTGTAAAATCAAAAGTAGCAGGATAATTACAAGAATAAGTGCAATAAGAAGGCTATACAGGAAGCAATCTCCTATGCTGAATTCTGATGGGATGTAAGCATTAGACCAGAGGTGGTATTCAGCCAGTTCTGACCGGTTCTGACCGAACTGGTAGTGGAAATTTTGATTAGTTCGGACAACTAGCAAATACTACCTCTGGCTGGATCGGTCCCCATCAGTTCGCTGCTCCCAAGTCCCAGATGATGGGCTGGATGTTCTTCTGTTGCACTGCACAGGAGAATGGAGCTGGAAAGCAGGTGGGGAGGGAAAGGGAATGGGAATTTTACAGTATTCTTCCCTTGGAATGGGGTGGAAATGGAGATTTTATAGTATTCTTCCCCTGGAGTGGGGAGGGAATGGAGATTTTGCAGTATCCTTCCCCCAGGAGTGGGGTAGGAAGATAGATTTTGCAGTATTCTTCCCCCAGGAGTGGGGAGGGAATGGAGATTTTGCAGTATCCTTCCCCCAAGAGTGGGGTAGGAAGATAGATTTTGCAGTATTCTTCCCCAGGAGTGGGGAGGGAATGGAGATTTTGCAGTATCTTCCTCCCAGGAGTGGGGTGGGAATATAGATTTTGCAGTATTCTTTCCCCAGGAGTGGGGAAGATATGGAGATTTTGCAGTATCGTTCCCCTGGGTGTGGTGGGGCTGGGGATTTTGCAGTATCCTTCCCCCAGGAGAGGGGAGGGAATTGGGATTTTGTAGTATCCTTCCCCTGCCACACCCACCAAGTCACGCCCACTAATCCACACCATGCCCATAGAACCGGTAATAAAAATTTTTGAATCCCACCACTGTGATTAGACCAAGAATTACTTATTTTCTTTGTGAGCCATGAAGGGGTAAGGCAGCATGTATATTTCTAAATAACTTAATTCAACAAAAAGAGTACAGGTGGATGACAGACTCTTAGTTGGGCATCTGATTGGTCGGCTATCTAACCCATCCATTGATAGAGGGCTTTAATTCAACAGTTTGATCATCCGTATAGAAAGTAAGAAACTTGTGGAATATATTATCCATTTGCTGATCATGGTTGCTACTCACTGTGGTCAGATGTTGCAGCAGGTATGAAACATCAATCATATCTGCCAGAATAAGAAGTCTGGTAACAGCAGACAGAAGAGCACGTGCGATTTGCACAACAGCCTCTCTTTTAGATAAACTACAAGGGTCGTCAGTGAATTTTTTTGCTGTTATCTTCAAAGCTTCGCCTGCAAAATAAAAATATAAATAAGGTCATTCAAATGCCCATAATAAATTTTCAAAGGTTGACCATCCATTGAGAATTATACCAGTTGATTTACAACCTACCATTACAGCTAAATCCCTGTAATTTAGAGCCAATTTGGTTATCACTTTACTTCTCTCACGATCCTGCAAAGAAAAATAGTATCTTAGCTTGCAAGGTAGTCCTTAGGTCCCAGTTTCTAGCTTGCTTAAAATAACATGTTCTGAGCATGCCTCCCAGTCATGCCACTTCAGATGCAGGGCAAGATGTCGTTGACTCTCTGAGAAAGGAATGTTATTTAGATTACATATCTCCCATACTCCATATAATCCCCCTTCCCATTTTCCCACAGTAGAAAATGTGGCAGGCCTGAAGGCCCAATGTAAAAGATGGCTTCCAGGCCTGACATACACATATAAGGATTGAAGTATCCCACAGATGTCATTTGCAACCTTCCCTGCCTGCATCTCACAAGTAAAGCCATTGGGGAAACTGCCAGACAACCTATAAGTCATTCCTGCCATTTTTCTTCTGAGGAATCCTGCTATGGAGTACAAGATGCCTTCCACTCTGTAGCATATAACTGTCCACTGCACCCCCTCTACCACCACAACCATCACCCCACTGGCTCACCCATGCTCCCTAACACCTACCTGTGCACCCCCCAGCAGTCCCCTTGCACCTCCAGCCTGGGACTCCTGCCTCTTCTTAGTTAATAACCTGTGTGGTCCTGGGATTACAACAGGAGGGGACTCTCAAGCTTGCCATCACTGTCGCATGACATCAGGTTTTATGATGGCATCGCTTAGCAACAGCAATCCCAGTCCCAATTTCCATCATAACCCAAGAGCTACCTGGATTGAATATATATATAAGTCTCCCTGACTTATTTATTGATCAGCTCAAAATCATATCACACACACACACACACACACACACACACACACACACACACACACACACACACATATATATATATATATATATATATATATATATATATATATATATATATATATGTAATTGTTTCACAACAACCTGTTATTATTAGGCCCCAATTAAGGGAGGAGACATACTGTTTCCCTTACTGCCTATCGGCTCATCACTAGAGACCATCCAGACAGCAAGCCAAGAATTACGTTGTATAATATTTTAGATATGTGTGTTAGTTTTATGAGCTGATCAATAAATTAAATTAGAGAGAGACCAGGATAGATCTATTTCGAGCTTATTAGCTCTCATCAGCTGGCCATACCCCTTACTGGGATTCGAACCGGGGCTATGTTGCATGCAAGGCAAGAAGCCTAGCACTTGAGCCAAGCCAGTTCACCTTATTGCATCAGCTTAGACAGGGTATATTAGTATAGGTAATTGTTTCACAACAACCTGTTATTATTAGGCTTATTATTATGTTATTATTATGTTATTATTATAACATAATAATAAGTTATATTATGTTATATTTTATATATATATATATATATATATATATATATATATATGTGTTAAATTTCTTTAAGGGATGATTAATAATAATAATAATATATAATTATATATATATAATTCAATTTTATTGCTTCTAACCTTGTAAGCTACCCACAGTCACCTTGTGGTGAGATGAAGAAATCAGAGAGAGAGAAGCAAGCAAGCAACTATAGCAACAGAATCTTGAAGGCCTGATTGCGTTTTCCCTTCCCTCTCTTGTATATTCTACAGAAGGAAGATAGACTCAGTCTGAGCTCTTTCCTTAGGCTTTCTCCCTGTTTCCTGGGCTTAAAGTTGTTTTTACAGCTGTTGGCTCTGCCTAAAATATAATGAAGAATGGTTGCAGGAACTGGGTATGTCTAGTTTAATGAAAAGAAGGACTAGAGGAGACATGATATCAGTGTTCCAATATCTCAGGGGCTGCCATAAAGAAGAGGGAGTCAAGCTATTTTCCAAAGCACCTGAGGGCAGGACAATAAGCAATGGGTGGAAACTAATCAAGAGAGAAGCAACTTAGAACTGAGGATAAATTTTCTGACAGTTAGAATAATTAATCAGTGGAATGACTTGCCTCCAGAAGTTGTGAATGCTCCAACACTGGACGTTTTTAAGAAGATGTTGGATAACCATTTGTCTGAGGTGGTGTAGGGTTTCCTGCCTAAACAGGGGGTTGGACTAGAAGCCCTCCAAGGTCCCTTCCAACTCTGTTATTCTATTCTATTCCTATTCCTATTCCTATTACTATTACTATTACTATTACTATTACTATTCCATTCCTATTCCTATTCCTATTCCTATTCTATTCTATTCTAGTTTCTCAATGGCTCTCTAGGCTAATAGGACTCTTCTGGGAAAAGAGGGGGCGGATAGGAACTTTATATGATCAACTGAGGAAGATAGCTCAGGCAGTGGAAAACACACAGGTAATCCTTGGTTTGTAACTGTTTTAAAAGTTCAGCAACTATTTGTAGTTACAACAGTGATGGAAAAAATAACTTTGTGATCAATCCTCAAATTTATGACCTTCGCAAAAGGAAGCTGAAATAACATTGTAAGCACAGTTGTGCTTTCACTTTGCTTCACTTAACAATAAGGCTGCTCATCCCAATTGAAGTCGCTAAATGAAGTTCACCTCTCAATTATTTGGAATTGGAGGCTTATGATCCTCTTCGAACAGGATAACATCCAGAAATAAAGATGGAATAAGCATTCTCGCCAAGGACCCAACCCTCCTGTACTTTTGCAAAGCTGAAAAATTGAGACAGATTGAGGTAATTGTGCATTTTAGTCTTTGATTGTGTTTCTTCCCCCTGATGCACCTGACAGATTATTGCTGTTTGGTTACCATTGTTTTTGTCATGCCTGCAAGCCATCTTTTCTTTTGGGACTTCAGGCCTGCCACACTTTCTATTGTGGGAAACTGAGAGGGGGATAATGTGGAGTTGGGTAATATCAGAGGCGTAGCGTGGGGGGTGCAGGGGGGGCCGGCCGCACCGGGCGCAACATCTGGGGGGGCGCCGTCAGATCTTCCTGCACCCCTCCTCTCTCCCCTTCCCATTTCTCGCTTCCCCGCCGCTCCGCATGCTGCGCCCTCCCCGTCCTCGATGCCGCTGCTTCCCCCCGGGGGAGGGCTAGAAAGGCGCCGAGAAGGATGAGCGAAGGGGTCGCCTCGCCGCCGGGTGCCGCAGCCGCTGCCGAGGAGGGGGCGGCGGCAGGCGGGGGCCCTGCGGCGGGCGATGGAGGTGCGCTGCGGCGACTGCCTAGTGTGGAACCGACAGCAGACGTGGCTCTGCGTCGTGCCCCTCTTCATCGGCTTCGTGGGCCTGGGGCTCAGCCTGATGCTGCTCAAGTGGATCGTGGTGGGGTCCGTGCAAGAGTACCTGCCCACCGAGCTCATGGATTCCAAAGGCATCGAGCAGGACCTCTTCTTCCTTTCCAAGCAGCCCACCACGCCGCCCAAGAGCGGGGACCTCACCGCCTCGCCCGGCACGGCTGCCGCCGCCGCTGCCGCCGCTTCTCAGACGCCCAACCAGATCAGTACCCGGCTCACCACCATGACCAAGGCGCCTACCCGCTTCCCGGCCACCCGGGGCCCCGTCCGGGTTGTCCCGCTGCGCTCCACCAGGGGGCGCAAATTACTTGCCTTGCCCCGGGTGCTGACAACCCACGCTACGCCACTGGGTAATATGTAGCCATAATAACATTCTTCTTAGAAAGTCAAGGCCAATTTTGCACCTGGCTAGATCTGGATGGGAGGAATCTGTTTTTGTGGCAGTGGGAGATTGGATCATGTGATGAACTTGTGAGTGTTGGGGCAGGGTCCTGAACTTTAACTTGGTGGGAAAACCAGGAAGCTTTCAGATTCGGGTTTCCCTAGATGTGCCAACATGGCTCTCTTAATAAACTGGGACTTTGAGGAATCCTTTGCCTCAGACTCTGATTTTATTTTGGATGCATTTGGAACCCTGACAGTTTTATAAGTGTAGTACTATTGCTTTAATCCTAATATGTAAATTACTTAAAGTGACTTTTGTAATTGATCAATAAACAAATTCTTGCCCCAAGCTGAGAGTCCAATTTCAATCAGAGGCTTAGATGGAACATTGTAGAGCAGGGATGCCCAACCTTGGCAACTTTAAGAATGGCTGGCTGGGGAATTCTGGGAATTAAAGTCCACAAGCCTAAAGTTTGCCAAGGTTGGACACTCCTGCTATAGAACCTTATTTGGGTGTCTGTCTATGATCTGAGGCACAGAATCTACTGTAAATTACTTTGATTGTTATACTACACAAAAAGACCTCAATTTCAGACCAGGTATGCCACTCTTGGAGGCTTTCCCCTCAAAAAGATATTAGCTATGAATGTATGTTTATTTCCTGGTTATCACATTAAATCTTATTAATTACTCCTTTATTAAGCCCATAGTCATTTCATCACATAAACGCTGTAGAAAAAAATGTCCTTGGCAAGTAAAACCACGTCCTTCATTTTATGTGCTGACCATACCTTTATTTTATATCACCTACCTTGTAGGCCTAAGGTGAATTTTCCAAGTGCTAGCAGCACGTTGCAGCTAAGAATCTGCAGTGACAAAAAATTTAGTTTTGTCACAACTAAAATTATTACATTTACTGAGAAATGCAGTAAAGGCAAGCCTAATTAAAAATTGAATATTATGAGCACAGAACAAATAAAGGATTTGGAAGAGTCTTCCTTTTTTTCCCCCCTTACTAGGGAACCAACCAAAGCTTTAATTGGTTGCACCCCAAGACACCCAACACAACCATTCAATTTGCTAGCTTGAAGCGGCAATAATTTTGTCCCTGAAGCCGTAAACCTCTTAAGGACAAGATATTGAGCTTTTTGCTTTACAGTGAAAATTATTGTGTATACAACTTAGTGGCCCTTGAAGGAATCCAGTCTAAATTTATAACAACCATATTTCATGTTCCCTGCTGTGTATTTCATCTTCTTGTGTCTGTTCTCATTTGAGAATTTCCCACTTAAGTTGCAAGGAAAAATTAAACTGTATTTGGGGCTTTTTTTGTCTCCCCTAATTCTTGCTAGCCAGTTTCTTCAAGAATAACACAGACGTTGACTATTAATAAAGGAGAATATTTTTAACTTAGGGTTAAAATGAGGGTTTTTTGGTGCTCTCTGAACTTGGTTGGGGTTTTTTTTTGCAGAACTTTCATTACCCAAACAAGGTAACATCATCAGTGCTAATATTGCTATAGAGCCGTGAGGGCGAACCTAGGGCAGACGTACCCCAGGTGGCATGCAGAGCCCTCTCTGCAGGCACGTGAGCCGTCACCCCAGCTCAGTTCCACCACGCATATGTGTGTGCACCTCCAGCCAGCCAGATGATTTTTGGGTCTCTGCCACGCATGTGGGGGGGGGAGGAGCGCATGCGGGAGACACATGCGCATATGCAGGGGGGAGCGCCGGGTGGTGCGGTGTTCCTTCCCAGCCTGTTTTTGTTCCCAGGAGGGAACAAAAACTACTAGGCGCAAAATCGGTCACAAGAGTATCACACACACATATGCGGGGAGCAGGGGTCATTGGGGTGCACATGGGGAGGGGTGCGTGGGGCGGTGTCACGCTGCATTGCATTATGGGTGCGGGGAGTGTGTGTGCTTTCGACACAACGACAAAAAGGTTAGCCATCACTGCTATAGAGCTTGCATCTCTAGCAGTGCTAGATTAACACTAGCCTAATACTGACAATGTTATCTTGTTTCGGTAAAAAAAATATCTGCAAGGAAACAACCAAGCTCAGAGAGCACCAAGGACCCCTCAGACACTGACTATGCTAAATTGTTTTATGAGAACAGGCTTTGCTTAGTTCTTCCTCCCGCAAGCATGCAAGTATTTACTTATATTTTAAAATCACTCAACAGCTGCAGGTCCCTGGGTGATTTATAATAAACAAAACCCTAAAAATACAATTTCAGTAAAACTATGTACCATACAATAAAACTAAATAAAATGCAAAATAAAATCATCATATAAATTGACAGCTATAATAATAATAATAATCTTTATTGTCATTGTAAAAATTACAATGAAATTGGTTAAAATGGTGGTTCAAAATTAAAACCATATGAATTAAAGTATAATTCAATTCCGTTTAAAAGCCCGATCAAATAAAAAACCTGGTGTCAGAATGAAGTTAATGTGGATGCCGGTCAAGTTTCTTTGAGGTAGGAATCCCATCAGTGAAGTCCACCATAGAAACAGTACACTTCCTTTTAGAGTCCAACTTGACCTTCTTTGCTGGATCTGGAGGAGGACTCACTAAGAGATCTTAAGATCTGAGTTAGAGCCAATTGGGTAGTGTGGTTAAGCCACCAGGCTAAAATTCAGAAGGCTGTGAGTTCTAGTCTCACCTTAAGCACAAAGCCCAACTTGAGCCAATCATTTTCTCTCAGTCCTAGGAAGGAGGCAATGGAGAACCACTTGCAAAATCTTGCCAACAAGGATTTATCCGAACAGTCACCAGGCATCAACATTGACTTGAAGGCAGGGGTGAGATTCTACTGGTTCGGACTGGTTCAGGCAGACCGGTAGCTCCGATGATCAGCTGGGAACGAACCGGTTTGCTATGACAATCAGGTAGGCCCGCCTGCCCACCCCTGCACTTTACTGACCTATATCTTTTCAACTGATTTGCGTGCCAGAGCGGATTGCCGTGCCTCAGCTGTGTTACTCTGCCACAAGTGACACAGAAAGTAAGGGGTTTTTTTTAATTGTGCACGCGCAGAAAGTACACAATCACCGAACCGGTTGTTAAGTTGGCAGGATCCCACCACTACTTGAAGGCATGCACCCACACACCCACACACATGCACACACGCACACACAGAGAGGTCTGAATAGGTACATACAGAAAAATCAGACCTCCAGATAACTTGGTCCAAGGCCGGGTGCCGTCGGCCGGGCAATGCCGGTTGGCGACGCCCAGGGGAAGGGCCTTCTCTGTGGCGGGCCCGGCCCTCTGGAACGACCTATCCCCTGACCTACGCACAATCTCGGACCTCCGCCTCTTCCGCCAACATCTTAAGACATTTCTATTCCAACAAGCCGGCCTGGCATAGCCCCCCGTTTCTGACTTTTTATATATAAATTGTAATTTGCAGGGTTTTAAATGGGTTTTTAGCACGGGTTTAATAATTTAATATGTTTTTAATGATGTATATTGTTTTTTTTGTTATGGTTTTAATAATGCCTGTGCGCCGCCCTGGGTCCTAACAAGGAGAAGGGCGGGGTATAAATCCGAAAATAAATAAATAAATTTTAGGCTTTAATGTTCTAAACCAGATTTTGAATTGAGTCTGGAAACCTAATTTGGTATCTAGTGAAGTACTGGCGTATGTTCATCATCCGGTCTCAATGAGCTGTCCAGCCACTCTATTTTGAACTAAGTTCCAAGACTCTTTCCAAAGACAGCACACAGTTACATTTCAGCAATTGAAGCAGGAACTTCATAGTGTGCAAATAACTGTTGCGTGGCTGTCCAGGTTAAGGTCACCATTGGTAAATCAACTGTAAAAGCAACAGGACCTCTAGTGAAAGTGATGCCTCTAGGAGCCTCCCTAAACTGTGAAATGTACTCTTTTGGTGAGAGTGTGGACTTCTTCAGAACAGGCCAACTCTGCTGAACAGATGCATAATCCACAAACTGTAACTTTATCTTTCCTGGATTAAGTCTCTGTTTATTGGATCTCATTCAGCCTTGCTTGGTTGAATCAAGGTAAATCAGCTTCTCATGTTTTGCTAAATTGCCCCACATCTTAGTCTTAGCATCATTAACTCTGAGGACCAGTTGGAGGAAGAAAACACATGCTTTCTTATTCAGCAGACATTTCTCCTGAAACAATCAAAATGACAGAAGAACAGAATTGGAAGGGACCTTGAAGGTCTTCTAGTCTAACCCCTTGCTCAAGCAGGAGACCCTGTACCATTTTGGACAAATAGTTGTCCAATCTCTTCTTCAAAACCTCCCGGGATGGAGCAGCCACAACTTCTGAAGGCAAGCCATTCCATTGGTTAATTGTTCTCTCACTATCAGGAAATTTCTCCTTAGTTGTAGGTTGTTTCTTTTGGATTTGTTTCCATCGATTGCTGGTTGTCCTGCCTTCTGGTGCTTTGGAAAACTGAGCCCCTCTTCTTTGTGGCAGCCCCTCATATATCATGTCACCCCCTAGTCCATCTTTTCACTACACTAGACTAGACATCCCCAATTCCTTCTTCATATGTTTTAGCCTCCATCCCCTAATCATCTTTGTTGCTCTCCTCTGCACTCTTTCCAGAGTCTCAACCTCTTCTTTATATTGTGGTGACCAAAACTGGATGCAATATTCCAAGTGTGGTCTTACTAAGGTATTATAACACTTCATGCAATCTTGATTCTGTCCCTCTTGTTAATGCAGTCTAGGATTGCATTGGCTTTTTTGGCAGTTGCAGCACACTGCTGGCTTTTATTTAAGTAGTTCTCTACTAGCACTTCTAGATCTCTCTTACATTTGCTGCTACTGAGCCAGGTTCTACCTATTCTATACCTACAGTATATATTTGGTTTTTCTTGCCTAAGTGTAAAACTTTACTTTTCTCACCATTAAATTTCATGGGCCCAGTGTTCAAGTCTGTCAAAATCTTCTGGATCTTGAGCCTATCTTCTGGGGTGCTGGCAAGTCCTACCAGCCGGGTGTCATCTGCAAATGTGATGAGTTCCCTTTCTATTCCCTCACTAAATCATTTATGTTGAAGAGTACCAGGCTTAAGACAGAACCTTGAGGTACCCCACTGCATACTTCCCTCCATGTAAATGTAGTTCCAGTAAGGACTACCAGTAGATTGTGCTTGGTCAGCCAGTTACAAATCCAACTGGTGATGATGCTGTCTATCCCACATTTTTCTAATTTAAAAGGAAGTAAGTTGTGGTCTATTTTGTCAAATGCTTTACTGAAATCCAAGTATACTACGTATGTCTACTTTGTCCAATAATAAAATAAGATTTATTTGGCATGATCTGTTTTTGACAATCCCATGTTGGCTTTGGGTTATAACTTGTTTCTGGGTGTTTGTAGATCTGTTGCTTGATTATCTTTTACATGATCTTCCCAGGTATTGATGTCAGGCTGATTGGTCTGTATTTTCTGGAAACAATATCAGCTCTTTTCCAGTTCTCTGGTAGTTTCCCTGTTTTCCAGGATCTTTGAAAAATATAGTTCAATAGTTCTGAGATCAGATTTGCCAGCTCCTTCATAACTCTGGGATGTAATCCATCGTGTCCTGGGGATTTGAACTTGTCTAGGGTGGACAGATGTTCTTACCATTTTTTTGCCTATTATAATTTGCATTCTAATCTGTCTTTTCTGATTCTGTTTTGGAAGGTTAGGCTAATTTTCCTTTTGCATAAAGACAGATGCAAAGAATGAATTAAGCAGTTCTCCTTTCTCCCTGCTGCCCATCACTTCTTTGCCATCTTCTCCCATTAGTTCCTTAACTTTTTCTTGTTTTTCACATGTTGGAAGAAACTTTTGTTATTATTATTTTTGACATTTATTGCAAGTTCATTCTGAGCTTTAGCTTTCCTGCAGATTCGGGCTACATGCTGGCATTCTGCCTTAGTTATATGTCCCTCTTTCCATTTTTTACACATTCCTTTTTTCTTCAGTTTACCAGAGTTCTTTGAGCAACACTGTTTTTTTCTTGGATTTCTTATTTTTCTTTTTCAGCCCAGTAGTGGGCTGGGGTTTTATAATCACATTTTTCAGAATTTCCCAACTTCTTGAGTTGTTTTTCCCTTACAAGATTTTCATCTTTCCCAAGCTTTCCCTAAGTTTGTTGAGGTCAGCTCTTTTAAAGTCTAACACACAAGTTTGATTTTGTTCTATTGCTTATGTCTGCATTATATAGAATTCGAATAAGACATAGTCACTCTCCCCCAAAGTTCTGCTACATTAGTAAGAACTAAGTCCAGTATAACCGACCCTCTAGTCCCCATCTCTACCTTTTAGATGATAGAGTTGTCAGCTAGATTCACAAGGAACCTGTTCAATTTCCCAGTTGGTATGGATTTGTCTCCCAGTTGATCTGAGGGTAGTTAAAGTCCCCCATTACTACTGTAGTGTGTTTCCTACTGTAGTTACATTAGTTAACCAAGAAAGTTGCTAAATTCTGTTCAGAATCAATTTTACAAAGAGGGGCTTATTTTAAAGCTGCAATATCTAAGCCAATATATTACTGTCTGGTAAAGTATTGCTGCAGATTTTATTAATCTCTTGAGCATAGAGCCCAATGGTTTTATATCACATAAACTTCAACCTACTCCTTCGCAAACAAAGACAGATCTGGTGGGATGAAAACATCTACACAAAATTATCGACCTCACTTATTAGTCTTGACCCTTGCATTCAACCAGACGTTACCACTGATTAAGTTTAAAACCTGAAATTATTTGATTGTTAATATGGATTTTCCCCTGCAGTAATTGCAGGAAAGAATCAAAGAGAGCAAATTAGAAGTATGTATTACTAATTATGTGATCTCTTACACTGATGTTTCTCTCAGCCTATCTGAGAATTTTAATGTTCGTAGCACCGCAAACAATCCAATTTTATATTACTGTTTTTCTGATAATTGCCCCACTGAAAAGGATAGATTTAAATTTATTCAGAGGTACCAACAAGTGTATTAATCTTGCACAGCTGTGTTGTCCAAAAAGCTAATATTGTATAGAGGCTCTTTTCATTTTGAACAGTGCTAAGAATGAAACTAATAAAGGGCTGAACCTTTTGGTCCACAAGGAAGTCAATACGCAAGATTATTCTGAATTTGGGGTTATTATTTCAGTTGTTCAATTGACAGTGGCCATCCAGACAATAACCATTTCCCTTTTTTTCTAAAATTGAGTGAACTAAAAAGCAGTTATCTCTGCCCAGTTATTTAGGCCAATTTCAGCTGTAACCAAATTAGATAGCTCATGAATAATATCATTTTAAAGCGTCTTAGAGGATCTACCTTCAATCTGTTCTTCTCTAGTTTTTGCAGATGCATCAGAATTGGTCCTGGAGCTATTTCAGAATTTAATTCAGGAATTGCAAGTATCTTTAAATTTATTTTCATAATAAAACTTTACTGTTAAATAATTGGGGCATGGACTACATTTTTTTAAAAGATGACACAAAGGAAGTAGTAAAGTTGTAGGCAAGAGTAGTAGAAGTTAGCAGAATTAGAGCGAGCAAGAGGAAGGTAAACGCAAGTGGTGGGAAGATGTTGTTAGTTGCAAAGTCATGTCCAACCCATCATGACCCCATGGACAAAACTCCTCCAGGCCTTCCTGTTCTCTACCATCCTCTAGAGTCCCTTTAAGCTCACGTGACTACTTTGGTGACTCCATCCAGCCAACTCATTCTCTGTCGTCCCCTTCTTTTGCCTTCAATCTTTCCCAGCATTAGGCTCTTCTCCAGTGAGTCCTTCCTTCTCATTAGGTGGCCAAAGTATTTGAGCTTCATCTTCAGGATCTGGCCTTCTAAAAAGCAATCAGGATTGATTGCTCCTCTAGGACTGACCGGTTTGATGGGCCTTGCAGTCCAAGGGACTCGCAGGAGTCTTCTCCAGCACCATAGTTCCCATAGGCGGGAAGATACAAACAGGAAAAACCATAGTGAGTGAAAGGAAAGTAGAATCTTTCTTCTTAAGAACAAGACAGCAAGACCCTCTACCTTCTAGTAAAGCCTGGGCCTGGTGTATTGGTAGAAACCATAAGAGAAGAAGTAGAGCAGGCAGGAGAATACAGAGACTGGAGAATGTTGACCAGTTTCATCTTGTGTACCAGATACAACATTTCCTGGAGCAGAAGGCCATGCCATCATTCATGTTTCAGTTCCCCTTCATTTGGACTCTTACAACACACACTAAATGGGATCACCTTTGAAGATTTCTCAGAAGCTACTGTCATGCCCCCGTTGGAGTCTGAATCTGTGGGGGAAGATGAGCTGGAACAAGAGCCAACAGAGATCAAGAGGGTGGCTTGGTTGGCCTTGGAGGAAACTGGTCTTTTCAGGATTAGAAAGGCTTGTAGACAGGCAGGGGCAGGCGAAACAAAGTTCAGGCGAAGAGCAAGGACCACCCCTCCTGATCCTAGACCATGGAGAGAAGAGAGAACGCTAGAACAATGCAGACTGAGCCAGCTACGAGGGAGGAGAATGCCCTGCCCCACTTCACAAGGCACACCTGGGGACTGAGATGTAAGGAGGTTCCAGTGGGAGGGGCATTTGTCAGGAATACGTGTGGAATCTGTGAAGCCTTGTGTGTACTTGCCAATGCCTGGAGATTAGTAGTTGTTCATTTGCTTTATAACTGATCTGGGGCATCAAAGCTGAACACAAAAATAAAATTATTGCCATTTTATTCTTCAGTATATTTCTTCTTTCTCAAAAGAATTAACCCCATTTTCAAGTTATGTTTCATGACTGAGAAACAAGTAGGGAGGGTGATGTTGCAACTTCTCTGCTGCAGCTGTCTATTTTCCCCTGTGTCCAACAATTCTGATAGATTTGTTGGGCACAGGGGAAAATAGACACCGAATTCAGAGAAGAGAAGAAAAAAAATGAGACAAGGGATAACTGATTAAGTTGGCAAAGCAAACTTATTACTACAGGGCAGACAGAAAAAAGAACTGAGGAAGTTGCAAAAGAAAGTGGAGGAAATGATTGATTAGTTCTGCATGCAAAATAGCAAAGCTTTGATGATCTCACAATGAATGAAAGGCACCAACTCAGAGATATTTGAGATTAAAATAGGATTGAGTTTGTCATGTAATGTGGAAGATGAGATGAAACTATGCATGTAAGCTGCAATGTCCAAGTTATGCAAAAGGAGAAAAACAACTGTCAACAAACATTAACCAATTCACTAAAAGTCAAAGAGCTGGTTCTTCCAGAAAGCCATAAAAGATTACCCATGGATGGCTAATCTTAGAATGGAATCATGGGGCTGAAAGAACCCTCAGAGGTCTTCTAGTCCAACCCCCTGCTCAAGGCAGAAAACTTACATTATCCCAGTCAAATTGCTGTCCAGTATATTTTTGAAAACTTCCACTAATGCAGCACCTGCAACATATTCCATTGTTCCCACTCTCAGAATATTTCTCCTTCTAGGTTGGATCTCTTTTAACAAGCTTCCATCCATTGCTTCTTGTTTTATCCACAGATTAAGGCACCTAATAACTCAATCCCCTTTTATTTGTGACAGCCCCTCAGTTACTGGAAGATTGTTATCTGTTACCCCTAGTTCTTTTCTTTGATATATTAGACATAACTAGTTCTCTCAATTGTTCATCATACGGTGTAGCCACCAGATTCCTTATCATCTTTGTTGCTCTTTTCACCACTCTTTCTAGGTTTTCAACATCTTTTCTGTATCATGATGACAGGGTGGGATCCTACAGGTTTAACAACCGGTTCGCTGAGCGCGCGCATACGCAGTTTAGAGAAGACTTTCCTTTCAGATTGCTGCTTAGGAAGGAAAACAGCTAAGGTGCAGCAATCCACTCTGCCACGCAACTCAGCTGAGAAGATAAAGGTAGGTAAAGTGCAGGGGTGGTCGGGCGGGCTCACATGCTCGTGGGAGCCAACCGGTTCACTCCCAGCTGATCTTCGGAGCTACAGGTTAGCTCGAACCAGTCCGAACCGGTAGAATCCCACTGCTGATAGTGACCAAACCTGGATATAGCATTCCAAGTGTGGTCTCACTAGTGCAGTATAAAGTGATATTAATACTTCTTCTGATCTTGAGTCTATCCCTCTGTTGATGCAGCCCACGACTGCATCAGCTTTTGGGCAGCTGCAGTATACTGCTGGCTCTTATTTAAGTGGAGGTCCACTAGGACAGGGGTCCCCAACCATTTTTGCACCAGGGACCGGTTTCATTTTAAAGAAAACTCTGCGGACCGGCTGAGTGGCTCAGCAGTCATGTGACTGGGTGGGCATGGCCAATTTGGAAAATGTGAAACTCACTTAACAATGGTCTTGGTTAGCAACCAAACTTTTGGGCTCAATTGTGGTCATATGTTCTCTCTCTCTCTCTCTCTCTCTCTCTCTCTTTCTTTTTCTTTCTTTCCTTCTGTCTTTCTTTCTCTCTTTCTCTCTCTCTTTCTTTCTCTGTCTCTTTCCTTCCCTTTCTTTCTCTTTCTCTCTCTCTCTTTCTCTTTCTCTCTCTTTATTTCTTTCTCTTTCTCTCTTTCTCTCTTTCTCTCCCACTTTCTCTCTCTTTCTTTCTCTCTCATTTTTTCTTTCTTTCCCTCTTTCTCTCTCTCTTTATTTCTTTCTCTTTCTCTCTTTCGCTTTCCCTCTTTCTCTCTCCCTCTCTTTCTTTCTCTTTCTTTCTCTTTCTGTCTCTTTTTCTTTCTTTCCCTCTCTTTCTCTTTCTTTTTCTCTTTCTTTCCTTTGTCTCTTTCTTTCTCTTTTTCTCTGTCTCTTTCTTTCTCTCTCTCTTACTTTCTCTCTCTCTCCCACTTTCTTTTTCTTTCTTTCTCTTTCTCTCTTTTTCTTTCTGTCTCTCTCTCCTTCGTCGGCCCATCTCTGTCACTCTGTGTGTGTGTGTGTGTGTGTGTGTGTGTCTCGCATTCAGGCACTTAATCACTCATTCTGTGCCTCTGTCTATCTTTCTCTCCCGCCCTCCCTCTGTGTGTGTGTGTGTCACGCTCTCTGATTCCCTCCCACCCTGTCTCTCTCTGTATCTATGCTTCTCTCTGTCGGTCTGTCGTCGTCCCCCCCCCCACCGCAGAGTCTCCTCAGCCCGGCTCGACTCGCTCACTAGCCTTAGCCTGCCCCGCCTGGGCGGCCGCTGCCACGCTTGGTCCCTCGTGCACTCGGTCAGGCTCCTTCCAGGAGCTGAGAAGGCTCCGTGGGGTGGGGGTGGGGGGAGGAACCTCCGCAGCCCCTGGAAGAAGACGAGTGGGTGGCATGCCAGTTGGGGAAGCTCTAGGGGGGCAGGGAGGAAGGGAATCCGCGGGCAGTAGGGAGGGCTGTTGCTGTGGCGCGCAGGAGTCCCACCGTCGACAAAGGTGGAGGAAGAGGCGCACCCCAACTGTGCTCTCCCGCGCGCTCTGCCCAGGGGGCTGCCCCCTCCTCCTCCTCTCCGGCCCTGCGGCCCGGCTCCTACCCAGCCATGGACCGGCACCGGTCCGCGGCCCGGGGGTTGGGGACCTCTGCACTAGGACATCTATGTCTCTCTCACAGTGACTAGTGTTGAACCAGGAGTTACCTGTTCTAAACCTATGCATTTGGTTTTGCCTCCCTAAGTGTAGGACCTTTCTTTTCTCATCACTGAACTGCGCCTTGTTAGATAGGGCCAACAATTTGTCACTGTTGAATTTTTTTACTCTTTCATATTCCTTGGTCATCTCATATTAAGCTAAAACCATCTTTTTCTAGCCAGAGGGAGCTCCTTAGAACTTCAGCTATCATTGAAGATTCATTTTCATGGTCAGAAATCAATGAAAACATCTTCAATTTATAACCATGTTGGACAGTTTAGATAAACAGTAAAAGTAACTTGCCATTATAGCCTGACTTTTGCTATCAAAAAGAAAACCTTGAGAAGTTCCTACTGAAATCTACCTCTGAAAATAATTTGTTTTACACACATATTATGAAAAAAGGATGATAGTTCATTCCTTGAAATAAGGGGATTAAAAAAAACTTGAATAAGGCTGAAAGAGCACCATCAATTGCATCATGGTATTATTTTATTATCAAACTCAATCTCATACATACAGTAATTAAAGTTTGGATGCTTATTGCTACAAGAAACATAAAACAGGTCAAAAATAATTGAAAATAAGACTATTTTCTAGTAAATTCTATTTGTAGGAATTGCACATCAATATTCGGGCAGCTGCTCTAAAGATAAATCAAACATTGATATTAAAATTCAACCACCAAACCACTAAGCAAGACCACACAGTGCTTGCCTGTGTAGTTAAAACAGCTGTGTGATTCAAAGCACAGATGTTTTCTTCATTTTGGACCACTGTATCCAAAGAGTTGCCTACTTTGGGGGCACGAAACTTTTTTTCCAGCTGTGGACTGCATTATTTATAAAATGCATGTTTTGCTTGATGTTTTGCCCACACACAAATTAAAGAAAACTACCACTCCCTGTTGGGGAGTTTTGCTGCCAACTTTCAGTATTGCTATTGGGGTGAGGGGGAGAGCCAATAGCGGTACCCCCTCCCAGTATTGTATGCTATCTATCGGAAACATACTCATATCCTTGAGTACCAAAATAAATTTTATTTACCCAGACCCTTTGAACTATTGCTTAATGTTTTTAGTGCTGCTTTTTAACTGCTGTTGTTCCAGATCTAATTTTTTATGGGAATTAAATACTTTGACATTGTAGACTGCATTGAAATAGTAAAATTGAGATTGCCACATATATATGGGGCTTGAGAGGGTTTGCAGCATATTTTAACAGCAACATTTTACTCCATCATAAAAATATTGTAAAAATATTCAATGCCAACCTTAAATGCACTAGTCAATAGAGAAAATATGCCTCTGCCTTAGAAATGAAGGGAGTGTGGTGGCTCAGCAGTTAAAGATATTGAGCTTGTCAGCTGGAAAGCTGAGAGCCCAGGTTTGAGACCCAAGCTGAGCTCCCTTTACTTGCCTCAGCTCCTGCCCACCTAGCAGTTTAAAAGCATGCAAATGTGATAAATAGGTACCACTCCCAGTCAAAAGGCTGCAAATAAAGTTCTGGCAAGGCAGACTTTGTTGCACGAAACACAATGAGCAAAATCTCTAGAAATACGAACTGTTGTCTCCTAAGACCACCACTTCCCTTTCCTTCTATATATTCCCCAGCCAGGGAGGGACCATTCAGCGTCCACATTTGATTTGCTTCCCAAGTTGACTCCTTGCCCTCCGTTGTTCACCTCTCCTAGCTGCTCTGCGCATACGTGCATCTGGAACAGGCCCCAACTGTTCTTCCTCCCCATTCATCTTCAAGTCCAACGGCAGCTGTCTCTCCAGTGGCTGGGAAATGCTGGATGGCCCTGGCTCTATCTCTATGTCCGATGCTGAGCATCCATCAGAGCCTTCCACAAGCTCCAGAACTGGTCCAAGTTCTTCCCCAACCTCCTCATCGTCCAAGTCTGCCATCAGCTCTGCTGGCAGCTGCCGGGCCACAACACATACACCCAAAATCAGACATGACTGGACAGGGGAAACCTTTACGTTTACTTTAGAAATGTTCAAATTAAGCTCTTAAAGCAATACTCCACATCCCTGGCTCATCTTCAAATTCCCATATCAGAACTTAGCAGCATTTCTTTCAAGGCCCACCAGAGACTTTGCAAATTCAGGTTTTGCCTGCAATTTTTTAAAAACTGGAGTTCGAGTCTTTGGTCCACTTCATCCTACTGGATAGGTTTTCCTTACCCCCAAGGAAGCAAACGGCCTCTGATTTAACAAGCTGTGTCTTCTCACCCTTGGCAATATTGTCACTCAGCCTAGATAAAGTCTTAATGGAAAAGAGGATTTACAATTTCATTTTAATTTTATTATTTTATCCAATTCAGAGACTGCCCATCTCACTTTCGGAGCAACACTGAGAATTGAACACTGGGCCCTTTTTAACAAAATAGAATTCAATGTAGATGTAGAAAAAAGTAAGGTTTTACACCTAGGCAAGAAAAAGCACAGGTATAGAATAGGTGAAACCTGGCTCAATGGCAGTAATTATGAGAGGAATCTTGGAATCCTAGTGGACAATCACTTAAATATGAGCCAGAAATATGCTGCAGCTTCCAAAAAAGCCAATGCAATGCTAGGCTACATTAACAGAGGAATAAATCATGATGACATGAACTGTTAGTACTGCTCTATAAAGCCTTAATAAAACCACACTTGGAATATTGCATCCAGTTTTGGTCTCCATAATATAAAAAAGAATACAGAGACGAGCAACAAAGACAATTTGGGGCCTGGAGGCTAAAACAGACGAAAACCAGTTACATGAATTGGGTAGATCTAGACTAGTGAAAAGGAGGACTAGGGGTGACATGATAGCAATGTTCCAATATTTGAGGGGCTGCCACAAAGAAGAGCGGGTCAATCTATTTTTCAAAGCACCAGAAGAAGCAATGGATAGAAACTAATCAAAGAGAGAAGCAACCTACAACTAAGGAGAAATTTCCTGATAGTGAGAACAATTAACCAGTGGAACAGGTTGCCTTCAGAAGTTGTGGATACTCAATCACTGGAGGTTTTTAAGAAGAGATTGGACAACCATTTGTCCAGAATAATATAGGATCTCCTGCTTGTGCAGGGGATTGGTCTAGAAGACCTCCAAGGTCCCTTCCAACCAGTGGTGGCTTCCGGATCCCGTTGCAACCAGTACGCTGCAACAGGGCCCGGTGTCCACCACATGAACGTGCACAGCACGCGCGCAGAACACGCATGTGTACTTACCACCCGCAACACTCCAGCTGCTCGGCAGAGCGTTGCACAGGTGCTGTATGCTCCGTGTGCGAAAGCCCCAATCAGCTCAAATAGCAGTAAGGAGAGTGGGCAGACGGGTGGGCCCTCTGGAACACCATATTGGAACGGTACCTGGTACTCCCAGCAGGCACCGGTATGCCCATACCAGGGCATACCGCCCATATCCCACCACTGCTTCCAACTCTGCTATTCTGTAAATTCTTTCTGCAAGACATAACTTTGGTTGTCACAGAGAAGATTGGATCGACTTATTCTCCAAAGCACCAGAGGACAAGACAAGAAGTAATGGGTGAAAGCCTTTTAAAGAAAGATTCAACCTAGAGAAAGAGAGTTTTTCTTACAATGAGAACAATTAATCAGTGGAATAGCTTGCCTCCAGGAATTGTGGGTGCTTCATTACTGGAGGTTTTCAAAAGTAGACTGAACAACCATTTGACCAGGATGGTATAAGGCCTCCTGCTTCTCCAGTCCTATGAGTATGTTCTTGACAACCATCATAAAGCTAGTCAAGGTCCTAGCAAAATAGATGGAACTACAGTGACTATAATATGGTTTCCAGAAGTTAGTTGATATCTCATTTTCATTATTGTTCAGATTTTGTTCTGTATTTCAAATGTTGAGCCTACATTTTGTTGATCTGAGACAGACAGAAGACAGACTTTAAAATAAAGACTGAGAAGCTGGAGGGGGGGGATACTAATTTCTACCTTGCATTCCACTGTGATGTTTTTGTTTTTGCAGTAATATATTTGTTGACCCATTTCAAAAAAGCTAAGGAGGAATGGAGCTGGTTGGACTTTGGAAGAGAGACCTCTACAACCTCCTAGAGCTGCAATGTAGTTTTGGTAATTAGAGAATCTTAGAGCAGTGTTTCTCAAT
The DNA here is from genome assembly GCA_039707465.1 of Rhabdophis nuchalis. NCBI lineage: Eukaryota > Metazoa > Chordata > Lepidosauria > Squamata > Natricidae > Rhabdophis > Rhabdophis nuchalis. The sequence continues at coordinate 92,994,136 of CM077645.1, read as the reverse complement.
CTTGACAGCATGAAGATATGTGGACTTCAACTCTCAGAATTAGCTGGCTGGGGAATTCAGGAATTGAAGTCCACACACCTTCAAGCAGCCAAGATTGAGAAACACTGTTTAGAGCAGGGGTCCCCAACCTTTTTGGCACCAGGGACCGGTTTCATGTAAAAAAAAAATCTGCGGACCGGTGGGAGCCTCCAGCGGGTGAGTCGAGTCACGTGGGCCACAGGCGCGTTCAGCGATCATGTGCAACCGGGCAGGAAAGCTGCCAGGGTCCCAGGCGAAGGATCCTCGGCTGGGGCAGGGAAGGACGGGCTGCATACCGGGCAGGAGGGCCTGGCAGCCCCTTCCCCCTGCACAGGGCCAGGTGGTGCCCCAAACCCCCCCCCCAATGCAGGCCGTTGCCCCTGTCCTGCCCCTGGGGAGTGCCCTGGCCAGCCACCAGGATAGCGGAGCGTTTGCTAAACTTTCCTAAGAGTTGCGCTACTCTCTCCGCCGCTCACTCCGGCCCGGTTACTATCAAGCCATGGACCGGCACTGGTCCGCGGCCCGGGGGTTGGGGACCCCTGGTTTAGAGGAAATGCATAAGGTTACCAGGGGTCAGACTTGACCCGAAGGAGATTTTTATGCCACTTTTTCTCATCTTCCTTACATACCTGTTTTGAGCTGTCCCTGTGAGTGAGGAAGATGAACCCAAAGCCACAGATAAGGTTGTTTCCCACAGGAGTAGGCTGCTGGAGGTTCGCACAGGTTTGGTTGATCCTCTAGCTAGGATTCTGCCCAGTTCAATGAATCCCCAAATGCCACCCCTGGCTGGCCACACCCAGCATGCCCCCCTCCCGCCCACCCCCAGGAGTCTCCACATGGCCTGTTCATCATGCCAGGTAAGTGCAGGGCCCATGCAGAGGCTCAGAGAGGGGGGGAAATGGACCTGCCAGAGGTTCCAGAAGTCCAGATGCGGGCCTGTTTCCAGTCTCTGGAAGGTCTCCGGAGCCCGGGAGAAGCAGTTTTTCCCTTCCAGAGGCTCGAGAAAAGCCTCCAGAGCCTGGGTAGGGCAAAAAATGGGCCTACCGGAAGTTCCAGAAGTCTGGAAACAGGCTTGTTTCTAGCCTCCGGAGGGTCTCTGGAGTCTGGGGGAAGCAGTTTTCACCATCCCGGAGGCTCAAAAAAAGCCTCCGGAGCCTGGGGAGGACAAACACCCACCCACTGCCATGGTGCAGGAGGCCGACTAGGCCACGCTCACCATGGCCACACCACCCAGCAACAGGGCAGTGAACCCATTGTTGCAATTTTGTGAAGCCCACCCCTGCCCCTACGAGTTATAAAACTTTTGTTCTTTCTGCCAGGAAAACTGCAGCCCACTCTGAGACATTCCGCTTATCATCTGTAAAGTTTCTGAATATTAGCAACAACTCAAACGCCATCGTTTTCTAGCTAAATAATTTCATGCCATGAATATACCGAGACTTCATATGCAGTTGTACCCCTCATTAAAAGTACCCTCGGGCTGATTTAATTTTTCACATTGGTTCCCTGGCACATTGTCTGCTACTATTAAGATTTATCTGGCACTGCCATTTTATTTTACGCTTGCCCTGTCATCATAGAGGAGTACAGGGCAAGAGAATCTGTTCTTTTTTGATGAAGAATATGTCTGTCCATCTGTTGACCATCATCTTGTTGCAGAATTATTGATGACCTCCTGATCTGGCAAGCTCTCTTCTTTCTAAGGGCCCAATTAAGCACCCTGTTATAAAAATAACCTAATCTTGGAATTTAGAGTGTGTGTGGAGGGAAACTGAACTCTCATCCTCCCGTAGTGAAGAAATATACTTTCTGAAGGTGGTTATTGTATTTCTAGAGAAACCTTTATTGGTACTAATACGCAACCTTTTTTCCTAAGATGTTGGAAAAGCTATTTGCAACAGAAAATAAGGCAAGGGCAGAATTAAAATTGAAGGTGGACAAAACCGCCACTTGTCTATTTTTCCCCCAGCTCATATTCTCTCTCTCTCTCTCTCTCTCTCTCTCTCTCTCTCTCTCTCTCTCTCTCTCTCTCACACACACACACACACACACACACTCTTATATAAAAGCTATAAATATTATTGCCAGTATTATTTGGTTTGAACTTTAGATTTAAAGTTATAAATGTATTCAAGTCTTTGCAAATTAGATCTAGAAGAATTAAAAGGATAAAAACACCAATTTATCTTAGGAGAAAACAAAGGGGTGTTGGGTGAAAACAAATGTATTTGCCCAAAGATTAAAATCACCGTACCTTGGTTCCAGCTATCATTAACTGTATCTAGCATTTCTGTGAGATGCATATGTATAAATCTATTTTTATGGATTTCCCCTGCAGTACTCCCATTTTTAAAAAAATCTGAAATACAACCTCTCAGTATTATTGTTTAGTTTTAGACATACGAAAGCCTTGTTTGTAGGACTGGCGCCAGTGGTGGGTTTCAAATTTTTTAGAACCTACTCTGTGGGTGTGGCCTATTTTGTGGGCGTGGCTTGGCAGTCATGTGACAGGGTGGGAGTGGCCACCTTTTAAAATGTGGTGAAACTCATTTAACAACGCTCTTGCTTAGCAACCAAAATTTTGGACTCAATTGTGATGATAAATTCTTTCTTTCCTTCCTTCCTTCCTTCCTTCCTTCCTTCCTTCCTTCCTTCCTTCCCTTCCCTTCCCTTTCCTTTCCTTCCCGTTGGGTCACTGGCAACGGCGGGCCAGATTTACTTCCAGGTACGCCGGTGGAACCCCCTCTCACCGGTTCTCTAAATTTCACCAACCGGCTCTCCCGAGTAGGTGCGAGCCTGCAGAAACCCACTACTGACTGGTGCCATGTGCAAAAGGAAGCTGGGAAGACACGTGGTAACATCATGGCCCTTATATCCTAATATACTCATATTATTGCTAACTAATAATTTACAGCATCTTTTAGCCTTTAATCCGTTTCATTTCTACTAGCCAACAATACAGTAGTTGGATAACTTCTAAAAGATATTATATGCTTTGAATAGGTGTCTTGTCCTACTCCTGCAATCAAAAGACATTTGCAACTATACTGACTTTCCTTATTTACACGCACCTGGACCTACATGGTTACATGTAACATATAACATTTCCTTAAAATATTTGTGAAAAAGACAAAATAAACCCATAATCTTTTCTGGAAACACTCCTATAGTTTTAATTTTGGACAACATAGTCCACTTTTAGTACACATTTTACAAACCCATTACTATTCTCTAATGGGGTATATACAAGGTGCAGAAAAAGAGCACAAAGAAAGAAAAGAAACTGGAGCTTGGTTATCCGTTGGAAAAATGAAAGTCAATATGGTGATCACAACCCTGTGATCAAAGCCTCACACCTTTTTTACGTCCATTAGAGAGGAGTAGGGCTTCAATTCCATAGTTGCAGTTGCAATCTTGATTTGTTTGATATCTCCCAAAAAAGCCCCTGAATTGGAGACAGTGGATAATGTAAAAGGACAGGGGATGCGTATGTTATAAATTAAATGTTCCCTTCAGACATATGTGCTAGTGGTTCCCGACTCTAGGCGGTGCTAATCTCTGTTTCAAAGCCAAAGAGCCAGGGCTTCCCGAAGATGTCTCCATGGTCATGTGGCCGGCATGACTAAATACTGAAGGCCCATGGAACGCTTCCCACCGCCCTATTTTTCTATTTGCATTTTTACATGCTTTCGAACTGCTAGGTTGGCAGAAGCTGGGACGAGTAACAGGAGCTCAGTCAGTTATGCAGTGCTAGGGATTCGAACCGCCAAACTGCCGACCTTTCCAATCGACAAGCTCAGCATCTTAGCCACTGAGACACTGCGTCCCTTATGTGTATATTATGGGCACCCTCAGATGGACCCCAGATTCTGACCTTCACCACCCATCATGGATTTAGCCAACCAAAGCATTGTACAGAACTGCAGACCAGGGTGATCAACCTCAGGTCTCCTTGTGCCACACACAGCATTCCCTACTACTGTTAAGGACAGTCCTGGTCATTTTGGAGACATTTGGACAAAAAAGTCACAATCGCAATCAAAGCCCAGTTTTACCCCAAGCATGTTCGTCATTCTATGCAAGCCAGAATCTCTGAACTAGAGACTTTTTGCAAACTGACATACTGTGCCCTCATCCCACCATTTAGGAGCCATAATGACAATGCTCAAGAAATGCAAGAAAGTGAAAAGCACATCTCACTTTAAAATAAAATCAAAGCTCTTAGGCTGCTCTTTAAATTTTACCCTCTTTTGCAGTATGGCTTCCTTGACTGAAGAACTGATTTAAATGCCATTCAATTACAGATAATGAGGGATGAAGTAGTACTCTGCATAACACAAAATTGCCTGTTTAACTGCAACAGGTATAGTAGGTTCGTTCTTTCATCTTCATTCTATTCACATTTTCAATTTTTCATGCTCTGCTCTTATAGCTGGCTGTGCCTCCGGGAGCCTGGCTGGTCGTCTCCTTTCCTAATATTAGTGCTAAGTGTAGATGAGTTGTGTTGTTTTGGGGAAAGAAATAAATTGAACCGATCCTCTGTTCTATTTTTGAATCAGATATAAAAGGAGATTGCAGGAAGAAAATGGTACCTCCTCTATAATCTTCTGCCCAGAGAAGCTATTTCACTTGCTTCATGTTAAAACTAGACCTGTCTTATGTAACTCACCTGTACATTTCTTTCATATAAATATCATCACTACTCCATAACAGGGAAGGTCATCTAAAATATGGTACATTTCACATAATGTCCAGCTAGTATTATTAATAATAAAATGGATGTGTGCAGGAAGAACAAATAAATCAAGATGTGGCCACTACAATGCAACTGAATCTCTATTTTATTTGTGTCACAATGTAGGTCAAAAAAAGCATGCCGACAAGGGATATTTAGCTGGTCAGATTGAAAGAAAACTATCAAAAGTCCTTCAGCTGCATTGCAGCTGATCTTGGACTCCCAACCCTGAGTGCCCCCAAATAAGTAGAGATGGGAACAGAGCAAACAAGTCTATGCTCTGCAGACATGCTGGGGTCACTGCTGGGACCACAGTATCTTTTCTTCAATCATACCCAATTGTTGTTGGACAGGTGCATACATATATACATGAAGATACTGGAAATAATTACCGTATTTTTCAGAGTATAAGGTGCTCTGAAGTATAAAATGCACCTAGCTTTTGAGGAGGAAAACAGGAGGAAAAAAATCTGCCTTCCAGCAATTTGCCTCCTTGCTCCAAACAGCAAACAGTACAGAAGATATACACTGTTGGTGGTGTTACATTTCAGACTATACTTGTACAGATGCTGTTCAAGTTGATGTGCTTTCTGGAAGTATACATTATTCTCTGCTATTTAGAAGAAGATACAATAGTACTGAGCCTCTTCACATCAAGTATTTATTTTAAAAAGCTTCTTCATTTTGTTATTATTGCCTAGAACAATAATAAAGCAGTTTTTAAAATAATAATAATAATAATAATAATTTAATTTATATCCCGCTCTCTCTCCCCGAGGGGACTCGAGGCGGGGCACAGGCAATTAAAAATACAAATAAACACAGACAAGTACAAAATACAGAATTAAAAATAAATTAAATAAATCCTGCGCTAAAACCTATAAACTAAAAATTACCCCTAAAAAACCCTAACCTAAAAAGAGACTACCCAAGGCCGGCCAGACGAAAAAAGTGAGTCTTTAATTTTAAGCGGAAGGAGCGGAGGTCCGTAGTTGTCCTGATATCGGGGGGAAGGTCATTCCAGAGGGCTGGGCCCGCCACAGAGAAGGCCCTTCCCCTGGGCGTCGCCCGCTGACAAAGTCTAGTGGACGGCACCCGGAGAAGTCCCTCTCTGTGGGAGCGAATCGGCCGTGAGGATGTATGGGGCAGGATCCGATCCCGCAGGTAGCTAGGTCCCGAGCCATGGAGCGCTTTGAAGATGGTAATTAACACCTTGAAGCGCACCCGGAAGACGACAGGTAGCCAGTGCAGCTCGCGCAAGAGCGGTGTTACATGGGCAAACCTAGAGGTGCCCATAATTGCTCGCGCGGCTGCATTCTGGACCAACTGAAGCCTCCGGGTACACCTCAAGGGGAGCCCCATGTAGAGAGAGTTGCAATAATCCAGTCGGGATGTCACGAGAGCATGAGTGACTGTGCGAAGGGCGTCCCGATCCAATAGGGGGCGCAACTGGCGTACCAGGCGAACCTGGTAAAACGCCCTCCTGGCCACGGCTGTCACTTGATCTTCCATGGACAGCCGGGTATCCAGGAGGACACCCAAGTTGCGCGCCCCATCCACAGGGGCAAGATGTTCGCCCCCTATGGCCAGCGTTGGAGAGAGCTGGTTGAACCGGGCAGCCGGAAACCACAGCCACTCGGTCTTGGTCGGGTTGAGCCTAAGTCCGTTACTTCCCATCCAGATCCGCACGGCTTCCAAGCACTGGCACATCACCGCTACGGCATCGTTGGGGTGGTTTGGGGTAGATATGTACAGCTGGGTGTCATCAGCGTACAGGTGGTACTCTACCCCAAAACCACGGATGATCTCGCCCAGCGGCTTCATGTATGCGTTAAACAGGAGAGGCGAGAGGACCGACCCCTGAGGCACCCCGCATGTGAGGGGTCTCGGGGTCGACCTCTGCTCTCCTGCACGCACAAATTGCGATCGGCCAGAGAGGTAGGAGGAGAACCACCGTAAAACGGTGCCTCCCACCCCCAACCCCCCCAGCCGATGCAATAGGATACCATGGTCGATGGTATCGAAAGCCGCCGAGAGGTCTAATAGGACCAGGATGGAGGAACATCCCCCATCTCTGGCCCTCCAGAGATCATCTACCAACGCGACCAATGCCGTCTCGGTGCTATGCCCGGGCCGAAAGCCGGACTGGCGCGGATCTAGATAGTCAACTTCCTCCAGGTGACGGGGAAACTGTTGTGCCACCACACTCTCAACAACCTTCGCCAAGAAGGGAAGGTTGGAGACTGGACGGTAGTTGTTCAAAAGAGCTGGGTCCAAAGAGGGCTTCTTGAGGAGGGGCCTCACCATGGCCTCTTTTAGGGAGGCAGGCAAGGAACCCTCACTCAAGGATGCGTTGACAACCTCTTGGAGCCAGCCTCGTGTCACCTCCCAGGATGCCAGTACAAGCCAGGAGGGGCACGGGTCCAATAAACATGTGGTGGCTCGCAGTCGCCCACGTAGCCTGTCCATATCCTCGGAAGTAACGGAGTCAAACTCCTCCCAAACAAGATCTCTCTCGTGGCATCCCACTGGGTCATGAATGGGGGTTAGCTCACTCTGTATCTGGGCGGTTTTCTCCTGCAGAAAAATCACAAATTCCTCTGCTCTACCCTGTAGCGGGGCTTCCCGTTCCCTCTGTTGAAGGAGGTCGCGGGTCACCCTAAACAGGGCGGCAGGGCGGTTTTCTGCGGATGCTATGAGAGTGGCACAATGATGACGTTTGGCCACTCTCAGCGCCACAATGTAAGTCCGTAAATGGGCTCTTACCTGTGTCCGGTCAGATTCAGAGCGGCTAGCCCTCCATCTTCTCTCTAGGCATCTCTTGCGGCGTTTCATCACCCGCAGCTCCACAGTGAACCAAGGAGCCAGGGTGGTTCGCCGCCGCGAGAGAGGCCGCAGGGGCGCGACCCGATCTAAGGCTCCCACGGCCGCACTATTCCATGCGGCCGTGAGGTCCTCCATCGGGGCGCGGGTCAGGGATACAGGAAATGGCCCAAGCGCTGTCTGGAACCCATCCGGGTCCATCAAGCGCCTGGGGCGGTACCAGATTAGTGACTCTGGTTCCGCCTCCCCGCGGAGGGGAGCAGCGGTCGGAAAGTCGAGCCGGAGAAGTGAGTGGTCTGACCATGACAAGGGTGTGATGACTATATCCCCTGTACCCAGATCACTTTTCCATTGGCCCGAGACAAAGATGAGGTCCGGCGTATGTCCACCCTCGTGAGTGGGGCCTTGAATTACTTGGGTCAGGTCCATGGCCGTCATGGAAGCCATGAACTCCCGAGCTACCACGGATGATTCGCCCAACGATGGCAGGTTAAAGTCCCCCATGACTATAAGTCTGGGGGTCTCCACTGCCACCGTAGCGATCACCTCCAGGAGCTCGGGCAGGGCTGCTGCTACATAGCGGGGAGCCAGGTATACAACCAGCAAGCCCAACTGCCTCCCTAGGCCCCACCTCACGCAGAGGGACTCACAGCCGGAAGTCTGAGGCACAATGGTCTCTCTCGGCTCAAGGCCTTCCTTAATAATGACCGCTACCCCACCACCCCTGCCTAGGGCCCGCGGCTGATGAAATGCGCGGTAGCCTGGTGGGCACATTTCAACGAGGGGATGTCCTCCCTCGTGGCCCAACCAGGTCTCCGCAATTCCTACCAGGTCCGGCTCCCCCTCTGACACAAGGTCACTAATGAGGGGGGCTTTGTTGACAACGGACCTGGCGTTGCAAAACATCAGCCGCAGACCCTGGCTCTGTATTCCCTGGCCACCTAGCCTGCGGGGGTTGTGGCACCCAACCGTTTGTAACCAACGGCTACGTGCCATCAACCGGGAGGAAGGAACTTGTCTCCCCTCGGACCTGCCCCTCCCCACGACCCTCTGGATGGGGAAGCCCTCCACCGGAATGACTTGTGTTTCCCCCCTCTTAACGAAACCATCCGCCTCCCTCCGTCGTCTGCTGGCTCGGCCCGTTCCCTTTTGGCTAGTCTCAACCTGTCTAAACCCTCCCCCCTCCCTGGTGCCCCCTAAAATAAACAGCAATTTGTTAACTAAAAAACCCCTACACCTGCGCTTTCGCCACTTCTCCTGACTTATTAGTCCCTCATCAAAGTGTGCCCTTGATAATACAGCGGGCCATACCTGCGAGAGGGGGGACTCCCGCAGTAGGATTAGGTCTGCCCTTGAATATATTACGGGTCACATCGACAGCAGGGAATCAATTTGGGTACAGAGATGTTTAGATGGTCGGAATAAATATTAAATATTAAATAAGATGTTAAAATATATATTCAATAAATATTGGAAAGATGTTAAAATTAATTAATTCCAGTAAGTTAATGATACGGTATAGAAAAGTTAAAATCCTGGGTATGATGGTCAATAAATAATTGCATAAAGTGCACATGATCACATAAGTGCACTATCACAGGCGTGGCCTTAGCAAGTCCAGTCCAGTCCCACTCTTCCAGAGCCTCAGGCCTCAGCCAAAGATGGTACATGGTTGGGCCCCTTGCAGGATCTCCCGGCCCCCCTTGTGGGTCCTGGTTTAAGTTGGTTTAAACAGAGTCAGTAGGGAACAGGGCCTCAGCCTGGATCTTCTTAGGCCTCGGCCCAGCTGTTATGCGGCCTCCCGGCTCCCGGCTCCCGGCTGCTAGACCTCCGATTTTCCACTCACCGGTACTCTAATGGAGTCGGCCAAATAAAGGAGTCCAGATTGGGTCATCTTGGCTACGGCCCTGCTGTTATCGGGCCTAGATCGTCCTCGCCAGGTGTCCCTCCCAGACTGGCATCCCGGCCTTCTGCGTCCTGGCCCCCCATGGCCCTCCGCACTCGGCAGTCCCAGCTTGCCTTCTGTCCAGCCTGGCGTCCCGGCCTCCGGCAACCCGGCCTCTCACGTCCTTCGGCCTCCGACGGTCGGCGCGCCTCGGCAGACCTTCTGGCAAGCCTCCTGCCCAGCCTCCTGCCCGGTTTCCACCTCTCCAGCGTCCAGCAAGCCTTCTGCCCGGTCTCCAGCACTCCGCTTTCTCCCCCGCTTTCTCCCCCCGGCGGGCTCAACAAGCCCGGCATCGGCCCGCCATCGACCTGACGCCCGGCGTCTCCAGCTGACCGGCGCCTTCCGGTCAGCAAAACCCCCGTTCTTGGCCGTCAACTCACCCTGGGAGGCCGTCCATGGCCTCGATGGTAAGCCAGGGTGGTCACTTACTGGGCCCGACCCTCAAAGCTGGTAAGGAGGGTCGGGCGGCATCTCTTTTAACCAAAAAGCCCCCGCGGCCCGCGCGGAGCTCAAAGGCAGACCGCCATCTCTAAGTAATTATTTGAACGTTCTATAGGCATTTATAGTTATTGACTTGCCTCCTTGCAGCAAACAGGCTGTTTCAGTTTAGCCTGATTAGAAGGAAAAAAATCTGCCTCTGCCTCCCAGCAATTTGCCTCATTGCAGAAAACAGCAAGTTTCACTTTCAATTTCAGTTTAAGCAGGGACTCCCAGTGATCAGCTGTTTCAGGCTGCAGGGATTGCCATAGCCTATTGCCGCCTCAGCAAGTCCCATTTTCTCCATTTGCTGCAAAGAGATAAATTGCTTGGGAGGCAGAGGCCAAAAGGTGAGGGCTGGTGGGTGAGTGGGGCTACATTCAGTGTATAAGACACACCCAAATTTTCACCCTCTTTTAGGGGGCAAAAAGGTGTGCCTTATACTCCGAGAAATACAGGTATACAAAATGTCCTAGGTCTATGTCTCTCAGCATGCCAATCCTCCCAAAAAATAGGACCAAGTGCCACGGGTGCGAAGCTATCGAAAGGAAGACCCTGTTTCAAAGTGGACTGGACTGAACTGTGACAGAAAAAAAATCTAGAAAAAAATTGCCCAATCCATGGGAGAGGCATTCAGGCAGTAGCTCACAATGTTGCTGGCTGCTCCATTCTAATCCCTCCCCCTCCCCGCCACCCAACTGGACCCAAGATCCGGAGCAGGGCATATGAAATCTGCCCCATACTTCCCGGTAAACGCACAGAGACACAACACATGGGCATAGCAGAGACACAAAGGGCAAATGATATCTATTCCCAGGGGTGGGGGTTTCTACCGGTTTAACATCCGGTTCGCTGAGCATGTCCTTTGCGCACAAACGCTTTGCTCATGCACACACCAAGACGTGTGCTGCGTGTGCGTGCACAGTTTACAGAATACTTACATTTTGGATTGCTGCTTGGGAAGGAAAACAGCACGAGTCAGCTGAGAAGTTAAAAGTAAGTAAAGCGCAGGGGCAGGGAGGCGGGCCCACTGGCTTGTGGGAGCAAACTGGTTCCCTCCCAGCTGATCTTCAGAGCTACAGGTTCACCCAAATCAGTCTGAATTGGTAGAATCCCACCCGTCTATTCCCCGGATTAGAGGCTTAGAGGCACACAGATACACACAGATGCAAATTATTACTTCCTTACACAAAAGATAATACAGGCGTCTCTTTTGACTACTACTGATACTGAAGAGAATTCCCTAAACTCTTATTTTTATACTTTTAAGAAAGAAGTCTTTTCTACAACAAAACAATCATTTACTTTCCTATGCCCAAGATTATGTGCTATGCATCTAAGACATAGAAAAACAATTTTATTCCTAAATTCAAAAGAAGACAACAGTATTTTCTTCTTATATTATTTCTTTCTTATATTGGTTTCTCTTCCTTTTCCTTTTTTCTGCTTTAATATAACAGAACGAAAGCATAGAACAGTGGTAAACTGGAGAGATATAAAATTTTAGTGCTGTGTTTTACAGTTGAAATAATACACATAGCTAGGTGAAGGAATCATGTATCTAAAATTAACCTTGCTGCACCATCACTGTTTTTGAATATATCCTAGGGAATGATCTGGAGAGCTGTTTGAACCAGGCCACTGTCTTGCTTGCCCTAGCCTGCTCCTTCTATTCATAATTTACAATGCATTCCCCCTTTGGCTCATTCAACTACAGGCATCCTTGTAAAAATACACAAATCATCCGTACAGAATGCCAATAAGCCATACATCATGGCTGTAAACACAAGCTAGCCTAATATCTGCCACAGATCCCAATCACTGGGTGGAGGATGGGTTGTTAGCCAAGTCTTGAGAACCACAGCTGGACTGCCTTGCAGAAGAAAAAAAATTAAAGGTAGAGTTATAGCTTGTGCTTCAAAAATGTGATTTTCTCATCTCTTGTCTATAATTGCCAAGTCTTGTAAGCAGTTTTGAAACTTACAAGGCACACAGAGTACTTTTAGCAGAGTAGCATCTTAAACATTTAACTTCCAGCTCAAGCCTTCATCAAGAATAGAGAGAATATAAAGAAGCCCACAGAAATGTCTACAAAGATTGGTCAAAAACATCAAGATGGTAGCTCCACCTGTTTTTTTATGTGTATGAATCATATACCATACCCTGCAAACACCTCTGGGCAACTCAGATGCACATGTTTGATATGGGCCAGTCAGTTTCCCAGCCTCATTCACTCCCAATCCATGGGCCGACCAATATATTGAAAATTGAAAATGAAAAGAAGGATTTCAAGCCAGGGGTGAAATGCTACCTGTTCAGACCAGTTAACCTGAATTGCTAGTAAAAATGCTACCGGTTCGGGCGAACTGCTATTTTTGAAGATCAGCTGTGACACAAGATTTATATTAGATAGATAATACATACGCATGCTCACATTTGCGAACCCGTAGCAGAGGTAACTTGATTTCCCCACTGCTTCAAGTCTTCTCTTCCCTGTGCCATGGATTGTCTGAACGGGACATCTTCCATTTCCCCACAAAAAACTACCCTATTTTTCAGAGTATAAGATGCACAGAGTATAAGACACCCCGGAGTATAAGTTGCACCAAGATTTTGAAGAGGCAAATTTTTAAAAAAAAGTTTTTGCACTCTGCAGACCTCCCAAAAATGGCCCGTTTTTCACACAAAAAAATTAAGGGGGGGGGGGGTATGCATAGCCTTTAGGAGACTTCCAGAGTGCTGCTGGGGGCTGGAGGGGCAAAAATGAGCAAAACCCAGCCTGTTTTCGCTCATTTTTGCCCTCCCCAGTCCCCAGCAGCACTCTGGAAGCCTCCTAAAGGCTATGCATGGCCATTTTTGCAAAGGCGGAGTGGGGTTTCGGGAGGCAAAAAATGCTGTATTCAGTGTATAAGACACACCCAGATTTTCACCCTTTTTTGAGGGAAAAAGGTGTGTCTTATACTCCAAAAAAATACGATATTTTCATGTCAGAATACTTTGGGCCAGAATCAGTCTGCCAGAAATGTTGACTGCTTTTGACATGCCCAAGTGGGAAGCAGGACATCTTCAAGGTGTAGTAAGAAGCTGGGAGCGAGCCCATAAGAAACTGAGGCTTTGTTATCACTAGGTTATTTCCTAAACAAAAATTTTTTTTTCCAGGCAAGCATGAGCTTTCAGGATTTTCCTTTTGTGGAGAAAAAAGGTCAGATCCTTTCCACTGAACAAACTACACCATTTTGTCTTTTCATCAGTCATGCCACAGAGTTTTATTTTATTCCGCTTGTGATCAACTACTATTCCATCTTAACATTCTAAGTATGTTATTTGGTATACTGAGACCAGCAGAGTTTCCATGTTCTTTAAACAGAATCATCCTTTCATTCCTGTTGTGGTTTCTGTTATGTGTGGGTGAAATAAACACTGTGGAGCAGGAAAGCTATGTACAATGCTAGCAGCTTGAGAGCTCTGGAGGAATGGGGGCCAATCACACTGTTAAGATCTACTGCTCCTCAGACATAAGAGAGTAAAGTGAGGCTTCAGTTTCTTCAGTACATAGAAGAATCCTTATACAGAATGTGTGTGTGTGTGTGCGTGCGTGCACACGTGAGAGTGTGCATGCGCGTGCACGCATGAGTGTGTGTGCACGCGCACACATGCACACTCACATATAATCCTTTGAGGGGCGGAGCCTAGGCAACTGAATGGAGCTGAGTGTTTAATGGCCAGATACCCTTCCTGTCACCAATGCGGAGTTATATTCAGCAGCTATCATCTCAAAGTGCCCAGAGAGAGAAATATCTGTCTCTACCTAGGATCAAACTCACAGCCTCTTGATTGTGAGGTGAGAGCTCCACCTCTAAGAAAAGTAAGACTAGAAAAGATGGAATCAGCAGTACTGAAACACAGCAATCCCACTCCCATGCTTTCAGATCAATACAGGAGATCCTCAACTTATGACCACAATTAAGCCCAAATTACCATTGCTAGGCAAGCCAGTTGTTAGTTTTGCCTTATTTTACAACCTTTCTTGCCACGTTAAATAAGTCACTGCATTTGCTTTTTTAGTTAGCAAATGGTTGTTAAGTGAATCTGACTTCCCTGTCAAAAGAAAGTCGTAAAAGCTGATTCCATGACCCTGGTAACCTGGCAAAATACATACAAGCATTCGAATTTTGATCATGTGACCATAGGGATACTGCAATAGTGAATGATCGTAAATTGAGGACTACTGTTATGCCAATCTTAGGGAGAAACCTATGTTGTGTTTCAACCAAGCTAGAGAGATTGTTTCATAGGTAGGGGCCCCAGGTATGCATGTTTCAAATACTAATACACCAGAATTTATCCAGGGACTGTGGTTTTACCTGTATTTTCCATTAAAACATCCAATCCCTGTGCTCTGATTTCTCTGTGAATCAAGAACAAAACAGCAGCCAAAGTCCTAAATTCCTGAGTCATGATGGCATTTGTGAGTTAAAGTTTATCTAAGAGTTCACTTGAGATATGATAGCAACGAACTACATGCAAACTTGGCAAGGCAAGAGGTGGAACCCAAGCCACAGCTGCCATCTCCAAGCCCATATATAGGCATTTATTTATGGAAATAAATGCCAACTATCCCAGCTATGCTTGAACAGTCCCAGCTAAGAAATGCACTAGCGATTATCCTGGGAATCTGTTCCCAATTCTCTTCTGGCTGTATAGTAATTAAACATCTACTTCAACAACAATTGAACACTGGTTTGAGAACCCAAATGGAAAACTTACATCTAGCAATATTGTCATCTTTACATCGGAGTTGTCTATCTTTGAATCACACCAAGATGTTGTGAGTCCCTTAATCTATGAAGTATGTTTTATTTCCCTCCCAATGGCTGTTGCCATAAAGAATCATTTCACTAGTAGAAGATAAATATTTCACTTTCAAATTTAGCAGCTTTAAGTACTGTAACAAATATGACTCCAGGGATTCTGTAAACAGGCCTCATAAAACTATAGTGACCATATTTTCTTAGGGGGAAAATAAAAGGCAAACCGGAAAAAGGGACTAATGTGAAAGAGGTTCATAAGGGTAAAAACAGTCTGTAGACATACAGTAGAATCAGAGGGCTAGAAGGGACCCTTGGAGGTCAGACTTCAGAAAATATTATGAAGGTCTTTCTTCTCTGGAATGGAGTATAATCAAGAATTTCTGCTATTCAATTCAAATTCAATTCAAATTTAATTTGTAGAACCGCTCCCTCTCCCCACAGGGACTCGGGGCGGTGCACAGGGAAAGTAAAAACAATAAATATACAAATATAAATACATAATATAAAAACAGATTAAATCTATTCCTGTGCTAAAACCCGTTAAACTAAAATACCCAGCAGCTATAAATAAGTTTAAAACCCCATAGAAAGAGAGACTAGCCTAGGCCGGCCAAGCGGAAAAAGTGTGTTTTTAATTTCAGACGGAAGGAGCGGAGGTCCGTAGTCGTTCTAATATCGGGGGGAAGGTCGTTCCAGAGGGCCGGGCCCGCCACAGAGAGAGCCCTGCCCCTGGGCGTCGCCCGCTGACACAGTCTAGTGGACGGCACCCGGAGAAGTCCCTCTCTGTGGGAGCGAATCGGCCGTGAGGATGTATGAGGCAGGATCCGATCCCGCAGGTAGCTAGGTCCCGAGCCATGGAGCGCTTTAAAGATGATAATTAACACCTTGAAGCGCACCCGGAAGACGACAGGCAGCCAGTGCAGCTCGCGCAAGAGCGGTGTTACATGGGTAAACCTGGCGGTTCCCATAATTGCTCGCGCGGCTGCGTTCTGGACTAGCTGAAGTCTCCGGGTGCACCTCAAGGGGAGCCCCATGTAGAGAGAGTTACAATAGTCCAGTCGGGATGTCACGAGCGCATGAGTGACTGTGCGAAGGGCGTCCCGATCCAATAGGGGGCGCAATTGGCGAACCAGGCGAACCTGGTAAAACGCCCTCCTGGCCACGGCTGTCACTTGATCTTCCATAGACAGCCGGGCATCCAGGAGGACACCCAAATTGCGCGCCCCATCCACAGGGGCAAGATGTTCGCCCCCTATGGCCAGCGATGGAGTGAGCTGGTTGAATCGGGCAGCCGGAAACCACAGCCACTCGGTCTTGGTCGGGTTGAGCCTGAGTCCGTTACTTCCCATCCAGATCCGCACGGCTTCCAGGCACTGGCACATCACCGCTACGGCATCGTTGGGGTGGTTTGGGGTAGATATATACAGCTGAGTGTCATCAGCGTAGAGATGGTACTCTACCCCAAAACCACGGATGATCTCACCCAGCGGCTTCATGTATGTGTTAAACAGGAGAGGCGAGAGGACCGACCCCTGAGGCACCCCACATGTGAGGGGTCTCGAGGTCGACCTCTGCTCTCCTGCCAACACAAATTGCGATCGGCCAGAGAGGTAGGAGGAGAACCACCGTAAAACGGTGCCTCCCACCCCCAACCCCCCCAGCCGATGCAATAGGATACCATGGTCGATGGTATCGAAAGCCGCCGAGAGGTCTAATAGGACCAGGATGGAGGAACAACCCCCATCTCTGGCCCTCCAGAGATCATCAACCAACGCGACCAATGCCGTCTCGGTGCTATGCCCGGGCCGAAAGCCGGACTGGCGCGGATCTAGATAGTCAACTTCCTCCAGGTGACGGGGAAACTGTTGTGCTATGAAATAAGATTAGCAAACAATAAGGATAGTAAATCATAATGCATTTTAAAACACCATGAAAAAGATTCAACATAATATATTATAAAAAGAGGATGGTCTTTGATTGCACAACTGCTGCTCTGATCTTGACTTTTCAGACACACAAACACACACACACACACACACACACACACACACAGACACAGACATTGGGCAAATACTAGGATGAATGCCTTTATTATTTCTTTTCCCATTCCCTGTTGTTAATCTGCTCTGTACCGCAGCCCATATATTAAGCACATTGGTGTATACAGGCAATATTTGATTTATGGCCATAACTGAGCCTGCCTATCACAGTTTAAATCATGATGGTTGGAAAAAGGGCTCAATCATGCAACCAACTCGATTGTACAAGTGAGTTAAGTGAGTTTTGCCTTATTTTACGACCTTTCTTGCCACATTAAAAAAGTCACTGCATTTGCTTTTTTAGTTAGCAAATGGTTGTTAAGTGACTCTGACTTCTCTGTCAAAAGAAAGTCGTAAAAGCTGACCCATGACCCTGATAACCTGGCAAAATACATACCAGTTGTCAAGCATTTGAATTTTGATCATGTGACCATAGGGATACTGCAATAGTGAATGGACGTAAATTAAGGACTACTGTTATGCCAATCTTAGGGAGAAACCTACGTCATGTTTCTACCAAGCTAGAGAGATTGTTTCATAGGTACGGGCCCCAGGTATGTTTTTTCAAATACTGATACACCAGAATTTATCCAGGGACTGTGATTTTACTTGTATTTTCCATTAAAGTATCCAATCCCTGTGCTCTGATTTCTCTGTCGATCAAAACGAAACAGAAGCCAAAGTCTTCTAAATTTGTTCCTAAGTCATGATGGTATTTGTGAGTTAAAGTTTATCTAAGAGTTCTCTTGAGATATGATAGCAACGAATTACAGGGATTTGGAGGGTTTCTGAACTGGCCATAACATTAGCTATGGGTTCTCCCGAACCTGGGCAAACCCGTAGCAGCCCACCCCTGATAACATTGGTCCAAAAATTCCCTGAAACTGATCTGATCTTTGCACTCGAGATCTAGAAAAATGGATCCAGATGCATCTCCTGGGTTAGCTGGTGATCTTCCCTTTTTTAGGGCAAATCTGATCTGCTAGCAAGTTTGGCTAAGCAGAGAAGAGCATAATATCAAACAGGCAGGCAGATGGGGACGTGAAAATGTTTAAAAAGTCATCCTTGGAGAACAAAACAGAGGTCATAAAACGCACTATTGGAAGAGGTAAAGAAAAGATGCAGCTGTTGAATCGGTGATATTATTGTCTGAACACCAGCAGGCTTACTTTCTTTGCGAACCTCGTGGAGAGCAGCATTCAGTTCTTCCATAAGGACAGGAGCCTCTTTGGCAATTTTCTCCCCTTTATCCAGCAAGTTCCAAGTAGCTTCTTCCACAGAAGCAAGAATTACACGAGCTCTTTTGGAACATCCTTTTCTCTTGCCAGAAGGATTCTGGGGGCAATTCATTAATGTGGTCACCTAAAACATAAAAGGAAGACCCACATCTTTATTTCTGCAGTTGAACATTTCGCTCTGCATCTGTATAAAATAAAGAGGTATCAAATAAAGAGGTATCAAATAAAGAGGTGCTGAGGCATCAGCAATGAGTAAGCGCCAACTTAAGCGCCAACTTAAGGACTATGGCACGTGATGTCAGCCAATAACAGCGACATATCCACATAGATATGGGGTATCAAACTCAAGGCCTGAAGGCCAAATCCAGCCTGCAGAGTGCTTAAATCTGGCCCATGGGGCCAGCCTGGAAATAGCAAAGGACTGGACCGCAGCCAAAACGGGGTATGGGGGGGGGGTGTTACATGTAGGCCGCCACGCCCCTTTTTGGCCAGCAGAGTGCTAGAAGAAGTGTTCATTCCCCCCTACCCCCCTGGCCAGCCCACAGAGGAGAACTACAATGCTGATCCAAGCCTCAAAGAAATCCAGTTTGACACCCGTGACATAGAATGAACAGGGAGTTATTTCAGAAATTAACATATCTTGTGCTAAGCCATGCTTTGCTTAACCATTCTGTAAACAGAATAATAACAGAGTTGGAAGGGACTTTGGAGATCTTCTTGTCCAAAACTTTGCTCAAGCAAGAGACCTTATTCCATTCCAGACAAGTGGCTATCCAGTCTCTTTTTAAAAACCTCCAATGATGGAGCACCAGGGATGGATTCCAGACCCTGGCAGAGCTGCGCATGGGGCCGGGCATCCTAGATGGGCACACACATGTGCACGCCACCACCCTGTGACACCCAGCTGCTCGGCAGAGGTCACGCAGGCATACGTGCGCAATTGGCCAGTCGTGTTATAAACAACCAGGAAACATGGGCAGGTGGGCCAAACGAGCCTACTGTACTGGTATGGTGGCTGCTGCTCCCAGCTACTACCGGTATGGCTGTGCCAGGCCATACCCACCATTGTGGAGTACCCACAACTTCTAAAGGCAAGCCGTTCCAGTGGTTAGTTGCTCCCACTGTTAGGAAGCCTGTCCTTAGTTCTAAGTTGCTTCTCTCCTTGATTCATTTCCATTCATTTTTTCTTGTCCTACTTTCTGGTGTTTTGGAAAATCAGTTGACCCCCCCTTCTTTGTGGCAGCCCCTCAAATCATGGAACACTGCTATCATGTCACCTCTAATCCTTCTTTTCCCTAGACTAGACATACCCAGTTCCTGCAACCATTCTTCATATGTTTTAGCCTAGAGTCCCCTAATCATCTCTCTTGTTCTCCTTGCACTCTTTGCAGAGTCTCTATATCTTTTTTATAATACGGTGACCAAAATTGGGTGCAATATTCTAAGTATGGTCTTATTAAGGCTTTGAATCAGAATAGAGCTGGAAAATATCTAGTGATGGAGCGCCCACAATGTCTGAACACAAGCTGTTCCATTGGTTAGTTGTCTTCACTGTTAGGAAGTTTCTCCTCAATTCTAGGTTGCTTCTCTCCCAGACTAATTCCCATACATTGTTTTATAAAGTGCTTTATAAAATGATATCAATACTTCACATGATCTTGATTCTATCCCACTGCTAATGCAACTAGGATTCTGTTGGCTTTTTTGGCTCTGCCACACACAGCTGGCTCATATTTTATTCTCCATCGGGACTTCAAGATCCCTCTCACCATTACTGCTATTAAGCCAGGTTTCACCTAATCTGTGCCTGAACATTTGATTTTTCTTTTCTAAGTGTAGAGTTTCACTTTTCTCTACACTGAATTTCATTTTGTTAGATAGGGCCCAGTGTTCAAGGTGTCCAGATCCATCTGGATCTTGAGCCTATTTTCTGGAGTGTTGGCTATTCCTGCCAGTTTAGTGTCATCTGCAAATTTGATGAAATCCTCCTCTATTCTCTCATAATTTATGAAGATGTTAATTCACATGGAAGTCTAAGACTTAAAGAGTTTCCCAAACATTTTACATCCTTTGCCCCAAATTACTTATCAGAAAGTCCTCTTTACCCAATGCAGTAGAACACTTTAGGTCAATTTAAATGTCCCTGTTGTAATTGGGTAAAGGGTACTTGTGATTATCCAAAGGGGGAAAAAATATTTTACCAGATTTGGGGTAATTTGCATAGTGTGGAGAAGCACTATCTCAAACCATGGTTTCCAAACGCCAAATAGGCCAGCCAAATTCCAAGGAGCCACTTTATAGCTTTGTGTGATGTGTGAATGCAGCCAGGATAAAGGAAGAGAGAATTGGCCATAATTTACTCCACTGAATTAATGATGCAAGAGGTGGTGGCATGTGTGAGCAACAAGATCTATTTAAAGTTTAATTTTGATTCCCAAGACAACTTTAAAGTTATCCACTGATTATTAAAACCTTTTCTTCTGCTATGCCACGTTAAAGGGAAATATGGTTTTTCATTTTAAGAGTCTCTTTTAATGAAACTACATTTTTAATATCTGAGGTGTGAGAACTGTTGGAGAGAAGTGAAATAGTATTTTAATAAAATAGCATATTCACAACTGTCCTGAAATATAGAACAGGGAGTCATGGACGTTTTCCTCCATAACCCTCATTATGTCTCACTTTTTAAAAAAAACACTGCTGCTTTGTTTCAATGATGTAATTGCTGTTTCAAATTATGGGAAGTGTAGTTTATCAAACATTAACATGTAACTTATCATTGCAATGTTTCATGTTAGGATTCCCCTTTTCACTTGGAACATGTGAAATTATATAATTAAAATATGTCGGAGGATAAACATCCATGCAAACTAGTTTTTCAATTCATCAGCATGTCCGAATTAAAAAGAAATTGAGGCTGCAAATAAATCAAGCTTTTAAGTGTACACTAAGGACTGTATAAGAAGATTGAAATGCTTTGGAAAGAAATGCATTTATAACAGGCAGAGGCATAATAAACACAGCAGTTCCTGAACTATATTTTAAAAATTATCCTATGGGAAAGGAATGCTGAATGCTCTATATTGGGAAGTTGCTGGCAAACAGATTAAAACAGCAGTTTTTGTACTGGGTCAGGTGGTTTACTTTTGCAGATATACAGTAATGCCTTTTAAAATGGCCTTATCTAAAGAACAAAGAAGCCAATTTCTTGGCAATATGGAGGTAAGACAGAAGGTTTTAAACACAATAAAAGTAACTATCCAGGGTAAATCTATTAAATTTCAGTGAAACATGAAATTATTCATGATTATTCATATTTTGTGGGAAGTAATTTTAATAGAAATAACACAACATATAATAGGATTTTTTTTAATACATCATGCACTGTTTACAGCCAGGTGCTCCAAAGTGATCAGTATCAACCCCAAAGGTGAAAGTCACCAGCTATTGTTGTCATTATTGTTGTTGTTCATGCTACGATTAGTTAAAGTAGTATTTCTTAAATTATTTTGGTAGCATAAATTGGGGGGATTGATGAACAATCTGAAACTTCATAAAGAGTTGGTGAACTGAAGTGTTTGAGGACTCCTGAGTTTAACTGATTAACTGATTTAACTTAATTGATTTTGGAGCAATCTATGGACAGCAAACTAAAATTCCAGTCCTTGCTTAGGCCATAAAATAAAACCTAGTCATTTATTAATATAATGTCCAGGAAAGCATTGTGAATTCCAAACATACAAAAAAGCCTGTCCATCATCTGCAGGGAGCAGGTCAAAAAGCTCAATATGGTAGCCACATATGTGCATTGAAGCCTATCCATTTTTTTACATCCATCTAAAGCAGTGTTTCCCAACCTTAGCAACCACTTAAGATATATGGACTTCAACTCTCAGAATTCCCCAGTCAGCCATGGTCTCATGAAGGAGTGTCAAACTCAATTTCATTGAGGGCCACAACAGGGTTTTGTTTGACCTCAGGGGACAGGGTGTGTGGCCAGGATGGACGTTGCCAGCTTGATATTACTCATCAAGGCTCAGTTTTCAGCCACGATAGCCCTCCCAAACTCCTTTTTTGGCCACGATAGCCTCCTGCAGCCCTCTGCCAGTGAAAAGGGAGCTCAGGAGGGCCGCATGCAGCCTCTCCAAGCTCTGTTTTCAGTGGCAGAAGATTGCAGGAGGCTGTTATGGCCCAAAATGGAGCCCAGGAGGGCCGCACACAATCCTCCTGAACTCCCTTTTTGCTGGCACACGCACTGCAGGCCAGTCCTTTGCTGTTTCCAGGGCAAACCTGCAGGCCAGATCTAAGTACTACACAGGCCGGATTCAGCCCCCGGGCCTTGAGTTTGACATCCCTGGTCTAATGGTTGTAACATCAGATCACACAAGCTCAAATTTAGTAACTTTGCACGTGAACCATTGTAGTTTGTAAATGATGGTTAAATTAGTTTGATATTACCTATTTATTACCTAGACCAGTGTTTCTCAATCTAAAGAAACTTTGAGACTTGTGGACTTCAACTCCCAGAAAACATAGATTGCTCTTTTTGGACTTTACTCACGGATTCTAGTCAGGTTGTTTTATAGAGGTAGTTTAATTTTGTTTTTCTTTTACTGACTCTTAAGATAGATTTATAAGTATTCACAGAGCACTTCTGGACACATTGCTTGTATCAGTCTAAAACTGTAATAAACTGATATTATTGTTGAGCATGAGTTCACATATCATCAGTGGGAACAGGTACATGCCTAAAGATTCCTTTAACCAAAATTCTGTGTATGTTTTCTAAATTGTGCCAGATACCAAATGAACAAACAATGAAAAATGTTCCATGTTTCATTTCTCATCCCACAACCCACTTTCGTCTTGATGTGGTCTACCTGAATTATGAGGGGTTCCAGCAACTTCTCCACAGTATGCGTCTGAATCTGTAGATTCTGAGGATCAATTTTCATTTTCATGTAAGGATCTGCTGCTGCCATTTTTCCTGTAAGCTAAAGATAGTTTATTTTTATAGTACTGCAAGACAACTCATTGTTTCAGACGTATTTCCTTACCAGATTCCTCAATGCTTTCAACACAAACACAGCTTCTAATGAACTTCACTGAAAAAGTTCTTAAAGCTTCAGGGAGATATTTCTGCCTTGAATTGCATAGCACAGTCAAGCATCAGCAGTTGACTACAGGATATGCTTTATGACATTTTGTATTAGGTCAGAAAATGCTTTATGATAATTTTAGAGGGATAAGTGCAATTTTTTTCACATTTGCATCCTCTAAAATTTGAAGAAGGCAATAACCATAAAAAAATTAACCACCGCGGACGTTTGTCGGCCATCAATGCATATGCCTTTGCATACGAAGATAAAAGACCAATTCCATCCCAATTCAAATGGGAACTTAAAAAAATAATCTATTTTAGGACCGCTGTATTAACGCAAAAAATACAAAATAATAAATTTGAAGCCACTCTATATAGATCAGTGTTTTTCAAGCTTGGTAACTTTAAGAGATGTGGACTTCCAGAATTCCCCTGCCAGCATTCCCCAGAATATAGATCAGTGTTGGCAAACCTTTTCGGCACGAGTGCTGAAATGAGGGCATGTGCACATATGCTGGAAACCAGAAGAACCACTGCCCGGTGCACATGCATGCGCCAGAAAGATGATCTTCTGGTTTCCGGTGCAATCATGTACCCCAGCTGGCTGATCTTCCAGTTTCCGGTGCTCCTGCGCACATGAATACCAGCTGGCTGGTGTGCCAGAACCCAGAAGCGCAACGGGCAATGGCACTGTGTGCCACTTCTGGCATGCGTGCCATTGGTTCGCCATCACAGATATACTGTATTTTTCTGAGTATAAGACGCACCGGAGTATAAGACGCACCCAGGTTTTGAAGAGGCAATTTTTTTATAAAAAAGTAGGTAGGTAGATAGAGGGAGGGAGAGGGAGAGAAAGATAGAGAAATACAGTAGTTAGGTAGGGAGAGAGAGAGAGTAGGTAGGTGGAGGGAGGGAGGAATACAGTAGTTAGGAAGGGAGGGAGAGTGTGTAGATAGGTAGGTAGGTAGAGGGATAGAGAAAGAGAAATAGAGATAGAGAGGAAACAAGGTGCGTCTTATACTCCGAAAAATACGGTAGATTAATATTTGTTCTAAGATTGTTCCCAGGCTTTTAAAAAAAATAGCTGTCAAAATATAACATTCGTGCAAAAGTAGAATCAAAACTAGCTTTGCTGGCTGTGGAACTCTGGGAGTTGAAGTCCAGAACTCTTAAAGTTGCCAAGGTTGGAGACCCCTGCACTACAGGTCATCTATGAATGCAATCAATGTCATTTCAGTCCCAAACCCTGGCCTGAATCCTGACTGAAAGTTTATCTATCTCACCAGGATCCTCTGAAGTTATAATGTGACTACTCTCTGTACAAGCTTCCCTATAAAGGGAAGATTGGAAATTGGATGAAAGTTGTCCAGCTCAGATAGATTGAGGTGCCAGTGGAACACTCTCTTTTTCAAGGAATTCATTACTGTCCAGACCATCCTATGCAGCCTTAATATGCCAGGAGGGGCACCAAATATAACACACGTGGCCAAACTAGCAGTTGAGAAGATCCTGTCCTCTTCCACAGGTTCCATGGTCTCGAAGTCTTCTCACATCACTTTGCAAGATGTAGCCCCCACCACTTCTATCCATTCTGCTTTAAAGCTTGAGTCCATCATAGAGCGAATACAAACGACTTTGCCCAGATGCACAGCATGTTCTCCACAGTGACCCTGTAGATGAACTTCAGTATTATGTCCTCCAAGGAGGAACTGAGTCACTCAAAACAAGGTCACTTGGTGACTATCGGTGTACACCATAATCACATTTTGCCACCTTTACCACTACAAAATAGACCCAAATAGTGGCTCTTGCTTATGTCCAACCATCTTAACTTTTGGTTTTCCACCAGTAATGCTCTAAGATCCACCATCTTGATTTTTTGACCATATCTGATGGGCACCACTGGTCATTGGAGTACCATCTATTGCCTTAAAATGATTGAGACATCTTTTTATATCGAATAAAGAAGTGAAGTTTTCATTCTGACTTTGCATCAGATTTAATACAGGCTAATAAAATCTGAAGGTTTTATTAGCTCTCTGCACAAGCTTCCCTATAAAGGGAAGATTGGAAACTGGATGAAAGTTGTCCAGCTCAGATAGATTGATGGCGTAGTGGTTGAGAGAGGTGGCGTAGTGGTTAGAGTGCAGTACTGCAGGCTACTTCTGCTGACTGCCGGCTGTCTGCAATTTGGCAGATCGAATCTCACCAGGCTCAAGGTTGACTCAGCCTTCTACCCTTCCAAGGTGGGTAAAATAAGGACACAAATTGTTGAGGGCAAGAGGCTGACTCTGTAGACTCTTTAGAGAGGGCTGTAATAGCACTGTGAAGCGGTATATAAGACTAAAGGCTATTGCTATTGCTAACGCCTTAATAAAAAGATCAATATTAATCAACTTTATATTAGGCCCAAAATGATGGATCTAGCAGGCTACTCGTGGAGTCAGAGATGGTGCCTCTCATTTCACACCTTTCTATGTTTTAAAAGTTATAACTACAGATATGTGTATGATCTGTCAGCATGAACATAGTCTAGTTCTATATATTTACAAGCAATAACACATAGAATTGCAACTTTTGGCCAGCAATTTCACATTATTGTTAGCATTATCCCCTGCTTCTTACAAACAAGTTATTTAGAAGGGATCCAAATCAACACAAGTGGCGCAAAACAAAGACATTTCCAAGTGCCCTATTTAGTTCTTTATTTCTTTTGATTACAGAAAATTGTCCTAGCACAGAAATACAAATAAACATGAATCTAAGAACACGTTTTTGTACTCAGTTTTTTAAAAAGACAATTATTATTTGGGTTCGTTGCTAATAAGTCTCTCAACAGAATTAGAACTATTTTTCACATAGTTTAATACAAAACAATGTACATAACTACTTTGTTTTCAGCTCTGAATAATGAATAAGCCAATAAAAAAGAGCATTTCAGTAGTTAAAGCTTTTTTTTTAAAAAAAACTTAAATAGGTGTATCTTTCACAAAGCTATTACAATGCCCCATTGCCTAAATACCAATTAAAACAACAACAAAGTAGCTTGTTTCAATCACAAAATTCAATACATTGTAATTTGGGCTGCTTAGTTTTTTTGTTTATTCATTTATTTTGCTCAAAGATGCTAACAGCCGATCACTCACCTGTCTCAGGACTTAAGCCGATTCAATATTCAAATACCCAGCCGATGCCAAGACAGTTGTTCCAAAGTTTGGAAGTTGTGCAAACTTATTATAGCTGACTTCTTGGCTTATCATATATCTGCAGACAGAAAGCAGGAGCAAAGACTCCAGAGTATTTCAGGACATAGTGGCTGCTGGAAGGGGGGTGATGCGGGGGAGGATGGGCAATCCTTAAAGTTACACAAGCTAATATAAATTTAGGCGCAGGAATAACTCTGCAGTAATAATGCAAAACTTTCTTCTTTGTTTACATGGAATAGAGGAAACCTATCAAGATGAAAGAGGCTTTGCCAAGCCAGAAAAAGATCTTTGTTTTATGCTTTCTTCCCTCTTACAAGATGGCACTGTGCCAGTCTCAGAAGGACAGTGCATAGACTCATGGAGTTTCCGCCCACTGCCTTGGGAATAAAATGTTCACCCATCCCACTGTGGGCTCATAAGGGATATTTTGTTGTTCCCCCAATTATAAACAGAAGCATGAATGTATCAAACAATATCCAATTGGAAGTGTGTTTGTGTGTGTGGTGTGGTGGTGGTGGTGTGTGGGTGTGTTATTGAAGAGGTTTTTCATTACCCCACTTTGTGAGATGCCTAGAACATTTCCACCCCCTTGTTGGTAGAAGGACTGGAGAAATATAGTCACTGTCACTGGAATAGGCTGAAGTCATAGACAGATTCCTGGCAAATAGATGGGGAAGAAATTGAGGTAGTGACAGATTTTATTTCCCTGGGCTCCAAGATCACTACAGATGGGGGACTGCAGTCAAGAAATTAAAAGACTCTTGCTCCTAGCAAGAAAGGAAAGGAGGAAAGCTATGGCAAATCTAGGCAGCATACTAAAAAGCAGAGATATCACTCTGCCAGCTGTTGGAAGAAATGTCCTTCTGGGTTCAGTTCCAAGTGGGGAAAAAGACAATGGAAACATGGAGGCTGCTTGGAAAGATGGTTTAATGGTGGACAAGACAGGACCACGTGGCTTGAGGTCCTGGGGAAAAAGGTGATCACATGCTTGCAGATGTTGGGTGAAGAAGAAAAGAGAAAGAAGGGCTGAAAGTTCCCGGCTTTATACTCTGTTCAGCCCCACCTTCCTGTTCCTGTATAAGACATGTATTCTGATTGGTTGTCAAACTCCCACGGGGCCATGCAGAGACAACTCTTTAGGTTGTGCTTTGAGTCCAAGTTTGGTTGGTTGAGCATTGCTTTTTTTCCCAGGTGCCCTGTGGGGAAATGGGTAAAGGTTTAATGCTATCATGCTTTAATCCCATCATCCTGGAACTGAAAGGGAGGGATCATTGTTATATAGAATAGATTGCTCCAGGCTTTTTTAATGGCTCATTTACAAAGGTGGAGGCTATTAAGAGTGAGTCTGTTTCCTGCCTAAAAACATGTTTCCCCATTTCTCATCCAGGGAAATATAATATTCTGCCTTTTCAATATTTCTCAGGATATTTCATTTTTCTAGGAGAGGGGTGGGTGCTAACTTCCTACATAACAAAAGTGTGTATAGCCAAGGCTATGATTTTCCCAGTTGCAATATATGGCTGTGAAAGGTGAACCAAAGAACTGAAACCTTTGAACTCTGGTGCTGGAAAAGACTCCTGCGAATCCCTTGGACTGCAAGGCGATCCAACTGGTCAGTCCTAGAGGAGATCAACCCTGACTGCTCTTTAGAAGGCCAGATCCTAAAGAGGAAATTCAAATACTTTGGCCACCTAATGAGAAGGAAGGACTCACTGGAGAAGAGCCTAATGCTGGGAAAGATGGAGGGCAAAAGAAGGGGACGATAGAGAATGAGGTGGCTGGATGGAGTCACTGAAGCAGTCGGCATGAGTTTAAATGGACTCCAGAGGATGGTAGAGGATAAGAAGGCCTGGAGGAACATTTTCCATGGGGTTGCAATGGATCAGATACGACTTTGTAACTAACAACAACAACAATAGACAGAGGAAGGGGGTGGGGGTGACATCCATTCCCTATCGTTCTTCCCACGTGTGCATTGAGTCTATTTTATTACAATTCTGAATTAATCAGTGGAATGGCTTGCCTCTTGAAGCTGTGGGAGCTCCATCACTGGAGGTTTTTAAGAAAAGGTTGGACAGACATTTGTCCGGAATGGTATATCTCCTGCTTGAGCAGAGGGTTGGACTAGAAGACCTTCAAGGTCTCTTCCAACTCTGTTATTCTATTCTATTCTTCAGGGTAGAGATGGAAAATGAATTCAGCTCTAGGCAAGAGAGAGGGATGCCAGGGCATTTCTGGCAGATAAGTGAGGTATTATTGTTGTTAGCCTTTTCTCAGCAAAGCTGGCAGTTTCCAGCCAACAATGGCTGGTCTCCAATGCTAAACCTGGTCAGATTTGATAAGCACTTGAACAGGACACCACCAGGAAATCCCAGGGCTGAAGGCTAGTCTGTGAAGTTAAAAAGAAAAGAAAATCTGAAATATAACCACTTTCACTGGCACACACATACACACCAAAAAACTATCCTAACTCAAGAAAAACTACATTTATTCATGTATTTTCGTATTCAATTAATCTCAATAAATCTCTGGAAATAATAGTTGTTATTCTCTTAGCTGCTACTGAGATATTATATGTTTTCCTTGTTTTGCTTGAACATGTTTCACTTCTCATCAAGCAAAACAAGGAAAGTCAAGTTGCCTTTTGAAAAAGCACCTTTGGGACAACCATGATCTTGATGACTGAGAATCTCCATAGACAAGTAAGAAAATATAATCTACAGAAAATGCAATATGAATTTATTCCTTTATTTCTAAAACGTTGCAGAGCCAACACATCATGCAACATGTTTATACTGGTGTAAAATAATGTTAGATACATATATGTATATGGGAATGTTTGCTAGTTATTACTTATTTGAGTTTAGGGATTCTTTTTCTTTTATTTATTGAGTTTTTGAGATGAATTCTGATTTTTTTTGGGAGGCTACACAATTCAATTCAATTGTACACATGTTGTGTGTTGACAATAAAGGTTTGATTTGATTTAAAACAGGCTTCTGAGAAAAATTGTCCTCCATTTTACCAGCTACATCGATTTGATTTGATTTGCCTCGACACCTTTAAGAAAGGATTAGACGAGTTCATGGAGAACAAGGGTATCAATGGCTATCATTATGGATGCCTAAGGACACCCTCCGGGTTGGAGAGATAGGCAGGATATCTCTCAATGCCATTTGCAGGGAATCATAAGCAGGTAAAGACATCTGCTTGGGAAGACCCTGAAGCAAATAGTGAGCCACTGTGTGATACAGAATGCTGGACTGCATGGGCTGTGGCCTGTTCCAGCAAGGCTATTCTTATGTTCTTATGTTCTTATGAAAACTACTATAGTGCTGTCCTTAATCTCCCTAATTTGAGAAAGATATTTCGGTTCCTTCCATTCTCTTTTCCTCATTTGCTCTACATTTTTAACATTTCAATCATTGCACTTCCTTATAAATGTTAACATATTTAGCGGGATGTTACCTTCCCACCAAAGGTGGTTCCTATTTTTCTACTTGCATTTTTATATGCTTTCAAACTATTTTTCTACTTGCATTTTTAATATGCTTTTGAACTAGTAGGTTGGCAGAAGCTGGGACAAGTAGTGGGAGCTCACCCCGTTACACAGCACTAGGGATTCGAACTGCCGAACTGCCAACTTTTCTGATCGACAAGCTCAGCGTCTTATATCATGTTAACATTGTCTTTGTTGTAAATGATTATTTGGTTTTCTTAGAAGAATACTTACAAGGCTGCTATTTCCTTCTCCAGTGGTTCGTATTTAGTCTGATCCCTCATCTGTGATCGATCTACGTCTGTCTGTCGATCTGTCTCTGTCTTTCTATCAATATGAGACCATTCTCAGAGATCAGGGCTTCCTAAACAAGCCATTTTACAACACCTAGGTAACACGCTCCATGAACTGGGTAATTTTTTAATGCTATAATTCAGTAGGTTCAATGCCTTGATGAATATATATCACACGTATCAAAAAATATACACTAACTAAAATTGCATACTGAGGATGCTGTGGTGGTAGCAGTAGTCAGCTACCAGTATTTGCCAGAAATACTTTGCAAAGATTTTGCCCTGGCTTAACCTTTTTCCACACAAGCATCTGCCATTAGGTAGTAATTCTTTTGAGGTTTAAGAAGGATTTAAGATGGGGTGAAGGGAGGGGACTGCCACAAGAAATCTTCCAATCAATCATAAGCACCTGTTGAAATTAAAGTATTGCATGACAATACTTACTGTGTATCCAAATTAATCAAATCAAATCAAATCAAATTTAATTTGTAGACCGCTCCCTCTCCCCGAAGGGACTCGGGGCGGTGCACAGGAGATTAAAAAGCGTACAAACATAAAAACATTATAAATATATATAAAAGGCTTGACATAAGGTTAGTTCTCTGCTGTGATGTCAACTTCCAAGAGTATTAAACAAAATTATATTTTAGTCCCTTTGCTATTCAATGTTATAGCAATAAATTGCTGGGAGAACTCACAAAACCAGAACATCACCTGATAAGTCTTTTGAAATTTGGGGTTGGAATAGGCTCTGACAATATCGCAGGTAGGTGAGGAAACACATCTGTCATTGAACAAATCTAACCAGAATTTTCACTAGAGACACAAATGATCAGATTTGAATTACTGTACTTTAGATTCATTATGTGAAGACCTGGCTTTCTGAAGAAAGCTCTAATGCTGGCAAAGTGAAAGGAAAGAGAAAGTTGACCAGCAGCAATGGGAGTGCCATTAGAGGACATGAAGGGTCATGCTGGGCACAGATCATCCCGGTGAAGGTCTATCTTCCTGATTGCTAAGAGTTGGCACTGGAAATAGGTAGATTTACTGCTTCCTTTTATACACAAATGATACAGCCATTATCTCAAATTCACTGTTTGGACTTGAAGACAGCTTTGAGATCAACCACAGGGATGTCCTTGACTTATAACCACAACTGAGCCCCAAATTTCTGTTGCTAAGCGAGACAATTGTTAAGTGAATCACTGAAGCTGTTAAATTAGTAATATAATTATTAAGTGAATCTGGATTCCCAGAATCTGGATTTGCTTGTCAGAAGGTCGCAAAAGGCAATCACGTGCCCCTCGGACACTAAAACTGTCACAAATATGAGTCAGTTGCCAAGCATCTGAATTTTGATCATAGGACCTTGGGGATGCTGCAATGGTCATAAGTGTGAAAAACAATCATGTCACTTTTTTCAGTACTGTTGTAACTTTGAATGCTCACTAAACGAACGGTCACAAGTCAAGTGTTTATTATATAGATAGAAGCCTGGTCATGAACCACTCAAAAATAAAAAATGCATGTCTCTTATCAAGACATAAATCTGGATGGCAATTTAATAGAAATGTTATTGAACAGATTAGGGCCTTCAAATATCAGAGCTGTTTCCTATGCTAAAGTAACATTGGTTAATTATTGACCCTCAACTCTGGGTTCACACTTAATGACGACATAGATCAGGGGTGTCAAATTCGCATTGTCACGGCGTCACCACGGCGGCGTCACACGGCGTCATGTGACATATCAGGACTTTTTTCCCTTTCGCCAAACTGGGTGTGGCCAGCGCATGATGCATCTTGGCCCACGGGCTGTGAGTTTGATAGCCCTGACATAGATGGACCTTTTCTTTTTATAAGATGGCCATTTTTTAGTTTTTTCAATCTACCCAATAAGGAAAGAACAGTGGTACCTTTAAAATCCAGGGTGCAGTAGGACTCTGTGCACATTTATCAGGGAATCCTTTTGGTTGCACAGATGTGGATGCCATCAAGAGTCAGAGTTCATGAGAATGTGACTATTAGCGATGGTCTCATTGGCTGCTGGTAGCATTCCAATTCAACGTCTCTTCCTGTTGTAACTGCCACTTTGAACAGTTACTGGCCAATGTGAAAAAATATCTTTCCGGACTTTGGAGCTAGGCCAAAGCAATGCTGGGACAGTTGGAACAGGATTAGCTTGGGATCGAGGAACATAAACAGGACTGAAGCCAAAATGCAGGTTAGAACTATATAATTCACATTAAACTGTGCTATTTTTGCTCCATTAGCCAAAATATTTTTGCAAAGCAGACTAACCACCAGTGGTTTTTATTATTCAGACATGTGGAATAATTTCTATACTATGAAAACGTGAAGTCCCCTCCATCACCTTCTGCCTCTGTCTTACGGGGCCTATTTTCCTTTCGAACCAAGATTGTTTAACGCATTTAACATTTCTTCATTTCCAGTCTGTAGCTAAATTTATTCCAATATCTGGCCTCCCCTTTTTCAAAATGCCAAGAGTTTGACAAGAAAGGGATTGCAAGAATGGGGAGGATTGTGGCTTAAAAGGAACACCTATCTAAATATCTCAACCTTTATGGACATATCTTTGTAAGAATGTTATTGATATGAAGATGAAATTAAGAAAAACAGTTTATATGCTAAATTTGTTCTTGGTAACTAGCTGTTAAAAGCACTGGAATCTTTCCAGCCAAAAACATGTGTGTGTGTGTGTGTGTGTGTGTGTGTGTGTGTGTGTGTGTGTGAGAGAGAGAGAGAGAGAGAGAGAGAGAGAGAGAGAGAGAGAGAGAGAGAGAGTATAATATTGGTTTTAAACTCAGGCAATTTGTGAAGCATGGAACTGAAGGAACTTGTTCCCTGAATGTGAGTGACAAAACACTTTTACCCTTAAAGAAAGTTTGATTTACCCCAAAATATGAATCACCACATTTCAGGCAAAGCAAAAAACATTTATTAAGGGGAGGCCAAATCTTTATATAGGGTACATAACCAAATAATACATATATTTGATATATGTGATGCACCCAAAGGTAACAAATCAAATGATACACAACATCAATTAGATGTGAGAATTAAACAATAGGAAATATTGCTCCTATATAAAACATTCCACAAGTGGCAAATTTATGGGTGGTGTCACCTTCTTTCCCAGTCAAATCTGCATTTTTCTTAATATAGTTGCAAGTGTATTCAAGGATTTCCAGAATATATTCTCTATTGTTTTAGTAACTAAAAAGGCTATTTTGCACACTAAAAAATAAAACAGAAAGAAATGGCTTTGACTAAAAGGAAAATGTGATCCCCTGACCTTCGAAAGGAGACATGGATGACATGGTAAAATATTAGTATCACCTTTATTTAAAAACTAATAACAAAGCCTAAAATTCCAGGTAACAGTGAGATTTTTTTTTACACTTTAAATTAGATTGCTCTTTTTTTTTAAAAGAAGCCTCTGAATCTCAGTCACATGACACTCAGATGTATATAAGTGAGAATGATTACTTCCAGGTCAAAACATTTCAGTTCTTAATTCCTACACATCATATTGCTATAAAGCCATGTAAGTGTTCAAGATGTTCACCCCTCTTCTTGCTTTCTAGTTTAAATACTTACTTTTTAAAGGATTAATCAAGGATCACTGACTATTTTTCCCCCTTGACTGCAGACCATAATTAGACAGACATTGGAGGGATTCTTTGCTTGTGGTATCTTAGCGCCTTGAATTTTAAAGTGATAATACAAAATGTGTGTATTATTTTCTCAACACTCAAGATTGTTAAGATATGTAGGTTTGTATTAGTGGAAATGGAGCCATTTTTCTATTAAAAATGCAGGAAATGTTTAAAATGTGAATACAAATGAAAATGTTTTTGTAACTACCGGTATATAGCTTGAGATGATTTTTCATGTAAAGGTTTTGAGATGTACCATATGATAGCCATTTTTTTTTAATCCATACATTTCTCCCTCACCAGTAAAAAATCAGTAACAACATAAATAGCTATTGGTTGCCTTTTCACAATAATCAAATTCTATCACTTTGCTATACTTTTAACCAAATAAAGATGGTGTTGATATGCTGAGCCTGAGCAATTTCTAACTGCTGGGAAATGTAATTCAGCAACCTTCGAGGACAACAGGATCTGCATCTTGGAGATGAATTTTGGAGAAGGCAACATCTGATGATTCTCTCTGGACTGTAGGCCTACAATAGGCTGTTCCATAAATTAACTAAACATAGTTTAGCCTAGCAAATTATGCAAGCTAGCACATGTAATTAATTTCAGTAAACTGTGCAAACTCAACATTTGTGAGACAGATATACCTACAGGTAATAAATGGGAAAGAGAAATTAATCCTAATCATCAAAATAAAACAACTAGAACTGATTAATGATTCTTAATGGTAGTACTATCTAATAGAACAGCCATTACCTAATTTGGGAATGAACAACGGAAGCAATTGCTCCTATTATAGAACTCCACAAAAAAGTATCTGGTTTTTCTTAATAGACATGGAAATTTTAGATGATTCTTACTACCACTTTAAGGTGCCTTCCCCCACCCCCATTAAGAGAAAGCTCTTAATTAATGGTTTGGTTTATATTACTACAAGGGTATGCTAATTTATCTGAAATTAATTTAATTTGTAGAAGTTAATTTCTCTCCTATTTTTCCTTTGTTACTATTCTGATTTTCCTGCTTTCCCTTCAAGAGGTTTTCTTTGTGCTTTCCCTTGAAAATGATACATCTTTGAGATGAAAGTGCCCTCTACTGCCTGAAGTTCCCTGTTCAGGTAGGCCAATGATCGAATTACCTATAGTTAAAGCATTGTCATATTTTTTTTCTTCCAGTTGTATTTATAGAAATATAGTGCATGACAATTTTCATAAAACAAACCTATGACAATATCCATGGAGTATGCTAGTCAGAAGGGGGTTATTTGTTGCTTAGTACTTAGGAGGTTGTGATTGTAAACTGTAGTTTCACATAGTGTAAACCCAGTCAACTGGGGTTTATTTAGTAAACCATGGAGCAATAAATCATCCCTTACTGTGTTACTGGAATGCAGTTAATTAACATCTCAATAGTCTTCATGTTTCTTGGTCCTTTTTAATCTAAGTCTGTTATGGAGCCACATTTCGAAGTTCATTACTGAAGAATAGTAGCTCTGAGCCCAGTAATGAAATGTGTTGTGACTTCCTCTGGATTTAATTTTGATGCTTAGCTAATATGCAAGTAGGCAGGCGCTTCAATGTTTGAACAACTTGAACAGATCCCTTTTCTACATGCAGTCAACGATGTGTGTGGGGACTAACTTGAGTGAGGCTAGTACTTTATCTTCCATACGATGAAACCCAATTTTCCTCCTCTGTGTGTTCACAGGAACTTAAGAGTCATCTTCAAGAGGTTAAAACCCACTCATGCCACATATAGGTTAACCAGCTGAAATAGTGTATGCAACTGACATAGTAATAACAGCATACAGTGGTACTTCGGTACTCATTGTTAACTGGTTCTGGGAGGCGCTATGAGTACCCAAAATGATGAGTAAAAAACATTTTTCCCCATAAGGAATAATGTAGTAAGTCATAAGGCAGCCAACATCAACAAGTTCTAGCTTGTGCGTGGAGTTCCAAACAAACGATGAGTACCAAACAAAATTTTCACACCAAAATGCATTGAGTACCAAATTCAATGAGTTTCAAAGTAGTTGACTACTAAAATACCACTGCATATCAGTTCCATTATAACAATTCCATAGTTATGAAAAACTTAAGGGACATTTCAGAATGACATAAACACATTAGCATGTGTCATCAATTGACAAAGTTGATAATAGATGATTCAGTATCTGATCTATATATATATTGCATGGATGTAGCACACACACACCCCTCCCATGTTGCTAAACTCCAACATTGCTCTAGCAAGTCTGGCTAATAATAGGAGATGACAAGATTTACTTATTATATAAATATATATCACACTTTTCATTTAGAAATTCAATGAAATCAGCCTACCTCTACTAAGAATGTGTTATTTCTTAAAAAGTAGGCTTGTGTACTTTTAATGCCTCTCTCTCCAATAATCTTGGCCCAAACGGGTGGAACTCACAACATCAGTAATAGTATATTCCAGTGTCTCCTATCTTTCAAAGCAGCAGTGAAATGGTGGTAAGGGTTTCCCTGAAGATTAAGAAAGTCAAGATGGCAGCAATAACTATTATCAAATCTTTACCTCTTTGTAACGTGTATAGCAACTGCCAACTTGACTTTTTTTAATGGCTCTGGCAGGCTGGACCAGGTCTTTTTGCAAATCTTTTTACCATGTTACTTCCTGAACCAAAATACCCATCCAAATCCATATTTTCTATTCATGAAAAACTTGAGAACAACCCTGCTTTCATCAGAAGGAATATTAAGAGGGTAAATGTCTACAGTGAATGAATGCTCTAGTCCAGGGGTTCTTAACCTTTTCTGTACCCCACACCCTTAAAACGCTTCTGATATATTCTTGCACCCCTTAAAAAAATAAATAATTATATGCATATAATTATACATATACACTATAATTTTGATACTTCAAAACCCAAGATATCGCACACCCTGGAATATTGTCTTGCACATCCCAGTTGGGAACTCCTGCTCTAGTCAAATCTTCTCTTCTTGTTGTATAGTGATCAGATCACGTAGCATTTCTTATTGCTTAGTTTGCAGACAAAAGATGCACAAGAAGTATTCCAATCAGATTTCTATTGAGATGTATATGAATTCATGGTGACAGGGGACTAATAACTACATTATCCCTAACAATACTACACTGTATGTGAAAGTCCAATGTTGTTCATTTAAAATGTTAGTTATTTTAAAACAACAATAAGAAAAAGATCAATGTAAACAATTTCTTCTCTTTTCAAATGTACATTCTGGATTTGGGGCTGAGTGATCCTTACATGGTTGAGAAATTCAAAACATTGGTCCTATGTTTGGTCTTATTGGTCCGATTGCTAAAAGCACATTTGGGTTGCAGGTTTATACGTAAGACAGATTTCTGTTTCTTTTTGTACACATGGGAAGTGATCTTGTAATAGTGCAGCTGTACACCTATCAACACAGGTGTAAATCCTACTGATTTCAGCAAGACGTATTCCTAAATAGAATTGTGTCACATTATAAGCCCACCAAATGAAGTTGGAACAATGTTAAGTTAAACTACACAAAATCAAACATCCTAGTTAGATATTTCCACAGCCAAAAGAAACTGCAGGCAATATAGAGTGTGTGTATGTATGTATGTTCTGGTTCCGCCCCAGGCGCCTGATGGACCCAGATGGGTTCCAAGCGGCGCTTGGGCCACTTCCTGTACCCCTGACCCGCGCCCCGATGGAGGACCTCGTGGCCG
Source organism: Rhabdophis nuchalis (assembly GCA_039707465.1). Taxonomy (NCBI): domain Eukaryota; kingdom Metazoa; phylum Chordata; class Lepidosauria; order Squamata; family Natricidae; genus Rhabdophis; species Rhabdophis nuchalis. Next base: position 92,956,540 of record CM077645.1, on the reverse strand, counting down.
CATGGAATACTGCGACCACGGGAGCCTTGGATCGGGTCGCGCCCTTGCGGCCTCTCTTGCGGCGGCGAGCCACCCTGGCTCCTTGGTTTACCGAGGAGCTGAGGGTGATGAAACGCCACAAGAGATGCCTAGAGAGAAGATGGAGGTATACCCGCTCTGAATCTGACCGGACACAGGTAAGAGCCCATTTACGGACTTACATTGTGGCGCTGAGAGTGGCCAAACGCCATCATTGCGCCACTCTCATAGCATCCGCAGATAACCGCCCTGCCGCCCTGTTTAGGGTGACCCGTACCCTCCTTCAACAGAGGGTGCGGGAAGCCCCCTTACAGGGTAGAGCAGAGGAATTTGTGTCTTATCTGCAGGAGAAAATCGCTCAGATACAGAATGAGTTAGCCCCCATTGCTGGTCCAGTGGATTGCCACGAGGGGGATCTTGTTTGGGAGGAGTTTGACTCCGTTACTTCCGAGGATATGGACAGGTTACGTGGGCGACTGCGAGCCACCACATGTTTATTGGACCCGTGTCCCTCCTGGCTTGTACTGGCATCCTGGGAGGTGACACGAGGCTGGCTCCAAGAGGTTATCAACGCATCCTTGAGTGAGGGTTCCTTGCCTGCCTCCCTAAAAGAGGCCATGGTGAGGCCCCTCCTCAAGAAGCTCTCTTTGGATCCAGCTTTATTAACCAACTATCGTCCAGTCTCCAACCTTCCCTTCCTGGCGAAGGTTGTTGAGAGTGTGGTGGCACAACAGTTTCCCCGTCATCTGGAGGAAATTGATTATCTAGACCCGCGCCAGTCCGGCTTTCGACCCGGGCATAGCACCGAGACGGCATTGGTCGCGTTGGTGGATGATCTCTGGAGGGCCAGAGATGGGGGTTGCTCCTCCATCCTGGTTCTGTTAGACCTCTCGGCGGCTTTCGATACCATCGACCATGGTATCCTATTGCATCGGCTGGGGGGGTTGGGGGTGGGAGGCACCGTTCTGCGGTGGTTCTCCTCCTACCTCTCTGGCCGATCGCAATTTGTGTTGGCAGGAGAGCAGAGGTCGACCCCGAGACCCCTCACATGTGGGGTGCCTCAGGGGTCGGTCCTCTCGCCTCTCCTGTTCAACACATACATGAAGCCGCTGGGCGAGATCATCCGTGGTTTTGGGGTAGAGTATCATCTCTACGCTGATGATACTCAGCTGTATATATCTACCCCAAACCACCCCAACGATGCCGTAGCGGTGATGTGCCAGTGCCTGGAAGCCGTGCGGATCTGGATGGGAAGTAACGGACTCAGGCTCAACCCGACCAAGACCGAGTGGCTTCCGGCTGCCCGATTCAACCAGCTGACTCCATCGCTGGCCATAGGGGGCGAACATCTTGCCCCTGTGGATGGGGCGCGCAACTTGGGTGTCCTCCTGGATACCCGGCTGTCCATGGAAGATCAAGTGACAGCCGTGGCCAGGAGGGCGTTTTACCAGGTTCGCCTGGTACGCCAGTTGCGCCCCCTATTGGATCGGGACGCCCTTCGCACAGTCACTCATGCTCTCGTGACATCCCGACTGGATTATTGCAACTCTCTCTACATGGGGCTCCCCTTGAGGTGTACCCGGAGGCTTCAGTTGGTCCAGAACGCAGCCGCGCGAGCAATTATGGGCACCTCTAGGTTTGCCCACGTAACACCGCTCTTGCGCGAGCTGCACTGGCTACCTGTCGTCTTCCGGGTGCGCTTCAAGGTGTTAATTACCATCTTCAAAGCGCTCCATGGCTCGGGACCTAGCTACCTGCGGGATCGGATCCTGCCCCATACATCCTCACGGCCGATTCGCTCCCACAGAGAGGGACTTCTCCGGGTGCCGTCCACTAGACTTTGTCAGCGGGCGACGCCCAGGGGAAGGGCCTTCTCTGTGGCGGGCCCAGCCCTCTGGAACGACCTTCCCCCCGATATCAGGACAACCACGGACCTCCGCTCCTTCCGCTTAAAATTAAAGACACACTTTTTTCGCCTGGCCGGCCTTGGGTAGTCTCTTTTTAGGTTAGGGGTTTTAGGGGTATTTTTAGTTTAGTTTATGGGTTTTAGCGCAGGATCAATTTAATCCATTTTTAATTTTGTATTTTGTATTTTGTCTGTGGTCTTATTTGTATTTTAATTGCCTGTGCCCCGCCTCGAGTCCCCCTTGGGGAGAGAGAGCGGGATATAAAATTAAATTATTATTATTATTATTATGTATTGGGGAGTAGTATAGAAAGTAACATGTCCATTTTGCTTAATATAATTTTAAATATATACCCTTTGAGTGAAACTCCACCTATTCGCTGATATAATACCACCAGATAGCCTCCTATAGCTCTTCAGAATGTGTGGCCGCTGACTGCCAGAATTGTCTGTCTATTATGGTTAATTTATTTTATTGCACTTTCCTAGTATAAATAGAATGTAGATAAAGGGTCTCCTCCAGAGATGGGTTGCTGCCATTTCGGCCCAGTGTGGCTGAACCAGTAGTGGCAGTGGCAGGAGGCTCTACCCACTCACCCACCTGGACACTTCTGCGCGTGAGCGTGCACACGAGCAAACCAGTAGTAAACCTACCACCGGCTCCTTCCTCCCTATTCTCCAGGATCTGGTTCATTTTTTTTTTCAAATTAAAAAAGAATGAGAAATCCCCAAGCACAATTTTACATGCCATGGTTTTTGAGTCTCAAGTACAAATATAGATGCTTTTCCATCTTGTTAGTTACAATTGTACCAGTAAAAAATACTTCAATAGTTGAGGAAAAAAATTATCCTGTTGCTCTGATTTTTTTAAAAAGTACTTTCTTTTATAAATACTGGTAGTGCTTTTACATAAATGCAAGGAATGTGTTTCCAAGCTTCAAGTTATAAATGCTATTAACTTTCTCTGGGTTACCCTTGTAAATTTCAGGAAGGCACAGTGATGGTGACCCCAGCTGACTTCAATATCACCATCTCAGAGCTGAAAAGTCTGATGCAATTTCGAAAGAAAGAAGCTGTGAACAAAATAAGAGAATTATACGGCGACATCTTTGAAATCTGTAATCGTCTGAAAACTTCTCCTACAAATGGAATATCTTCATCAGAAGTAGAGCTTAGGAAATCTGTGTTTGGAAAGAACTTTATACCCCCTAAAGAGCCCCTAACATTCCTTGAACTGATATGGGAAGCACTGCAGGATATGACATTATGTATCTTGGAAGTTGCAGCCCTGATATCCTTGGGACTATCGTTTTATCATCCTTCAGGGGTAAATCTTGCAGTATGTCGTTTGAACGAATTTGAAGGAGAAGAAGAAGAAGGGAACACTGAATGGATTGAAGGGGCTGCTATTCTTCTATCAGTTGTTTGTGTGGTGATGGTAACAGCTTTTAATGACTGGAGCAAGGAAAAACAGTTCAGGGGGCTGCAACGTCGCATTGAAAAGGAGCAAAAAGTTACTGTCGTCAGGAGTGGGGATGTTACGCAGATCCCAGTCATTGACTTAGTGGTTGGGGATGTCATGCAAATCAAATATGGAGATCTTCTACCAGCTGATGGCCTGCTGCTCCAAGGCTACGATTTGAAACTCGATGAAAGCTCCCTTACTGGGGAATCTGATCAAGTCAAGAAGAATTTAAGACAGGATCCTATGTTGCTGTCAGGTACTCATGTGATGGAGGGCTCTGGAAAAATGGTTGTTACAGCTGTTGGTATTCACTCACAAACTGGCATTATCCTCACTTTACTTGGAGTTGGAGAGGATGAGAAACCAAAAGAGACCAAGGATGCTTCCCCTAAGAGCAAAGAAGGGAAAAAAGTTGAAGAGAAGGAAACGGAGGAAACTGAGGAGAAGCCAAAATCTACTGGGCACAAAAAAGAAAAATCTGTCCTCCAGGGAAAACTTACCAGATTAGCCGTGCAAATTGGCAAAGCTGGGCTGGCAATGTCTATAATCACCGTCACTGTTCTTATAACCTCTTTTCTCATTCGAACATTTGTGATAGAGAAGCGCACTTGGGCTTTTGAGTGTACGCCTGTGTATATACAATATATGGTGAAATTCTTTATCATTGGCGTGACGATTTTGGTTGTAGCCGTGCCTGAGGGCCTCCCACTTGCGGTAACCATCTCCCTTGCCTATTCTGTGAAGCAAATGATGAGAGATAATAATTTGGTCCGGCATCTGGATGCCTGCGAAACTATGGGCAACGCAACAGCCATTTGCTCAGATAAAACCGGGACCCTAACAATGAACAGAATGACAGTGGTTCAGATTTTTATTGGGGGTAAACATTATAAAATTGTTCCTGCCCCTGTTTTAATTAATCCAATGTTGTTGGCTCATCTGCTGAAGGGTGTTTCTGTTAACTCTGCTTATACGTCCAAGATCCTGAATCCTGAAATCGAAGGAGGCCTGCCCCGTCATATTGGCAATAAAACTGAATGTGCTTTACTGGGCTTGCTTATAGAATTAAATCTGGATTATGAGGCCATGAGGACTAAGATCCCAGAAGAAGCATTATATAAAGTGTATACCTTCAATTCTGACAGGAAATCTATGAGCACAGTTTTGAAAAATGCTGCTGGTGGTTATCAGCTCTTCAGCAAGGGTGCATCTGAAATACTTCTTCAAAAATGCACCAAAATATTGAACTCTGCTGCAGAGCGTGAACCTTTTTCCAGAAAGGATAGGGAAAATGTGATTAAAAATGTGATTGCCCCGATGGCTTCTGAGGGACTCCGAACCATCTGTATTGCTTTCAGAGATTTTCCGGGTCGCCCTGATTCAGACGAACCAGTATGGGACGATGAGAGCACTATTATTAAGGATTTAACCTGCATTGCAATTGTGGGCATTGAAGATCCAGTAAGACCCGAAGTTCCAGATGCAATCAGGAAGTGTCAGAACGCTGGCATCGTTGTCCGTATGGTCACTGGGGACAATATTAACACAGCGCGGGCAATCGCAGCCAAATGTGGGATTCTGCGACCCGGGGAGACCTTTCTGTGTTTAGAGGGGGGTGAGTTTAATAAATTAATTCGTAATCAGAATGGGGAGATCAAACAAGAATTGTTAGACAAGATCTGGCCTACCCTAGCTGTGCTTGCAAGATCCTCTCCAGCCGATAAGTATAACTTGGTGGAAGGGATCATCAACAGCAACATCACAGAACAAAGACAAGTGGTAGCAGTCACTGGGGATGGTACTAATGACGGGCCAGCATTAAAAAAGGCTGATGTTGGCTTTGCCATGGGAATTGCTGGAACAGATGTAGCTAAGGAAGCTTCTGATATTATTCTTACCGATGACAATTTTTCGAGTATTGTCAAAGCAGTGATGTGGGGTAGAAATGTGTATGATAGCATTTCCAAATTTCTTCAGTTTCAACTGACAGTCAATGTAGTAGCTGTGATCGTTGCTTTTACGGGTGCTTGCATCACCCAGAATTCCCCTCTGAAGGCAGTTCAGATGTTGTGGGTTAATCTCATTATGGACACCTTTGCTTCTCTGGCTTTAGCCACAGAAAAGCCAACGGAAGCGTTGCTGAAACGGAAGCCTTACGGTAGAAATAAGCCACTCATTTCCCGTATAATGATGAAAAATATTTTCTTACATGCCGTTTATCAGCTTGTAGTGGTCTTTTCACTACTGTTTGTAGGAGAACAATTGTTTGATATTGAGAATGGACGAGCCTTAGCACTGCAGTCCACACCCACCCAACATTACACTATTATATTTAACACATTTGTAATGATGCAAATTTGTAATGAAATCAATGCACGAAAGATTCACGGAGAACGGAATGTTTTTTCGGGAATATTCACAAATAGCATTTTTTGCGGTGTCACTCTAGGAACCTTGATTATACAAATTTTAATTGTTCAGTTTGGAGGGAAGCCCTTTAGTTGCACAACACTTACCCTAGAGCAATGGTTGTGGTCCCTCTTTTTTGGCCTGGGGTCCTTGGTATGGGGACAAGTCATCATTAGTATTCCGACCAGATATATGTGGTTCCTGAAAGAAGTTGGAGAGCAGCCACTCAAAGAGGAGGAGGTAGTAGGAGAAGTAACTGAAGTGATTGACTTTGGCGAACAGGAACTGCGTCACAGCCAAATTTTGTGGTGCAGGGGCTTAAGCAGAATACAAGCTCAGTGCAGAGTAGTGAATGCCTTTCGCTATCCTGCATATAAAAATCCACACTCGGCAATGAGCAGTAAAACTATCTGACCAGACACTAAAACAGATTCTGAAATGGTGGTTTGATTCTTGGTGAATGTTGATTTCAAAGAGTAACGTGCACATTAGCTTCCGTAAGAAATGGACGGGGAATGGGGCTTCACAGCAGTCGGTGAAGGAGACACGCTTTTGAAGCTATCTAGCAAAATAGAAGTTTCTGGTCTGAACTTAATTCCAAGTAGATGGGAGAAAGCATAAGAAATCAATACAGCAATACAATTAATACTCCCTTTATGTAGGGGTCTAATCATTATGTTAGCAAACTTGTCCTGGATTTTGAGACATTAATTTCTTTTTGCAGAAAAGATGCCTTCAGAGAAAAGAGGAGTGATGAAGCCAAAAAATCCATGTCTTTAATTTTTTATATTTATATATTTATTAATTGAAATGTGATATTCTTATAAATGATAGATGTTAAACAGTGCATATAACAGCATTGATCTTTGCTCCTGTTTATGCCTATAATTTGTGTCAATTGACGGAGTCACCCGAGGCCCTTAATCTGGGCCACCTTCCCAAGTACTTTCCTTCTTTCCTAAGGCCGCAGGCTGTGAATCTAAGGAAGCAGGATAGATGTGGCTCCAAGCAGGCTGAATGTACTTTTATTTTGTTGTTGGCAGTTCCTTATGAGCAAAAACTATATGAACAATAATAAAAATGCTTCAAACTATTTCTGTGTGGGTTGGTTAATTAACAGGATCAGAAAAAACAAAACAGTCATTTTTTACAAAAAGGGGACAGTCCTGTAAACTAGTGACATAATCATCTTTGTGAACCTATGTATTATGGATACTTTTTCCTCTAATATCTTCCAGAAATATATAGATCAAGGGTGTCAAACTCAAGGCCTGCGGGCCGGATCTGGCCCACGTGTTTAGATCTGGCTCGTGGGGCTGTCCTGGAAACACCAAACGTGTGGCCTGCAGTGCGTCTGCCAGCAAAAACAGAGCTTGGGAGGGACACATGCGGGGTCCCCGAGCTCTGTTTTCACTGGCAGAGGGCTGCAGGAGGTCATCGCAGCCTAAAATGGGGCCTGTGGGAGCCGCATGCAGCCCTCCCAAGCTCAATTTTTGCTGGCAGATGGCTGCAGAAGGCTGTTGCAGCCGAAAATGGGGCCTGTGGTAACCGCAAACAGCCCTCCCGGGCTCCATTTTTGGTGGCAGAGGGCAGCAGCCATTGCTACCAAAAACAGCCTGGTAGTGGTGGGGACCACACACGGTGTTGCACACCAATGAACAAACCCACTGTTCACTGCTTTTTCTCAATACTGCTTAAATGCTATTTCCTAAACCATGTCCTGCTTTGAACTACCCTACTAGGCCAGCTGTCTCTGTAACCCCCATTTTGTCTACAGTAACTCAAGAAAGCAGTTATCAACATTGGAGCAGTTTGCAATCTAAAGGAAAAGAGAAGAGTGACTAATTATCTCACAAAATTTTCAATTAAGGCGTCTTGGGAAGCAGGAGGGAGGGAGGGAGAGATGCTTTAAATATGCTTTTCAAACTTGGCAACAATCAAAATATGGCTTCAAGAAGCCAAGAGTATTTATCTCCCTCATAGAGTTACATATGGTTTAAAAAAGCATATAGATGGTAGTCATGATGCATTTTGATGTGTGGATGTCAAATGTGGAAGCCAAGAACTGGCTGGGGAATTCTGGGAGTTGAAGTCCACACATCTTAAAGTCACTAACTTTGCAAACTCCACTTTAATATAGACCTCAGCATCATCTTCATTTCCAAGTATAAAATAGGTGTTTGCTTTGATGTGGGTACACCCATTCCACAAAGGAATCAAGAAAAGCTGCAATTTAGAGAGGATCATTGCCATCAATCAGAACAAAGTAAAGTTGTGTGAACAGTCAGGCATTTTATAGTAGTAACTTTGTTTATATAGAGATAATTTTATTAAACTTTATCAAAATATAACACACAAGTGAAAATAAGGATAGTGAGAAAGTGAGGGAGGGGAAGAGGGGAAAAAGAGAAGTGTAGAGTAAAGGGAAGGGGACGTGGTGGCTCAATTGCTTGTCAATCAGAAGGTCGGCAGTTCAGCGGTTCGAATCTCTAGCGCTGCATAACAGGGTGAGTTCCTGTTACCTGTCCCAGCTTCTGCCAACCTAGCAGTTTGAAAGCATGTAAAAAATGCAAGTAGAAAAATAGGGACCAATTGGTTGGAAGGTAACAGCGCTTCATGCGCCTTTGGTGTTGAGTCAAGCTGGCCATATTACCACGAAAAACATCTTCAGACAGCACTGGCTCTTCGGCTTAGAAACAGAGATGAACGCTGCCCCTAGAGCCGGAAATGATTAGCACACATGTGTGGGTAAAGGAAAACAAGTAAAAAAGCATTAGCTTCCAACTCTTTTCTGCATGGTAAAATAACATTACAGACTCAATTTTTAAATTTTGCATAACATATTCTAGCCATGTCTATAACAATTTATCTAATCAGCGAATCCCAAAATCAGAAATTCATTTTTTTAATGTTTCAAGTACAAAATCTGGAAGTAGTTTACAAGAAGAAACTAAATCTGATGTTTCTTTGATTAAAGCCATCAATTTAGCCATCTCTGTTAGCACCATCAATTTCTCTCCACATTCTTCCAATGTGGGAATTAATGTAGAGCAATGATTTTGGGAATGGCAGAAGCCATCACATTTCCTCTAGTCAGCCACTTCAGAGAATGACCGTTCCCCAAGATGGGAACCACCAGGAAAATAGCATTTTTTTCCTCCAGGTAGTCCTCAACTTACGACCACAACTGAGCCCAAAGTTTCTGTTGCTAAACAAGACAGTTGTTGAGTTTTGCCCCATTCTATCACCTTTCTTACCACAGTTGTTAAGTGAATCATTACGGTTAGTTAGTTAGTATCATGATTGTTAAGTGAATCTGGCTTCCCCATTGACTTTGCTTGTCAAAAGGTCGCAAAAGGGAATCACATGATCGGAGACACTACAACTATCATAAGTGTGAACCCATTGCTAATCGTCAGAATTTTAATCACATGACCATGGGGATGCTGTAATGATCATTAAGTGTGAAAAACAGTCCTATATAACTTTTTTAGTGCTATTGTAACTTTGAACAGTTACTAAATGAGTGGTTGTAAATTGAAATTACCTGTACATGTATTCCTCAACTTACAAACACAATTGAGCCCAAAATGTATGTTGCTAAGTGAGAAATGTGTAAATTTTGCCCCATTTTGTAACTTTTCTTGCCACATTTGTTAAGTGAATTACTGCAGTTGTTAAATGAGTAACACGGTTGTTAAGTAAATCTGGTTTCTCCATTGACTTTGCTTCTCAGAAGATCACAAAAGGGGATGTTGCAACTGTCATAAATGTGAATCAGTTGTCAAGCATTCAAATACAAATCATGTGACCATGAGAATGCTGCAACATTCTTAAGTGTGAAAAATTGTTGTAACTGTTGTAACTCCCAACAGTCACTAAATGAATTGTTTGTTGTAAGTCAAGGACTACCCATATAGCTAAATTTCCAGCATCGCAAGCTGTCGAAAAATTTGCCTGCACTGTTGACGAAGACCTCTTGATGGCACTGTGACACTGAATAATAATGGAGCTTTAAAATCCATTTCTGTCATACATTATTACTGGAAGAACAAAACATGTAATGAACTTAATTTTCATTTTATATCAAGTCCTTATACATCTTTAAACAGAATACAATCTTTAAAATTAATAGAAATACATGTTGGTAGGCCTTCTACAAGAAAGAAATGATAATAACCAACAGGGACATTTTTAGTTGTCTCCAAGTCCAAGCACAGCAGTTTTTCTTATATGTAAACTTCCTATGTTGTAGAATGGTCACAAAGTGTATTTTACAACTTGTATTTGGCTGATGTTGTCCAAATTTGGAAGCTCAGCAATATCAGATGTGGTTACCTCTAAGCATTCTAAGTCGGGGTGGGTAACTATGGCAACTGTGTGACCTGTAGACTTCAACTCCCAGAATTCCTGAGCCAGAATTCTGGGAGTTGAAGTCCACTGGTCACAAAGTTGTTCAGAGTTGCCCACCCCTCTTCTAAATGGTACAGGCTAGATGAGAAGCCAAAAAGGAGGCAGGGAGGTGATAATAAGCCTTCTCTAGGAAGTTCACAAAATGTGCCCAAAGTAGGATAGTTTGAGCTGATCAATTGTGCCTCAAGTGGGTTGATTTGTTTGATGATCCATAGGTTTGTTTTCTTGGCTATCCACAGTATTTTTAGGAGTCTTACCCAATATCAATGTTCAAAAACATCAGTATTCTTTCTATCTTCAAAATCCAACTTTCATTTCATAGATGTCACAGGTAATACGTTGATTTACAAGATTCTCATCTTTATAGGTATAAACCAGGGGTAGGTTCCTGCCAGTTCTAACTTCTATAGAAAAGGTTCCAGAAATCTACAGTGCCGTTTAGAACCTGTTGCAGCTCCCTCCCCCCGCCCGTCCGCACATCATCAAGATGAAGAGCAAGAGGAAGAATTTGGGAGTTGAAGTCCACAAGTCTTAAAGCTGTCAAGTTTGAATACCCCTGGGGGTTTTTTTTCTAAAGGGTTAGGGGTGCAAGGGTCTTGTAACTTGACAGCTTTAAGACTTGTGAGCTTCAAATGCCAGTTTCTGAGCCAACATTTTGGTTGCTAAGCAAGAGCATTGTTAAGTGAGTTTCACCACATTTTACAAGTTGGCCACACCTACCTAGCCACATGGTTGGAAAGCCACTCCCACCCGGTCACATGGTCAACAAGCCACTCCCACCTGATCAGCAAGCCGATCTTCATACCATCGACCATGGTATCCTATTGCATCGACTGGAGGGGTTGGGGGTGAGGGGCACCGTTTTACGGTGGTTCACCTCCTACCTCTCCGGTCGATCGCAATTTGTATTGGCAGGGGGGCAGAGGTCGACCTCGAGGCCTCTCACTTGTGGGGTTCCTCAGGGGTCGGTCCTCTCGCCTCTCCTGTTCAATACATATATGAAGCCGCTGGGCGAGATCATCCGTGGTTTTGGGGTAGATTACCATCTGTACGCTGATGATACTCAGCTGTACATCTCTACCCCAAACCACCCCAACGATACCGTCAAAGTGATGTCCCGGTGTCTGGAAGCCATACAGATCTGAATGGGAAGGAACAGACTCAGGCTCAACCCGTCCAAGACTGAGTGGCTGTGGTTACCGGCGCCCTGGTTCAACCAGTTGACTCCATCACTGGCCATAGGGGGTGAACATCTTGCCCCGTGGATCGGGCACGCAACTTAGGCGTCCTCCTAGATGCCCGGCTGTCGTTGGAGGACCATGTGACAGCCGTGGCTAGGGGGGCGTTTTACCAGGTTCGCCTGGTGCGCCAGTTGCGTCCCCTATTAGACCGGGATGCCCTTCGCATAGTCACTCATGCGCTTGTGACGTCCCGTCTAGACTACTGTAATGCTCTCTACATGGGGCGCCCCTTGAGATGCACCCGAAGGCTACAGCTGGTCCAGAATGCGGCCATGCGGGCAGTTTTGGGAGTTACCAGATACTCCCACGTAACACCGCTCCTGCGCGAGCTGCACTGGCTGCCTGTGGCCTTTCGGGTGCGTTTCAAGGTGTTGGTCACCATCTTCAAAGCGCTCCATGGCACAGGACCTAGTTATCTGCGGGATCGTATCCTGCCTCATACATCCCTTCGGCCAATTCGCTCCCACAGAGAGGGACTGCTCCGGGTGCCGTCCACTAGGCAATGCCAGCGGGTGACGCCCAGGGGAAGGGCCTTCTCTGTGATGGACCCGACCCGTTGGAACGACCTACCCCCCGATATTAGAACTACCACAGACCTCCGCTCCTTCCGCCAAAAAGTCAAAACCTATCTGTTCCATCAGGCCGGCTTGGCCTAATTTTATGCTTCTCGCCCCAGTCTGTAATTTAAATTGTTTTATTAGGTCTCAAATGGGATATAGTTTTTAATATTTGTAAATTTTGTACAGGGTTATTTAATTCGATTTTAACTATGTATGTATTGTTATGTTTTTAGATGTTTTTTAATTTTTTCCTGTACACCACCCCGAGTCCCTTCGGGGAGAGGGGGCAGTCTAGAAATTAAATAAAATAATAAATAAATAAAATAATAATAAGTAAGCCACTCCCACAAAGCAGGCCATACCTACAGAAGAGGTTCTAAAAATTTTGAAACCCACCACATCATGCCATCTGAATATTTTCATGGTTACTGTAGCAAATGTTAATATTGAGACATTACATTGAGATAATATTGAGAGACAGTTTGATCTAGTGTTTAAGATAGTAGGCTAGATACTGTTGGAAAAAATGTCCTTCTGGGTTCAGTTCCAAGTGGGGAGAAAGACACTGGAAACATGGAAGCTGCTTGGAAAGATGGTTTTAATAGTGGACAGGATCACATGCCTTGAAGATGTTGGTTGAAGAAAAAAAGGACAGAGATGCTGAGAGTGCCCTGATTTTATGGCCTCTCTCGGCTTTTGAATTTTGTATTCTGATTGGTTGTCTTACTCCCATGGGGCCATTCAGGGGCAACTCTGTAGATTGTCCTGAATCCCAAGCTTGGTTGAGCCTTGATATAATCTTCCCAGGTGCCATGTGTGAGTTCTGTTGCTAGATGGGTAGAGGGCTAATCCTACCTTTGTTGGATCTTGGGTAAGGGCATTTGCCTATGAACAAACCTAGCTACCTCCTTATCTCTTATGTGCAAACATCTGTTGTGGGCTATTGAGGATGGTGGGGGCTATTAAATCTACTTCCTGTTTTAAGAAAGCATTTTTCTCCATTTCTCATCCAGGGAAATATAATATTCTACCTTTTAATATTTCTAGAATATTTCATTCTACTAGGAGAGAGATGGGTGCTAACTACTACAACCAGGAGACTGTGTATCTTGTCTTAGCCAAGAAAACCAGCTGAGGGATCTTGAGTTGTTTATAAAAAATAATAAAGGCAGTAAATAAATAAATGCTCCTTTACTGACAATAGTTGAACTTAGAAGGTGGAGTATCACCAGTATCTTCAGTGTCCATTCCTATACCTGTTGTCATTAGTTATACCTATTTATATTAAATCCTAGTCTTATTTTTTCCTTGTCTTTTATTACTTGCAGATCCTTAACATTTTTGTTATGAGAGTAATTATCAGCACAGCGCAAATTATTGATGTTTCTTCTTCTAATTATAAAACCAAGGTCATCTACTTCCAATCCAGCTTTCTTTAATATATATTCAGCTGCTGGAATAAATGTCCATCTGGGTTCAGTTCCAAGTGGGAAAAAGACACTGGAAAGATGGAGTCTACTTGGAAAGATGGTTTAATGCTGGACAGGACCACATGATTTGAGATGCTGGGAAAAAGGGGAAGAGAGTGCTCTGGTTTTATGCCCTCTCTGGGTCCCACCCCAGAGCTTTCCATTCCTGTACAAGAAATGCACTCTGATTGGTGATAAAACTCCGGGATTTGGGGGGGGGGGGTGTCTTAGTTAACTTAAGCTGTCTCTTTTGAGTCCCAAGCTTGGTTGACTCTTGCTGGGTGATGATGTAATGAAAGGGCTTTGGAATTTATGTTGTGTGGTAGATCTTTGCTATGCAGAATAGACTGGCTCAGGCCTTAATGGCCCATTGACAAAGGCGGGGGGAAGGGGGAGCAGGGAGTTGCTTTGTCTTTAAAACATGTTTCTCCTTTTCTCATCCAGGGAAATATAATATTCTGCCACTTTAGTATTTCCGAAAATATTTCATTTTTCTAGGAGAGGGGTGGGTGCTAACTTCCTACAAGCATATGGGTTCCATAAATAAGGAGAGAGTGCAAACAGCTTTCTCACATTCCTTTGCCAGCCTGGAGCAGGACAACAATGAAATTTCCTGGGATTCCCATTTTTCTAAGCACCTTCCACTGTTCAACAAGATTAATACAATCAAAAGACTTTCTGTAATCTAGCACTCACTGGGCACTTTGGGATATTTTTTGACTTTTTCAATTATCCAGCATACATCAGTAATAACACAAGCAATAATCTTGTGTTCATCAATGATCAAGTTTGGCAGTTTCACAAGAACAGATGCTTCCAAACATCTGTGTTTACTTTTCTGTTTCTAATGGACTGTAAATCTATCAGCTTTTTGCCTCAGTAATTTCAGCTAACCATTCTTGCTTCTTTGAGAAATACAGTATCTGCATTAGGCCACCCAATATTTTAGGAGAGTTGTAACTTAAATGCTTGGAATTATTCAAAATAAACGCACTGCTTTTGTAGATAGTTTTATTTGCACAGGCAATGCAGATGTTATTCATAATTTGAGTTAACCCTTCTTATAATGCTCTTAACAGTTTCTAAAATAGGACATAGCTTGAACTGATTTGAGAAATATCAAACTGTGTTTTCAAATATAATACTAAATCTGGATTTTAAGCCATGATTTGTTGAATAAACCATGTTTGTTAAACTTCATGGACCACATTTGCAAAGCAGGCCTGGAGTCCCTACTGCAATATAGCAGAACAGATTTGAGCATTTCCTCTTACAGAAGCTACAATAAAGCCACCTAACAGAATAATACCGATAATGGAAGTCGAAAATTATAAAGAGGTCCAACACAAAGATGCACACTGTGCAGTAGGTAAACCATGTGATTCATACCAGTGGTCACCAACTGGTAGAGAAAATTTTGGTAGTCTGCAGATATTTTTTTTATGTTGCGCTAAATCAGGGGTCCTCAAACTATGGCCACTGGGCCAGATAAGTGCAATGAATGCTTGTGTTGCTGCAGAGTCTTCCCCAGTGTCTTTTTGTGTAGGTCGGGGGGGGGGGGGGGGGAGAAATTCCGACTTTGGGTCTGCTTCAGTCTCCTGGTGCAGGGCTTTGGGCAAAGGCTGGAGGAAAGTACTGCTGGTGGCAAAGAGCCAAAGGGCCTTGTTACAGTGGGACTGTATCATGGTCTGGAGCTGGCTGACCATCTCAGCCCGCTGAGCCTCAGGTGCCGGTACCTAGCCTTGCACTCCCGCAGGTCCTCCCTCTGCTTGGAAAGCCTATGCTCGTAGTCCTCAGTCCTTCTGCTGAGCCTCCTTCTCGGTCAGATCCAATTTGAACTGAGCCAGATGTTGTGCCAACTCTTTCTCATGGTGGCTGCTTAGCTCCAACAACTGCTTCGTGTTGGGGCCCTAAGGAGCCCAGGGAAAGCAGGCGAGGAATGGCTGGGAGGGGAGGGGCGAATATAGGCTGGCAAGGTGCCTCTTGACGTGACATTGAGTTGGCCATGCCCACTCAGTCACATGACTACCTAGCCACGCCCACCTAGCCAGTTATTAGGCAGATCATATTAGTGATCCACGGGATTTAAAATTCTGAATTTAGTGGTCCCTGAGGTCCGAACGTTGGTGACTCCTGATTCATACTGTCCTCAGTTTTCTGGGGGTAAATAAGCTTGTTCTGAATTCACAAAATTTATCCATATTAATATGCTACTTTAAAATCCAGTCTGAGCATCTGTCTACCAAGACAATGTGCTATGAGCTTCTACTACAAGCAAAGTGGCTTCTGGATCAATTACTCATTGGTCAGTTTGTTCACTGGTCCATAACTCATAATGGACTAGCACTTTTTCAATGTACAGCATGTACTGATCTCATAAACTTTCAAGCATGCTTTTCTATTTCAACAGTTTTTAAAGCCTTCCACAATCAACCTTTTCTCCAAAAAATTTTCTATAATCATCTGTTTGGATGCTTTTCCCCTGAACTGTCAAAAAGAGAAATTGGAATTAAATGCATAGTTGGTCTCATACTGATAACTAGCATTAATTGTTTCTAGTTAGAAAATTAAAATCTGGCAAGGAATAACAGGATAGTTGCAAAATAAATATGCCATTAGAAAGAGTGGAAAAATGGCTTTCCATCCCTAAAACAATAGAAACCCTTTAAGTGGTAAAGTCTATAATAAAGGATTTATATGAATGCGCCAATATTTTCCCACAAGAAGATGACCATGCTAGGAAATGGGTTTTATTTCCAGAAACTGAAAATGATGAGTCAAGAATGCATATAATTTTCTAATACAAAGTCCTTTGAAACATGGGCATTTTAACAGGAATAATTCCGTTTCCTCTTATTCTAAACAACATTGTCCTCATTTTTTCCAAGTAACTACATTTGATTTTAATCTTTTTCAGGCAGTGAAATCCTACTGAAGCATTTAACCACTTAAATTATTCCCATGATTAGTATGTGAGCTAATAGATTTTATTTTTCCCATCAGAAGTCCTACCATGTACTCTTTGTGAAGCTTCACTTTCTAAATCTAAACAATGTAATTGTGACTATAGTATCCATACCTTCCTAAGAGTGATGTAAACATGGAGAAATAACTTAATATTATCTCTGGATTGAGAGAGATGATTAATACACATTTATTTGTGAAGAGAATGTAAGGATGTTTAAGGAAAGTGAAATGATTTCAACAAATAAAAATGGGCTTGACTATGGCATCTGATTCAACGAAGTCATTTTCCCAGTCTGAGGGGGGAAATAGTCTATCACTTTCGGTAAAAATGATATAAACTCAGATTATCACTATAAGATGCCACTAGTTTATGGGTTTATTCATACAACAAGCTTAATTAAGAATGAACTGTTTTTAAAAATCTGCACAAGGTACTGTATTGTAAACTATATGGGTTTCCGGGCGATGCTAAAACTACTGTATATCAAGTTTAGCATGATAGTGCATGTAGAACAGGCGTTTCAAACTGAAGGTTCCGGCCCATGGGATGTTTACATCTGGCCCCAGGGCCACCCTGGAAACAGCGAAGAACTGGCCTGCAGTGCCTCCGCCAGGAAAAACGGAGCAACACTCTGCCAGCCAGAAAATGAAGAGGGTTGGCTAGGGTTTCAGGAGGTCATCACAGCATCCCAAGTTTCATTTTCACTGGCAGAGCACTCGGGCTGACACAGGCGTCCCCCGACTGAGTGACATTGAGCTGGTCACACCCACTTTGGCCACGCCCACCCAGCACCCAAAGTCAAACACAACCCTGATGAGGCCCCCAATGAAATCGAGTTTGACACCCCTGATGTAGAAGCATCAGATCTGCAACTGATCTGGGATAGTGTGTTACAGAGCAGGAGTCTCCAACCTTGGCAACTTTATGTGTGGTGGACTTCAACTCCCAGAATTCCCCAGCTGTTACAGAGTCCTCAACTTACAAGCATTCATCTAGGGACTGTAGGACGTTAGCACCCACCCGTCTCCTAGAAGCATGAAATATCCTGGAAATATTGAAAAGGCAGAATATTATATTTCCCTAGATAAGAAATGGAGAAACATGTTTTAGGCAGGAAACAGACTCACTCTTAATATCCCTCACCTTTTTCAATGGGCCATTAAAAAGCCTGAGCTAGTCTACTCTACATAATAAAGGTAGGATTAGTATGCAACAAAAACTCACCACATAGCATCTGGAAACTCATCCAAGCTTGGGACTCAAAAGACACACAACTTACAAAGTTAGCTAAGACCCCACCTGCCCCTGGGAATCTGACAACCAATCAGAATTCATTTCTTACACAGGAACAGGAAACAGAGAGGTGGGGCCGAACAGAAGTATAAAAATTTAGGAACTCTCAGCAAGCCTCCTTTCCCCCCCCTCTTGTCTTCATCACCCAATGTCTGGAAGCATTTGATCCCCCTTTTCTGTTCAGGAGCTCAAGCCATGTGTTCCTGTCCACCATTAAGCCATCTTTCCAAGTAGCCTCCATGCTTCCAGTGTCTTTTTCCTTGGAACTGAACCCAGGACATTTCTTCCAACAGGACCCTTCAAAGTTTAAATAGCATTGAAAAAAATCCTGATTTACAACTCATTCAATCCTCTGATCAAAATTCAGGTAATTGACAACCGGCATGTATTCAGGTAATTCAGGTAATTGACACGCGCCCATGCGATTGCAACCTTCTCAGGGGGCTTCTAACAGGCAAAGTAAATGGAGGAAACTAGATTCACTGAATTGCAGTGATTTGTTTAACGACTTTGCAAAAAAAAAAACAACTTGTAAAATAGAGCACAATTCAACTGAACAATAGCCTTGTTTAGCAGCAGAAATCCTGGCTCCAATTGTGGTCATAAATGTGAAGGCAACTGATCCCTACCTCCTCCACGTGTTGGGGCAGGGCTCTCCTTGGCAACTTTTAACCCTGGTGGACTTCAACTCCCAGAATTCCCCAGCCAGCTCAAGGCTTAAGGTTGCCAAGGTTGGAGACCCCTATGTTGGGGGAGGGGGTTACCTGACCCCTAATTTGAGCATATGAACAAGATTGATGATCATGATAATAATAATGGGCAGAGACTGACCAGGGCACTCAGATGTGCCCCTTGGAAGCCACGTTTTGCATTGGGCTTTGCAGCAACATGCTAATACATCACATCCAAGGTCTCCAACACAAAAAAGGACTCCCCTAAAAAAAACACCTTTCATAATAGTTCTGCAACCAAGGATCGCTTGGGGGAAGCACACTTTAGAGCAGTGATCTCCAACCGTAGCAACTTTAAGACTTGTGGACTTCAGCTCCCAGAATTCCGGGAGTTGGATTCCGCAAGTCTTAAAGTTGCCAAGGTTGGAGACCCCTGCTTTAGAGTAAGTTCTTAGGCCACTGGAAGGGGGGGGTGCATTCACAGGCACGCAAACCGAGATCTCGGACTTGCTTGCTGAACCAATGCATTTTGGAAGAAACCGCCAACGATCGCTGCGATGCAACAAGCTGAGCCCTTTACACAAAAGCAGAGTTTCCTCCCCCACTTCGGATTTCGATTGGACCAGGCGGAGACATCCTGCTTTCTGATTGGTCAGCTCTGGTATGACTGATGGATAGAAAAGAACGCTGGGTACCGTTTCCGGTCTCGCTAAATGCTCTTGCTAGGAAGCTACTCCCGTGCAGCAGCGATGGCCGAGTGGTTAAGGCGTTGGACTTGAAATCCAATGGGGTCTCCCCGCGCAGGTTCGAACCCTGCTCGCTGCGGTATGCGGGCTTCATTTTTTTCTAAGCGTAAATTCAAATACATTATTAGACTCAAACGTTTCGCTCGACTCAGGCTCCAAAGGGTTCCTTTCGGGCCCTTGTACGCCGACACTTAAGTTTAAAAAGTAGAGGGCGGTACGCGCACCTACGAGGTATCCTATAAACCTGCGCCTTTTTTTCTGCAGAATCGCTCCTTCAGCGGACGAAGTCGCCTCTTGCAGGGCAAGGTTCTGTGGGGGTGGGTATTACACGAGGGCTGCAATAGATGGGGACATTCTTCAATAGTCACTTCTCTTGAGAGAAGTGCCTTTAGCACTCAGAATTCTCCCTCCGGAAACACAGGCGCATGCGCGTGTGTGTTTATATACTGTGTGTGTGTGTATGTATATGTGTGTGCGTGTGTGTGTTTATGCATGTATCTGTATGTGTGCGCACATGTGTGTATGTGTGTGTGTGCACCTATGAATGTGTATGTGTATACACACACACACACACACACACACACACCCTGCCCCATCTGGCTACCCCAAGACAGCCCTGCTCCAGATGGATTATATTCGTATGGGAAGTTTGGTCCACTATAACTGGATAGCACCAGATTGCAGAGAGCTGCATGATCCCAAGCAAAATGTCCATCTAGCTGAACATTTTGTGGAAAGTATGGACATCTTCAAAATCTTCACAGGGAAGAGCAGCAAAATATATTTTTTCTCTCTGTTCAAGCAGATCATGTGCGCCTGCCGGTGAAGTTTTGAAACTGTCTTTGAGTTCCTTCTGAGATAGTTGGCTTTATCAATCAATCAATCAATCATTTAATACTTATAAACCGCACCCTCTCCCCATGGGGACTCGGGGCGGTGCACAGGTAGAATAAAAACAGTAAAAAACATACAAACATCAATAAATATACAAACAATTAAAAGCAAATTAAACACAGCCTGTGCTAAAATCCCATTTAACTAACTAAACTAAAACTTACCCAATAAAAAACCCTAGACAGGGGGACTATCCCAGGCCGGCCAGACGGAAAAAGTAAGTTTTTAATTTAAGACGGAAGGAGCGGAGGTCCGTGGTCGTCCTAATATCTTATGTATGCTTTCTCTTCTCAGTTGTACTTCTAATCATCTTTCTTCAGAAGAATGATGGAAAAACAATACCAGAAGAGCCGAAAGCCAGCTAAGTGCTTTCCCCCAATTCTGCTTCATGACAATTACATGAGTTACATCATCACATCTGGAAGACATTTCATTGCCTAAGATTGGCTTGTTTAGTCCAAGATTTTTTCCCCACAATGACCAAGCAGTAGCCAGTAATATCTGTTCTCTATACATGCAGATGTTCCCTTCCATTTGCTTACTTTTTCTGTTAATTTACTACAACACATGATGCTTTATTTGTTTGTTTGGATTAATTGAATTGGTATCCTTTCTGCTTCCTCAGGTGAGTTTCAGCAGTAAAAGAAATATATACACGTACATACATACACACATACATATGGCTGCGTGTGTTCAGGCATAACTGTGGAACACCTCAAGCAATTTCAACCAAACTTGGTACATAGAGTCCTTACTCTCTGGAAAAAAATACTGTGCAGGGTAAAACACACGGAGCCAATTGTTAGGGCATGCCAGTGCGCATATCCAGCTGACTTTGGCCTTCTTTTGAGGCTGTTTTTCACCCTCAGGAGGCTTCCCTGAAGGCTCCTGAGGGCTGGAGACTCCAGAAGGCTCCTGAGGGCAAAAAATTACCCTACGAGCAAACCAGAGGGGGAAAGCCCATGCACGACCCCCTCTGTGCTCCCCCCATTTTTGGCACGCGAGCCAAAAGAGGTTTGCCATCACTGGTCTAGTCTATTGAAAAGAAGGATCAGGGGGGAACATAATAACTATGTTCCAGAACTTGAGGGGCTGTCATAGAGAACAGGGGATTCTCTAAAGCATTAGAGGGCAGGAAAAGAAATAATGTGTGGAAACATTAAAGAATCCATCATTGAGGGGAATGGGCAGTTCAGAAATGTGAAACATAAATAAATATAAACTAACTGATGACCCAGCGTTGCCCGGGTATTTATTTATAGGGGGAAAATATCCGGACCAAACGTAATTTCTAATGTTGGATTTTCCCCCTTACCAGAGGGAGTCCCTTTGTGGAGTACTGTGAAGCTGTTACCATGGCAACTCCACTGTACAGTAGAAGCCAT
This sequence comes from Rhabdophis nuchalis, assembly GCA_039707465.1. Taxonomy (NCBI): domain Eukaryota; kingdom Metazoa; phylum Chordata; class Lepidosauria; order Squamata; family Natricidae; genus Rhabdophis; species Rhabdophis nuchalis. Next base: position 92,935,102 of record CM077645.1, on the reverse strand, counting down.
TTTACAATACAATACAATACAATAGCAGAGTTGGAAGGGACCTTGTAGGTCTTCTAGTCCAACCCCCTGCATGGGCAGGAACCTTATACCATTTCAGACAAATGGCTGTCTAACATCTTTTTAAAGACTTCCAGGGTTGGGGCATTCAAAACTGCTGGAGGCAAGCTGTTCCAGAGGTTAATTGTTCTTACTGTTAGGAAATTTCTCCTTAGTTCTAAGTTGCTTCTCTCCTTGGTTAGTTTCCACCCATTGCTCCTTGTCCTGCCCCCAGGTGCCTTGGAGAAAAGTTTGACTCCCTCTTCTTTGTGGCACCCTCTGAGATATCGGAACACTGCTATCATGTCTCCCCTGGTCCTTCTCTTCATCAAACTAGACATACCCAGCTCCTGCAGCCGTTCTTCATATGTCTTAGTCTCCAGTCCTCTAATCATCTTGGTTGCTCTTCTTTGCACTCTTTCCAGAGTCTCCACGTCTTTTCTACATCGTGGCGACCAAAACTGTATGCAGTATTCCAAGTGTGGCCTTACCAAGGCACTATACAGTGGCATTAACACTTCACGCGATCTGGATTCTATCCCTCTGTTGATGCAGCCTAGAACTGTGTTGGCTTTTTTGGCAGCTGCTGCACACTGCTGGCTCATATTTAAATGGTTGTCCACTAGGATTCCGAGATCCCTCTCACAGTTGCTACTATTGAGCAAGGTACCACCTATACTGTACTTGTGCATTTGGTTTTTCTTGCCTATATGTAGGACCTTACTTTTTTCACAATTGAATTTCATTTTATTAGACAGTGCTCAATGTTCAAGTTTGTCTAGATCCTTCTGTATCTTAAGCCTATCTTCTGGAGTGTTGGCTATTCCTGCCAGCTTGGTGTCGTCTGCGAATTTGATGAGTTCCCCATTTATCCCCTCATCCAAATCGTTGATGAAGATGTTAAAGAGTACTGGGCCTAAAACAGAGCCTTGGGGGACTCCACTGCATACTTCCTTCCATGTAGATGCAGTTCCATTGAGGACTACACGTTGAGTGCGGTTGGTCAGCCAGTTGCGAATCCATTTGGTGGTGCTGCTGTCTAACCCACAATTTTCTACTTTATCTAATAGTAGGTTATGGTCTACTTTATCAAATGCCTTACTGAAGTCCAGGTAAATTATATCAACAGCATTCCTCTGGTCCACTGATTTTGTTACTTTGTCAAAGAATGCAATTAGATTCGTCTGGCATGATCTGTTTTTGACAAACCCATGTTGGCTTTTGGCTATTACTTTGTTTGCTTCTAGGTGTTCACTTATTTGTTGTTTAATTATCTTTTCCAGAATCTTTCCTGGTATTGAGGTCAGGCTGATGGGTCTATAGTTTCCTGGATCTGTTTTTTTCCCTTTTTTGAAGATGGGAACCACATCTGCTCTTTTCCAGTCTTCTGGCAGTTCCCCGGTGCTCCAGGATCTCTGAAAGATATAGTTCAGTGGTTCTGAGATCTCGTCTGCCAGTTCCTTCAGAACCCTGGGGTGTAATCCATCCGGTCCTGGTGATTTGAACTCGTCCAGGGCAGACAGGTGCTCACTTACCATTTTCTTCCCTATTTCAACTTGTGTTCCTAATCTGATATTTGTGGTGCTGTTTTTGATTGATTGGACTGTTTTATCCCTTTGTGTAAAGACAGATGCAAAAAAAGAGTTAAATAGTTCTGCTTTCTCCCTGTTGCTTATCATCTTCTTGCCATTTTCTCCCAGCAGTGGACCAATTGTTTCCTTAACTTTTTTCTTATTTTTAACATGTTGGAAGAAGCTTTTTTTGTTATTTTTTACTTTTTTGGCAAGCCTTTCTTCATTGTGAGCCTTAGCTTTCCTCACTTCATCTTTACAGGCTCGGGCTATTTGCTGATATTTTGCCTTGGTTATGTCCCCCTTTTTCCACTTTTTATATTTATCCTTTTTGTCTTTCAATTTGTCAGAGAGTTCTTTATGCAGCCATGCTGGTTTCTTTTGGGAACTGTTATTTTTCTTCTTCATTGGTATTGCGCTGGACTGGGCTTTTATAATCTCATTTTTCAAAATTTCCCAAGCTTCTTGAGTTGTTTTCCCCTTGAGGATTCTCATCCATGGAATCCTTCCCAAGCTCTCTCTGAGTTTATTGAAATTAGCTCTCTTGAAGTCTAAGACTCTAGTTTGACTTTGTTCAACTACTTTTGTTTGCATAATGTTGAATTCCAGTATTTCATGATCGCTTGCCCCCAAAGTTCCTGTAGCTTCTACACCTTCTATCATTTCCTCTCTGTTAGTGAGAATTAAGTCCAATATTGCTGATCCCCTTGTTCCCTTCTCTACCTTTTGGGAAACAAAGTTGTCTGCTAGGTTTGTTAGGAACCTGTTGGATCTTCCACTTGGTGCAGAGTTTGTTTCCCAATTGATGTCAGGGTAGTTAAAATCTCCCATTACTATTGCAGTGTGCTTCCTACATACCTTAGTTAGCTGGTTAGCAAAAAGTACATCCACTTCCTCTGCTTGGTTGGGTGGCCTGTAGTATAGACCTATGACAACATCATTCCCCCCCCAACCTTTAATATTGACCCAAATACATTCGAGATAGTTCTCATCATTGTTGTGCTCTATTTCTGTAGAGATGTAATTATTTCTTATATATAGTGCAACTCCACCTCCTCTTTTATTTGGTCTATTTCTTTTAAATAATTTAAATCCTTCTAGCTGTATGTTCCATTTGTGGGTTTCATCCCACCAAGTTTCTGTAATGGCAACAATATCGTATCTGCCCTCATTTACTTGAATTTCTAATTCACCCTGTTTATTCCTCATACTCTGTGCATTGGTGTATAGACATTTGAGTCCATTTTGATTGACCCTGTGTTTTCTGTCTACGAAACCTGTGTTATGCCTGACTATGGTTCTCTTTGCCCCTATTTCTTTGCCACTTGTATGGTTCATGTACATGGTATGGCACCCACTGTTAATTGTTTGGTTTTGCTTGACAGCAGTGTTGATAATATTACCTGCACAATTATCTATGTTACACGCACTGATAACCCTATGAATTTTAGTTTGCTGGGGACAGAAATATTCTTTATCTATTGATTCTCTGTCCCCACTATTCAGTTTAAATGTTTAGCCAGGAAATCTGTGAATTTAGTGCCAAGTAACTCAGTCCCTTTCTTGGATGGGTGCAAATCATCTCTTTTGTACAGTTTATCATTGGACCAGCTGCAGGCATCATGACTAATAAGACCAAAGCCTTCCTTTTTACACCACTCCTTTAGCCACACATTAAACTCTGCTATACGCTGGCCCTTTCCTTTTTGTTCCTTGTATACTGGTATAACCTCTGAGAAGATAAGCCTACAACCTGTACTACTAAGTTCGTACCCCAAACTCTGGAAATCATTCTGCACAGAAGCTACATCTTTATGGGACAGATCATTTGTGCCAAGATGTATAATAGCATCAACTTTACAGTCCTTACTTGCATTCTTGACTATCTTAAGAATACGCCTCTTGTCTCTGCTGGCTGTAGCACCCGGTAAACATCTGACATTTTATGCCACAACAGTCTATATTGTAACAGAACACACACTCGGAGAGGTTTTAGGAGTGTCTTACCCCCACAGTATTTGTTTCCAGAGAGTAAGCCTTCTGTGTAGGCATTCCAGAGTTATGCTGGAACACACACACAAAACACACACACACACACATCCATTTTTATGTATATAGAATAAAGAGAGATCAAACTTAGAAGTAAGGAGACCTTTCTTGACCGAGAGAGTAATTAATTAATGGAATAGCTTGCCTGCCAGAGTTGTAGGTGCTCCATCATTGGAGGTTTTCAAAAATAGACTGGGGTGGTATAATATCTCTTGCCTTCAGCAGGGAGTTGGACAGGAAGACCTCTGAGGTACCTTCTAGCCCTATGATTCTATTCTGTCCAGAGGATTGTTGGAAGTCAGTGCAAATCAGACACACGAGCCCTTTTGTGCCAATCAGCAGCCTATCTGCTACTTTTTTGCCCAGACTGCACTTTCTGGAGGCTTCTCAAGAGAAGCCCCCCACAATGCATGGAAGAAAGCAAGGTTAACTGCAACAAAAAGCATAGTGAACTGTTGCTAAGCTCAGGTAGTTCAGGAAGTGCCAGTGTTGATTCACTCTCCATAATTGAGGAAAGACATACATTGTCATCGCTGTCACTTGCAGATCCTGTGATAGCTCCCCTGTCAGTTTGTAAGGCATCTCTATGACTACTATCAAACTGCCATAGAGAGGAGCATTCCAAACATACCTGTGGTCGGAAAGGACTCTCAAGCTGGCCTGTGAATGCGCATGTCTAAACTACCATCTCGCATTGGTTAATGTGATTTATGACGAAAAGCTGAAGGGAGGACAGTAATGCGGGCAAAGTTCAGAAGCAGATAAAGAAAGCAAAAAAAAAATAAAAATGGCTGCAAATAAGATGCCTAATGAGGAATGCCTAATGAAGCTGTTAATAAATCACTGCTTTTTGTATCATAATCTCGGGTCGTTTATTATGAAGCAGGAATCGTTGGGTACTTAGCATCCTCATTATAAAAAGGTGTCCCAAATGGTGAGTGTGCTTCTTTGGGAAAACACAATCCCATCCAAAGCAAAACTCATCTCATGCCCTGCTTATTTGGAATTAAATAATCCAGTGTATATGACTTCATCCATCCTATTAAAGCGATTAAAAGAGCCCTGAGGTTCTACAAAGTAGCTTGCTTTCTTAAGAGAAAAAAAATATTTATTGCTCCCAAAAGTTTTTTATCAGTTGAAGTGTGGTTGTTTTCCTCTGCAGTGCTCTGTGTAAGCACTGTGACGCACATCAAGTATATGAAGCTTTAAATACATTTTCGTGTCTAGGTACATGTACAAGGCAGTTCTTTTAGTTAAGTCATCCTTAAATTGAAACCAATTGCTCCCTATTGACAGCAATAACAAAATTGCATAAGGGTTCATTAAATGCTTGCATGCAGTACAGACCTATTTGTAAAAATTAAGCAATACTTAATGGCTTTTGTGGCACCATTTAATTAAAAAGGACTCCACATCATCAAAGCATGTGCTATTGATTTTAATGTTTCGAAACTGACATTTATTAAAACAAGTATGTCATTACATCTTTAAAAAAAGCCTCAACAATATTCCATAGTTTTGCTGCATTCAGTACTTTGTTTTGGAATTTTTCCAGCATTTAATATGTATGCAAGGAAATAATCCCCTGGTTCTTTTCATTGTTTAAACTTCGGATAGTTCAGTAAAACTTGCACAACACGCAGTGTCTTTATAGCAATTGCACAGCATATTCAATTGCATTATTCCTACAATATCACCCTATCTTTCATCTTCATGTACAGGATTCCTTTGCTTTATGCAAGGATTATATTCCCCTCAAAACTCCACATAAAATGAATTTACATAAAGTGAGACAATAAATCAGTAAAAACAAAAAAGCATGGGTTACAAAATTTGACACCATGGTAAACATGGTGTCAAACTTTTTAACCCATAAAATTTAGAGGGTTATTCTTACGTACAACACTATTCAAACTTGTTTTATCCTAACCTTGTATACTCTGTATGGTGAAAGCATTTTTGCCATCTTTATGCAGCTAGATTCCTAATGCGTGCGGTTATTGTGACAGACAGAGGTAGAATGCATCCCTGTATTTCAAAAGTTACTAGCAGTCTTTGTGATGCCCTACAGTAGATACAGCCAAGTTAAAAGCTCTTCCTCAAATACATTAAACTTTTTTAGACAGTTAATTTGGTGTAGTACAGGGGTATCAAACTCAAGGCCCATGGGCTGGATCTGGCCCGTGGGGTGCTTAGATCTGGCCCACAGGGCTGCCCTGGAAACAGTGAAGGACTGGTCCGCGGTGCCTCCATCAGCGAAAATGGGTCCTCCTGAGCTCTGTTTTCACTGGCAGAGAATTGCAGTAGTACATCACAGCCAAAACGGAGCTCGCAAGCCTGCTTTTGTGAATTTGTGGAACAAAATGGCAAAGTAGTAAATTTCCATAAATCAAATTTATATAAAAGCAGGAAAATCTCTGTATATATGTGCTCATGAATCCCTTTTCTGGGTGTCTTTATGGGACAGTCACATGATGTGATTTATGATGTTTTGCTAGCAAAAATACACTCATTGACTCACTTTATGACCATGGTGTTCACTTAGTGACTGCTGTAAAAAAATAATAAAATTGGGTCGGTCGGTCATGTGGGTACCGCAACTTATGACCTTCATACCTTATGAAAGAAATTCCAGCTCCATTACAGTCATAAGTCAAGGACTACCTGTATGTAGAATAGATGGGTGAATCAGTTCAGGATTTCTTCTAGGTCTTCATTGCACTGAAGATCTGGTCACTTCTGAGCAAGTGTACCTGATGGCTTAAGGCAGCGTTTCTCAACCTTAGGAACTTAAGATGAGTAGACTTCAACTCTTGAAATGGAATTCTGGAAGTTAGTCCACTCAACATTGTGAAGGCCAAGAAGCAAGGCTGGCCTAAGGATAGAAACACATAGCAATCCAGTTTTTCAGCAAAACAACAATTCAGCTCTGTTTACAGGTGTAGAAAGTTAGCACCCACTCCTCTCCTAGAAGAAAGAAATATTCTAGGAAATATTAAAAAGGCAGAACATTTCCTCTAAAAGAGAAATAACAATCTAAAAGAAAACAGACACTCAACCCAAGCTCCCTGCTCCCAGAGAGAGATTTTGGTGCCAGCTTATCTGCAAGACAAATGACTGGGCCAGCCTATATACAAAACAAAAGACATGACCCTCCAGGACATAATAGTATAGTATGGTTATGCCACATGGTATAAGCAAGCCCCTTCATTACATCACCCAGCAAGATTCAACCAAATTGGATTTAGACAAACATGACTCCACATGGGAGTCTGCAACCAATAGCATACATGCCCTTGCCACAGGAACAGGAAGCTCAAGGTCAAATCCCATGAAAGGGTACAAATAACACACTCCACTCCATGTGATCAGTTACCCAGGACTTCAAACCAACGTTGTCCTGTTCACCATTAAACCATCTTTCCAAGCAGTCTCCATGTTTCCAGTGTCTTTCTCCCCACTTGGAACAGAACCCAGAAGGACATTTCTCCCAACACAGGGGCAGGAAGAAAAGAAGGCACGCGAGATCAGGCCCTGGACCACTACATTTTTGGGGAGTTCTGTTGCAAATAATATGCATGACAATTCTTTAATTCCATATATCAGCCTGTCTGTGTCTCTTCACAAGCAGCTTCCCTTGCTCAGGAATAACACCTTTTTAATCCAGCCCTTGGGGCATGACAAATATACAGGCAACTGCTGAGGTAGCTGGAAGTGAAGGAAATTGAAGAAGAGCACAAAGTGACTACCCAAACATCAATAGCCCCCCCCCCCCTCTTGATGTGCCGCCTCAGCAGCCTGTCTGACAGCAATAGATCAAGCAGATGCCAAGAAACTAATAATGCCAGCTGATGGATATCACAGGATCCGAATCTGAAAATATAAAACGTCTGCTCTCGTGAAGACAGATTTATCACTTGCTTTGCAATTACATCCGTTTATTATGTTGCTTTCACTGGCAAGCACATCAGACCAAATTCTGCTGCCACTCATTTCTTATGAATTTAGCCAAGGATGGAGACTGCCTCAGGAAATTAAAAAAAAGAAACCAATAATGTTATTCATCAACTTGCTGAATGCAGATCCTATTGTCCCTTGTTTGGGAATAAAAGACAGCAACACTGTTTAGTCATAAGAACAAGGTAGGCGTTTTGAATGACAGCTTGATTGCCCAGCAAAAAATATTTCCACTTAGGACAGATGAATTATAGTTGGGATATGGGATACCATATTGGGTTGCCAAAATCTGGAAGGCTGCAAATCCTTGAGAGTTTTGTAGCCCAGATATGGCCTCAGGTCTTTTTTAATTTGGAATGTGGAATTACAATCTCTTCTTCAACTCAGATGAATTATAAATTCACCTGGAGAAAGAACCAATCAGAAAAACGGCTTTCCAGAATTCTAGTGACATGGTCCAATGACTGAATAGTTCTCTTACATCCTCAAGATCTGGCAAGAGAAGAAGGATAGATGATGATGATGGTGATTACTTTTTTAATTGTTGTTTTGGTTTGCTTTTCTTTTTTCCTCTCTTTCTCTTAAAGCATAGCAATTAAAAGTATTGAAGCGGGCAAGAGACAATGGATGGATGATTTCTTTTCTTTTATGTTGTTGTTCTGACTTGATTCTTTCTTTCTTTCTTTCTTTCTTTCTTTCTTTCTTTCTTTCTTTCTTTCTTTCTTTCTTTCTTTTTTTTTAGGTAGATGACATTTTTTATTTTATTTTTCCAATTAATACCCCGCCCTTCTCCTAGAAAAGGATCCAGGACATGATTAGAAGTTAGAAAGGAAAAAAAGAAAAAGGCTGATATGATTAAAAGCTAGAATAGATGATAGAAGTAAGAGAAGCGGGAATATCAATGTATACATTTTTATATTATAAAATGAAAGCAATAACGACAAAATGTGGAATAACTGAACAATGATAGATTGCAATTTAAGACAAATGCATATTATTTACTAGAAATATATAAGTTGATTGAATGTAATAATTATGATTAACTTTGTTAGTTTTATTTGTATTAGAATATATGACATCCAGATCTTACACTGTTCACATATTGATTGGATACATTTATAAAAAATAAATAAATAAAGTTGGGGGGGAAAAGAACTTGGTTGGTTCCAGCTCAGTTCCACAGGAATTGCCAGGAAGTGAACTATGAAGCAGATCGTTTGCACCCCTGAAGATGCTGGCAAAATATCAGGATGCCAGAAAATTAGACCATGGCCTGCCTAATAGCCTGGAACATCATCACCACTGAATATAATCTCTTTGTTAATCCTATGGTAACAGTAATGGTATTCTATTCTCTTCACTACCGGTTCGATAACAGGAGCACGGGTCTGGACATCCATGATGATGACTGGGTGGGTGGGAGGGCGGAGCCTTACACCGCCACCACTACCGGTTCACCTGAACGAGTGCGAATTGGCAGCATACCACCACTGTATGGTAACATCCATAGAATTGCAGGCCTGAAACAGATTCAAAACCTGTTAAGGATCAGAGCACGAAATAGAATAATTAATATCTGAAAACATAAGATTTTGCATTGTGTCAGGTTAGAGAATTGGTGTTGCCATGGTTCCCAAAAGATGGATGCAAATGCATTTTCTGCTCCACTACCTGATATTTTAAAAGAGTGGTAGCCATTAAATCTGGGACCTGCTATTTGTAGATGACTGCAGAGCTGTCCTAGTTTTATAAGGCCTGAACTAACAATGATGATGCAATATGTGGCTGTTCTCTACAACATCCCATGTATATATGGACCCGGTGAAGAAAATTGCAGAATTTGGAACGTCATTCACAGGAATTGGATGGAAGAGACTTGATTTGCCATAACTCAAGGCAAATTATCTCCATCAAGTGCATCGGGAGATGGTAGGCATCACAAAAGTTAAGATGGCAGTCCATCTTGATTTTTTTGACTGACCTCCTGTTTCTAGGTGCTTTAAATTTTGGACAGTTATGCAACTCGTTTATTTCTAGATTGCAAAGTAAATTGTCATGCCTACAAGAATTGTCTTCCTTGAGTTTCTTATTTCAATTGGTGCTATCTATGAATTCTAAATGTTTCTAAATGTTTTGGCACTGGGTTATTTGTTGGACCTATTTTTGATGAATGCCAGCTAAGAAATAGGGGAAGGTAGACTTGCCCCTCTACTCCCAAAAAAATCGAGATGATTACTAGATGGCATCTGTTTATTAATTGGGTTTTTAAGGGGTTTAGCTTTTTTAGTATTTTGGGTTTTTAGCGCAGGGATAAATTGTTTAATCTTGTTTTTATCTATATTTATGTATATTTATGTCTATATATTTTAATTCCTCTGTACACCGCTCCGAGTCCCTTCGGGGAGAGGAAGCGGTCTATAAATTTATTATTATTATTATTATTATTATTATTATTATTATTATTATTATTATTATTATTATTATTATTATTATTATTATTATTATTATTATTATTATAGAGAGATTTCTTTTTTCTACTGTATCTACTGATAATCCTGATTTTTTAGGAAATGGAAATGGAGTCACAGGTTGGAATGGACTTGGAGATCTTTTAGTCCAACCTCTGCCCAAGGCAAGAATTCTTATTTCATCCTGGACAAATCATTTTCAAATTTTTTCTTGAAAACATCTAGCGATGGAGCATTCACAACTCCAGGAGGCAATTGTCTGGTAGCACTATGGTAGGGTTTTGCTAACAATGCTAGCTAAGTGTCATAAGAAGCTCTTCATTAGTGTTTCTTCCAAAATTCACAACTGCATAGAAAATGCTTTGATTTCATCCACCAATTATTTTTATTTGGCTGCAAGAATGCCTTCATGAACTCTGGCTAGGTTATTTTATGAATGTTCATGTTTCTTGGTAGCAATGCAGAAGTCAACAGCCATTGTCTTCTTCCCAAAAAAATGTTTTATAATATTCCAAGTCAAGGTACGTGATTTTCCATTCAAATACTAACCTTATCCAACCCAGTTTAGTTTCTGAGCTGGGTGAGATAGATGCTGACACCTGTTAGGCAGAATATATGTTTGGCTCTGCAAACCAAACAAGACAGACTTCAACGGATAATTAGAACTGCAGAAAAAACAATTGCTACCAACCTGCCTTCCATTTAGGACCTGTATACTGCACAAGTCAAAAAGAAGGCTGTGAAAATATCTATAGATCCCTCTCATCCTGGACATAAATTGTTTTAACTTCTACCCTGAAAATGATGCTATAGGGCACCACACACCAGAACAACACAACATAAGCATAGTTTCCCCCCGAATTCCATCACTCTGCTAAACAACTAATTCCCACAACACTGTCAAATTATTTACTAAGATTATATTACTATTATTCTTCTCATCCTTCCTAGTACCTCTCTCTTCCCACTTATTACTATAACCATGTTGCTTGTATCTTTACAATTTATATTGTTTTGTTTCCTAGTATGATTTGATTGCTTATTATTAACCTATGACTATCACTAAGTGTTGTATCTTATGATTCTTGATGAATGTATTTGTTTTATTCTCCTTATGTAAACGGAGAGCATATGCACCAAAGACAAATTCCTTGTGTATCCAATTACACTTGGCCAATAAAGAATTACATTCTATTCTATCTTATTTTGATAAATGATAGTGAGAAATATAGACAGGATTAAAGACAAAAGATGAAATCAGCTCCCAGTTCCTATTCAGCTGCAAATTATAGAAGTATTCCATTTTTCATTCAGATCATAGATTCGTATTTAAACAGTAGTCTAGGGGTCTCCAACCTTGGCAACTTTAAGCCTGGAGGACTTCAACTCCCAGAATTCCTCAGCCAGCTTTTCTGGCTGGGGAATTCTGGGAGTTGAAGTCCTCCAGGCTTAAAGTTGCCAAGGTTGGAGACCCCTGGTCTACCCCATTTGAGAACTTGTGGCTCCACCCACAGGACTGATACAGCCAGTGATGTGTTCAGAATGATTGCCTGTGATTGCAAGTCACAGAGCTAATCTGGTCTCTTCAGTGGTATCCTTTTCCCCCTCTTAAAAGGATCTTGTATTATCCCTTCAAAACCCTGACATTTCCATTTAACAAAAAAGGGTAGTGTCTCCTTTCCTTATGTCACGATTCTAAATTGATAAGGTGTCCACCTTGCTGCCTGAATAATTTCAACAACCAGTTTATTGAAGACTGAACAATATACAACATGAACATCCATCTATATATATAAAAATGGTTGTGTGTGTGTGTATGTGTGTTCCAGCATAACTCGGGAATGCCTGGAGCAATTTCAACCAAACTTGGTACACAGAAGACTTACTCTCTGGAAACAAATACTGTGGGGGTAAGACACCCCTAAAACCCCTCAGGGTGTGTGTTTTGTAAATACAGCATGTTGTGTACATAAAATGGCTTCTTCTGTGCAGCGCAGTGGAGTTGCCATGGTAATGGCTTCACAGTACTCCACACGGGGGCTCAATCTGGTAAGGGGGAAAATCCAACATTGGAAATGACATTTGGTCCAGACATTTCCGCCCTATAAATAAATACCCAGGCACTCCAGGTTATTGGCTAGTGGAAAAATAAAGAATAAAATATGTTCGACTGAAACATATATAAACTTCAAGAGTTGGTTCTGTACAAGAATAGTAATTGTTACGTTTCTGAAGTGGGGTGTACTTTTGTTTATATGATGTTTATTTAGTGACATCCAAATGCATATTTACAAGGTATCATTGTTGGTTTTTTTAAAGGCAAGTCACATTCATAAATTATTTATTAAAAGCTGGCAATGAGAGAACCAAGGGACAGAAGAAAGGGAAATGTGACAGTACACAAAAATGTGTTCAACAGCAAAGCTTTCAGCATAATTGTCTTTTTATTAAAATCACCATGAGGTGCAGAAGATTCAGGCACATTAGCCTCTTTGTCCATTTTCATTTCATTCCATTCATTTCCATTTTCAGAAGTTGTGGGTGCTCCATCACCAGAGGTTTTTGAGAGGAGATTGAACAGCCATTTGTTTGAAATGGTATAGGAACTCCTGCTTGAGTAGGGGGTGGATTAGAAGACTTCCCAAAGTCTTTTCCAACTTTATTATTCTGTATACTGTATTCCATTGTAGGAAAGTAGCACCCACCCCTCTCCTAGAAAAATGAAATGTTTTAGTAAATATTAAAAGGGCAGAAGGTTTCCTCTAAAAGGAAGGCAGAAACACACACAAACATCTTTGTCAATGAGCCATTGTTATTCTACATAACAAAGATCTACCTCCTTCAGGCAGAGCCATAATAGGAATCCCAAAGCCACTTCAGTACATCATCATCCAGCAAGAGTCATCCAAGCTTGGGACTCAGGTCAGCCTACAGAGTTGCTCCTGCATGGCCCCATGGGAGTCTAACAGCCAATCAGAATACAAGTTCAAATTCAAAAGCCCAGAGAGGGCATAAAACCCAGGCACTCTCAGCATCTCTGCTCTTTTTGCCCGGGATTTCAAACCATATGGTCCTTCCCACCACCATTAAAACATCTTTTCAAGCAGTCTCCATGATTCCAGTGTCTTTCTCCCCACTTGGAACTGAACCCAGATGGACATTTCTTCCAACACCATGTAGCAAAGCCCTGATTAGTACTGGAGAACCTCAAGCTTGTAGCTATTTTTACGTGTAGTAAAAATACACGTAACTCTAACATGGTGTGTATTTCGACCCTGAATATTAAGAATAGCATGATAAGTATACGGTTTTGCTGAGGTGAAGGATGTAAAGAATTAGATGAAATGTTTCTTAGAAAAGGTGGACTTTGAAGAGAGATATGGAGATAGCATTACCAATATAGTTTGGAAGGTTTCACAATCAACAGGATATAAGAAGGGGGGAAAAGGAGACATTGTACGTAGGCTTTTAGGAGATGGGAATGACAGAGCTGAAGGGCTAAAATCTGTTAATTCATTTCCATAGGATGGAATATAGCTGGAAATAGAAGTTAGAAATAAATAATGTTAAGGTGACTGCAGATAATTTTCTTAATGGCTCTACAGTTATAGGAAACAGGTTTTGTTAAGGGTACAGATTTGGAAACAGGACTAAATGCACCAACATATTATCCATGCAATGAATGAATCTAGTTCAGAAATGACAATGCTTTACATTATAAGTTATATAAGAATAATATTACAAAATGTAAAATACTATACATAACTGCACAAGGTATACATAATTCTGAAGCCACACAAATTTCAAAAATTGTTCAGAAGCGGTGCTTCAAACTTTGCATAAACACAGTACCTCTCTGCTATTCATTATAGCAGCCTGCTTCCCCCCACCCTTTTTCAGGCATACATCCGAGCTTGAAAAATGCTGCTGCTGCTTTAAGGATCAAATTCTAAATGCAAGTTTTAAAACAGCTACATCTTTTCTCTAGTTCACCTGAAATAAAGGGAGAGCTGCATGGTTTCCTTGCAAACATTAGGACGGACACACGCACGTTCTGAAGCAACTCTTTTGAAACATTTTGCAAAAGTAGGCACATCCCTAACATGAAGTATATACACAAACAAGCTGCCACTCTATGATAAACTTATACAAAAATATTGAAACAGCGAAAACCACATTCAACACGTTTCATCCTCCATACGTATTTCATGTTCTGCTTCATATTTCATAATTTCTAAACTTCCGCAGAAGTTCAGATGGAGTGTCACCCGACCAACGGAAGCGCAAGTGCCAGCAATTTGGATCTGGAAAATCATGTAATGAAAAGAAAATGAATTATTGATAAGACTAGAAATAGTGTGACGGTTAAGAGGATTTGTGCATACAATTACATGTGATTAAGTGGGTTTTTGATGATGATGGTGGTATATTGTAGAATGTGATATAATCAGATTTACCTGGCGAATCTGGGCTTTTTGGTGACATCGGTTTCCCATCAAAGATTTCCTTTCTATCACTGAATAAATCATCCCTGTTGATTTCTGTCTTCAAAGAAAAATTATCAGCCATCTTGTCATTATGATTTGAATCAGGAGCATCCAACATTGGTTCTTTTTTATCTCTGACAGCCCAATGCATTGACTAGAAGAAGAAGAAGAACTTTTTCTAATATAATTTGATTGCCAAAATAAGGATCTAGTACAAAACAAGCACATTCCCACACAGTGAATGAGCAGAAAAGTTTCAGGATGATATTGTAGATTAACTTAATGGTATTGTATGGGATTATATCTCTGCCAACCCCTTAAATTTTAGTTATTCTAATAGCACTGTATTTAGATTTGATAATTGACACAATGAGATTGCTTTAATTTTGTTAGTTAATGACTAAAATAAATGATGATGATGATATTGGTAATTTGCAGTGGCACTTTGAGGAATGAATAGTATGTGTGTGTGTTTAGATAAAGAGAAAGAAAGAAAGAAAGAAAGAAAGAAAGAAAGAAAGAAAGAAAGAAAGAAAGAAAGAAAGAAAGAAAGAAAGAAAGAAAGAAAGAAAGAAAGACAGACAGACATCCAACCAATATAGGAACAACACACAGCATTAAAGCCTTCTTTAAAAAATAAAATAAAATGGTGCCTAGAGTGAGATGTACTATAACTCATATTGGGAATATATCCTGACCCAAAAGCCACTAGAAAAACACAGGTTTAGATCACCTTTCTAAACATCTGCAGGATCAGGGCCAACTATAGTCAGAAGTTCCAAAAGGCAGGGGGCCACCATCGAGAAGGCAGGACATTATTTCAATGGGGGGACATAGACTGGGGTGGGCTTCAAAAATTTTTGCCTGGGGGTGGTGACCATGGTGGGCATAGCTTAGTTGGCCTCCTGCACCATGTGGGGATTTTTGCATTCCCCAGGATCCAGAGGTTTTCCTCAAGCTTCTGGGAGGGCAAAAATTGCCTCCCTCCGGTCTCCGGAGGCTGTCTGGAGGCCGGAAACTAGCCCATTTCAGGCTTTCCAGAACTTCTGGGAGGCCCACTTTTCCCCCTCCCTGAGCCTCCATGCAGGTCCTGAACTTACTTTACATCCAAAACGGGCCGCATGGAGACTCCTTGGAGGGGTGGGCGAGGCCAATCAGGAATGGGATTTGGAGGTTCTCCGAACCAGCCATAAGGTTAGCTATGGGTTCTCCTGAACCCGGTCGAAGCCGTAGCAGCCCACCCCTGGACACAGAGCATGCTCTCCTTGTTGGGGCATATGGGACAGGCAGTTACCCTTAGAAACAAGGGGTTCCACAAATAACCTGATCCTATGCCAGGTAAGATATTCGAAGTGATCATCAGCTTCTTGAGTTGTACCAGGAAGACTAAGGGGACCGAGTGCAGTGCGCAGAATAGTGAACAAAAAATACCCATAACTCTGCCACCCAGCTTTCCCGCCCACAAACTGGTATAGCGGTTCATTTCTCCGAGATATGTGGCTGCACAAGACAAAACTAACTGTTTTCATTGAGTTGCTCAGGGCTTCCCACTGCTGGAATGGGATAGCAATTTTGCTCCTTCGCCAGTAGTCATAACGGGCTCGGCTGTCTTCATTAGAAAGAATCTCTTTTGCATGTTGCAACTTCTGAAAATTCTCCACTATAAAAGAGAAGCAGAAGAACGTTTTACGGAGGACAGCATTCACACATTTTTCCAGCTTATGATTAGATTCATTTTTTGAAGGAGTCTGATCCAGGGGTATCCATCCTTGGCAACTTTTAAGACTTGTGGACTTGAATTCCCAGAATACCCCAGCCAGCATGGAATTCTGGAAATTGAAGTCCACAAGTCTTAAAAGTTGCCAAGGATGGACATCCCTGGTCTGATCAGTGGCATGCTGCTTTTGACTTGTTACATTATGCACACCCACATGCACAAAACAACAACAAAATGCCTTACGTATGAAACCAGCTGATGTGTCTATGGGCCAGTCACTTTCTCAGCCCAACCCACCTCACAGGGTCGTCGTCATGGGGAAAATAGGAGGAGGAAGCGTGTATTCACTGCCTTGAATTATTTATAAAAATAATAAATGTGGGATACAAATAAATAAATATAGATAAAATGGAATTTGCTTGCTCAATCTTCATGCCTCTGCAACAGACAAGAGTCAGACTGGTGTTTCTCAATCTTGACCTCTTAAAGATGGGTGAACTTCTATTCCCAGAATTCCCCAGCCAGCTTTGAAGTCCACCCATCTTCCAGAGGTCAAGGTCAAGTAACAGATTACCAATCTGCTGGTTTGCATTGTGGTGGTGGGCTCTTTGTATTTTCTCTCTAGGGGATTTAAATCTTTCTACTCCTCCTGGTAACAGAAATAGCATCTCTAAAGATGATGAAAATATGTGTTTTAGCTATGAGTCACCTTTATGTTCTGTGGCACCAACAATGATCCTTCATTTATGCAGGTTTACTAAAACGGATATTTGTTTGGAAATACATGAAATTCAAATGCTAACAAGGGCTGACGTATACAAACATTGTTGAGATTGCTTTTCTGATTAAATTGCTTCTTCCCATTTTGCAGTCTGAAAGTGCTTGTCCAGGAAGCGATGAAGACAAAAGGAAGGTGGTAGCTTTTCTTTTTACTGACGCAAATTTTGTGACACAACACCATAAATTATTTAATGGTGTTTTTTTTTGAGGAAGCACACACACCGTTGTTTTAATTAATATGCAGTATTTCCCCTAGCTCTTATTTATCTACAAATCCTCCACACTCCAGCTGCCTTTTGAAGAAAAAAGCACCTCGGAGACTGAGATAGTTTTGTGCATCTGCATTGATTTGTGTTAATGAAGAAACAATTGGTTTTTTGTTTTGTTTTTACAGAGAGGAATAGCTTTGAAAGAAATTGAGATTAATGGGCAGGATGATAGGCTTTTTATAGTGTTGCAGTGGACTTCCCATGGGGGCTCAAGATGTGTGTTTCACTTGGGATCAATTCACTGCAGGCATGTAATAGTTTCAGTGGCTTTTCACTGCTGAAAATAGCCCCCTTCCCAAGCTTTTATGTTAATAAACAAGCAGGAAGAGGAACCCCTTTGCACATATCACCAATTAGGCACTAGGTGATGCCAATAAAATCACACCGTGTATCTTAAGTGCTCTCCAGACAGCCTTGAATCATCTGAAAACTATACTAACAGGAAATGTGTTTTCTTCGGTGCTGATCTTGCCTCTGTTGCCTCCATTTTTAAGCATAGTAGTCCCCTAAACTCTTTCCAATGAAATGGGTGCATATGGCTGGGGAATGTTTTTTTTTAAAGGTGTTTATATAATTAAGGAGGGCTTAAGCCCCTCACAGTCACAGTTGAGGATTAGATGAAAGCCACAACATGAAAACTAAGCTGCATTTGTGCTGTGGTTAAGTACAATAGGGTAAGGGCCCAAAGGTGAAATCCAGCAGGTTCTGGAGAACCGATAGCAAAAACTTTGAGTAGTTCGGAGAACTGGCAAATGCCATCTCTGGCTGGCCCCAGAGTGGGGTGGGAATGGAGATCCCCTGCCACGCCCACCAAGCCAAACCACGCCCACCAAGCCGCACCCACAGAACAGGTAGTAAAAAAAATTGAATTTCACCACTGGAAGGGGCCCTTCGCCTAATATTGGTAGCCCAGTATTAATCCAGATCTAAACAGAGTCATGTCCCTAGTCATCATAATTAGATATTCTATCCAGAGCCTCAAGGAAGGGGATCAGATAAATAAATAGATTAGGTCACAGCCTAGCAGGATCTAAGAGTTGAACACTTGCAATTAAACAGCTGACCAACAAGGCGACTAATTTTATTTTTGACAGGATACCCAAATCTGCAGGATGAGGGAATTATACATTTGAATATCACTCCCTTTTTGTGGTTCACTGGGTGCTACTGAGGATGCTTGCTTTGCCCAAGAGCATCCATTTCCACCTCATGGTGGTTTACAGAAAGAAAAAGAGAAAGACATACCAGCTTGAGGGTTTCCAGGATGCTTGTCCGGATGACATTCAAGAGCTCTAACTTTAAACTCTGCAACAATTTGTTCAACCTATGCAAAAACAGCCAAAGCAATTTGTGAAAGTTGAGTCCAACTTCTTTTTAATGTTTTTCTTTTTCTGAGCATCTTTTACAAATTGCTCACATCCTCACTGCATGCAAGGGAAGGCCGAGAAAGTAAAATATCAGCACACCATTATATATGTGAAATTGTGGACTTCTATGATCACATAAATGTATCTATTTAAGATTATGAAATTATTTACAAGTAGTCCTCAATTTACAACCAATTGTTTACTGACTGAAGTTACCCCAACACTGAAAAAACGATTGGTCCTCATACTTATGATCTCAGGATCCCCATAGTCCCTGATCGAAATTCAGGTTATTTTAGCCTTCATTTGAACCTCCCAGCCAGCTTCCAACAAGCAAAGTCACAACTGTGTGTTTCATTTAATAATTGCAATGATTCACTTAAAAGCCGTGTATGGAATTTACAAGTCTCAAAACCTCCACTCCCAACAGATTAGAGAGCATTAATTTGAGGACTAAAAGAGTTATTTCTATGTTAAAAACTGGAGTTAAAAATCTTACTTCCTAGTAAAATATGGAACTTAGCTTAGACTTGCGATACTCTTCATTTTAACTCAAAGGTTTGAATGAAGATTAGAATTCCCAGTAAAAATGTGCTGCCTAAAATAGGTATGCAGTAGCGGACCACCACTTAAATGTAATATTAAAAATGTGAATCCAAATGTTACATATTATAATCTCTTTCATTATGCTGTATTTGATTAGCTTTAATATTAATTTCAAATTGTCATACTGTAAATAACAAAAATACATTGTATTATTCTGTTTTCAGAAAATTTTGACATTTTCTTGTCTTATAAAACCTTGTACTGTTGTGCAAATTAATCTAATTAAAATTAAATATTTTGATTAGCATCTGGGATCTTATATACTTGTATTTGTGGAAAGTAAGGTAGTTTAAATAGTTTCAGTTTAACATTATTTGTGGCCAAATCAACTATTTTTATATTTCCCCTTAAAAATAAATGAGTTTATCAAACATTTGAAATACTTTTCTATAGTTATAAAAAACAAATTGATACCTTGTCAATTATTCACTCTTGGTGCAAATTAAAAATAACCAGGTGCAAGAAGCAAATTTTTGGCTATACCCCATTATCACAACAGGAAATCTGGAACTCTTAATTCATAATCCCTAGTTCACACATTTTTAAGAATCAAAATCTTTCATAACACCTGGTTGCTGTTTAAGTCAATGAAAAATATTTTTAGTAGAATAGCTAAAATTACATTCTTCTTAACCACTTCCTTCAACAATATTAACTAAAGCTTCAGTGTTTACAGGATCTTAAAATGAATAGTGGACAAAGTACAAGCAACACAAAATTTTACAACGAAAGCATTACTACGTCCTACTCCACTCCAAAAATCACATACTTTCACTACAAGAGATTACAACATTCATTCAAGTAAACAGGCATTTCCATTTCCAGTAAGTCACAACCTCATTGCTCAGTAGTAGAACAACTGATAAATATTTTAGGTTCAATTTTTGGCATTTGCAGTCTGAAATTCAGTCATGGCTAGTCACTGAGAGGAGCGATTGATATAAAGAAGTGCTCTAGAGTTGCATCATAAAAGGGAACATTTAAAAAAAAACATGCTACAGGCCCTGATCATTGCTATTTCATTCGAAAAACCATTGCCAACAAATTTGACAACTGCTGTTCAATTTTGTGAATATCAGCCTTTAGCACAGCACAGCCCTATTAGCTCATAATTGAAGGGTGTTTATCACATATAATCAACTGGGAACATTTTGTAATGTATCCAACATTTTAGACATTCTTAAATGTCTAAAAGATTTGTCAATATTCCACAATTCGTCTCACTATAGCAGAGAATTACTCTCTTGCCCCCTTATTTGATATAAATCTTATTAAGCATCGTAGAAGTTATTTTCCAAATAGCATCCCTTTAGCTTGTGTTGTCTTTTGAATAGCTTTCTAGAAATCCACAAGTTTTCTTTGAAGATGACTTCACATTTACATGATACAATGGTTCGGCTATATAAATAAACAATGCAGAATTCAAGGGAAACTTTTCCAGCAGTATTACAGAAGAGAACAGACTAAATAGATTAATTACTATAGTAAAGACAGGTTTGAAAACATTATAGAAAAACGAAAAAAGTCAACACGCAGTTCAAATGCAAGTAATTGACAAAGGTGTAAAGCGAATATATAAATTTAAAAGTTATCTTACTGTAGATAATTCATCACATCCCAGCAAGCTGTAGTAATCTTCCATATCCTCCAGCCTGCAGCTGAATATTGCATCCATTTTTAACACACTCTTTCTCAGAAACAGGGAGTCTAAAAAGAGCCAAGGTTTATTTAAAATATTTACCCGAGAATCCACAGATGTAACAGTGATGCTAAAGCTCAACCTCAGTTGGCTTTATACACAGAAAAAATGTCATTCGAGACTCTGAAGTTACACCCCTGAATAAGCCTGCTTTTATTGGTGAAAACAAAGGACAAACTGCAGCTGCAAAGCTTCATGGGAGAGGTAGTTTTCCATGTGATGTTAAAAGTAATCCAGCTATTTCCAAGAACATGCAATGAGTGGAGGTGGGATTCTTCAGAGTTGGTTTTATGTATATATGAAAGATTATGTTTTTATGTGGCATATTTGTAACCAGATAAAGTACTCCCATTAATGATGCATTACAAACTAAAGTTATTAAAAATAAATATACGAGGCCTTTACTATTAAGACAATAAGAAATGGAATTTGTCCTTGATTTTCTTCAGTAATTCTAGCTTCACACTTGGTGTCAGTCCTAGAAGCCATCTTTTACATTGGGCCTTCAGGCTTGCCACATTTTCTGTTGTGGGAAAATGGGAGAGTGGATTATATGGAGTATGGGTGATATATAATCTAAATAACATTCCTTTCTTAGAGGGTTAAGGACACCTTGTCCTGCAGCTGCGATGGTGTGACTGTTGGACTGTTGGGACAATGGCTGATTGGACCATGATGTGATAGACATGTGGATGCTGGGCAGGGACTTGAACTCTCAGTTGGGTGGGGAAAACCTGGAAACTTTCAGATTCGGGTTTTCCCAGATGTGCCAATATGACATCTCTAATAAAATGAAACTTTGAGGAAACTCAAGCCTCGAAGTCTTCTTTTGCTGGGGGTGTTACTTGGAACCCTGGCAAAAGCTTCTATAATTTAATATTTCTTATTTTCTGATCCAGCATTGCTTATATGCTGTGTCCTGGATAGAAGGAATTTCCAATAATTTCCACTCTTTTATTATCCAGGTTTTAATCACAAATCATATGTGCATTTTTTCCATTTTACAGTATATAAAAAATCTATAAGGGATTTCCAGTCAATCATAAATATATTGGTTTTTTTTCTCTAAACCAAAAGAAGAATTTAGTCATCTTCGCAGATTCCATCATGTTCATCAATCATTCCTCCATTGTGGGTATTGCTGAACCTTTCTGCTTTTCAGACTATAGTAGCATCACTATAGATGATCACTATAAAAAGGAAGTTCCTTGAATTTTTGTCTAGCTGCTTAATCCCCAAATCTCTCGTTTCAATTATATTTTAATCTTCAAAATCTTTCGAATTAATGTATGCATATGTATGATGACAGAATCTTAATTCCCC
Source organism: Rhabdophis nuchalis (assembly GCA_039707465.1). NCBI lineage: Eukaryota > Metazoa > Chordata > Lepidosauria > Squamata > Natricidae > Rhabdophis > Rhabdophis nuchalis. Next base: position 92,912,773 of record CM077645.1, on the reverse strand, counting down.
CCCAAACTGAAAAAAACATGCTTATTCTATTACTGGTTTCAGATTCTAAACTATGTGTAAGCAAACAGTGTTTTTTGCAAAATTGTATAAAATTCTGATGTTACCTCTGAGTGTGAAACATTATTACTGTTTATATAATGGATTTTACGGTAACAGAAACAGGAAAACACCTACGTGAGTATTTATCCTATCGATTGTTCACATAGTTACAAATAATTACTTACAATTCTGTTTACCCAGCGGTTTTTACAACTGTAGGGTACTGGTATTACGTAAGTGATGATGAAATCTGGTATTTGCAGTTCCACTTAGAAATGGACAACATGTTTTGCACCATGTTTGTCACAAAAAAAGAGATCACCTGTATTTAAAATTTATGCAGTACAGGGCAGCACAGGGCAGTATTTGTAAACTAAGTAATACCAAGCAGACTAATTTAATAGAAGTCAGAATGGACATATGTAATAGTATCTATAAACAATATTTTTATATTCTTAAATTAGAATAAGAAATTAAAGTTTTGGCTGGATGTAACATAATGTAATTTACTTCTGTCCCAACATAATGGAACCAGTTCAGCTGTCTTGCTGAGGTAGTGCAGTGTGTAACTACAGTAGCTGTGTAGTTGTATACTGATGGGAGCAGAGTGGAAATGTAAATATTTGCACTGAAAACTGGAGAGCCAGTTTGGTTTAGTGGTTAAGGTTTGTGGCCTAGGAATCAGGAGACTCTGAATTCTTGTCCTGCTTCAGACAGGAAAACTGGATGGGTGACTTTAGAGCAGTCACTCTCTCTCAGCTGAATCCACCTCACAGGATTGTTGTTGTGGGGAAAATAGGAGGAGGAAGGAGCATTAGGTATGTTTGCTGCCTTGAGTTACTTATAAATTAATGAAGGTGGGATAAAAAAACTAATACATTAAAAATAAATAAATAAATAAGACGGGACACAGAAATCCCTCTTGTTGCTGTGGTTTAGTTAGTCACTCAACACCATATCAGCACTGGCTGAAATGCTTGTGGAACCCCATGCGGTGACCACTACCTGGTTGCTTTTAATTCTGAGAAATCCCAAAGGTCCTTTTCCAAAAGACAACTGGACTTTGGGTTTTTTTCCCCTTGAAAACGTTTTGTTTCTCATCCAAGAAGTTTCTCATCAGAACTTTTGGAAAAGCATCTTTGGGATAACCATGACCTAGATGATTTGAGAATCTCCATAGAAATTCTGAGAAATGTTGACCTGAAAAATCAGTGCACAACCTGATGGCTGGAGCAAATGAGGACACAATGAGACCAAAGGGTTGGGAGGGGAAAATGGTAGAGGGCAGGTGGTCATCTTATCAAGGCAAGTATGGTGGAAGTGAGAGAGTATACAGGTAGTCCTCAACATATACAATGGAGCCTGGGATTTGGGTCATAAATTGTTGTCATAAATCAAGGCACCACATGGCCTGATTCAATTTTACAACTGTTCTTATGATGGTTGTAAAGCAAGTCCCCACAATCATTAGCCGAACCACAAGGTCATTAAGCCAAGCACCTCATCATTAAGCAAATGTGGCAGCCCCTGCCCTCTGGAATGACCTACCCCCTGACCTACGGACGATCACCGACCTACGCCTTTTCCGTCGGGCCTTGAAGACCTATCTATTTCGTGCGGCCGGCCTGACGTAGTTTTTTATTTGTTTTAGCAGGGGTTTTAATAGGGGTTTTATGACAGGCCAATTATTTAATTTATTTTTAATGTATTTTATGTTTTAGATTGTCGATTTTACCTGCCTGTACATTGCCCTGAGTCCCGATAGGGAGAAGGTGCGGTATATAAATTTAATAAATACAAATACAAAATACAAATACAAATCCAGCAAAGCACCTTGGAAACTGACAAAAAAAGTCACAAATCATGGTCATGTAACTGAGGAATTCTGCAACTGGTCATAGTTGTGAGCTGGTTGCCAAGTGACCAAAATGTAATCACATGATTATGGATCAGGGTGGCAGCTGTGACTTTGAGGATAGGTGATACTGTAAATAGTTTTTTTTTAAGTCCACTGTAATTTTGAACCAGCGTTAAATGACTAGTCACAGGTAAGGAAATACCTGTAAATTCCTCCTGCAGCCCATTATCAGAATAGCTTTCCTCAATGATCAGACCAGTCAGGCTTATGGGTACCTATGGAACTGACTGAAATATTCCAAAGAAGGAGAAAATGAATCTCCAAAATGACTTTTTTTCACAAAATGTATTAAAGTTTATTATCCAATAAAATACAAATAGAAACAATAGTCAAGAAAGAGAAAATATACAAAGAATGAAGGAAAAAATAGCAATTTCTGATTTTTTTCAGTGCAGTAAAGTGCAAATAAAAGTAAAACTTCAATCTTTTGCTTTACATTTCTAATTGATTCAAACATCTAGTCCCGTGATGGCGAAACTATGGCACGGGTGCCACAGGTGGCACACGGAACCATTTCTTAGGGCATGTGAGGCCCCTGTCAGCTCCAGCGCGCTTGTGTGCTCTGGCCAGCTGATTTAGGCCCTCTTTTGAGGCTTTTTTTCACCCTCTGGAGGCTTCAGGAAGCTCCTGAAGCCTCTGGAGGTGGGGGGGAGGCTGTTTTCACCCTCCCCAGGCTCCTAGAAAGCCTCTGGAGCCTGGGGAGGGCAAAAAAAGGGCGCCAAAAGCAGGAGGTAATGCACATAGCATTATGGGTGTGGCATGCTCACGCACGACCCCCCTGTGCTCCCCCCGCTTTTGGCACATGAGCCAAAAAAAGTCAGCCATCACTAATTCTAGTCAATAAAACCTAAAATCAAGATTTAACCACCCCCAGCCCACCCCATTTTGAGCATAGCTTGTTTCCAGGTGAAAACAAAAGTAGATACATCCTGTCTTTAATTAAAACAGTCAATTTTGCCATCTTCACTACCTTCACCATCCATTCTTATTCCATTGTGGGAATTGATGTGATTTCCCATTTTCCAGCCAATTCTTTTTTTGACTCGGTCTCATTTCTTTAGTTAGTCTTTAGGACAGAGGTGTAACATATGTTGTGACACCCAGAAATATACAGCACTTAATCCTCCAAGGAAAGATTGAAGGCAAAAGAGGACCAGGCAGAAGAACATCATGGCTTCAAAAAAGGACTGGTTTGGATAAAACTCAGCAGCACTTTTTCATGCGGCTATTAATAAAAATAGGATCGCCAACAGGATTCCCAACATCCTATGACGGATATGGCCCAAGGGCAGGGGTAGGTGACTATGGCCCCTTTACAACCTGTGGATTTCAACTCCCAGAATTCCTGAGCCAGCATGACTTGTCGTTACAGGTAGTCCTCTTTCAGCAACCACAACTGGGATGGCAACTCAGTCCTTCAGCGAAGTGGTTACTAAGTGAAACTTCAACTGTGTTTACTATCTTATTCAGCTTTCCTCCCTAGACTCACAAAGGTGGCAAACGTGGGGATTGATCGCAAAGTTACATTTTCATTGCCTTGGTCAAGGAAGTTTATAAAAGGAAGACTATTAAGTTCCTATACTATAGCGATGTGTTGTGCCTCTGTGGCAGGGGTCTCTAACCTTGGAAACTTGTGGACTTCAACTCCCAGAATTCCTCAGCCAGCCTTTAAGACATGTGGACTTCAACTCCCAGAATTCCTCAGCCAGCCTTCAACAAGTGTTACAGCTTTGCTGGCTGAGGAATTCTGGGAGTTGAAGTCCCCAAGTCTTAAAGTTGCCAAAGTGGGAGACCCCTGCTCTAATGGCATTTCAGATCCCCTCAGCCCTAAAATCCCTTCCAAACCAACGAATCGTCGTGTGAGGCTGACTTCCAAGGGCGTGTAAAATGTACTCCCCCCCCCTTTCACACAATGCTTGGTTTACCCCACGTCCTTCACTCCTTGAACAGCCCCGCTGGTGGACCCGAACCAGGAAAGGCCACCTAAGGAACGCTTTCAGGGGCGAAAAAATAATGAAAGGGATTTAGCTACGAGCGTAAGAGGGACCCACGCACGAGGGAGCCCCGAATCCGCCACGACCAGCGCCGAACTAGAAAAGGGGAAGCCTCTGCAAATGCTCGACGGGGACGGCATCACGTGACCGACGCCTCCGCAGCGAAAGCCGCCTCTACTTCCTCTCCTCCTGCGCCGCTGCTTTTTTTAAAAAAAATTTGAAACCTCGTTTCGTCATGTGACCCGTTTGTTGTTGTTGCGGTGCTACGCAGGGTTTCGGCCCGCGTGGGCGTCGGCCGGGTCACGTGCTGCGTTTAAATCTCTCTCTCTCTCTCTCTCTCTCTCTCTCTCTCTCTGAGGTGGGGGCCGCTGCTTCTATCTGCGGCGCCACTATAAGCGGCCGCCGCCACGACTGACTGACTGACGGCGGGGGAGGGGGGGGAGAAACAGGAGGAGGCGGAGGGAGCAGTTGCTCCTGCTCCAAGATGGCGGACGAGGAGATGCCACTCCTCCATTCCCGGAGCGGCGGCCGCCGCGGCAACAACAACAGCAACCAAGGTGCCGCGGCGGCCGCTGAGGCCGAGAGCCCCGAGCCAGCTCTCAAGCGTCCGCGCCAGGCTTCGGCTGAACGGAGCTGCGCGGCGGCGGCGGGAGCCGGCGGAGAGGCAGACGCAGCGCCTCCGCCAGGAAGGGCTGTCGAAGAGGCCCTGAAGGGGGACAGGGCGGTCCCCGCCGCCTGTGTCAGCGGCCAGCCGGGCGAGGCGGCCGCGCCGGCGGGGGCGGCAGGAGAGGGCTGGAGCTGTGCGGAAAGCGGGGCCCGGTGGTGGGGCCTGGTCCGAGAGGAGACGCCGCCGCCGCACCAACGGCAGCTGCCGCGGGGGCAGAGCCAAGGGGAGGGCGCGGAGGCGGCGCCCGCCGGAGAAGCAGCGGAGACGGCCATTGGCTGCGGGCCGGCGCAGTCTTCGAACGGCGCGGCTGAGGCGGAGACGGCGCCGCAAACCGGTGAGAAGCCGCCGGGGACGGAGGGAGCAGCGCCGGAGAGGCGGCCCGTCAATCTTGACAGCGAGACCGCTTGGCGCCCGGAGCCCGGTAGGGGCTGCCCCCTCTTTAAAACTGGGGATCGGAATCTTAGAATAGAATATAATATAAGAGAATATAATATAAGAGAATATAATATAAGAGAATAATAAAATTGGAAATAGAATAGAATAGAATAGAATTCTTTATTGGCAAAGTGTGATTGGGTGCAAGGAATTTGGTGCATGTGCTGTCAGGGTACATAAGGAGAATGAAATACATTCATCGAGAATCAAAACATACAACACCTAGTGGTAGTCAAGGTTACTAATAAGCTATCATATCGTACTAGGGAACAAAAACAATATAAATTGAAATATACAAGCAGCATTATTATAGTCATAAGTGGGAATAGATAGGTAATAGGAAGGAAGAGAAGAATAATAGTAATATAATTTTAGTAAATAATTTGACTGTTGTGGGAATTAGTTGTTAAGCAGAGTGATGCATTGGGGGGGCGGGGGCGGGACTGTCCTTGTGTCTAGTTGTGTGCAAGTGCCCTGTAGCAGTTTACGGTTAGGAGAGTCTCCCTCCCACCACTTGACAGGTTTGCTCAAAAACTATTCACTCCAAAAGGGCACCTCTCCTGCTTATCTGGGCTTGCTGGTCGCTCTATTGGTAGAGCCCCCTGCAATCCCAGGCTCTTTGGTCTTTTTTAATTCTCTTTAATTTCTTGTTCATTGTACACATGGTTGGAGAGTGAGTTTACTCTCATTCTTGCAACTGAACAATTTTTAAACAATTTGCATCCTGTACTTCTAGTGATGCAATAATCTTCACTGGATTCATGAGGATTTACCCTAAGGACGTATAAGGACTTAAAGATTGCCAAGGAAAATGTTAGCTCTTTTTAGGGAGGCATGAAAGAAAATACTAATTGTTATAAAACTGTTAGTGCTGAATGTGTGAAGTTCCTTTTGCAAGTGCTTTTTTTAAAATTAAAATTGGTTTAACTCTAAGATACTTAACTTGTACTAGACAGATTGGTAATTTTTCTCATTAGCAAAATGGACATGTATAGACTAATTGTTTAATTTTAGACTGCAATGCTGTCTGGATTTGTCAGAATATTAAATCAGTTCAGTATCACTTCTCTCTCTCTCTCTGTGTGTGTGTATGCACATACTTGCACACATGCACATACTCGCGTAATTGTTCTATATAGGATATAGAACAATTGCTTCAGTATCCTGTTCTATAAATGTTTGTTTGAAAAATTGGAATATATTTTTAAGCAAATACAAGATTGTAACCTTAGTGAGTTTAAACCTATGAATACATCGGAATAGGGATGGAAGTTGGAAGCAACTGATAAACCTTCTTTTGAAGTTAAGGGGAAAATGTTTTTTCCAAAAGCAAGAATTGCTGGGGTAGTTTAAAAGATTGAAAATAAATTGACACCTTAGATCATTTTTGACAACACATTCTATAGAAATTATACACTACACAAATTATACATAATTATACAAATTATAGTATAAAGCAGATAAAACAACATTCTAAATGAGTCTCACGACTTATTTTTAACACTTGCAGTTTATATTGCATATATTAATAATTGCATGTATTGGAAATTTGTTTCTCTTTGTCTCCTTGTACATCTAATTGTAGAAATGTAAGTATAAATGTAAGCAGCACTTATGTTCTAAAGGTGTAGAGAATTTTAAGAGGGCTCATAAAAATATTTTTAAAAAACATGTTTTTTCAGCCACACATTTTCCATTAATTGAAGATGCCAAAATTAAAACTAAATTTATCATAGATTTATTTCTATACATAATAAAACTTACATTTACTGATTTTTATTTACCCAATACTATTACTTAAAACAGGGGTCTGCAAAGTCGGCTCTTTTAAGACTTGTGGACTTCAACTCCCAGAGTTCCCTAGCCAGCATGGCTGGCTGGGGAATTCTGGGAGTTGAAGTCCACCAGTCTTAAAAGAGCCGACTTTGCAGACCCCTGACTTAAAACATACCTCAAGAATATTTTTGCTTCCTTATAGGTATGCAAAACAATATATTATATTAGGAATATGATGGCACTACTTTTGTGCAATAACTTTATCATTGTTTTACAGATGTATTTTTTAGTGATGAAATTATTGCAAATGGCTTCCATTCTTGTGACAGTGATGAAGATGATAGAACCTCTCATGCAAGTTCCAGTGATTGGACTCCAAGGCCACGGATAGGTAAAATTTAGTTGTTAATCTAAGGCACTGGTTCTCAATTGTGACAACTTTAAGTTGTGTGGAGTTCAATTCTCAAAATTCCCTAGCCAGCATCTTCTGGACTAAAATCACCTCAGTTCTTCATTTATTTTCCTATCAACATTGAGGGCATTGGGGTACTTTATTCGTTTCATACAGTCTGCCAGTTGCTGCTTCTGAAATGTGTGTAATTTCCATTCCCCTGAGTTTAATAGCACTTGGTCTTAAGTTAACAGCTTGAAGAGAAGAATGCCACCTTCACAGAAGCACGGCACTATAGTGTTCTCAGTGATTCTTTCTATGGCACTTTAAATCCATGATTAAGAGTTGTGGGCAGAAATATATAATGTACTTCGATCTTTGATTCTTTTTATAAAAGAAGCTTCTCAAATTGTTTTCCCCATCTGCTTTTTTACATACTTATCTCCATGTATACATATGAAAAGATGTCATACAGGTAGTCCTTACCTTATGACTGGTCGTTTAGCAACCATTCAGCGTTATGACCTACCTGAGGCAAGCAAGTTGACCTGGTTCTGAAGTTCTGACAGTCACATTTTTGGTGCTCAGCAACACAACTGCATATGGTCACATGATGCCTTTTGCAGTAGTTTGGTAAAAAAAACCCATAATTTATTGTTGGTTATTGGCAAGAATAGTCATAGCAAACAATACTTTGCTTGATAACTGTGGTACTCACTGAATGACTGCTGCATTAAAAGATTGTAAAATAGTGTCGCTCACATGACCAACCTGATTTATGATTGTCATAGGATAACAACTATAATAGGTAGGCTCCTTTATAGTTATGGAGTGTTTAAAAAGTGTTTAAAGGTGGTACTTTATTAGGGCAGTTTTATAATATATTATAAAACTGCATTTTTTAAATCTTGTGGAAGTAATTAAGGGATGCTATAGATAAATTTGAGGAGATAAACAATATCAAAAGGACAACTGGGTAGGAGAAAATTTCCAGAGCAAGAATGACAGGACTTTGAATAAGGTGATTCTGGGTGTTGTGTATTCCTGACTATACTGATAAAATGTGTGAAGAAGCCTTAGGGTTGCTGAAATGGATTAAAATATGTAGAAGTTAACCTTCCCCGAAAAATGTGTTCTGTAAACATATTTGGGCATCTCCTGGGTAATAGCTTATAGTAACTATATGAGCCCCTCACTACATTTCGGGTGCTTCTGGATTGAAAGGATTAACCAACTATAATATAGTTGGTTAATCCTTTCAATCCAGAAGCACCCGAAATGTAGTGAGGGGCTCATATTCTCATTTAATCTGTCTATATTATCTTGTACTCATAATTATTTTATTTTATTTTCCATAATAGGTCCATACACTTTTGTCCAACAACATCTCATGATAGGCACAGATCCACGTGCAATTCTGAAAGACCTATTACCAGAAACAATTCCTCCTCCTGAATTGGATAATATGACATTATGGCAAATTGTGGTTAATATTCTCTCAGAACCACCTAAAAGAAAAAAGAGAAAAGATATTAATACTATAGAGGATGCAGTGAAACTCCTGCAAGAATGCAAAAAAATAATTGTATTGACTGGAGCTGGGGTATGTATTCACAAATAGAATACATGTTTGATGCTTTAATATGCTCATTGAGTATAAATGCTATGTGAATAATTGCTCTGTGCCATGTAATTGTTACCCCTGAGCAAATAGTGCAGTTTATGGTGCAGTTCTCATTTTGATAAAAGCATCAAACCCAACAAATACTTAAGCTGCATATTTTACTTGCACAAACAATTTTATAAATTAAATATTTTTCCTCTTCTTAAAAAAATAAGGCCAAAGCTGTAATTGTTTTAGACAGGAAGAGGCAACTTTGGGCCCTTCAGATTTTTTAAATGTATTGCTGTTGGTTATGCTGATTTCTGAAAAGCACCAAATTGGTAATAGTTTCTGTAACTTTTTGAAATAGCAGCAACCTTTAGTGTTGTAGTTCAAGTTATTTGCTGGTGACTCGTAAATAAGAAAAGGTGTACCACTATGATCTGAAAATAGTAATGGATGTATTTTCATATAAACCCATCTGTGGATATGCTTACCCTCAAATTTTTAATGAAAATACTATGAAAAATGTGTCATTTATGGATGTCAAGAATTGATGATTGGATTATCAGCAGATGGGCTTATTCACAAGTATATTGAGAAATACGGTACTTAAAAAGTGTGTACAATATATACTAAGATAAGTCCATGAACAGTTTGGGGGTATATGTTGGCACCTGACATTCTCTGCTTATATGATGATATACACTAGTAGTACTAGTCTGAGTTACAGGAAACATGGCAGAACATCATGCTACTACTGCTAATAGAGCCAGGCTGCCAGTTTTCATTTTTGTGGAATGGTAATGACATCAATAAAATAAAGCAAGTATTATTAATTTACAAGTCTAACATGCTTGATTCTCTTAGGTGCTCTGGCTACCATTATATTAGCATTTCCTCACATGGTAATTTTTTTCAGGTAGATGTAAAGAAATACATTGTTTCTTTTGCAGTTAGACTTTCCTCACTTGTAGGTTTTTTTTAAGTATACCAGTGAGTATTTCACAGGTCATTCTTGATAAAAGAATCTTTGTTCATTGCAACAATATTACCAACTGTCTGCTATATATTCTATATTTTGCCATCCATTTCAGGTATCAGTTTCTTGTGGTATTCCTGACTTCCGATCAAGAGATGGTATATATGCCCGCCTAGCAGTTGATTTCCCAGATCTTCCTGATCCTCAAGCAATGTTTGACATAGAATACTTCCGAAAAGATCCAAGACCATTTTTCAAATTTGCCAAGGTGCTAATTGTCTCTTTGATTTTTTTTTTAATCTTTGGAAGATAATCATTTAAAAACTTCCAACAGACTTTGTACATCTAAATCTTTTTATTTGAACACCCCATTTAGGTCACATTGGGAAAGATCCAGTGAAGTTGCCCTGGTGAAATACTGTAGATCCACCAGCAAAATCGATTTTCCCCCTCATATATCTGCTTGCATCATAAATCTGCCCTGGATGAGGAGGGGATTTGGAACACACTTGAGACATAGAGAGGAGACAAAGGAGAGATGTACTAATTTGATACTGCACCTATTTATGGAGTGTATCTTACTATTTTCACAAACCCACGTATGCCCAATCAACCTCAACTTGAGGTTCAGTCTGAATAAGGCCAGTGATAGACTAAATTCTTTAGATTTGGGAAACTTAGGTTTTGTCCCCAGCATAGTGCATGACTTAGAGGTCATTGAAGTTAGGTGATAGACGATTTCGGATATAATTGTGATAGCAAGCTATTTATTTCATTAAATTTATTATTGCCACCTCCTCAGGCGGATCCTGAACTGCTTACAAAATATATTTTAAAAAAGACACAAAACAAATGGCCAGATTAAAAACAGTCATTAATAATAATAATAATAATAATAATAATTTAATTTGTAAACCGTTCTCTCTCCCCGAAGGGACTCGAGGTGGTGCACACTGAATTAAAAATACATATACAAACAACAAACATTATAATACAATTTAAAACAAATTAAACCTAGACCCTGCGCTAAAATCCCAAACTAGCTAAAACTAATGCCCCTAAAAATACCTAATAAAATAGTTTGAAGTATTCAGCTAGAGGTAATGGATCAATTAACCCAAGCCGGCCAGGCAGAAGAAGTGAGTTTTTAGTTTTTGACGGAAGGAGCGGAGGTCCGTAGTTGTTCTAATTTCGGGGGGGAAGGTCTTTCCAGAGGGTCGGGCTCGCCACAGAGAAGGCCATTCCCCTGGGTGTTGCCCGCTGGCATAGCCAATGGACGGCACCCGGAGAAGTCCCTCTCTGTGGGAGCAAATCGGCCGAAGGGATGTATGGGGCAGGATGCGATCCCGCAAATAGCTAGGTCCTGAGCCATGGAGCGCTTTAAAGATGATAATCAACACCTTGAAGCGCACCCGAAAGACAACAGGCAGCCAGTGCAGCTCGCGCAGGAGTGGTGTTACATGGGCAAACCTAGAGGTTCCCATAACTTCCCGCGCGACCGCGTTCTGGACAAGCTGCAGCCTTCGGGTGCACCTCAAGGGGAGCCCCATGTAGAGAGCATTGCAATAGTCCAGTCGGGATGTCACGAGTGCGTGAGTGACTGTGCAAAGGGTAGCCCGGTCCAATAGGGGACGCAGCTGGCGGACTAGGCGGACCTGGTAAAACGCCCTCCTGGCTACGGCCGTCACTTGATCTTCCATGGACAGCCGTGCATCAAGGAGGACGCCCAAGTTGCGTGCCCCATCCACAGGGGTTAGATGTTCGCCCCCTATGGCCAGTGATGGAATCAACTGGTTGTACCGGGATGCTGGGAACCACAGCCACTCGGTCTTGGACGGGTTGAGTCTGAGTCTGTTCCTTCCCATCCAGGCCCGCATGGCTTCCAGACACCGGCACATCACCTCGACGGCATCGTTGGGGTGGTTTGGGGTAGATATATAGAGCTGCGTGTCATCAGCGTAGAGATGGTAATCTACCCCAAAACCAAGGATGATCTCGCCCAGCGGCTTCATATATGTGTTGAACAGGAGTGGCAAGAGGACCGATCCCTGAGGCACCCCACAAGTGAGGGGGCTCGAGGTCGACCTCTGCCCTCCTGCCAACACAAATTGCGATCGACCGGAGAGGTAGGAGGAGAACCACCGCAACACGGTGCCCCTCACCCCCAACCCCTCCAGCCGATGCAATAGGATACCATGGTCGATGGTATCAAAAGCCGCCGAGAGGTCTAATAGGACCAGGATGGAGGAACAACCCCCATCTCTGGCCCTCCAGAGATCATCCACCAACGCGACCAATGCCGTCTCGGTGCTGTGCCTGGGCCGGAAGCCGGACTGGCGCGGGTCCAGATAATCAATTTCCTCCAGGTGACGGGGGAACTGTTGTGCCACCACACTCTACAACCTTCGCCAAGAAGTGAAGGTTGGAGACCGGATGGTAATTTACCAACAATGCTGGGTCCAAAGAGGGCTTCTTGAGGAGGGGTCTCACCACCGCCTCTTTCAAGACGGTAGGCAAGAACCCCTCACCCAAAGAAGCATTCACTACCTCCTGGAGCAAGCCTCGTGTCGCCTCCCAGGATGCCAGTACAAACCAGGAGGGACACGGGTCCAATAAACATGTGGTAGCTCGCAGTCACCCACGTAACCTGTCCATATCCTCGGGAGTAACAGAGTCAAACTCCTCCCACAAAACTGTCTCAAGATCTGCCTCGGGGCATCCCATTGGACCACTTTCGGTGGAGGCCAACTCGCTCTGAATCTGAGCGATTTTATCCTGCAGATATTCCCCAAATTCCTCTGCTCTACCCTGCAAAAGGGCTTCCTGTGTCCTCTGTTGAAGGAGGGAGCGGGTCACCCTAAACAGGGCGGCAGGGCGGTTATCTGCGGATGCGATGAGAGTGGCACAATGATGACGTTTCGCCACTCTCAGCGCCACAAGGTAAGTCCTTAAATGGGCTCTCACCTGTGTTCGGTCAGATTCAGACCGTGTGGATCTCTATCTCCTCTCTAGGCGTCTCTTGTGGTGTTTCATCACTCTCAACTCCTCGGTAAACCAAGGAGCCTGGGTGGCTCGTCGCCACAGGAGAGGCCGCAAGAGCGCGACCCGATCCAAGGCCCCCGTGGCCGCAGTATTCCACGCGGCCACCAGGTCCTCCATCAGGGCGTGGGTCAAGGACACAGGTAGTGGCCCAAGCTCCATCTGGAACCTATCCGGGTCCATCAGGCGCCTGGGGCGGAACCATTTAGGTGATTCAGGTTCTGCCTCCCCGCGGTGGGGTGTAGCGATTGGAAAGTCGAGCCGGAGAAGTGAGTGATCTGACCATGACGGGTATAATGGCTACGTCCCCTATACCCAGATCACTCTTCCACTGACCAGAGACAAAAATTAAATCCAGCGTGTGTCCTCCCTCGTGTGACAGTTTCCATCTTCAACATAATATTTCTTAGCTTGATAACAAAACTAGATTTTAAGGGCTTTTTGAAACACTAGATGAGAGGCTGCAGTCTGTATCTGTAGGGATGCTGTAATGGTGATGGGAGGGGGTGCTATGACGGTAAAGACACATTTTTCTAGATCCAATATGTCATTTTGATGTAGATACTGCATTAACATATTTAGTGCTAATATAGATTGTGCTCTGAACTATTTTGCCTTGAGCCGAGTATATTCAGCAGTTTTCTGTCCTTCTCAATAAGCATTTATGCAATTGGCAATGTCAAGGGCATGATTTTCTACAATTAAGTTGTATTGCTTAGTATAATTACAGATCAGTAATTTTTGTGGAGAGAATTTGTTGTCTTTCAGTAATATTTCAAGTTTGTGAAATTACTTAAATATTAATTGAAATTCTGAGATTTGGATTATATATGTGGCATCCTATTTATGTGATTGCTCTTTTAGCATTCTGTTCCCAGTAACTATGGGAAGCTGCAGCAAGACATGATTTCTAAACTATGCTTCCCAACAATTCATTTCCCTTACCAGTATATATGTAACGGCAAGCATTTGCTGCATTTTTCAATAGTAGTTGTTATTGTATGTTGAAATTGTATATGTGGTGCTATGTGACAATTGCAGATATTATTGACAAGATCTTGTTTGCTTTCTTTTTCAGGAAATCTATCCTGGACAGTTTCAGCCATCTCTTTGTCATAAATTTATTGCTTTAATGGATAAAGAAAGAAAACTCCTTCGCAATTATACTCAGAACATAGATACACTGGAACAAGTTGCAGGAATTCAAAGGATAATCCAGTGCCATGGTAAGTGAAATATACATTCTTTTCTATCCTTGATAGAGAGTTATAATAAAGATGAGAAAATGGTAACATCTAATCAAAGTCTAAAAATCCTTCCCTGTTCTGGCATTTTATAACAAACTGTTCGCATAACAACTTTACACAATTCCTTGTTGCATCTTTTCAAGTACACTATTTCCAAGCCTTTTGTGGTCTGCATGCTAACACCTTTAGCTTATGTGATGGATATACCATTATCTTCACCATCACAGTGTCCCCCAGTCATATGCAAGGAAGTCAGAAGTCTGATTAACTAGAATAAGTGTGATAAAGTCCATGGTAGTGACTGCATTTCCCCTCCCCCCCCCCTGCCTAATTAAATAAATTTCATATTGGCAGGTCCCTGCATTAGCCTCATACATTAATCACACAGTCAAGATTCCATAGGACTGGAAAGAAACCATAATCATCCCCTAATATAAAAAGGGTGATAGTAATTTAATTATTAATTAAATAATGTATAGCTAATTATATGCCTATTGCATCACTACAGATAGTTCTCAACTTACAATGGGTTACTTAGTGACTGTTTGAAGTTAGTATTGACCCTCTCCCCCCAAAAAGGTTTACTTCTGTTTCTGGCAAAAAAACTGTCCATTGCGAACAATGCATTCACTTAATGACCCGGCAATCACTTAATAACCATAGATTTAATGCCTTAGTGATGCGCTGAGCAAAATGTCATAAAATTGGGTCTGCTATGTTGATGAAGCACTTAATGACCAGCATAAATTTACATCCATAACCTCAGGCGCAATTATGGTCCTAGGTGAAATACTATAGTAAACTATAAGCCAGGTACCTATTTAGCCAACTCTAAATGTAGGTAATAAAAAAGGAATAATCAATTCTGAGCAAGTCGAGTTTCAGCTGGGACAATCTACTACAGTCTACTAGTACTTCAACATCGGTCAATGACATACCAACCACTCTTGACTTGAATCTATATGCAGCCCTTTTATTGATTTTAAGACAGTTTTTGATAATATTTCAAGGGTAAGATTTTGAGACAGTCTAAGCAGATCTCCTATAGACAAAAGGCGTAGGCGTTTTCCAACATGTTCCTAATCAATAAACACTGCAATAAAATCCAGCCTTACATACAGAGATCTTTCCAGCTTTATTCAAACCAGCAAGAGGGTGAAACAATGTATCCTAGCGCCATTTTATAAACATATATAGCAACTCTCTAATTAAAACCTTTCAGATGTGCTCACTCTCTAATCTTCAAATTTGAGAGTCATATTCCTCCATCAAAGGCAACACTTTAACCATTACAATATCCAGCCACTTGCTCGGTTTCGTATACTGCATACAATGAATATATTGAAAGTACATTTATTACTGATAAAATCTCTGAGTGAGGAAAAAATATTTACTGGTATATGTATTTCAGGTTCCTTTGCAATGGCTTCTTGCCTCATCTGTAAATACAAGGTTGATTGTGAAGTTGTACGAGGAGATATTTTTAATCAGGTAATTATTAGTTTAAAATTGACTGTGAAAAAGAACTATAATATTAGGAATGCATTAAATACATTGAAAATATAACTGTAAGCATGCAAAATCTTTTTGTTAAAACTGATCCTGTACAACTTAAAATATAGCTTCTCTGAATCTAAATATGTGAATCGTAGCTACATACACAGTAGTTATTGTGATTACTTTTCTTTATAAAGAACTTGGAGGCTCCACAGTTGCATTATAAAAAATTATTTATGTAATTATATTTGCATCTTATCAGTTCTCCATTTGAAAAATAAAATGGAAATTAAATGCAAAAAATAGTTCATTGCTTAATAGCGATACTGAGTAATGCCATCTAGTACAAAGTACTGCATTTTTTTTAAAGGATCAATTGAAATAATTTTGCAATTGCCTCTTAGAGTCATGTTCCGGCCAAACATACATTTAAGAAGGATTGAAGAAAGTGTGTGTGCTTGACCAGGACATGATAGCATTCTTTAAAAACCTAAAGCACTGTCACCAATCCTTTAAATGACAGAGGAGTACACTTAAATTGAACATTACTTTTTAATAAAGTTAATAAAAGCTAAAGGCAACCTCTCTAATAAAGCTTTACAAGTATGACTGCTTGCAGTTTGATGATGGTGCTGTTACTCTTGATCTTCATGTATCATATAGGGTTGGACTAGATGGCCTAGGATACAATTGCAAATTGCATATTATTACAAAATTTATCACATCGCAAATGTAAAATTTGCCAAGTGTCAGAATTTCATGTGTGAATTTCAGTTCTGACTTTACACCAATGTATTTCACATGGCTTCTAGTAAACTACCTTTCTCTACCCGATAGTGTTAAGGATTGTTCTTACTTAGAAGCTCAAGCTGAAGCAGTAGGTCTGACACCAAATTTATAATAGCTCTGGGAAATATTATGGTAGCTGTGCTAGAGTTCATTTTGATTTTCAGTAATATTCCAATGACAGTGAAATGAAAGTAGTTTGGATCTGTCCTTTTCCTATGGAAATTTTCACTTCGGCTAGAATAAAAAGGCACAACCTCTCAGTAGAAATATTGTAATGATAGACTAATTGAACAAAGCACTGGAGTCCTGATAATTCTTAACTAGTTCGGTAATAAAATGTCTGCAAGCAAAAAACCAAGTTCAAGGAGCACCAGAAAATAGCAATCTTTTACAAGAACATAATTAATCGGGGAGGGGAAGGTGGGGAGGTATGTGATAATGTGACAAAATGAAGTAAACTCACATATAGTATCCAAGCACATAAAGCTAGAATAAGAGAAGAATCTTGCAAAAGAAAATTTAGAAGGTTGAAGACAATAAGATGGCTGGCTGCCCTATAATCTGACATAATTGTTGTAATTTTAAAGGTTTTATAGGCAATTTCAGATCTGGCAGATTCTTGTGATATGATTTCATTAATCAGTTCCTTAGCTGCAGACATACATCTTTTCTCTTTATAATCCTTGGCAGAAATTCACACCAATATGCAACCTAAGTTGTGCTTCATTCTTTTATTAAAAGTTTGTCAGTTATGAGTGCTACTTGTATAAAATAAACACTGCTAATGCAAATTCTTTAATCAGGTTGTTCCTAGATGTCCCAGATGTTCACCTGATGAACCCCTTGCTATCATGAAGCCAGAAATAGTATTCTTTGGTGAAAATCTACCGGAGCAGTTTCACAGGGCCATGAAATATGACAAAGATGAAGTTGATCTTCTGATTGTTATTGGGTCTTCACTTAAAGTAAGACCAGTAGCATTGATTCCAAGTGAGTATTGATTATGTATGTATTGAGAACAACAGAGAGTACATTGTTTCACTTTAAATTTAGTGGTCATGATGAATGGTGCCAGAAACCATAGAATATAGAAAACGTCATAGATGTGGAAGCATAGTAGAAAAAATAAATTATATTTTATTTTATTTTCAGCCCTTAAAAATCTAACATATATATACATAATATATATATGAGCCTTGGTGGCGCAGTGGTTAGAGTGCAGTACTGCAGGCTACTTCTGCTGACTGTCAGCTGACTGCAGTTTGGCAGTTCAAATCCCACCAGGCTCAAGGTTGACTCAGCCTTCCATCCTTTCGAGATGGGTAAAAATGAGGACCCAGATTGTTGGGGGGAATAGGCTGATTCTGTAAACCACTTAGGGCTGTAAAACAGTATATAAGTCTAAGTGGTGGGTGGGTGGGTCTGTCTGTCTGTCTGTCTGTCTGTCTGTCTGTCTGTCTGTCTATCTGTCTATCTATCTATCTATCTATCTATCTATCTATCTATCTATCTATCTATCTATCTATCATACCGTAGAATTAGGCAGGATTCAGATATTTGCATAGTTACATATATTCCCTAAAATTTTCCAGTTGCTAATAGGTTACTTTATTTTTTTTCTTAAATATGTAGGTTCCATCCCACATGAAGTGCCTCAAATTCTAATTAATAGGGAACCATTGCCTCATCTACACTTTGATGTCGAGCTTCTTGGTGACTGTGATGTTATTATCAATGAATTATGTCATAGATTGGGTGGAGAATATTCAAAACTTTGTAATAGTTCCATTCAGCTTTCAGAAATAACAGAGAAACCTCCACGGCCTCACAGAGAATTTGAAAAACATTTAACAGAGTTACCACCTACTCCCTTAAACATTTCTGAATCTTCTAGTTCATCTGACAGAATTCCATCACAAGATTCTCAAGTGATACATTCAGAACATTCTGGTCAATATAAAGCAGGAAATTCTGATGTTGCTTTGGAATCTAAGGAAAACTCTATAGAAGAAAAACCTCTAGAAGTCCATAACTCTTTAGAAAATTCAGAAAGTACTCATGGTCAGTTAAAAACTACAGAACATGTGAAGGAACCTGGATCTAATCAAGAAGAAAACAAAGAAACAAGTGAAAAAATCTCTGTTGAAACAATGAGAAAATATTGCTTGAATAGATGTGCAAAAGAGCAAATTAGCAAGCGGCTTGATGGTAAGTGCTAAGTCTATTGTAAAGGCACTGCTTTGAACGTTTTCATATTAAGCTTTAGAATATCTTTGCAGTATTCAAATATAATTCTGCCTTGAATGCTTCAATGTAACGTTGTAACACTCAGTCAAGCATTGGTCAAAAAAACAAACCCTAGACAAGCCTGCTACCATGTAATTATGTTATAGCAGTGTTTCTTAAATTGTGTTCCTCTCAGGAACCCTTCCCAATTTAAAAAATTATGTACACCCCAATTTTGTAGGGGTTATATTTATCAATATTTACCACACTAAAATTAATATCGATTAATTTGCCATTACAGTTTTTCATAATGGTTTGATGGGGTTCTAATATTGTGCAACATGGGCTGGCAAATAATTTAGTTTTACAGATCTTTGAGAGGGTTGGGGGGGGCAGAGATCCTTGGACCAATTACACTTTGAGAAACACTGATACAGGACAGAAAATCTAAAATAAACGGATTATAGCCAAAGAACTAATCTATTAGAAATGTTCATTTTTAAACTATTGTTAGATAATATCAAAAACCAGGTATGAATTAACTATCTATATTGTATATAAAGTATTCTAGATAGTATTCCAAATTAATGGGTTTTTTTTTTTAATCAGTGTTGTTTTAGAGGAGCAAGAATCTCTGTGGTCATTTCTCTGAGACAAGAGGCTTTGGTTCTGAATAGTTAGTTAAGTATGGCTGAAGTGATCAGATTTCAGGTTTGCAAGGTTCTACTCAGGGTGGATTTGATTTAAATCAAGTTGATTTAAATCACGATTTAAATCACTAGTAAAAAAGCTTGATTTAAATCATAGTTTGCTACATAAAGACTAATTCTTGCTGGTATAACTTATAATATGCAAGTAGATGAAGATTTTTAAGAATAACAACTTTTCATATTAGTTTTTTTATCCCCAGTTTAATAGGTTAATCATTCATATTTGGACAACTTTTCTGTTGTACTTAGGAAGGAGACAAATAATCATTACCTTAATAATAACAATTTAAATAGATTTATTCAACTGAAACAATAACATTACAGCATATGTTATTTGCTTAAACAAACATCCATGTTTGTTAACTAATTTGGCTAAACAAAATATATATATATATATATATTAAGAAACGTAGACTTTCATTTTGTAGTACTGCTTGTTTGCTTGCCCCTTCCTCCTCACACTTAGTTTCAGTTTCTTCTTGTACAGATCTATTCCACTCCAAACAATCAGAAAAATATTGTTTCTATTCTATTCACTGAACTTCTTGAAACTTAGCACAAAAGTGGTTGATTCTGTATTAATAGGTTTGTAGAAGTTAGGATTAAGGTCTTTTTTTCAACTCTGTTCATGTTATAACATTTTTGCTGTGAAGAAAAGGCATGTGATCTCTGCTGAGTCAAATTCAGTTTTGAAAACTGCAAAAGTAAACCAAGCATCTGTGATAATATCTTGTAGGCAGAGAAACTGCCCAATAATCTTACAAAAACCTCTGGAAGAGCATGACATTGTGAATGGATTAATGGAATTTATTGACCAAAAAAATTAAACATATACAGCCTTATTCTACATAATTAAAAAACTAATCTTTATTTCATGATGGAATAACCTTTGGATGGTAATATATTTTCCTCAAAAAGCATTTTATATTAAAAAATCCAATTTAAATCAAAAAAAATCCAATTTAAATTAAAAAATCCGTTCTAAATTTTAAAAAATCCGATTTAAATTTTTAAAAATCCATTTTTTAAATATATATTTTTAAAAATCATTGATTTTTATCCACCCTGGTTCTACTTCACCTCATTCATATTCATCAACAGGTGCAGTAATATTCTTTATGATCATGGGATATTAGAATTAAGGCCCAAGATTCCTTTAAAAGCAGGGGTCTGCAACCTTGGCAACTTTAAGACGTGTAGACTTCAGCTCCCAGAAGTCCACAAGTCTTAAAAGTTGCCAAGGTTGCAGACCCCTGTCTCAAAGCATCTTCAGAAATCCAGAAAAATCTATTCCTTCAAATTTCTTCTTCTTCTACCCTTGTAGCCCAATTTAGAAAGCGGGGAGGAGAAATAAATATTTTGCAGAATATTGAGAGATAAACATGCTGCTTGGTTTTCACTATTAGATCAACTAGTTCAAGAGATCCCATTCTTTTTTCTACCAACACCATCCCTAGGACACTTCTAGAAAGCTAGGAATAGAAAAGTCACTACTATGTTTGGTCTGGATAAATGTACCTTTCATTGTAACACCTCCCCAAAGAAAAATACTTTTTTATTTTCTCACTTTTATAGAAGGATTTGAAATTGAGGCAATGAAAATTTTAGCTCATGTTGCCCTAATATATTTACTTAAAACCTTGCTATGGTGTATTTATTTATCAAAGTTATTTTCTGCCCACCTCAAGGTTCAAGGTGACTCTGAGTGGATAAAATTCAATAGTAATAAATATGAAAACTGATTAAAGTTACAAAAGTAAAACAAACTAAAAAAGAAGGATTAGGAGGAGGGGAGAGGTGGGGGGGTGCCTTATTTTTTAGTACGCCAAGCACCTCCAGCTAACAGCTTCTCCTTCAGGAACCCATACCAGCTGGCACAGCCAAGTTTTAAGCCTCCTAAAAGATATTCATGCCTTTAAAAAAAAAAAAAAAAAAAAACCCGGCCCATTTTCAGGAGGTCTGCAGCGTGCAAAATCTTTTTTTCAAAATTTGCCTCTTCAAAATCTTGCTCCATCTTATACTCTGGTACATCTTATACTCTGAAAAATACGGTAATTTAGTGCTGCATTGTAATAGTTTTTCCTCAGTCCTATTGACACAAATAAATGCTTCCTTATAAAAAATGTAAGATATGAAGAGCTCAGAACCATAAATGTCATGCATTTATGTATGATTGTATTCTTAATGATGATGCCTTCTTTTTTCCCCTTTTGTTGTTGATCAAATCTGTTTCAGGTACTCAATATTTGTTTTCACCACCAAATCGCTATATTTTCCATGGCGCTGAAGTTTATTCAGACTCTGAAGATGATGTCATCTCCTCCAGCTCTTGTGGAAGTAGCAGCGGTAGTGGATCATGTCGGAGTCCAAGCTTAGATGTAGAAGAGGAGAGTGAACTGGAAGACTATTATAATGGCATAGAAGAAGAAGAGGAGGAGGAGGAGGAAGAGGCAGACACTCCTGACAGAGAAGAGGAAAATGGATTTGAGGAAGATGGAACTGATCTTCCAGAATCTGTTGACGAATCAATTTCTATAAATCAGACAGTAGAATTTCACAGTTCATCAGACAAGTTATAAGATAATTGCTGATTTATTTCAGGAACTTTTCCACCAGCATTAGCAATTTCGGCATGTTGGAATGAATGTGTACTGAATTCAGAACAAGGCAAACAACGATGTTTATAAATATTAGAGTAGATTTTCATGCATAGTTTTCTAACTTTTCCAATTGAATTCTATAAAGACACACTCAACGCTAATCTTTATTGCATTTTGAGTTTTGTGGAAGGTACTAAGTATCTTTTACTGTCACTACATTCATTTTTATTAATATGTATTGTGTGTGTGTGTGTGTATTCGCACATATACAATACTTTTGGCTTTATAAATTTCACCCTGTGTTATTTCTGAACCATTTAAAAAGCCATCATAATATTAATATAATATAAAGGGAACAGCTAATCTAGACCAAAGAATGGTATTGTTCATACCTCTCTTGCTTTGCAACATTTCATTTTATTTATGTCTCTCCTTAGTGTGCTGCTGCAAGAGTATGTTGTTAAATATGAAGATTTTCCCCAAATACCTATGGCAGCTATGTTTTCTGAACTCTTCATGTTGGGTATATTTGCATGCAATCATATTAGAAGTTAATTAGACATCAGTGAGCATCTAAAAATTCCTTAGATTACCAGAAAATAGCATTTTAAAAACCTATTTAAATAAATGAAAATGCTATTTTTAAAATAAAGGCTAAAATAAAGCAACTTTCTGTAGATAATAATAATGCTTATTGGCTTACAAAATTACAGGAAGAAAGTATTAGATAAGAAATCATTAACCCTGTTAACGAGTATTTAGTGCAGGAAGTTGGTATATAAAACAATGTATAAAATCTTTGTGTACACTGCCAAGATGTGAATATTTAAGTGTTGGAAGGTGTATTATATATAATGTTCAGGATATAGATTGAATTTTTGCCCAAGAACAAAAGTGTTTCTATACTTTTCAGTACTTTTATACAAACATTTAATGAGAGCTATTCACACATCCAGTAAAACACAAAATTAAATTTCACCTTAACTTTAAAATATGCTGCTTAAAGGCTTCTCTGTCTCTAAAGCCTCATACCACTCCTTGATAGATCGATGTAGAAAAAGCAGCAACTGAAATGAGTTCCAATGCTGCTTCAAAACTGCCTCTTGAAATAGATGTCAAATGTTTCAGCTGTAGATTGTCTCAATCCTTTGTGCTTCGTTTGATTGTAGGCTTTTAATTTCTTCTTGAAACCACTTTTCTGCTGGACCCAGTAGTTAAAACCAGTTGCCAATAATTGTTTTGCATTTCTTTAATATTCCATTTTGAAATATGTAGAGCTGTTCTTTTCAAACAGACAGAACATCGAATTTGTAACACGGCATAATGAAGTGTTAAAAATGGCATTTTGTGTTCATTTGAAATGTTGGCATGTTTTCTTGTTGTCCAAGTTATAAATAGAACTTGAACAACTACACTTAAAAGAATGCAATATGTTTAGCTTGGCATGCATGTCAAACTGTATTTGTGCTATAGGAGATATTTTAAATGGAAATATTTTGTTTTAAATTATTTTTACAGTGTGGATTATTTTCTGCTTTTATATTGTATATAGTGTCTTTTATGTAACCAACTGGCAGATGTTTTGTAGAAGATTGTTTAAATTGACCTAGCTCTCTTCCTGCAACTTTTGAAATACAAAACCAGTGTTTTATACTCAGTCTGATTTAAATCTATTAAATTGTTAACTTTTGGATGCTGTTACAATGTGTGCACATCTTGCATGCAAAGTTATTAAGTATGGAAATTGATATAGTTGGTGAGAAGTAATATGCTGCTTCTCCCATATTGCTCCGGTCACTTTTTAAACTTTTTTTAAACAATCTTTCTAAAACCAGGACCTCTGGTGCAATAAAGGCTGGGCCAAAAGCTTTGACCCCTCAGGGTTAGGAGACATCTGGCAAGCAATTTCTGCTGAGGCTGGCAGGTCTGTCTAGCCAAATTACCATAGCAACTTGGAGGAAATTTGTAGTTTAGATCGAGCTATTTTTTTTACATTGAATACTCCTCCAGGGATTTTTGTGCCATTTTTTAAGAATCATTATTGGGAATTTAATAGTGCCATGCTACATTCCTCACTGAATGGTCAGATTCTGACTCTGGTTCTAAGACACTTGAGCCTGCTGTGTATTGTATACATGCTGTTTACCAGTAGTGGATATGGGCTTTCTGTACCTCCAGTGGTTTGCTCCTATTTGATAACATCACACACTTAACTTTCAATGGGTATATATGGTCTTGATACTAGCAAAACAGGAAGGAATTACTAGGAATGATGAGAGCAGACGACTTCCAAATCCTGGGTCCTATTGAAGTAGGCTCCCTCACTCACTGATGGTTTAGGGGGTGGGGGGTAAGGCTATGAGGGTTTCTTGTAGTGGGGGAAGAGACAGGTTGGATACTATATGCTTGAGGTGAACTAGTGTGCCACTGATTTGCAAATATTTGCAGGCTGCAGATTCTCCTCCTTAGATAACTTACAGTACCATTTCCGCCCTTTTTCTACTTATAGCTACTACTCTTAGGCTTTTTCCAAATGCTCTCTACATCCCCAGAAAAAACCTCAGAATACAAATGCTTTGAGCCCAACACAGATGAAACTAATATATGGACATAAAAGATCACTCATGGACCATTTTGCATTCCTAATCAGGTATGCCGAAATAGTTTAGTCCTTGTGATACCCTGTAAAGCACAGGTCCCCAATCTCCAAGCTGCAGATCAGTACCCGTCCATGGCTAGTTAGAAACTGGGACGTACAAGTGAGCAAAGCTTCATCTGTGCATGCATGGGCTCTAGGTAGCACATAACCCACCCACCCACCCACATGTCTGGAACTTTTTTTCCACATGGAACTGGTCCATGGTGCCCAAAAGAGTGGGGACCGCTGCTCTGAAGTCAGAATTTTTATGATCCTCTCCAAAGATAAACAATTTTATATTACCTGTTGTTATTGTTAAAACACTTTAATTTTCCACTATTCTGATTAAATGATCTATATATATTTGTCTATATATATGCTACACTATTAGTAATGAAACCAATTCACCTTTATCATTTGGGTCTTCTAACAGCATCATTTTAAAACACAAGAAATTTAGCTATAGTCAAATAAACCTGATTATGTCACATACCAGGCTATCTTGTTTGGGGTTCTTCTGTTGTAAAGCAGGAAGACAAAGAATAAAGCACAAGAATGCATGTTTATAGGTTGAAGAACTATTTGTCTAATTTTATGAAAAGGACTAGGGGTGACATGATAGTGTCCCAATATTTCAGGAGCTGCCACAAAGAAGAGGGGATCAAGCTGTTCTCCAAAGCACCTGAAGGCAGCATAAGAAACGATGGAAACTAATCAAGGAGAGAACCAACCTAGAACTAAGAAATTTCCTGCAGAACTTTTGATCAGTGGAATGAGTTGCCTCCAGAAGTTGTGGATGCTCTGGAAGTTTTTAAGAGACTGGGCAACCAGTTGTCTGAAATGGTAATCTGTTTGATCAGGGCGTTGGAGACCGCCAAGGTCCTTTTTAACTTACGCCTTCCAGGCACTTCAAGATAGTATACCTTTACATATTACTTCAGCATACCAATTATTTGTCTGACAGGATTCAAATAAAGTTTGAACACATGTCCCTCTTAAAATAATTTAGACACATGACTTAAGCAAATTTTCTCCATGTTGTTTTAAAAAATGAGACTTTTACATGTATACATTATCCAACATTTTCATTCAAATATTTTTTATTTTATGCTTGAATTGTTTCACTGCAGTTTATAAATCTAAAAAAAATAAATATTTATTTCACAGCTGAAAGTCACGTACTATTAATAACATGTAAACATTCAGGAACTTGACACCTCCCCCCAATAACTCTTATCTGGTTAGTTCAAAGTATCCCTTCCAATGACCAAAGTCCTTAAAAAACTGTGAAAAAAGTAAATAATTTAACCAAAATTTTAAAATTACTCCAATAATTGAGAGTAAGAAAGATAAAATCTTAGTTCTGCCCAAGAGAATGAAATGAAAATCTGTAAATTTAAGGAAGGGATTTTTCTTTCATAGTTTTAATTAGCAAATGACAACTCCATGAACGTGTGAAAGAACTTCCAATGAAAACAGCATTGACATCCTCTTGATTGTTTTCATTGTAAAAGAAGATGAACTAGTTGCAAGATGAAATGGTTGCTATATAAATTTTCCTCGTTATGGTAAATCACTCTTCACCAAACCCATCTTTAAACGTGGCTAAATATGTTGTACTTGCTTTCTCTTTCTATTTATTGTAACTTTGTTTATTTGAACAAAACAGCCCCAATTCCATAAAGCAATAGATACTCTACTGCTGCTGGACCATATTTTAAAAAAAGAAACTTTTAACAAAATGAAAATCTAATTTGACTTTCAGTGATTTGAAAAGAAAAGCACATCTTTCACACGCACAGCAACATTTTTGCAATATGTGAAATACTAAAATGTAGTTATGAAACTTGTGTTTATTCCAACATTGCATTTTTATTAAGATGGCAAAATGCAATTCCACAGTTTGCATCAAGACAATCATTAATATAAGGATTTTTGGCTCCTGTGAAAGAATCAGATCACTGAACATAGTTTATGAACAAGCTTCTTATAATCACCACCACTTGGGTATCACTCATTTTACACTGCAAAGCAGATCTAAGCATTGGCTTAATGTTCCCAATTAAATGATTGGATGGTGCTGAGTTTTTACATTATACTAAATTGAAGCCTTCACAGTGATCGATTGCTTGGATCAACTTCGATCTGAGTATTTCCTTGTTGGTATATTTTGGAAGATCGAGGAGATTAAAACATGTATGAGATACTGGAAGATATCCGTCTCCACCTCCAGTTGGTTGAATAATAAGACTAAGGCTCTTCATTCCAAGTATGGGAATACGATCGCTCCCTGTCAAAAACACTAAAAAGGAAGAAAATTGAATAATCTAAGTCAGATATCAAAAGTTTATCACAAAGTACCAGTATATGATATACAGGATATAAACAGTTTTTGTTAACATACTGTGTTAAAGTACTTTTGGCTAAACACAGAATTATTTACACGTTGAATTGATATTAATCAGGAAATGGGCAGACCAAGAATTTAGTGTTCAGGGAGTGAATCGGGTTAACCACAGGGAAGATTTTATTTTCATAGTGCTGCCACCCATCGCCCCAACATTTACATACCAGATATTCAAATTTCAAGTGTTAGATCTAAAATAAGCTAAAGAAATACACCCCTCTGGTTTGGGAGGAAATTTTTTTTAACTTTTCCTCAGAGTAAAAAAGAATGTTGCATTGTTTGTCAATTAAAAGGAATGTTTAACAAAGTTATGTTTAATAAAATGAGAGAATACTAAGGATTCCTAGAAAACTTAAAATAATAGTCTATAGTATTTGTTTGAAACATTCACCTTGTATTTTTCCCCTTCTCAGCTTTTTAAAAATATATTTTCTTATGCTTCCCACAATACATTCTATATTTTATAGGAAACATTGGCTCAAATTGTAAGGCAGACCCATATGTACTACCACCACAATATTTGCTGTAAGCTTCAGGCTGGTATGTTCTCTTCTCTAGTGTGAAGAGATGAGAAAAACCCTTTTTACAAGATTCCTGCAGTTCTGCTTTATTTGGACTATAGTTTTATAATAAACTCTGATGACTGACCCAAGTTTCTTTGAATAAAACATAAGACAGACTTCAAAAATACATAACCAGACATCCAATTCTACAGTAAGATTACCCATTCTTTACTTCTGCATATCTTGTACCAGGGACTGCTGAGGGGGAAAGAGACTCTCGCATTTAAGAGCTGCCCATCTCACTTGCATGTAATTTTGTACAGGGTAGGGTACTCAAGAAAAAAACAAAAAATGCAACCATTAATTAAAAACCGTTAAAAAGCAAAGTAAGTAAGTCGCCTGCCTTCTGGATAGTTAAAAGTAGAATTGAATAACTCTGGGTGTCTCTTGGTGATGTTGGAAAGGAGGATAGATTTAGCATTACATGCAAAATAGAATCCCAATCAGGTGGCATTTTGCCAGTTCGGACCGGTTCACCTGAACTGGTAGCGGAAATTGCAGGTGGCCACGCCTACCCTCCCCAGCTCTATGGCATCCCATTTAGGCCCCCCCTTTTTTAGCCAAAGTGCATGCGCAGAGGCTGAGCACATGCGTGGATATGCACCCGCTCACATTTGCGAACCGGTAGGGAAGGTAAGTGAATATCAGACCCTGATCCCTATGGTCAAGATGTATTGATTTTATGAAGATACTTACACAAAAACTGTTTCTTCTTTTCCAGTGATAACTCATGAAAAACTTCCCAGAACAATTTAATTGTTGGATGTTCTGCCCAATATTCTCCTTTGTATTGAGTATTCTAAGGAGAGGGGGGGAAATCAAAACCACACTATTAAAGAATATTGTCTCTGGGATTCTTTCTTCCTTCTCCCCTGCAAATGGTAGACTATGTTGACCATCAAAAAAGCACTGAAGTATAGGCAAGGACACTGTAAAGAACTGTGCAATATGCATGCTTAAATAAGCTATTTAAAAACTTTAGCTGTAATCTATTAACTTAAGTGATATTTATCATGGGGTGTCTGGGGAAACATGCAAAGGACTGCAGCATACATACACTTTCATTTTCTAACTCACTACTTAGTCACAACGTTTACCACCAACCATAAAGGTTCAATGTCTATAGTGAGTTTAGAGGTATTAAATTTTCTTTGCCTTTCGTAACAACATTCTCTGTTACCAGGGAAGGACAAGAAATCTTGGAAAATAATCTTGGCAAACCGAAGGCTTAATTCCTGAACAGCAGGTAATTTCTGGCAGAGTCACCCACCTTCTCTAGTTCTTTCCAGTCGTAGTTGGTGTTCCCAATCACCATTGCTTGCAGTTCATTAGGCTCAAACAGCTGAAGAACTTTACCACCACACACTTTGTGAAAGCCTTCATGGAATGCATCGTAGAGAGAAGCCACTGATTTATTGAAGACGTAGTCCACGTAGGCATCCACAAACTCTTGCCTAAAACCGGATTAAAAGAAAAGCCCTTTAGAAAGACTCAGGACACAATCCATTTAGCAACGGCAATTTTTCTTTTCTTATGAACATTTCGTCTTCCTTCAATGAAACATTCTACGAAGTATTCAGTTAATTCAGCTAAATCCTGGGCAGATATAATTTTGGAAGTGCTGTTTCTCCTGACTCTGGAACTTCATTTATAGCATACATTAAAAGCCCAAACATCCTGTTATGTCTGATTTAAAGTAGGTTAACTAAACATAACACTCGCTGCTTTAATGGTTTCATGCACATCACCGGATGGAGCACGAAAATTAAGAACAGAAGGCAAACTTGGGCCTGTGTTCATTCCCAGCTTCATAACCCATAATTTATGAAATCAGAGAGGACTATCTGATCATCATTAGTGTGTTGATGCCTTGGTTCCTTTTAGTCAATTTTGAATTAAATGTAGAAAGATAAAATTCTAAATGAAATATACTATTACAACCTACCTATTCTGTTTGACAACAGAGATATCAGCACCATTTGGAATTAGCTCTTTAACTTCTGTGGCACCAAAGTTTTCAACCGTGATCTGTTCAGGAGAGAACAAGTATCTTATTGTTTGCTTGCAGAAGATTTCAACATTGTTTTGTAAGGACCATCGTATCTAATTTTCACTCCAGACAGAAACATATATACTCATGTAGTATGGCCATATTACGTTTATCCTTCTCATCCGCCCCACTACCTTCTCTATTGGTAGTATTATTATGATTACCCTTTGCAATTATGTTTTAATTATATAGTTATGTTATTATGAATATTATTACTTTGCTGTTTTGACATGTACTCTGAGAACTTATGCACCAGAGACAAATTCCTTGTGTTTAACCACATTTGATCAATAAAGATTTGTAGATTAATATTCATCCCACTTTGAAATGAACTGACACATGTGCTAACAGATAATGCTTACTGTAAAGTTGAGGCAGAAGGTATCTTCCACATCATCTTCTGGATAATCTAGCAATTGTTGCATACTCCTGGAAAATCAAATATGCTAATCGTTCATTTCAGCAACAGCAGAATTTAGTTAGACTCTGCAAACTTGAAAGGTTTTACTATCTTTCTACCAAAAATTGAGAACAAGAAGGTACATCCACAAAACATTGCAATGCAGAATGGAAGCACTCTCAGTTCAGTTATCCAGCATTTGTTCTTCCTTGAGTAATTTCAGCTCTAACGGTACCTTTTCTGGTCTCCTCCCACCCCTTCATGCTTCCCCCCACCTTCCCAAAACATTTTCTCCTTTTGCCAACTTACATAGCTCCCCACAAGTGCATGCTGTTTTGACAATTAGACTGAAACCACTCCATACGTAAATATCCCATTCACGGTACTACAACAGTACCTATTCTAATTCCAGGCACCATTATATAGCACGTGCTGGATTTTTTTTCTAGCATTCCAACATATGGCACAATTCTCCTCAACTACACAAATATTCATCTTGATGGCACTATCTTAAGGCAAACCCTCTTACATTGCTATTTTTAATTTTGATAATCTTCATCCCAAAGTTTTAAAGGATGTGTTTTTAAATAAGCACAAATCAAATTCCTCATTTTTAAAATGTTTTAATTATAATTGAGTTGTACTGTAATTCCAAATTAGGGAAAAGCAATGAAAATGCCAGGCAGATTTTGTATGTTCATTCAGCACCGCATTCTGTTTTACAAAGTCTCCCCTTGACAACAGAGGAGAAAGTCTTTGCTCTTTCTCCTACAACTGCCCTCCTTTTCTTCTACCCAGATTTCAGGAAAAATACGAAGCCAGAAAACAGGCTGGTCTGATGGCAAGAAATCATCTCAAATCAAAAATTTGATAGCACTGACTCCTTAGAACAGCCACCAAATCAGAGGTGAGATTCAGCAGGTTCTGACCAGTTCTGGAGAACCGGTAGCGGAAATTTTGAGTAGCTCAAAGAACTGGTAAATACCACCTATGACTGCCCCCGCCCCCATCCTCTGCCTCCCGAGTCCCAGCTGATCAGGAGGAAATGGGGATTTTGCAGTATCCTTTCCCTGCCACGCCCGCCAAACCATGCCACGCCCGCCAAGCCACGCCCACAGAACTGGTAGTTAAATTGTTTGAATCCCACCACTGCACCAAATGCTTCTCATTATCATCAGATTTGTGTTTTTAATCAAGAACATTAAATCAAAATTAAACCACAAATGTGTGTATATTAACAGTATAAGTAGTGCAAATTAAGCAACATTTATATGTCATCTTCTGATTAACAATACAGAATTTTATTCTTTTGTCTGATGAAACAAGCCAGAGCACAGATAATGTAATTTCTAATATCAACTACAATTGTGTTCACCTGCCAACATCAGGCATTAACTCTTTGAGGTCTTCCAGGGAAGGTTTTTTGTTCAGAAGCTTCTTATATAAAGCCAATGGAAAGTGAAGTTCTACAATAGTAAAATTGTATATAGCAAGTCCGCAAACCACACCGATCAGGTGAAACAAGTCACTGTCTTCAAAGGTCTGTGAATACAAATGAAAAGTAATTCAACAGAAAGTAAAGCAAATAATGTGTTCAATAAATGTTAAACCTCAAGCAAAATTTGAACCTTTTCGAAAGCCAAAATACTGAAAATTAACTCATCTGTTTCAGACTGGAATCTACATTATTAAAGATTCCTCTAACTCAGGGGTGTCAAACTCAATTTAACATACATCCCTACGACCAACTCGCTCCCAGGGAGAGGGTCTTCTCCGGGTGCCGTCAACCGGGCAATGCCGGTTGGCGGCTCCCAGGGGAAGGGCCTTCTCTGTGGTGGGCCCAACCCTCTGGAATGGCCTACCTCCCGATCTCCGTACCATCTCAGACCTCCGCTTGTTCCGCCAGCACTTAAAAACTTACTATTTTCATTTGGCCGGCCAAGCATGATCTACTCCGCACCCTACTGTCTTATAATCAAATCAAAGTTTAATTTATGGGTTTTAAAATTTATTTTAAGCAGGGTATTGATTTAATTTAGTTATTATTTAGTAATATTTTGTATTTATGTATATTTATTTTAAATCTCTGTTCGCCGCCCCGAGTCCCTTTGTGGTGAGATGCGTGCAGGTTACAAATGTGAATAATAATAATAATAATAATAATAATAATAATAATAATAATAATAATTATTATTATTATTATTATTATTATTATTATTATTATTATTTCATTGAAGATCGCATCAATTTTGTGTTTGACTTTGGAGGGTGCGGCGGTGGTGGCAGGGGGAGCATGGGCATGACAACATTTCTCATGCCAGGGGCGCCTGTGGCAGCCCAAGTGCTCTGCCAGTGAAAATCGACTCCCAAGCTCAGTTTTCGGTTGCCACAGCCTCCTGCAACCTTCTGCCAGTGAAAATAAAACTCCGGAGCGCCACGTGCGGCCCTTCCAAGCTCCGTTTTTTCTGGCAGGGGCACTGCAGCTGGTCCTTCACTGTTCCTAGGGTGGCCTTGCAAGCCAGAACTAAACTCCAGGAGGGCCAGATCCAGCCCCCAGGCCTTGAGTTTGACACCCCTGTTCTAACCAACTATTTTCTCTCAGAAAAAAGAACAATTGTCTACTTTAACAATCCTCCCATATTATATCAATTGAACTGATATTGGCCACTACATGCGTAGGAGTCAAATGTCACCTGGCACAACGTGAGGTTGGTCAAAGGAAGAAGATGGAGAGTGCACTCTGATACCCCAGATCAAAGGCTAACTTCAAAGAGTAAATAGCATCCCCTTTTCGCCAAAGTATCAAATTAGTAAGTTAAGGCTCCCATTGGCATCCTTAGAAATCAACGCAACTCTGTGTACAATTCATCAGTTATATTGATTTACTCTTGCAACTTCTTCTCTGCTAAAATACCTTGGCCATTATCCCTAGGATCCAGCAACATCCTTCCAGTGTTACTCTAATGCAGAACTGAGGAACCACTTGGGCTCTGAAATTGCTGCTCAGGCTTTAAGAGTCACTCCTGTACATAGATCATGCACATACACAAGGGCCTGCACACAAATGCTTATTAACACACGCTCTCTCCTTCAGACAGCTGGGGGGGGGGGGGAAGGTGTAAGGGAAAGAGGGAGAGAGAGAAAGTGCTAAGTACTACACAGTTCTTAATTTAGGGACACAGTGAATTTCAGTCCTTTTTTCCTACATGATGGTCCCTTGCAACCTATCTGGGAGTAGGAGAAGGGGAGACTAGGCAAGACTTGTGTGGACTACCATGTTTCCCTGAAAATAAGATTTCCCCGGACAATAAGCCCAATCGGGCTTTTGAGCGCATGCGCTAAAATAAGCCTCCCACAAAAATAGGCTTTTCCTGAAAATATTGCAACGCTACAGCAGCCATGAGGTGACCCCGCTCGCATCTCCTGCACCTCAAAAATAATAAGACCTCCCTGAAAATAAGGCCAAGTGCTTAAGAACATGTCTTATTTTCAGGGAAACATGGTATGTACATGGCTTTCAAAAGTCATATACAACCCACTGATGTAGCGGGTTAGTACTGGGAAGACTGAAGTCCATAGTCAGCCACAAAATCTCACCGAGTGACTATGAGGCAGCTGTTCTTTCAGCTCAATGTATCCAGAGAACTGTTGATTTGCAAAAGAAAATGGGAGATAAGAAATGCTGCATATGACACTATTCTACCATAACTTCCTTTGTGCACTTTTGAGCATAAATTGAGATAGTTCAATCTTTAAAGCTGCTGAAAGCAAGTGTTTATATGCCCTTTCACACTCGACCTGGCTGAAGGGACAACGTAATTGTGTCAGACACTTCTTCAACTGTAAAGATTTTCTGAAGCAGGACAGATCATGATTGGGGAAATTGCCCTTTTTCACACTGCCCTTCCATTGCAAAAAATATCTTTTTAGATCTCATCAGTTTTGATGCAACTATTTGCTTTTTTTGAAAGGTCTATTTATTCCACAATTGTTTTTGCTTATCCTATTGATTTTTATATAATGCTGTTAATTGTATGTTAATTTTAATGTTGTAAATGGAAAAACAGCACATTTGTTTTCCTAGAATAAAACAAACCACAGCTCAGAAGTCCCATATCTAAGTCCTGCCCAGCACCCCATTGCAAATGTTCTTCTCCACAATAAGTGGCAAATACCAGACCTCTGCCAGAAAGCCCATAACCAGATATAGCTGTCAGATATAGAGAAAGGTGGGGTGATAACCCATCCAAGCTGAAGCACAAAGCCAGATGCAGAAATCCCATCATGAACCACAAGAGAACAGTTGATGTGAACTGGTATAATTAGAATAAAGTCTTTTTGTAACCACACTTAAGGTCAGTTTGCAAGGGAAACCAAGATATATTCATTGCCATCCCACTAGCAAAAATACCCCCATCATACAGATTACATACCTTATCTGAGAACCAGATCAGTCTCGAAACGTCATTATATATAAACATTCCATACTTGGGATCAAGCAGTTCTCTCATAATAAGCAAGAAAAATTCTTTGCGGACTCCACCTGCATCAACAGCTTCTTCGCCTACAAAAATAACCTAACATTGGCAATGAAGTTAGCGTACTAAGTTATAATTGTTACATTCAAATATAGATTTATTGCACAGATAACAGAATGTATATATTTTTTAAAAAGCAATTTGTCATGGATCTCAAATTGCTCCTAATGTTGCTATTCAAATAATGAATGAAACTCCAGTTTTTTAAAAAATAATAATAATAGTGATAGCATTTTTGAGTGGCTGGGACTACTAGAATCCTTTATGGGCCAGCTGTTTTTCTGCTGAAAATTTTGGCATTCCAAAACGGGCATTCCCAAGATGAAGGGAAGGGAAAGAGCAGAGGAAGGAGAATCACAATTGTTAATGTGTGTATCAAGAATTTAAAATATGCCAACATGACCTACCTTGAGAGGCTTCTTGTAATCTAGATTTTTTGTTTTCCTTAGCACTTCCATGGCATCCCCCACAATATTTTCTCTGCGCACAATTAAGATCAGACATGGATTGACAGATTCAAATACTGGGAGAAAAATAGATGAGAAATTCTGTCTGTGAGCCAGGTCAACAGCCATCTGGGAAAAACCAAGTAAAAGCCTTAGGAGAAGCAGTTATAGTTGTGAACATGGGACGTAGACAAGAGTTTACATTCAAGAAAATGCATCAGTTGTTAGTAAAATTAGATAAATGGTGATTTTCAGCATTTGCCCCTTAGAGCAAAGTTTTTCTCCATCTTCTTCCCCCCCAGATGAACAAGCCCATTGTTCCTAACCAAGACATTTCTTGCTATCTAAAGCTTGCTCTGACCTCATCAATGCTCAACAATAATGATGATGATGTTCCAAGGGTTGTTTGGCAACTGCAGGAACACAGGATGTCAGAAACTCAGCCAGAAGCCCAAAGGCTCAAGTCTCCATCAATGTGACACCTACATTCCCCCATTAAACTGCAATGTTCAGTGTGACTAAAGGAACGCTCTGAGAAAAACCATTTCATTAACTTATGTTTTATAAATTTAAACAGCATGATATTGAATGTGTTTCAGTACAGCATGTGTTTCTCTAAGCTGGTAGCAGAAAGCCAACTCTCAGACCTGGAAGCCATCTTTTACAAAGCCATCTTTTCCTTCAGGCCTGTCACATTTTCTGCTGTGGGAAATTGGGAGGGGGGATTATATGGATTATGGGAGATATATACTCTAAATAACATTCCTTTCTCAGAGAGTCAAGGACACCTTGCCCTGCAGCTGCAATGGTGTGACTGGAAGGCATCTCCAGTTTTGGACGGTGCCTGATTGGACCGTGTGATGGACATGTGACGGGTGCTGGGCAGAGACTTGAACTTTCAGTTGGGTGGGGAAAATCTGGAGGCTTTCAGATTTGGCTTTTCCTAGATCTGCCAATATGACGTCTCTAATAAAATGGAACTTTGAGGAAACACAAGCCTCGGAATCTTCTTTTGTTGGGGGTGTTACTTTGAACTTTGACATAAAGAACACTGACTTACAAAATACTCTGCCGTTGAAGACCCTGATTTCACAGAACAGCTTGAGAAAGTTTGGAGTTATCCTGGTACCCTTGTGTACACCTTTTTTATCTTTACTAAAAAAAAAGTATATAGAAACTCAAGTGATTCAAGCCATGATGGCCAATGGAGCTCAGTCTTATGGGCCTATTGGCAATTTATAAGATATGAGATATTATGATTGGAATGTAAAATAGTAAAGGGCATAAATTAATGAATGAATGAAAGAAGGAATGAAATTAAATTAAAATGAATGAAGAAATGAATAAAATATTTGTGAAACTAAGCTAAATAAGCAAAATAAAACTAAGAGAAAGAAGAATATAAAAGTTTGCAATGAAGATGGACTGTTCTTGTGGAATTCATCTGATAAACAGGAACGAACTTCCGGTTGGGCTGTTGGGCCTGTTTTTTGCTCT
Source organism: Rhabdophis nuchalis (assembly GCA_039707465.1). NCBI lineage: Eukaryota > Metazoa > Chordata > Lepidosauria > Squamata > Natricidae > Rhabdophis > Rhabdophis nuchalis. Next base: position 92,876,321 of record CM077645.1, on the reverse strand, counting down.
CCCTGGGCTCCGGAGGCTTTCCTGAAGCATGGGGAAGGCAAAAAATGGCCCCAATGGGCCAATCAGAAGTTGGGAAACGATCCATTTCCGGAGGGCCTCTGTGGGGGCTGGGGGAGCCTGTTTTTGCCCACCTTAGGCTTCAGGAAAGCCTCCAGAGCCTGGAGAGGGGTTGTGAGCACATGCGGGGGGGGGGGGGGCTCACATGAGCATGCACAGATAGGCAGGGAGGATTGAATTGGTGTAGGCACACATGCGCAAACACATGCGCACACAATTGTGGCACACCAAAACAAAAAGGTTAGCCATCACTGTCCTATACCATTTCAGACAATAATGATAGTACATAATCTGCTGTAAAGAAGAGAATGAATGTGCTAAGAAGGAGGCCCAAAAATCATGAGCGCAGTTAATGAGATCTTTAGGAAGTGTGGTGGAAAGTTTATACAAACAGGCAGTGAAAAAGCAGTTTACAGATTTTGTAGAGATAAAGATGTTGCAAGAATGGAAAGACATGGATGGATATAGTGCCAGTATAACCTAAAGTTATCGATAACACCCCCACCCCCAAATCTCTTGCTTTAATTTCTTTGGCTTATCATTTCTGACTTTTTTTGGTATAATGTTCCTTATCCCAGAAAGGGAACAGTGTGACTGGTATACATGTACTTACGTCAATTGAATTAAATAACATTTAGCTTTGATTCGGACTACACTAATATCTCTTCCCATTCTGAAAAGTGAAAAGCCACAGCAAGCTACTCAAGGCCAAAGGCAATTCTCAGCCAAAACCAGTGCCCAGAGTTTCCTTCTTATAAGAAATGGGATTATAAAGCATCTTTCAAATAATGAAGATGCAGGAAAAGTTACTTATTCTGAAAAGGCAAAGCACACACTTTTTAGTCAAATTAATCAAGGAATAATCATACTTGCTCTGCACATTATTTTAAAAATAGTAAAGCCGTATTAATTTACCTGCATCTGCAGGACAGCATCTGTTTGCAAGAGTGTTGTCTTTGCTTGGGCGTCAAATACGAAGGGATAGGTGCAAATTGTAACTGGTCCATCTGACACCTTAAAAAAAGGGGGAGGGGGGAGAATTACTTGGGAAAAAATGAAAAAAACATTGTTTAATTTATGAAGTAAAGGTTGACTACAACAAGAAGCTAAGTTTAACTCAATCTTTATTGTTTATACATTAATTATATGCAGTTTCTTCTTTGATAATCCAGATCTGACCAAAATAGTTTCCAAGTGGATATTATCAGTGTAATCTCAAGGTCTAGGAATAAACCCAATAAATTAATTTTGTTGATAATTAATCACTTACCTCATTTAATCCATGGCTGATATCCTATTCAAAATGCACAAAAGGCAGCAGTAATTAAGAGGGAAAAGTACAGTTAGTTTGGGCATGTGAATTTTCATTTTTTTACAGTGCCAAACCCCAAGAATAAATACTTTGGTGAATTCCTTTCTCTAAAATACCCACACTGTTCTATGCTTACAGGGAATGGAGCTGAGCAGCCAACAATGAGCAAAGACTAAGATAAGGATATTGCCTCCATGCCAGCCCACCCACCTACTCCCAGTATATCATTATGTCACCTCCGAAGGTCAATGGGGGTGCTATGCTGGAGTGTCCTTTTTTGTGCCCTATTTATGGTTCTTTGGCCACTCCAGGCTCTTAACATTAAAGTTCTAGTGTTTTTATTTATTTATTTATTACTGTATTTATTTATTTATTTGTTGAATTTATATAACTGCACCCTCTCCCCAAAGGGACCCGGGGCGGTGCACAGGAAATTAAAACACACAATATCACAAATATAAATGATTAATACCAGATTAAATAAATTATCCCTGTGCTAAAAATTAAAAATGTTAAAACATGACCCCATCTAAAACCCAATTAAAACAATTTATGGTACAGACTGTAGGCTAGGTAAATAGCTTAGGCCAAACCGGCCTGATTTACCTCTGAAAGTGGTGAGCCTGCAGAAAGGATAACGGAGAAACAGAAAGGCAAGTTCTAACAAGATCACGTCAACCAATAAATCAGTTTGCTGCGGAAGAATAGGGATCTCCAGTATCAGCCACTTAGAACAATTATTCCCAGTATTCTCTTCAATCATCCTTAGGCTTTGACAAAATAACACTCTTAATGGGCAAACTAAACAGAGCTTTCCATTTCTTGAGTTATTAACAGCAGAAGCAGATTTCTCAATCAATATTTCTATTCCATTTATTCTAAATTGCCCCTCGGCTACTCTCCAAAACAATTCCAAAAATATTTCAGACCCCAGATACAAAAAAAAGAGAAAGAGGCACTTCCGATCTAAAAATACAAGCATATATAGCGGGATGGCAGTAGTAATTTCAGAGCCTGCTTTTGCTGAACTGAAGCAGTGGAGAAACAACAGATGCCATGCCTCTCTGAGACATGTGAAGTCAAACAAGGATACCCTACACCAGGGGTCTGCAAAGTCGGCTCTTTTAAGACTGGTGGACTTCAACTCCCAGAATTCCCCAGCCAGCATAGCTGGCTGGGGAATTCTGGGAGTTGAAGTCCACCAGTCTTAAAAGAGCCGACTTTGCAGACCCCTGCCCTACACAGTGCAACCTATCTAGGTAGGTCATGGAGACACTTGAGGGCAGAAAGGCTTTTTAGCAAGGTCCTAGCATTTTGATTAAAATCATTTAGGGATGCAAAAGTTTTGCCGTTCCAAAACATTGACTTTGAAGCTCAGATTTAGTACAACTTTCAGTATAAACTAAGAGACCATGTTCTGACCTTGGCTATTATCTCAATTAGGGCTTGACAACTCATCAAAACAAGAAACAAACCAGAAACTTGAGATAAACAATTCTGAACAAGAGACACTCACAACCAAGGTAATCTGTCACATTTCCAACACAGATATATCACTCCCCCCCCCCCCCCATATTATAAACAGTATGAAAAATACCTTCAAATTCAGGTTTGTACTTGACATTTTTAATACAATATATGTAACTCTAATTAATACCTGTCAAGTTTTCTAAGGGACCAACCAGCAAGATAGATTTTCTTAATACAGAAAACAAAGTTAGATATGAATTGTGAAGATAAGGAAGTGTCTCAACAAAATTTGTTTTGTTAGTCTGACTTTAGGGCAGCCATTCTTTTTTTTTAAAAGCTACACAACATTTTTCTCCTTCCCCTCCCCACGTAGAAGGGGGGAGGGAAATGTTCTTTATAATTTTTCTACAGATGCTTGCTGGAGATTCTGTTCTCTGTTCAGAAAGCTCAGTGTCAACAAAATCAGAATCTCACTAGTAATCAAATGGAAAATTAATATGGAATTCCAGGACAGCAGAAGAACATCCTAGAAGAATGCAAACTATTTTTGTGCTGCTGTTGCTGCTAAATTTCCTAATTATAGCTTAATTCAAGGACATCTTTAACTTTTTAAACCCAGAATAAATGGGCTTTAAAAAATTTAACTGGCTATTATCGGCTGCAATGCAGCTCACACACTTTAAGTAGCCCAAGGGTTTTACTGGATACAATCTTAATTTGCAATTACAAGTGACCAAACAAGTTCACGTTTTGCATCTTATCATTCTCTTCTAACTGCAGTTTATGTCACTTCCTCTACTGTTCTGCTTAAACGCAGCACCACACATACTTGATACAGGCAGTTCCAGTTTAATGACCACTTATTCACTGACTGCTTGAAATCAGGATGGCGTTGAACAGAGGAGACTTCCAACCTTTCACAGAGTTGTGGCTGTTCAACATCCCCAAAATCACGATTGTGGATTCGTGCACTTGGCAACCAGCTCCCAATTTCAACACTGCAGCGTCCCATGATTGCCACTTGCCACCTTCATTGACGGCTTCCAACAAGCAAAACCAATGAGAAAGCCAGCACAAGATTGCAAAAGGTGATCACGGGACATTGTGATTGTGTGCAGTTTGCTTAACAATGGCAAAGGACACTGCTAAAACTCCTCTCTGAAGCTGGCAGAGTAAGAGGACAATGTGCTTTACCACCATGCTGCAAGGAGGATCCGTAACTACTTTAAAAGCATATATCAGCTTCTCTAATGCTGATAAAGACATATGGACATATGAATAGAGTAGAGTAGAGTAGAGTAGAGTAGAGTAGAGTAGAGTAGAGTAGAGTAGAGTAGAGTAGAGTAGAATTCTTTATTGGCCAAGTGTGATTGGACACAGAAGGAATTTGTCTTTGGTGCATATACTCTCAGTGTACATAAAGAAAAATAAAATAGAATACATTCATCAAGAATGATAAGATGCAACACTTAGTGATAGTCATAGGTTACTGTTCTGTCCGAAGACTTCAAACAGTCAATAACACAAACTTGGCTGTTGGCCACTGTTAATTGAGCAAGATAATGAGGCCTTTGGCTGAGAGCCCAGACACAAGCTTAGCTCTGCAGTGACCATTCACACAAATATTCAAAACTCCTTCACAGAACAGACACGGCTTGAATTCACAGACAGTCATAGATCCTTTCCGAACGATTGTTTCCTGCAAATGTCCCCTCCCAACGTCTCACCTATAAGCTCTCTTGGGAGGGGCCAATCAACAACCACCTGGTGCTCAATCATCTTCTGTGAGCCTGCCTACGGAGTTGCTGCTTCCGTTTCTCAGGCCTTCTCAATCTAGCATCAGGGACAAACTGCCTTTGATCCTTCCCACTGCTCCATGCCTCAGGCGCCTCCTGGTGGCCAACCAGCCTCTCTGGTTCCTGCTCTGACTCTGAACACTCCCCAAGGTCTCCCTCATCTTCCAGAGCAGACTTATATGGTTCCTCGCTAACCGAGTCCATCAGCAGCTCAGCCGCATCCGGCTGGGCCATAACAGGTTACTAATAAGCAATCAAATTATACTAGGAAACAAATGAAACAATATATATTTTAAAGATACAAGCAACATGGTTACAGTCATAAGTGGAAAGAGATAGGTACTAGGAAAGAAGAGAAGAATAATAGTAATACAGCTTTATCCCAACATAAATCTGTTTTAGACATATTTTCCCACAGGGGAAAAAAATCCCTACAAGAAAACACAGCCAAAAAATGACCCACGTTTCTCACCAGAGCCCAATTTTGTTTGGCCAAAATTATGCAACATGCTCCCTGATGGTTGGAAGTAATAAAAATGAAGAACTGCAGTACCTATGTGGTCATGTAACATCCTTTAAAGATACAGTGGAAGCAAAAATTAAGACATTTACCATTCCATATGCCTGCTGCTGGATCCAGTTGAAGTAATCATTTCTTATATCAATTAAATCCTGTATTTCATGTATGTAGAATCTATCATACTGTATTATCTGTCCACCTCTTTCATTCACCTAAGTGAACACAAGAGAATCAGTCACTAAAAGTATTTCATATTTCACTTCTAAACTACCTGAAATGTCTGTTTCTAGATGAAATTTAGCTATCTTTATAAATAAGAACAGAAAGCTAGAAAATATTCATTTTCAGATATAAACAATGTCCCTTTTCCATGGTATAACAATTCAAATTCAAATTCAAATTCAAATTTAATTTGTAAAACCGCTCCCTCTCCCCACGGGGACTCGGGGCGGTGCACAGGGAAAGTAAAAAATAAATATACAAATATAAATACATAATATAAAAACAGATTAAATCTATTCCTGTGCTAAAACCCGTTAAACTAAAATACCCAGCAGCTATGAATAAGTTTAAAACCCCATAGAAAGAGAGACTAGCCTAGGCCGGCCAAGCGGAAAAAGTGTGTTTTTAATTTCAGACGGAAGGAGCGGAGGTCCGTAGTGTAAATGTAAAACTACGTCTGACTAATAAAATGATTGAACAATTGGAGACGAATTTAATGCTTGAGAAGATTCTAATTTTCTGTATGCAGCTATAGCAAAATATTATAATTTTTAGAACTTTATTATAACGAGAAGCAGAAGTATAATGATAGCTGTATGGCAGGGATGTCAAACTCGATTTCATTGAGTACTTTTTTAATACTCATTGTGCCTCTTGGAACCAATTAATGATGAGTACTAAAGTACCGCTGTAATTGGGATATAAACATTTTTTGTTTAATCATAGAAAGCTGGTTATAGAACGCAACTGTGGTAAATTTATGTTTGAATTTTTATAATAGTAGTGACATTACAGTGGATTTAAAAAATGGTAATCACTAATTTGAATTAATATCAAAATTGAATGTCTGTAAGTGTGATTTGAACTGTACCCTGATCACCTCAGCTTTGATTTGGCATATTGTAGCAAAATCACAAACACATACACACACCAAAATAAGATAGTAAGATATATATATCTCACTTGTCATCAGGCTTTGGTCAGACCAAAGCCTGACGATGACAAGTGAGATCTTGTCGAAACGTTGCAATAACATTTCCATGCCTTATACACGGGAAAATACCCGAAGCAAGCAATGCCAGCATACCTACACCCGTGAAAATCTACGAAAGCATATATATATATATATATATATATATATATATATATATATATATATATATATATATATATATATATATATATATATATATAGAGAGAGAGAGAGAGAGAGAGAGAGAGAGAGAGAGAGAGAGAGAGAGAGAGAGAGAGAGAGAGAGAGAGAGAGAGAGGTTGATTTCAATATTAATTTCTATTGACCGTGAAATTGATTTTAGTTCAGTTGCCAAATAAATTCTAAATTGTCTACAAACTAAGAAGGCACTTTAAAAGAACCTAGACCTATACATTAATATTTGTATCCATTACACTGAAGATAGATATAATCTTAACCTTAACTTGCAAATAAGAATACAGATTTCCAAGACATACCCTATGTAATATTTCCAAAACTTTGAGCGAAGCATGTAGGCAGCTTGCAAAGATTCTTTGCTCTGAAGCAGGAATACCCAACTTGTACAGTTTCAGAAGGTGGACTACAACATCTTTGTAAAGTTCTACTATTCTGAAGAACAATGGAGGTTCCAATATAGACCACCAGTTTTCTACAGACAGGCAAGAAGGTGACAGTTACACACTCTACAACTGGTTGAAATTAGTTTTTATTTAACATTCTCTATGACCTCATTTCACCAATGGTTTAATTCTACATTTAAAAAAAACATCCACTTATTCATATTATATGCTTTACGAAAAACTTTTTAGTTGCTTCTGCATAATGAAAAGTTTCTACGATATAATGAGATATAAAGCAAGTAAACATATTGAACCAATTAAAACAGGAGACAACCCATGTTTAAAAACAGTGAGCAGAAATAACAGAATTCATAAAATTGTAGGTAGAAACTGACAGCTTCAAAAACTAAAGAATCAATAGAAGCTCCATAGAAATTTCTGTTGGTCTCTTAGAAAAAAGTGCCTGTCGAGGTTGCAGGACCAGGAAAGCAGAACTTTGAAGAGGCTCATTATCATATAGAACAGTGGTCCCCAACTATTTAGTGACAGAAAAGTCTGGATCTTCCAAAAGCAATAATAAATCCTGAAAGCGCTCTCAAAATGTGATCTTAGTCCTTTAGTCAAAGCACAATATTACCTGAAACAAATTGTACTTCCATTGCCAGATTGGAATCTTATTAAATTCCTACAATTCTATCTTATCTAAAAGTTGTTAGTCTACATGACTGTAGTGGCCTGCCAGCGGCCAGCAGATCTGGCAGCAGATTCGGACCGTGAGGAGGTTGGGGAGGAACATGGGCCAGTCCTGGAATCTGGGGAAGGCTCTGATGAGAGCCTTGTGTTCGAGGTAGAGAGGGGGCCAGGGCCTTATGCCAGTTATCAGCTGCCTTTAATCAGACATCAGTGAGGCAGATGAACAGCTGGAGCCTGTTCCCATTGTGTGCATGCACAGAGTTGCCAGACGAAGTGAACAGCTAAAGAAAAGGGATTGACTTGGGAGTAAGGCCACAGGTGGACGATGAATGGCTCCTCCTAGAGGAAATAAAAGAGGAGTGAAAGGGGAATGGAGTTTGCAGCAGATAATAAGTTCACTTAATTGGTTCGTGACTCTCCAAGACTCCTTGTGAAGTTTTGAAGATATTGGCCTGGCAGCTCTCCAAGCCAGATAAGGTCTGTGACTGTAAATCCTCCCTTGAAAGACTTTGCTGGATGTGAATGAGAAGAATTCACAGTAAATTAATAAAAGGTTTTTTTGTCGGGACAAGGAGTTTGCTTCATGTTCTTGGGAAGTCTGTGTCGGAACAATGACATCTATTATTATGTCTAAACATTACGTAGAGAACTAGCTGAAAAACAGAAAGCTGGATATTGTCCGCATCATCCTTAAAAATAAATGGGATAAAACTGATCCTTAGCAACACAATGGCTAATAAAATCCCCCTGCATTAACTCTTGAGAATGCTCAACCAACCAAGCTAGCACCAATGCAACAGAGTGCTCAAAATCCTGTTTATGTTTATGTTGTATGTTTATTCGATTTATATACCGCCCTATTTCACCTAAAAGGGACTCAGGGCGGTGCACAGTAAGATAAAAACCCAGCAATACATACAAAATATAAAAAACAATTAAATTATTGAATCTGTGCTAAAATTTAAATAAATAAATTTAAAACCAATAAATATCAAATTTTAAAATTATTCCCTTAGTCTATGTCAGGCCGGCTAGATGAAAAAAATGTGTTTTTAACATCCGACGGAAGAGTCGTAGGTCCGTGATGGTACGGATATCGGGGGGCAGGTCGTTCCAGAGTGCTGGACCCGCCACAGAGAAGGCTCTTCCCCTGGGAGCCGCCAGCCGGCATTGACCGGCTGACGGCACCCTGAGAAGGCCCACTCTGTGGGAGTGGACAGGTCAAAGGGAGGTATGTGGTAGGAGGCGGTCTCTCAAGCAACCAGGACCCGTGCCATGGAGCGCTTTGAAGATGGTAACTAGCACCTTGAAGCGCACCCGGAAGACCACAGGCAGCCAGTGCAGCTCCCGCAGGAGTGGTGTTACATGGGAGTAATGAGACACTCCTAGGATCCCCCGCGCGGCCGTATTCTGCACTAGCTGGAGTCTCTGGGTGCACCTCAAGGGGAGCTCCATGTAGAGGGCATTACAGTAGTCCAGGCGGGAAATAACAAGGGCTTGAGTGACCGTGCGTAGGGCATCCCGATCTAGAAAGGGGCGTAACTGGCGTATCAGGTAAACCTGATAGAAGGCCCCCCTGGCCACGGCCGTCACATGATCGTCCAAGGACAGCCGTGAATCCAGGAGGACGCCCAAGTTGCGAGCCCTTTCCGGGGGGGCCAATGACTCGCCCCCGATAGCCAGTGATGGAGTTAACTGGCTATATTGAGATGCCGGAAACCACAGCCACTCGGTCTTGGATGGGTTGAGTCTGAGTTTGTTCCTCCCCATCCAGACCCGCACGGCCTCCAGACACCGAGACAGCACTTCCACGGCATCGTTGGGGTGGCCAGGGGTAGAAATGTACAGCTGAGTGTCATCAGCGTACTAATAATAATAATAATAATATTTAATATTTATAAAACCGCACCCTCTCCCCACAGGGACTCGGGGCGGTGCACAGGTAGAATAAAAACAATAAATACATACAAACAATTCTAAAAACAAATTAAACATAACCTGCGCTAAAATTTCCCCATTAAAACTAAACAGTACTAATTTCCCAATAAAATGGTACTGATGGTATTCTACCCCAAAGCCACGGATGATCTTGCCCAGCGGCTTCATGTAGATGTTAAACAGGAGGGGTGAGAGAACCGACCCCTGAGGTACCCCACATAAAAGGGGCCTCGAGGTCGATCTCTGCCCTCCTGTCAGTACACACTGCGACCGGTCAGAGAGGTAGGAAGAGAACCACTGCAATACAGTGCCTCTCAATCCCAATCCCTCCAGCCAGTGCAGAAGGATACCATGGTCGATGGTATCGAAAGCCGCTGAGAGGTCTAATAGGGCCAGGACAGAGGAACAACCCCTGTCTCGGGCCCTCCAGAGATCATCTACCAACGCGACCAATGCCGTCTCCGTGCTGTGCCCGGGACGGAAGCCGGACTGGCGCGGGTCTAGATAGACGGTTTCCTCCAGGTGTCGGGAGAACTGTTGAGCTACCACACTCTCTACAACCTTAGCAAGAAAGCCTTTAAGGTTGGAGACCGGACGGTAATTAACCAACAATGCTGGGTCCAGGGAAGGCTTCTTGAGGAGGGGTCTCACCACCACCTCTTTCAAGGTGGCCGGAAGAGACCCCTTGCTCAAAGAGGCGTTGACAATCTCCTGGAGCCAGCCTCGTGTAACCTCCCGGGAGGCCAGTACTAACCAGGAGGGACACGGGTCTAATAAACATGTGGTAGCGTTCAGTCGTCCCAACAGCCTGTCTATGTCATCAGGAATCACAAAGTCAAATTCTTCCCATAAAACGGTCTCAAGACCTTCCTCCGATTGCCCGCCTGGAGCCACCACCTGTAATGGACAAAAAGGACTTTGTAGTGGTTGGAGGAGTATAAACTGTCATTGATAGAATTCAGAGTCTTCTTCTGAATCTATGTAGTTCGTAACATATGTCCTTCACTAGCAACTCTCCTTAACAATGTGGTCCAAATCTTCATATGGGAAATCCTAAAATAAATTCTATTTTACATAGTTTTACTACCAATAACCACCACAGCTTTGCTACTTACATATATCAGACGTATGAAAGTGAACCTACAACAATGCAGTGGAACCTTGGGTCACGACCGTTATCTGTTCTAGGACTTTGGTCGGCACCCGATTTGGTTGTGACTGGAAGCAAGACTGAACACAAAAAAGGCACAAAAGGGAAAAATCGCTATGGCTGTGATTGATCACCACCTGAGGATGTGTTCATGAACAAAGTGAAACATTTAGCAGATTTTTTTGGTCGGGACCCGATTTGGTCATGGTCAGAAGCATTCGTGACCTGAGGTTCCACTGTTCTTCTCTTCAATAGTTTAAGGCGGGGGGAAAAGCCCCAGGTACTGCAGAACATACACATCTACTTGAGTTTCGCAATGTACTCATTCATTGCAGCAGAGTAACACCTAGATATTTATAATTGACATTAAGCAAACCAACCTTACCAAGTACTTTCAGTGGAGCTTTTTCTAGATTCACGATAGCAGTTGCAAATGGTATAGCCAAAGTCATGTAATTGTTTGCTTCATTCATTAAGGGGCATTCTGGCAGTGTTAAAAATAGCCTTAATGCTTCCACATCAGGCAAGGAGCTGGTCAGTTTAGGAATAAGGTTCTTCTCCAAGCTGGCTGCCACCTGGGAATGTTGTGTAAGACAAGAATCTAGTTTTAAATTAAAAACATGTTCTGGGAGAATAAGCCAAGAAGAATAATACAAAGAGATGCATACTATTATTCTTGCAATTTAAAAAAAACCTCATTTTAAAAAGCAAAGTACATATTTATAAATAAAGCTAGCATAATTGTGCCATTTATTTCTGTTCCAAACATGACTAAATGGGGTTAGAAATCAGGAGGTTTTAGTCCCACTTTAGGCATGAAAAAGAAACGATGGGCCAGTCACTCTGTTAGGGCCCGCCAGCGAAGCTGACAGCAGATTTGGACAGTGAGGAAGTTGGGGAAGAACAAGCGCCAGTCCTGGAGTCTTGGGAAGGCTCTCACGAGGGCTCTGCATCAGAGGCAGAAATGGGGCCAGGACCGTCTGAGAAGTTATTAGCTGCCTTTGAAGTCAGACATCAGTGAGGAAGACTAAGAGCTCGAGCCTGTTCCCAGTGTGCACATGCGCAGAGTTGCCAGACGAAGGAAACATCTAAGCAACATGGGTCGACTTAGGAGTAAGGCCACAGGTGGACAGTGAATGGTCCCACCCATAGTAGGAAATAAAAGAGGAGCAAAAGGGGAGTGTTGTTTGCAGAAGACAACTAGTTCACTCCTGCATTCTTGCCAAGTATTGCAGAGTCTGAAAGACATTGGCCTGGCGACTCTCCTAGCCTGATAAAGGTCGGTAATTGTAAACTATCTTGAAAGACTGTGGGTTGGGATTTTGCTGGAGAGCAATTCACTGTACATTAAATAAAAGGGGTTTATCGGGATGAGGACTTGGCTGCGGGCTGCTGGGGAAGCCTAGGTCAGAACACTTCTTCTCAGCCCATCACCTCACAGGAGTGTTGTGGAGAAAATAGGAGGAGGAAGCAGTATTACACATTTTCACTGCCTTATTTTAAAAATAATAAAGGCGGGATAGATAAAAAATTTAAAAAGGCAAGATGGTATCGTCAGAACAATCAAAGCTGTCTGTTTTTGCGTGTTGCTTTGTTTTTTTAAAAATATAAATATTTATTAATATTTGCAATATAAAACCACACAATCATCAAATATAGGGTAAGGGTAGCTGGGAAAACATACATAAACATACCAGGGAAATGTCTAGTCTCCTAGATTGAAAATTAAATTTATCCCAGTCTAACTTATCATTTATTATATACAGAGATTTCCCCCCCTCAGATTTACTATCCTCTTGTCTTATTTATTCCTCACATTGATTTCTTAAATAGTCTATTTGGTTGGTTCCCTTGGTATCCATTAATCTCCTACTATACCATGAATACAATCTATTCCAGCTTTTGAAAAAGGTTGAGTCTTGTCTATCTTTTAGGATATATGTTAGTTTATCCGATTCTGCACAGTTGAAAATTTTGGCTGCAATTAGCTGCTCTGGCGGTAAGTTAGTGTCTTTCCAATGTTGTGCAATAGCCATCCTGGTTGCTGTTACTATGTGCAAAAAAAGGTACCAATCTTGATTTTGGATTTCATTTGGTTTGATGCCTAGCAGATACAGGTCGGGTTTGAGAGGAAAATTCATGCCTGTTATTTCCAAAAGCCAAATTTGTATTTTTTTCCCAGAGTTGGGTGATTATTGGACAAGTCCACCATTGGTGAAAGAATGTGCCCCTGGCCGTCTTACACTTCCAACATCTATCTGATGAGTTCATATTTGCAATTCGAGCAGTTGCTAAATACCACCTGTATAACATTTTATATAAACTTTCCTCAAATGAAGAGGCCAGGGTCATTTTCATGGTTTTACCCCAAATTGTTTGCCATTCCTCTAATTGAATATTCCTCCCTATATTCCTCCTCCAGGCAATCATGGCAACTTTGATTATCTCTTCTCCGACATGTCGCTGCAGCAGCAAATTGTAGGCCTTAGCGATAAATTTTGTTGGTGTTCCCCAAATAATTTTATCAATATCTTGATTTTTTGTGTATATTCCAAATTCCTGTTTGCCTTTATTAAATTTAGATTGTGCCTGGGCATATGACCACCAGTCCACCTTCCACCCCCTTGATTGTAAATCAGCCTGCGTCCTAATGTTACCAGTTTCGTCCATCAGGTCCCCATATGTTAAATTTCTCCTTGGGTTATGTTGAGTATGTTACTGCTTCAATGTTGCTTTGTTGAGGCCACCCTCTTGCCTTTTTTAATCATACCCTTTGTTACATCTAAATATAAAATTAAAAACTACATATTTGAAGAAAGTTGCATTTTGCTTTACCTTTTATTTGTTTGCTGCTCTCTATCCAGTCACCTTGCTTTGCAAATTCTTTACTGTTACCCCCAGAACCTTTGCAAAGCAAATAATACTAGCAAATAAGTCGTCACTTGGTTAAAATGAGACAAAGGACACTCGTCATTGTTTCTTACATAAGCCTAAATAAAAAGTATATATTTCCACTACATCATTTATCATTCTATCTTGCTGTGTAAAGCACCTTAATGAAATTCATACATTTTGGCAATTCAGAAATAAAATATTAAATTCAAATATATTCACAATTCAAATTTCCCCATGCATGGCGGAACAAAAAGAATATGGTACAGATGTTAATGGAATCGAAATGAACTTGGAAGAGATTTTTAAGGCCAACCTGCTGAGATATGTGTGGGTGTTCAGGCTGTATAAGTTTGTGAAATAAAAGCCTGGCAGCAGTCATATCCACTCCTGAGAATCTGGCACTTGTTCTGTAGTGATCATCATTGCTACAGAAAGAAGAAAAATAAACCAAGATGATTAGGGGACTGGAGGCTAAAACATATAAAGAACGGTTGCAGGAACTGGGTATGTCTAGTTTGATGAAGAGAAGGACCAGGGGAGACATGATAGCAGTGTTCCGATATCTCAGAGGGTGCCACAAAGAAGAGGGAGTCAAACTATTCTCCAAGGCTCCTGGGGGCAGGACAAGAAGCAATGGGTGGAAACTAATCAAGGAGAGAAGCAACTTAGAACTAAGGAGAAATTTCCTGACAGTTAGAACAATTAACCTCTGGAACAGCTTGCCTCCAGAAGTTGTGAATGCCCTAACCCTGGAAGTCTTTAAGAAGATGTTAGATAGCCATTTGTCTGAAATGGTATAAGGTTCCTGCCCACGCAGGGGGTTGGACTAGAAGACCTACAAGGTCCCTTCCAACTCTGCTATTGTATTGTAAATGTCACTTTGCACACATTTTTCTATATTTTAAACTAGCTGATAATCCGGCATTGCCTGGGTATTTATTTATAGGGGGGAAATGTCTGGACCAAAGATAATTTCTAATGTTGGCTTTTTCCCCTTACTAGAGGGAGCCTCCTTTTGAAGTACTGTGAAACCATTACCATGGCAACTCCACTGTACAGTAGAAGCCATTTTACAGCAGTACAGTAGAAGCTATTTTAAGGCACAACAGGCTGTATCTTAACAGAACACACATCCTGAGAGGTTTTAGGGGTGTCTTACCCCCACAGTATTTGTTTCCAGAGAGGATGTCATCTGTGTACCAAGTTTGTTTGAAATTGCTTGAGGCGCTCCACAGTTATGCAGCCATTTTTAAAATATATAAACATGTTAAAATTTTCATTCAATTATGTATTCATTATTCACTGACCTGACTGCTAAGAAGCTTCCATTTAGGCAGCCAGAAGAAGAAAACATTCCATCTATTTCACTATTACAAAAACAGGAAAAAGAAAAAAAAAGTCCATTAGTGAGTGTGACTGACACATCCGTTTCTTCTTCTTTTTTGTGTGTTCTCATCTAGGTTTGTTGTATCTGACATTTTAGTTCCTTTTTGTTTTGTTTTTAAATGTTTAACAATTTTTAAAAAGCATTTAACATTATCTACATTTAATAAAGGGACATGGTGGCTCAGTGGCTAAGATGCTGAGCTTGTTGATCAGAAAGGTCGGCAGTTTGGCGGTTCAAATTCCTAGTGCCGTGTAATGGAGTGAGCTCCTGTTATTTGTTCTAGCTTCTGCCAACATAGCAGTTTGAAACCATGTAAAAATGCAAGTAGGAAAATGGGGACCACCTTTGGTGGGAAGGTAACAGTGTCCCGTGCGCATTTGGTGTTTCGTTATGCTGGCCACATGACCAGAGGCATCTTTGGACAATGCTGGCTCTTTGGCTTTGAAACGGAGATGAGCACTGCCCCCTAGAGTCGGGAATGACTAGCACATATGTGCGAGGGGAACGTACATTTAATAAACTATCATGGGTAGTCCTTGACTTATGACCGATTGCTTAGCAATCATTCAAAGTTCTGAGCGACCGACCTAGGGGGTGCTTATGACTCATATTCAGTGTTCAGATGGTCCTCTCTCCACCAGCCACATGATTAGTGGCATTAATGCCTCAGTTTTCTCTCTAAACAATCAAAATCACCAATAATATTTTTGCATCTCCTGGATTGGTGACACTCAAACAAACTGCCCTGACGAGTGGATTTAGGAGTTCATTTCCAGAGTTTTTATTTTATGGCTCCAGATGATGAGGAAAGATAGTTTTATTCCAACATAAGAACTAATTATGTAATATCAGATAAAGCACAAAGCTTTATTATTGGCTGGGTAATTCTGGAAGTTAGTCCACGCATCTTAAAGTTCCCAAAGTTGGGAAAGACTAATTATAAGGTTTATCAAAAAGTAGGAATAATTCTTACTTTGCTATCTCCACAGGGAGCCTCCCTGCACCTGAAGATGAATAGTTTATTAATTTCTGAATGAAAGCTTCGTTCACAGTCCATATTTGTTTTGAAGTATTCGGATATCTGAAGTCATCTGCTGGTACCAAATCCTGCATTTAAGTGGTAAATGATGTACACAAGAAATTGTTTCAAATGCCTAGGCTGACAGCTAAAAAAAAAAAAATCATAATCTTATTTATACCTGCATTAAAGCCAGCCATGTTTTATAACACAACACTAAATAATAAAACCATTAACGTTTCCGGTTCCCAAAGGCGACAGACGTGACCTGTGCGCTGTCTGCCGCTTGCTGTACTGGTGGGCTCCTTCGGGAGCACAAAAGACCTCGGGGGGGTCTTTTGCCATAGGGGCGGCTTGCTGGGAACCCCCGGCCTGGTAGCGGCCGGCTCGAATGCCCCCAGCCTCGACGTAGGAGCTGGCGAGCAAAAAAAAAAGGGGGGGGGGGCGATCCTGTCTCTTTGCCGGATGGAGCTCGGAAACAGAAAGCAGAATGAGAAGTGCATCTGAAAGGCCGGAGGTGAAGGACGCTCCCAAATCTCTTGGGCTAATGATGAAGGATAGCGATAAGACATTGTAAGTTCCAGTTCAATCTACTTTACATGAAGATTGGAGGGGGGAATTCTTAACACCCCCCCCTCGGACTAAGCGGCAAGCAGACAAGCCCTCTCCATTTGAATGGAGAGAGGAAAGGACTAACTTGCTATTTGAGCTAGCTATGGAAAAGAATTATATTGTATCACATTTGCAACAATTGTTTATGGAGTTCTTTTAAGAAAAGAAAGTAAATGGAATGGAAATTTCACTTTTCTTCCTGTCGGAAGACGGGGTAAGATGGCTTCTCTTTGTTCTCCGCTTGTAACTCCCCTGCGTGAAGTTTCTTCTTTCTACAATCAACAACGAAGGACTTGAAATTTTCTCTTTCAACATTCCTCCCAGAGGCCCCCAGATCTCTCCCAATACGTGGATTCCTAGATTTGGACTGTAAGAATTCTTTTTTTTTTTCCTTCTTCATTTTTAAAAGTGAACTCTTAAGACTGGTCTTCCGTTCGGACTCTCTGACGCCTCAGACTCTCTCGGCTGCCTGTTTTACCAGCGCCATTTCTTTACTAATTGACATAATGGCTTCTAGAAAGCCACCAGTGGGAAAGTCACTCTCTGCACCTTCCTCAGCTGCTTCCAGCCCGACTACACAACCAAAGATTACACAACTTTTGCTGAAGCAGCCTGCTGAAGAGGGACCGCAGGAGCCATCAGTTGCTGAAATGTTTCGCGAGATAATGAAAAAGCTGACAGATTTAACACTTGAACTTAGGGAAACGAAAAGGGATACAATGGAAAATAAACAGAAAATTGCGAAGCTGGAGGAGGGGGGGGCTGAGATGGGGGGGGGGAGGTTAAGGAGATCCGGAGGGAAGGTTTAGAATTAGGAGCTCACATAACTAAAATTGAATTTGAAAGAATGTCTTTCTTCCTCAGGTTCCAGAATTTGCCAGAATCAGATAATTTATTTATTTTATTATTTATTTATTGGATTTATACCCCGCCCTTCTCCAAATGGACTCAGGGCGGCGAGATAATGAAGATCTTAAAGATATTATGAGTACAATATTAACAGAATATATTAAAAAAGATCAAGATCAGCTCTGGTGGGATATGGACCTGGTTTATAGAATTAATTCAGCATGCTAGGATAAATAATGTACCAAGAGAAATTCATGTTAAATTTCTCAGGAGATACACGAGGGATGAGATATTGAGGGCCCAACGGGATGGAGTCTTAAAATATCAGGACAAAGAAATAGCCATCTTGAAACAAATTCCGAAAAAAATTAGAGAAATTAGAAGGAAGTATTCCTTGTCTAAGAAATTATATAAGAAAGGAATTTGGTTCAAGTGGTTGTTGCCAGAAGGAATGCTGATATTTTGGGAAGGGGACAGGGTAAAAATCAAAACATTAACCGAGGCGGAGATGTTTATCAAAAAACATTCCTCCCAGTTGGGAGGTGAAGATGGGGGAACAGAGGGAGCAACGGCCCCGCCTGGAGACAGGAGGGAAGAGTCAATTGCGAAAAGACTCAGGTCTCAAAAATGATTTTATTTGAAAGCTTATTGTAACTGATGATACACGAGAAAATTTCAAGGGAAAAAATGATTGATTATATGGATTATAAAATGCAATTTTTCTATGTGCTTATCCTTTATTTTTAAAATTGTATATTCATGAAGTTTTTTTGGAGGGACATCACCAATGGCAGGGAAGATGCCAAAATGTTATTTCACCTTGCACCTTTTTCCCTGTAAAAACTTTAAAAACTAATAAAATTCTTATTAAAAAAAACCAAATCATTAATATTATGAAAACAATTTACAGTAATGAACAATAATCAAAACCATGCACAATCCCTTTTTAAGTTTTAATAACTTGTCCTATTTTTATTTTTAAGTCACTTCATTCTTGGCTATTTTTTATATGTTCACCTATTTGACAAAACATAGGTAAAATCTGCTGAATTATTTTTTGAAATCATTTTAAAAGTAAATTATAGACTATGATCTGCTTCTGTTCAATTCAGGCAGGGAGACTTGTTCAAATGAAACTGGTAGTGTCAGATTAATCTACCAAGTTTGAAAGCAAAATGTTATGTAATAGTTACACAACAATAATTCAAATTATCTTACATTGGAAATATTATGGCACTGTTCCCTAGAGCAGTGATGGCGGAGCCATTTCTAGGGCACGCGAGGCGTTGCCCTGTCAGCTCCAGCATGCATGTGTGTGCTGGCCAGCTGATTTAGGTCTTCTTTTGAGGCCGTTTTTCACCCTCTGGAGGCTTCAGGGAAGCTCCTGAAGCCTCTGGAGGTGGGGGGGGGGAGGCTGTTTTCACCGTCCCCAGGCTCCTAGAAAGCCTCTGGAGCCTGGGGAGGGTGAAAATTGTGTGCCAAAAGCAGGGGGTCGTGCACATAGCATTATGGGTGTGGCACGCCCACATACGACACCCCCCCCCTGTGCTCCCCCCGCTTTTGGCACGCGAGCCAAAAAAGGTTAGCCATCACTGCCCCAGAGAAAGCTCCAATGCTGGAAAAGATGGAAGGAAAGAGAAGAGGAGGGTGACCAGCAGCAACATGGGTGGAATCAATAAGAGTGGCAATGCTGCAGCTGAAGGGCCAGACTGGGAAGAAAATCTATCTTTATGAGTCATCAGGAATCAAAAACACCTTGATGGCACATAATCAATAATTACACAGATACTAAGCAACAAATCAAACGCTTATCTAATTTTAATTCTAGGAAAATCTTTTTGGAAAAAAAGATTAAACAAGCTAATATACAACAGGTACACTAATTATGCTCCTGAAATGGAAAAAAACCCCACTAGCATCTGTTTCTATTATCAAACTTAGTCATTATTTTTAGCAAGCTCATCACTCAAAATAAATAACGTACCTGTGGAGTAACATAATGTGAAAAGCTTTGGTCTCCACCAGAAAAAATCCTCTTTACACAATAATAATCTCCATCATCTATAATTAAAATAAAAATATCTTCAATGGACTAAGTACTTTAGTTATAAGTGAAATTAATTTAAGAAATGTAACTACTGTAATTCTGACACATTTGCTAACTTAACAGGTACCTCAGTTAACATGTTATATTCCAGGGTTTAACAACAAGAACAGTTTGTATTATATTTGCAATTTCAAAAATAATCTTATAGAATAAATTGGTGCTGGCAGTTTCTTAAAGATTGGATTTTCCTTGTATAGAAATAATTTAACACTTGTGTTGCAATGTATTGTTACTGATATAGACTTAAAACCTTTTTTTTTCCCATGAGACATAAGTTATATTACCAAGAATTACATTTATCACAATGGCACATCTTGAATGTACTGCCAAGTCATGGTCTAGTCAAAGTTTGTTCACTAAACTGCAACTGGCTGAGTGTGCACAACACACAAAGCATAAACCATTGCTTAGAGTACATGCAAAAGATTAAACCAAGAATTAAATCAATCACATGATACTGTAGAATAATGTGTGAACCCAGCCAGTAGCTCCAATAGTACTTCAGTCCAATAACACTTCAGGCAAACAAAGAATAGATATAATCACCTAAATTCAGTGGAATTTCACCACTGTATGGAAGCCAATTTCCTTTTACTGGAAAGGGACTTTTCCTATTACTAGTTGTTCCCATGCCTAACTGTCCATTTCCTCCAAGACCAAAAGAATAAATTCTTCCAGTAGAGGGAACAAATGCAGATGTGTGCTGCCTGCAACGAAGAGGAAAGAAATGTCTAAGAAGCAAGAAAGGAGGAAATTCCAGATCTTTTCAAAAATATTCATTCAAAATATAAATTAATTTATTTATTGCAGTTTAGCTAACCCAACCATCCCCCAGTTTCAGGTACTACAGATAGTCCTCAATTTACAACCACAACTGAGCCCAAAATTTATGTTGCTAGGTGAGACATTTGTTAAGTGAATTTGTCCCATTTTACAATTTTTCTTGTCACATTTGTTAAGTGAATCATTGCAGTTAAGTCAGTAACATGGTTGTTAAGTGAATCTGATTTCCCCATTCACTTTGCTTGTCAGGTTACAAAAGATGATCATATTTACAAATGTCAGAAGGTTGCAAAAGATGATCATATTACCCTGGGACAGTGCAACCATCATAAATGTGAGTCAGTTGCCAAGCATCTGAATTTTTATCACATGACCCTGGGAATGCTGCAATGGTCATAAGTGTGAAAAACAGTCATAAGTTACTTTTTTCAATGCCGTTGTAACTTAGAACGGTCACCAAACAAACTGTTGTAAGTCAAGAACTACCTGTAATGTATACTAGAACACTAAATATTTGGATTCAGCTGCTCCACCTTGGCTAGGAAAATAAAGATGCCCAAAAAAGGGCAAAGCTTGCAATCCAGTGAACAGAAGCTTATTATGCCTATGGAACAATATTGTGCCAAGGCAATTAACTCATCCCTTGGGTCTTATGAATTATTGTATTGTCTAAACCATAGCAGCCTTTTCTCTGTAACAGCACATCGCTGGGACCCCCAACAAGATTTCACAATAAGAGCAAGTGGTTATTAATTTATTATGCCTGTTAGAAGAGTGCTACAAAAAGCATATCTGGATCCTTTAGAAGTCAGCTTAATCTGACATAATTTAATTTACTTCAAACAAAAGTTATAACCATCCCTCTTAAAAATATCATTCAGGGGCTATCATTTGGAGATGTTACACTGTATTTCCCGCTAAGTCATGTTGAAGCCATCTTGATAGTTCCAACAATCCTACATCTTTGTTTTGTAACCTCCCAGTGTTTGATGGACACCACCTTATAAAGGCAGAGAGAGATGAGAACCAACACTGTAGGGTAGAAGATCCTGGGCAGAGCATTGTTGCCTAATATAGTCTAATCTCTGTAGTTATAGTCACTTTATGGCTGCCAATGGAAAACAAATGCAATTGCCAAATGACCGTAATTCTGAATTATGATCAGAATTGTAGTAAACACACTGAATAAACAACTGCACATTCTAATTAAAACGTTTAAAGTAAACTTAAACTAGTTTCAAATGACTAACAAATAAATCCTATATTAAACAAACCAGGAAAAATTAGCAATCTCTTTCTTTATGGACTTGGAACAGGATGCTCACTTCACATCCGACTGCTTTTCAA
This sequence comes from Rhabdophis nuchalis, assembly GCA_039707465.1. NCBI lineage: Eukaryota > Metazoa > Chordata > Lepidosauria > Squamata > Natricidae > Rhabdophis > Rhabdophis nuchalis. The sequence continues at coordinate 92,854,611 of CM077645.1, read as the reverse complement.
GAACAATGTTCAATATCAAAGCTTTAAGCAAACCTCCTGAAGTAATTAATACTTCAGCTAGGCCAGAAAAGCTCACTTGGGGGGAGGGTGGGTAGGTTAAAAAACAGTTCCCTTCTAACAACACACTTACCTTCCACAGGCAATTTGTGCGACAATGTTTCCCATAAGTTCAAAAACTTTTCTGGGGTTTATCTCATGCGCAGTAGAGTTATGACCTAATTGTCCATAGCCTCCAGCTCCAAAGGTAAACACTCCACCTTCCTAAAAGATATTTCAAATTGGAATGTAATCTGTCAATGTCTTCACTATTTTTTATATATACAAATACCTGCCCAAGATGTATAAAGGAACAATAACAGTGTGTGTGAGAGTGTGTGTGTGTGTGTGTGAGAGAGAGAGAGATACATTTTTGTGCTGATAAATAAATAAATAAGGGAGACTAGTATAGATCTATTTCAAACTATTTAGCTCTCATCAGCTAGCCATACCCTTACTGGGATTTGAACCGGGGCTATATTACATGTTAGGCAGATGTTTTAGCCACTAAGCCACCAGGTTCTCCTCCTAGATCTCACTTGCCATCTTCAGGCTTCGGGGGAGTCCTGATGTCACGGGACACCGCTATGACATCATGAGTTTGACACCCCTGCTTTAAACTTTAAAGATTCTGAGTAATTTGCAAACCAAAAACTTCTGATCAAATATAAATCACAGGTGTAAACTGCAAAAATGCAGTCTAAGCAGAGTTCTTCACTATCAATTCCCAGCATAGAGACTGGATTGTCCCCAGAGCTAATTATATAGGTAGTCCTTGCTTAATGACCCTAGTTGGGATAGGTAACTCTACCACCAAGCTGTCACCAAGTAGGAAATCATGTGATCAAGGCTGTGCTTTCCAGCTTGAAAGAGATGACTATTGTATTCAATTTTACACCTTCTGCATTTGTTTGCCTGATAATCACTCCCCCACACTTTGGAATTCTGAAGTGCCCACTGACTGTCTTGTACACATCAAAAGCAATGTGATTGTACTGCAGCCCTGGAGATGGGAGACATAGGCACACAATGCAAACAGCTTACTCTCTTGAAATTCCTTTGTCTTCAATCTCTCTGCTCTGCAAAGGGGTTGGGAGGAGCAAACGATTTCTCTAGTCAAGCTCTCCTTTGCTTGGTCCTTTCCCACTGCCAGTGTGTTCACACTGCTTTCAATGTGTAGAAGAACAATCAGCTTATTCTCTTGAAATCTCTACCTCTCCCATTTCTCTACTGGGTGGGGCAGGCCACAAGGAGAGATTATCTACAAAAATTGCTTGCTTCCTCTTGAAGGTCAAATATGGCTCTTTTTAGGCTCGTGCCTCGGCATGTATATTTTCCAATGAAACAAACTGAGACAGGAAGATCATTTTATTACAATTTATCAGAACATTCAGACAAAAGGGACCCAACCTCAAAGCAGAGAGATTGGAGAGAAAAAGATTGCAAGATGATAAGCTATTTGCCTTTTTACACATCAAGAGCAGTGTGATTATGCCAGCAGTCCAGGCAAGTGCACTATACAAATAGCTTACACACTAGTCTTTTGAACTCTTTTTCTCTCCAATCTCTCCACTCTGAATGGGGTAGGGGAGAGAAAAAGCAAGCAATTTATGTATGCAATCTTTTCTTTGTCTGCCCCTTTCCTGCTGCCTATGCAATTGATTCTGTCTCAATTTATAGAAGTGCAAACTGCTTACTTTTTGGAAATCCCTCTCCATACTGTCTGCTCTGCAAGGGGGTAGGGGGAAGTAGTCAGGCAAAGAAAAAGATTGCCTACAGAAACCACTTGCTTTTTCTCTCCCCCCCCCCCCAGATCCCTATGCAGAGAAGAGGAACTGAGAGGAGATTTCAAGAGGGTGCTGTAAGCTGTTTGCATTAGTTCCTGTGGTTCCCAGCCTGCTGCTGGTGCAATCACATTGCTTTCAATGTGCAAAAGCGCTAACAGCTTACTCTCTTGCAAATCCTCTTTCCCAATCTCTGCTTTGGAAAGGGAGGCAAAGAAAAAAATAGGTCAAGAAAAAGACAACACATACTGATTGTAATGGCAAATACGTGACTGGGGGATGCTGCAAAGATCATAAATGTAAAGTTATTTTTCAACAGTCACTGAAAAAAATGGTCAGTAAGTGTGGACTATCTGTATATCAAATTCTGCTTTGCAGCAAGTTAAACAATAAAAAGTCAAACTAGATTTTAAATCGTACCCTGGAAAGATTCTGGAAATTTATGTACATTGCCCAAGTTGGTGAGTTTATTTTATTTATAGGCTGAAATGTGGAGGAAGGAGAGAACGAAGGGGTGCCCTTGACTCTATCGTCTGCCCTGGCAATGGAATTAGAAAATGCAGAACAACTCTGGGGGCACAGTGCCTTAAATATAGTTCCCATGGTAATTAAAAGGTAACCATTTTCTAGCATCAGAGTACCAGGAATAGGCTTAATAGATTTCACAGGCAGACATTGTATTTCTGGCTAAGTTATTGATGCAACCCAATTGTATGGGATAAGGCCACAAAGAACTATTAAGTCTTTTACATCACATCCCAATTCAAATCTCAAATCAAAGATAGATTGAACACACCTTTGTAAGAGCTGCAGTATGATCTTCTCCACAGGAGATATAAACAATTTTTTGGGATCTTAGTGACTTCAGAAGATTGGGGACGTATCTATCTAAAAATTGTAATAATTTGGTAAATTATAAATTGTGGCAAATTACACACGCACACAAATACAAGAAATGATCTCATTTGACAGATCACTGCCTCCGGTAGGAAGTTTGACACAACTTAAAAGTTCATAATTTCACAGAAAGGGATTGCCATCAAGCAACAATGCGGGGCAACAGGAGGCAACATTTCAAAATGATATTTAACACAATTCATCCATTGTTTTGAAAGTGCTATTGTTCTAACAATTAAGGAATGCAGAGCATTGCCGAGTCTTGTAGTTTAATAAGAGCTACAAACTATTTCAGCAAGGTTTTGTAATTCAGAGAGTTCCAGCCTATAACATAAACAATTTATGCATTGAGCAAACAGAAAATTTTTATCGTAAAAGTTCATTTGAAAATCTGCATTTTTGAACTTACCAGTTTCATCATTAAGACCAAGTTGTCCAAATTTGTTTTTGCCCCATCCAAAGACTGCTCCAGAAAGAGTAAGTGCAAAGCTATGGGCACCACCAGCTGTTATTTGGGCAAAAGGGATGCCTAATAAAGATTTGATTAGTTGCGGAGATGTTTGTTTTTTATATTCATAACCTAATCCTAATTGTCCATATTTGTTCTGACCCCAGGAAAAAACTTCACTTCCTGTTGAAAAGGAACAAAGATAAACAGTGGTTAAAAATCACTATAAGAATCAAATTAAAGAATCAGATTATTTCTTTCAGGGCAAAATTCAAACAAAACAGAGGATTCAGTAGAAAGAGAAGATGATTCAAAATTATATTAAAAAGAAGACTGAAATCAAAACAGATTGGACCACTTCCACAAGCCCCTTCTTAAACAGATCATATTCAAAGAACCTATTTCTAAATCTGGAGTAGGGAATGTTGCACTGGCCAATAATTTTTTTTTTTGGGGGGGGGAGGCATGGAGGACAATAAGTGCATTTGAGCATAGTAAATAAATGCTCTGTAATATATTTCTTTTCCCTAACACAGTATTTCTCAGCCCCAGCAACCTTAAGCTGTATGGACTCCACCTCCCAGTATTTCCATTAAAATTAAAGTTGCTAAGGTCGAGAAACTCTTCCCTAGCAAATGATCAGAGCTTAATATACAAAAAACCTTTGTATGATCTTAGTGGCAGTGAAAGTATTTTGAAATTAAACAGACAGATATAAATGCAGCTAAGAGCAGGGTTTACCTTTAGAAAGTGCAAGGGAATGGTAGTAGCCACAGGCCACTTGTACAATTTGAATGTCTGATAAGCTTTTAATGTTCCTTCGAGAAAATAAGAAAATATTAAATGAATAGCATTTAAAAAACACAGAAAAGTTAAAAATACTTTAAGAAAATTGTAAAAGTATATATTAAATACTCAAAAAGAGCAACCACAGAACATGATTTCTCAATATATAAATAAGAGGTATGACAAATTTCCAGTTCTGAAGCTACTGTAAATTCACTTTTCCTATTCTTACAATACCCCAATTTGAACAGCCAGTTTGTTCAGGCTAGAAAAGAAACTAGAGCAGGGGTGTCAAATTCAATTTCATCAAGGGCTGCATTAGGGTTGTGTTTGATCTCAGAGGGCAGGGGCGTGGCCGAAGGGGGGGGCGTGGCCATGGTGAGCATTTGACACAGCCCCAAGATGCAATTTCCCCCCCCCCCCCCCTTTGCATTCAAAACAGCTATTCCAGACAAAAGGAGATTTACTTTCTGGGATAAATAGTCTCAATTCCATAATGTAGAAATTAAAAGACATGTACAGTCCCCATCTATGGGACTTGACTCTTTTGTATAGGAGCAGAGCATAAATGAACTGACAATTTCTCCAGTTGTCTCTAAAAACTGTCTGTCCAACAGTCTATCAATCTTTTTTAGTACCTCGGACACAGTCCTAGATGAGCACTTAATATTAGTAAATTTACAAAATTGATATACCACCCAATTCTCAATGATCCTGGATAGCTCACAACAAGCAAAAAATCTACAATTAAATCAATCACAGGTAAAAGATTAATATAAAAAATGGCAAACTCAGTGATACGAGTGGGGGCACTAATCAAAGACCTGGCTGAAGAGCCAGATGTTTTTGGCTCTTGTGAACAACAGCCATCTAAATCTTGAAGGGTTCTAGTTGGCAGATGCTGCTAAAGAGAAGGTGAAGAAGGTGCTGCGTCCTGTAGCACTCTGCCAACCAAAATGGGGTGGGTTGTCGGCCGGCAGAGTGATACACGACCCCATGAAGGCTAAAAACGGGCCGTATGCGGGGGGGCCAGGAGCTGTTTTGGCCGACAGAAGCACTGCGGGCCAGTCTTTTGATATTTCCAGGCCGGCTCTGCGGGCCAGATCTAAGCACCCCACGGGCTGGATGCGGCCCATGGGCCTTGAGTTTGACAACCCTGAACTAGAGTATGAAAACAGCCTTTAACTCCATTTTATTTTAAATAACTAGAATTTAAATAAATCCCATCAGAGTACATTTGGACAGAGCATGAAAGTTAAAGTGAAGACTGATCTCTTTCTATTAAATGTAAAAGAACAGGGAGGGACAGGTTCTATATTTAGAACATACAGAAATCTAAATACAGAACTTAAAATTTACCACACGTACATATCTATATGGCTAAAACCAGTTTAAATATGGAAGAAAATACTTTATTTTCAGATTAAAGTAGTACTACTCTTATAGCTTTTCAAACTGTGGGTTAAGATCAAATGTAAGCAAATATTCACATCATCCAAAATATTTTGATTCATGCAGTACAAATTAGTATATTTAAATCACACTGGCCTTCCCTCTTTTTGCAGCCCCAGCATAGCTTTCTAGTCCAGTTATATGTGAACAGTTTTGAACCTGCTCCAAGTTTAACACACAGGACATAATGCAGCAATGCTATTAAACTAAGGCAACCTAAAGCTCTATTAACTACTGGAAATTACCTATTATTCTAGATAGCAGTTACCAACTGCAATACAGAAATCTTTGTGCTCTGGATACTGGAGACCAGCCAACCTTTTTTGTTTAAGGACGGCACCTTAATAAATCAAAATAAATTTCCAAAATGTTCTACATAATCATTAAAACCTCAAAATACCCACTTGCTTTTTTGCAACTGCTAAAATGAAACTGACTTCACAATATTATCCTTTATTCAAAAAAGTGCATCTACCAATAATGAAAACAAGCCAGTTTTAGTACAGTATGTACTGAAGTACAGTACGTCTTGGATATGACTTATAGAAACCATCCAAAAGCCATGGCTAAATTTGAATGTGACCAAGGAGGGAAATCTTTAAGTCAACAAAATATTATCAGAATTTCATTTCATTTTAATTGAATCAAATATAAATTGCATTTTGGTCCTGTCCACATATATGAATAAATTATCAAGCTACTTAACTTACATTAAATTCCCAATTAGAATCTCATAAAGGGTATCAGTATTATAAATATTGTACTTACTTATAACAAAAAAAATGTATACCGTTTACCGTTTACCCTTGAGTATATAGTTAAGGAAATACTGAAAAGGAAATGTTCAAGAAATTCTAGTGGTTACTTCAGTACAGCATAGAGGCTTTCAAGAGTATATTGATGCAAATTATTTTATAGAAAACTGAATCTGAAAAATTCTAAATGTATATAAAGTAAAATGTAAAGGCTTCCCTTGTCCAGCCATTTCCAACTCCAGGGAGCAGTCCTAACTCCGTTTCTTAGCGGAGGGAGCCAGCATGGTCTGAAGACACTTCCATGGTCATGTGGCATGATTATATGCCCGTGATGGCAAACTTATGGCACACGTGCCCAAAGTGGCACATGAAGCCATGTTGCCTGCCACGTGCAGCCTTGCCTGTTTGTCTTCTGGGTTTCTGGCACACGTGTGCATGTGACGATCAGCTGTTCTTATCTACTCACATATAGCATGCTTTTGAACTGCTAGGTGCGCAGGAACTGGGGCAAGTAACAAGAGCTCATCCCATCCCAGGGAACCCTGGTCTTGAAGCTCAATGCCCTTAACTGCTGAGCCATCATGCCCCAAAAGTGCATAGATGAAGCAATTAAAATAATCCAAAAGCAAGCATTTTCCTAAGAGATTTTGGAAACATTATTTGATTAGTTTGTTTTACCTGGGGACTCTGGTATATTCCTCAGCACCAGGTAAGCCCAGCTGCCCATCCGCAGCAAAACCCCAGGCATAGACTTGACCTTTGTCATTTAATGCTAACGTGTGGGCTTCTCCACAAGAAACAGTGACAATGTTTTGAGCATCCAAGGCACCAACTTGCTCTGCAATTATATTAAAAAATGGCTTTTATTAAGCAGCGGAAATAGCAAAAAATGTGTCTTTACAAACAAATCTAGTCAATTTTATACTATTTCTAGCCTAAGATATGTCACAGTCTGAGAACTCTTAAGTCTACTTATTGATAATTGCGCCCAGCAAGGTCTGAATTTTTATCCCCAAGGGACAAGTTTCAGAACCCTAAATATTTTTACTCATGCTAGAAACAGCAATTTGAATTAATTAGGAGGGCACTGAAGCTATTATCCCGCTATCTGCGGGATCGGATTCTGCCCCACACATCCCTGCGACCGATCCGCTCCCACAGAGAGGGACTACTCCGGGTGCCGTCCACTAGGCTATGCCAGCGGGCGACGCCCAGGGGAAGGGCCTTCTCTGTGGCGGGCCCAGCCCTCTGGAACGACCTTCCCCCCAAAATTAGAACAACAACAGACCTCCGCTCCTTCCGTCAAAAACTCAAAACACACTTTTTCTGCTTGGCCGGCCTAGGTTAGGCTCCCGTCTTTTTATAGGGCTTTAGGGGTTTTAGTATAATTTAATTTAAGGGATTTTAGCGCAGGGACAATTGTTTAATTCGTTTCTTAACTATTTATTTTTTCTATGTATTTTATATTGGTTTTTATTCCCTGTGCACCGCTCCGAGTCCCTTCGGGGAGAGGAGGCGGTATATAAATAAATTTATTATTATTATTATTACTAATTTTAAAAAGACACCCTAAATACGGATCTTCTTGAACTTATCTAGTGTCCTGTTTCAGTCCACAAGCATGACACACACAAAGTCTTAAGGGCTTTACTGAAAGTCCAAGCTCCTAAAGTGAATCCCCAAGACCCACTTGGATCCACTATAAAGTCCAACACTGCTCTATCAAGGTACAAGGCTACCAAATCCAAGGGCGAAGGCAAATTCAAAATCCACAGAGTCCACAGTCCCATGTCCAGTCTGAAATCCAAGGCAAAGATGCAAACCCACAAACAAATCAAGGGCCAAACACACATTCAATCATAACACAACCCAGAGCTGGGAAAACCCACAGCATGAGTGTGAAATGCAGCAAGAGATGGCCAGTTGTTTCCAACAAATCCCACCTCCATTCATCCAATTAAAGAGGCGCTTGCCTGTGTAGCTCATCAGGAAGGATGAGGCTGCCGCCTCTCAAGTAGTCTTGCCAACCTCCATTCTGCCTCCTACTCTCAGCCCTGTGCATTTGTAAATCAGGTGGAGGCGGCAATTCCTCCTCATCCTCGCTGGTCAGCTGCACCTACACCCCTCCTTTTCTTTCTTCAGCTGGCCATTCATCCGGTCGCTCCTCCAGCAACCTCTCCGATGTGCCTGGCCTCTCCACTCCTGGTTGGAGCCCTCAGTATTTTCCCAACACTCTTCCACAACCTCCTCCACAGTCCCCAGAACTCATCCACATCCCCCTCTGGAGTCCCTAAAGCCAGCTCTCCCTCATCAACTGAGCTAGCATCTGGGGAAGCCATCACTTCTAACTATATCTGGAACTGATTTCCATACAGTCAAAGGCCAAGGTCTGAGTTGTTCCTAGAGACTATACATTCTGAATTTCTGCACTAAAACCTTGGACATAAATATCTAATATAATCACAAAATGTAACCCTGAATATCACACTACCATTGCCCACATACGCAACTTAACGGCCACAGTTGGGACTGGCATCACAGTTGTTGTGTGAAAACAAGACACTTGTGTAACTGCTTTGCCCAATGAGTGAAATCCGACACTCCTAGCTGCGGTCATTAAGCAATCTCCCTGCATGTTAAGCAGATGGAATCCCAGGTAAGAAGCCCAAGATGTCTAGGGGAGGGGGAGGCCATGGGAGGGTCCATGTGTGGAATCCTTCATTGGGCTGCAGGATTTCCATTCCTGTAGCCCAACAAAAGACTTCCTCTCCCATTCCCTGTCACTAGTCTACAGGAGCACTGTTAAAATCCTGGAGATTTTAGCTCTGCTCCTGCAGCATCACAAAGGATTTCCCCTCCCTTCCATCCACTGGTGGTGGTGGGGTATCATTCATTGGGCTGCAAAACTGGATGGCATGGTCCTTTCGGAGCATGGTTTAGGGAGGACAAGCTGGAGCTGGGGCTGATGGAGGATGGCACAGCCTCTCTGACCCTGGAGGAGTGACTGAGGGAGCAGGAAAAGGCAGTCCCGGGTCCCTCAGGCTTTGGAGTAGTCAACTATGGAGAGAGGGCGCAGGACAACCGAGTGAAGGAGAAGGGGAGGGAAAGAATAGGCAGCGGAGCCTATTTTGTTAACAAAATGTAGAATCAAAACCATGCAGGATCCAACCAACATTATTTGTTATCTTACCTGGTCGTTTTCTAGATTTTTCATGGCCTAACTGTCCTAAATCATTACATCCACAGGTATACACAGTCCCATCATCCAATACAAACACAGTATGCCTCAGTCCACAGCCAACATCTTGAACTTTTTTGTTTACAAAGAAGCTGCATCTTCTGGGTTCCAGGACAATCTCTTCGTCAATGCCGCCCAATCCAAGTTGTCCAAAAGATGCATTTCCCCAACATAACATGTTGCAAGTCCTTTCAATAGTCTGCCAATTTCAATCTGCAAAAGCGTTCCACCAGCATTACTGTCACAGAAGAAAAGATTAGACAATAAGGTTAGCATTTATATCAAAGTAAACTATTTTCACCCTTTAATTTTTACGACTGATCCAAATAAATACACTGTTGAAAATTTTGGAATTAATATCTTCAGAATGATAGAAAACCGAGCAACTTTAAATATGACTGTTGTATGTACCGGTATCTAATAGAGAGCCAGTTTGGTGCTGTGGTCTAGGCAGATACCCTAGAAAATAGAATGAGAGTTCTAGTCTCGCTTTAAGTACAAAGCCAGGTGGGTGATGTGGCTTGCTGGCGGCCAGCAGAGCTGGCAGCAGAGTCAGACAATGAGGAGGTTGGGGAGGAACATGGGTCAGTCCTGGGGGCTGAGGAAAGCTCAGGCGAGGGCTCTGTGTCAGAGGCAGAGAGGGAGCTAGAGAGCAGTGAGGCAGAGGAACAACTGGAGCCTGTTCTCAGTGTGCGCATGTGCAGAGAGGCCAGAAGACAAGAACAACTAAGAAAGCAGGATTGACTTGGGAGTAAAGCCACACCTTGGAGGTGATTGGCCCCTCCCATAGGAAACAAAAGAGGAGCGAACAGGGAGTGGGCTTTTGCGGGAAGCAATTCGTTCGTTTGGTCTTTTCAAGGGTGGAAAGTTCTGTTTGTGACTATAAGAGATTCTGTGCCAAGTGTTGCCTTGCCCTTCATTTGGAAACTAGTTATCTGGCAGCTCGCCAAGCAAGATAAGGTTCGTGTTGATAAATAATCCTCTGAAAGACTGTTTGCCAAGCCTTGCTGACTGTGAATGAAGGGAATTCACAGTCGTGTAAATAAAAGAGGTTTTGTCAGGACCAAGACTTTGCTTCATGCTTGTTAAGGAAGCCTAGGTCAGAACAGTAGGTGCCTTGGGCCAATCACTACAAGGGCAGTGGCCAAGAGTCAACAATGACTTGAAGGGCCAAAAAAAAATGTATTTAACTATTTCAAATAATTGTGATTTGAATATTTTTGCTCTCACAACTATCCTAAGTGTGTGGTTGCTATGCTATTGCTACAGTAAATTGGTTTTTTTTAGAGGATATGTCAGAAAAACCTAGGCATGATAAAGCCAAAGGGTAATTTGCTTAACTGCATTTTATCTTTCACAAACTGAATGTGTTTAGTATGCCTGCTCCTTATATATAAAAAATGATTTATCTTTGTATTGCATTAAAAAGTAAAAACAACTTTAGAAGTTCGCAAAGACCACAACTTGTCCTTTCAGAAAGATGAAGTACTCTCTGGAGTTGCATCTTTGTGGTAGGACATGGACAGGATGCTGGGGCGGCTGAAAGCCACCACATGTTTATTGGACCCTTGTCCCTCTTGGTTGGTACTGGCCTCCCGGGAGGTTACACGAGGCTGGCTCCAGGGAATTGTCAACACTTCGAGTGAGGGGTTTCTGCCGGCCGCTTTGAAAGAGGCGGTGGTGAGGCCCCTCCTCAAGAAGCCCTCCCTGGACCCGGCTGTGTTGGCCAACTACCATCCAGTCTCCAACCTTCGATTTCTTGCAAAGGTTGTTGAGAGTGTGGTGGCGCGACAACTCCCTCAGCACTTGGAGGAAACTGTCTATCTGGACCCGCACCAGTCCGGCTTCCAGCCTGGGCACAGCGCAGAGACGGCATTGGTTGCGTTGGTGGATGATCTCTGGCGGGCTCGGGATAGGGGTTGTTCCTCTATCCTCATTCTGTTAGATCTCTCAGCGGCTTTCGATACCATCGACCATGGTATCATGTTGCGCCGGCTGGAGGGGCTGGGGGTGGGGGGCACTGTTTTATGGTGGTTCTCCTCCTACCTCTCCGACCGGTCGCAATTTGTGTTGGCAGGAGGGCAGAGGTCGACGTCGAGGTGCCTCACTTGTGGGGTACCACAGGGGTCGGTCCTCTCGCCTCTCCTGTTCAACATTTATATGAAGATGTTGGGTGAGATCAGGGTGAATTTGATTATGATTTAAATCACTAGTAAAAAAAACTTGATTTAAATCATAGTTTGCTACATAAAGACTAATTCTTGCTGGTATAACTTATAATTATCAAGTAGATGAAGATTTTTAGAATAACAACCTTTCATATTAGTTTTTTTATCCCCAGTTTAATAGGTTAATCATTCATATTTGGACAACTTTTCTGTTGTACTTAGGAAAGAGAAAAATAATCATTACCTTAATAATAACAATTTAAATAGATTTATTCAACTGAAACAATAACATTACAGCATATGTTATTTGCTTAAACAAACATTCATGTTTGTTAACTAATTTGGCTAAACAATATATATATATATTTTATGAAACTTAGACTTTCATTTTGTAGTACTGCTTGTCTGCTTGCCCTTCTCCTGACACTTAGTTTCAATTTCTTCTTGGGCAGATCTATTCCACTCCAAACAATCAGAAAAATATTGTTTCTATTCTATTCACTGAACTTCTTGAAACTTAGCACAAAAGTGGTTGATTCTGTATTCATAGGTTTGTAGAAGTTAGGATTAAGGTCTTTTTTTCAACTCTGTTCATGTTATAACGTTTTTGCTGTGAAGAAGAGGCATGTGATCTCTGCTGAGTCAAATTCAGTTTTGAGAACTGCAAAAGTAAACCAAGCATCTGTGATAATATCTTGTAGGCAGAGAAACTGCCCAATAATCTTACAAAAACCTCTGGAAGAGCATGACATTGTGAATGGATTAATTGAATTTATTTACCAAAAAAACTAAACATATACAGCCTTATTCTACATAATTAAAAAACTAATATTTATTTCATGATGGAATAACCTTTGGATGGTAATATACTTTCCTCAAAAAGCATTTTATATAAAAAAAAACCAATTGAAATCAAAAAAATCTGATTTAAATTTAAAAATCCGATTTTTTGGTTTTTTTTAAAAATAATAATTGATTTTTATCCACCCTGGGTGAGTTCATCCGTGGTTTCAGGGTAGAATTCCACCAGTACGCTGACGATACTCAGCTGTACATCTCTACCCCGGACCACCCCAACGATGCCGTGGAAGTGATGTCCAGGTGTCTGGAGGCTGTATGAGTCTGGATGGGGAGAAACAGGCTCCGACTCAACCCGTCCAAGACCAAGTGGCTGTGGCTTCCGGCGTCACGATATGGCCAGTTGGTGCCAGCTCTGGCTATTGGGGGCGAGTCATTGGCCCCCACAGAGAGGGCTCGCAACTTGGGCGTCCTCCTGGACTCTCGGCTGTCTCTATATGACAGCCGTGGTCAGGGGGACTTTTTATCAGGTCCGCCTGATACGCCAGTTGCGCCCCTTTCTGGATCATGACGCTTTACGCATGGTCACTCAAGCCCTCGTCATCTCCCGTCTGGACTACTGCCACGCTCTCTACATGGGGCTTCCCTTGAAGTGCACCCGGAGGCTCCAGTTAGTTCAGAATGTGGCCGCGCGGGGGATTCTGGGAGCCTTCAGATGCTCCCACGTGACACCTCTCCTGCGCGAGCTGCACTGGCTGCCTGTGGCTTTCCGGGTGCGCTTCAAGGTACTAGTAACCACCTTTAAAGCGCTCCATGGCAAGGGACCTGGTTATCTTCAAGACCGCCTCCTGCTACCAAATACCTCCCACCGACCAGTTCGCTCCCACAGAGAGGGCCTCCTAAGGGTGCCGTCGGCTAAACAATGTCGGCTGGTGACCCCCAGGGGGAGAGCCTTCTCTGTGGCAGCCCCTGCCCTCTGGAATGACCTACCCCCTGACCTACGGACGATCACCGACCTACACCTTTTCCGTCGGGCCCTTAAGACCCATTTATTTCGTGCTGCTGGCCTGTCGTAGTTTTTAAATTGATTTTAGTAGGGTTTTTTAATTTGGCTGGCCAATTTATTTAATTATATCTTAACATTTGATCTTAACTTTTATATTACTCATTTTTACTGTTGGCTGTACACCGCCCTGAGTCCCGAAAAGGAGATAGGGTGGTATATAAATGCAATAAATCTTAAATCTTAAATGGTTATTCTTGCTTTCAAATAATTGCTATTTGGAAGTGATGCAATACTTTTCTAAAGGCCTTTTTCAAAGCAGTTTCCAAAAATATTATGCATGCACTAAATATCATTCTAGAACAATATAGCATCAATTGTTCTGCTCCCCCCCCCAAACCACTCCCAAAGCATTCCAAAGAATTACAGGAAACCACAAACAGAACACTAATTATTTAACAGTGAGTCTAAACCAGTTTAATAACTCATGAAGTTAGATACTACAACTTCTAATTGTATACGTATATTAACTATTAAACTATCTAAGCAAACCTTTGGAACACAAAAAGAATGTAACATAAAAATATAGGGCAGTTAACACAAATTAAGTTAAAGCAGAGTTTGAATAATGCTGTTCAAGGATTTTCAAATTATGTAATCCATTTGGGGGGGGGCAGGGACTGGTGTTAAAGCTCTGAAAATAATTGCATAAGGAAATGCCTATACTGGAAGATTGTTCCAAATAGCCAAATGTTTTCCATTATTAACTTTTAAAGCCATAAACAGCTTAGGATTGATTATAAGAGGGATCACCTCTGCCATAATCAAACCGCTTGGGCACTAATCTCCAGGTGAAGCCTTCTAAAGTTGCTCTACACCAAAGCTTATTTATCTAGCATGGTCAAGAAAGCCCTTTTCTGCATTGATCCCAATCTGGGAAATGTACTTTCTCAGAAGCTATGTTTGACATTCAATCTTCTTTAGGAACAGCTGGTCTTTAAATGCAATTGTTTATGATTTAATCTATGTTTATGCATGAGTATGTGATTACACACACCACACATACACATGGATGTATTTGTTTGCGTTGTTTTAACTACAAGTTGCCTTGAATGTTCTTTCAGATAGAAAGGAAAAATACAAATCAAATACATTTATAATATTAAACATTCATAGAAGATTCCCCCCCTAACAGATTAATTATATACACAACTGAGCATTCACAAAGGAGTCCACTTAACTGCTAAGCAGTATTTGGGAAAGACAGTTTAACTTTTGAAGTGTTCCTGGACATACTCTGGGTCACAGTGGTGTTATGGACTAGTTTTTCTAAATTTAAAACTGTTTATAGAAGAAATTCTGCTGCAGTGATTGTTTAGGCACACGTTCAAAATTAAAAATAAAGCCTGAGTCAAAGATTATAGCAGGGGTAGTCAACCTTTTTATACCTACCGCCCACTTTTGTATCTCTATTAGTAGTAAAATTTTCTAACCACCCACCGGTTCCAAAGTAATGGTGATTTGTAAAGTAGGGAAGTCAATTAAATTAAAAAAAGGAAAGTGCTTCAGTATCGGACAAAACCCCTACCACCCATCATGAAAGCTGGAACGCCCACTAGTGGGCGGTAGGGACCAGGCTGACTACTACTGGGTTATAGCATCTATGGTGTAACTGTAGTTCATGGAATAGTCTCACCTAAAAATCTTCCAAGAGTTTCTCATCTCTCAAACGGATTATAATTCAAAAAAAATTACTGAATTTTTGTTTTTACATTTTAAATCTGAAATGCTACATATTGCAGAGGATAATAGAAAATGGACTAGAGTTAACAGTTTAGAATCAGAAATGGGTATGGGAACATGCTGGAAATAACAAGGTATTTTGGAAACATGGAAATATCCTATCCTACAACATGTATTTCTCCTATCTGAGTCAATTATAAATAAGACTTTCTACTCAAACCTAGAATCTTATATATTTATTCCTAGCTAAACATGATTCAAATATTGCTTCAGATTGAAACATAGAAAGTATTTAATTCAATCCTACCACATTTAGGAGACATTTAAGATGATGTTGCCTTGAGGAGTGCATAGCAGTATTTATGCATTTAAGTCAACAACTTCATGTGCAATTTTAATCTGCTGCAAGAAAATAAACAGATGCACATTAATCAAATCCAAATTTGTCCAACCTTAAGTAAATAATCCAGAAATTAACTTGATTAACAGAATTTAAAAAAAACATTTTCTCAATGAAAAGAAATGTTAAATTTAAGACTTCCATTTAGTTAGCATGAAACGTATTAGAAAAGATAAAATACTAATTTAAAAAACCAAGATGTATTCTGTACTGCAATGGACAAAGTTTTTCCCTCCCTGTAATACTTCTGTGCCACAGCTCCAGGAATAATCCAATATAGTAAAAAATCCATTTTGCAACTCATAGCATGTGTATTATTTTTAAAAACTCATCACTCTCAAACTACTTAGTAAGGAGTAAGTTTGCAATATGATGACTACATACAATGCAAAGTTCATTTAAGAAGCAATAGCAAACACATGTAAAAACAAGAAAAGTGACAAGATATTGCCCTGTTGAAAAATAATACATGGATTCTTGAAAAAGAGAAGTTTTAGGTAAATTGGGATTTACATAAAATTATTTAAAATTCTACATGTCATAATGCCTATAAAAATATATTCCTATATGTTTAAATATTTTACAATTTCTAAAAAATTCTATCAATATCATTGGTCTCTTATAGATTATGAAAGAGTTATAATATAGCGTAGTGTAGAACATTATTTCTCAACATTGTTTAGCAATTTTAAGATGTGTGCATATTAACTCCCAGGATTCTGGGAATTGAAGGCAACACACCTTAAAACTGCGAAAGTTGAGAAACACTGGTGTAGAAAATAGTCGCTATTAAAAGAATATGCTAGAGAGAATATGCCCTCTTAAAAAGTTTTGAACAGTTAAACTCCCTTAGGACACACAATTTAAAATGCTGAAAACAAGGGCCCTCCCTGAATTAACCTCTATAAACGCACTGTAAATATTTGTTTGCTTTTGCTAAACATTTACAAAAATCTCTTAGCAAAAAGAATAATAGGTAGAATAAATCTGATAACATTCTATTCCATTTCCAGGGATTACAGATTTATTTTATCCATGCACCTAAGAATTCTGAAAAGATCTTCTGCATAAACCTAGAGCTTTCCAGAAGCATACCGTGTATGACGAATCATTATTGCAACATCACTTTATTCAAGATGAATAATATAATCTCCATTTATTATGCAAGATCAGAATTAAAATGAAAACACCTTTATTTTATAACCTTTTAAAAAGATACGCATTAATATTTTAAGTTTATTATTACATTAAAAAATTACACATTTTCTTTCTTTTTCAAAGCATTAATATAATCTTGGTAACTAGAGGCAATTTGAGGAGCAAAAGTGTTGGTAAGAGTCAACAACTAATTGTCAACTTTGGGATAAAACCAGCAAAGAGACAGATTCTGAAATGTCTACTTTAAAAGTCACAATGTCATTTATTTTAAAATTACTGCTCTTTGTTCCAAAATCTTTCCCTCATATCTACTTCAAATATCCCTCAGCTTCAGTTCAACAGATATGCTCTGCATATTTCATCAATTAAAACTGCCCTTATGAGTAATAGTTCTCATTACTTATGTAAATGTGTCATATAACTGACCTTCCATGTAAATATGGGTGATATCATATATTAGTGTTCTTGATACAGAAAAATAGGAGTATCTACTCAAGAAAACAGATCCCTGGGAGTGTTGATGTGACTATTAGGTGCAACTGCAGACATGGATTTAATGGTAACAGCTTTGGGTTTCATTTCGACAGTATCAGAAAAACATTATAGACAGCATTTTCTGATGACTATGCAGCCAACATGCATATATGTTTTAATGTTCCTAACATAGGCACAAACATAAAAAGATTCTCATCATTACTTTTGCTAGGACTATATCATTTCTGCAATTTCTTTTGAATTATCTACACTCTAATCAAATGGTTAAGATCTAGAGCACTCAATCTTCCTATCTCAATTTACAGGTCCTAACCCTATATTTACTTGTTTTAACTTAATGTTAGTATCTGAGAATTACAAAGCCACTCTGAACAATATATTAATATTTAATATATTAAACACCTGTCTAGAAAGAAAAAGGAGAAATACTTTGATGGGATATTTCTATGATTTCAATCATTACATATTAATGGAAAGGTGTATGATAAAAAAGAGCATTGGATTAGTGAGGTCTGAGATTATACAACTATACACACTTTTGTGCAAGTATGTTTTCAAGCATAATGGGACTTAGGAATGGGACATCTGAGTAATATGATATACAAAACAGTTTTGTATACTTTGGAAGAATACCAGCGCAAGAAGAAATATTAGACTGCACCTTTCGTATCTTTCATAACAACCCCAGATCCCAAGCAGAAGTTTCAGGTGAGACTGATGAAATATAAGGGAAGCAAAGATTGAACTGCAATCCAACATTCCCTTATTTAAAAGCAAGCTTTGCTAAAAGCAACGCGACCTACTTCTCAATAAAAAAAAAGGTTGGGCTACCAGATTGATCAAACAGGCTTTCACATCATTATGAGACACTGCCCCCTCAATGACATTTTACACTTTTTCTTCAGCTTTCACTTTTCATTCAACCCTCCAAAACAACCCTCTGCAGCCATTTTATGTGTGGAAGGGGGGATAAAAACATGCAGGAGTTTGCCCCTAAATCAGGCAGCCTGGATTTTTGGCCCATTGGGAGGAAGACAATCACAAGCAGGACTGTTTTTAATGAAAGGAAAGGCCCCTCCATCCCAAGTCCTTCGTTTCTCCCAGTAGCCAAACTGGGAGACCTGTGGGGAAAAACATGTCCAAGAAGGTAAACACATGAGCATACGCCCCCTCACTTCTTCCAGTCACTGGAGGCTGCTAGTTTTGAATTTGGGGAGACCTTACAACACGGCTAGGAGCAAACCCCCAAAACTTTAACCTTAAAAGACTGTCTACTGTCGACCTCACCCCATTCCTAAGAGGTCTTCTAAGGGGCGTGCACCGTTCCTGCCCTATTTGTTTCTTTTTATTCCTAGCCATTCCATGTATCCCAAATCATGTTTATTCTTATATATGTTATCTAATACATGCTTGACAAAATAAATAAAATAAACATAAATAATGTTAATTGGAGGGAGTGGGAGGGCCAAGTTTTAAGCTTTCCTGCCTCCCTTCTTCGCCCACAGCCCTGCCGCCCAAGGGGGCCTGCAACGTTTTTAGGAAAGGGGCTCTTTCCTTCCCCTCTGAAATCAAAAAGGGGAAAGGAATGGAGCTGCCTGAAATGCTGGGCTCGGCCTGCCCTCTGCCCAGAAGGCCTCCCCGCTGGGGCGGAAAGGAGGGGGACCACCCGGCGTTGAGCTCTCCCCGGACTGCCCCTCCGAGCCCCCTAGAAGGAGGAGAGACGCCCCGCCGAGCCGTCCTCCCAAATCGCCTCTCCGGCTCCACCCGCGCCTCCTTCCCTCGCAGCCCGCGGCCTTCTCTCCTCTCCGCGCCGAGAACCACCCCGCCCGGGCTGGACTCACCGTGGCCGCTACGCGTCCCTCCCTTTTCTCGGGAGTGACCGCGGCGAGACTGCTTTCCGGGCCGGCCTTAGAAATGCGGCAGGGCGGGCGGGAAATAGGCCCCAGAAGCGCCGGCTCGGCGTGTGTAACGCGCAAGCGCCCTTGCCCGTTCGCGGAGGGCCCCGATAGGACGGGAGGCGCTGTGCGGGACAGGCCGGCCTTCCTAGCTCGTCCGAGGGAGAGGAGGCGGCACAGGGCACCGTCTCTCTCAGCTTCTGCCGGGGCAATCCTCGGTGGTTCTAGCGGCGGGGCTCGCTCGGCGCGGATCTCGGGCGCCGCCTGGGTTCCGCTGAGGGCCGGGGCAGCCCCTGCGAGCCCCAAGCCGCCTTTGCTTTGCTGCGGGAAGCCAGCTTTTGCCCAACCGGGCTGCCCTGCGAATCGGCCGGTGCCAGTCCAGAGAAGCAGCCAGCTGGCTCTTCGCTGCCCTCTAGGGTTTATCCGGTTCGTGGCCATGCGCCGAATTTTTCCGAATTATCCCAGTGGGGGACAAACTGTTATGCGGTCCGCTGGTCTCGGCCCACCCTCTACGGAGGTGGCTTGTGTGGAGGGAAGCCTCGGGCCCCCGTCTGCCTGAAATCCGCGTTGTACATCGGTAATAATACAATTCAGAGCGTCAGAGGTATTTCCCGAACAGTACTCCACTCCTCTACTCACAATAGAATCCCTTATGCCACTAGGCTTGAAATTTTTGGCTCGGACAATATAGAACCTGAAGGCGAATCTATTCACGCTTACCAGAAGTGGCATGCAGAGCCCTCTCTGTGGACACTCTGCTCTTCTGGTTTCCAGCACGCACACCAGCTGCTCTTGTGGGTGCCAGAGCACTGGAAAACAGCTTGAAATCCAGGATATTTTTCAGGCCTTTTCCAGGATGTTTTTTGGGCTGTTTTTCAGGCTGAAAATGGCCCAGAAACAGCCTAAAATGGCCTAAAACGGTTTGAAAATGGCCGGAAAACAGCCCAAAAACTGCCTGAAAACATCCTTAAAAACGGGCAAAAACCAGGCATGCGCATGCCGGTCAGCTAGTCTTCAGATAAAACGGTTTGAAAATGGCCGGAAAACAACCCAAAAAACTGCCTGAAAACATCCTTAAAAACGGGCAAAAACCAGGCATGCGCATGCCGGTCAGCTAGTCTTCAGATTTCCAATGCTCTGATGCACACACATGCACGCATATTCCAGTTTGGCCACCCATCCCGAAAAAGTTCGCCATCACTGACCTAAAACTACACCGCCTTCGGTTTGACCTAAATGTACTACACGAAATTGTCTATTACAATGTCCTACCAGTCAATGACTACTTAAGCTTCAAGCTCAATAATGCATGGGCAAACAATAGATACAAACTCAAAATAAATTGCTCCAAACTTGATTGCAGAAAATACGAGTTCAGCAACAGAGTGGTCAATGCCTGGAATGCACTACCCAACTGTTGTTACATCCTTAAACCCCCATAACCTTAACCTTAAACTGTCTACTGTTGACCTCACCCCATTCCTAAAAGGTCTGTAAGGGGTTTGCATAAGCGCACTGCAATCCTAGGCTGCATTAACGGATAGAATCAAAATCATGTGAAGTGTTAATACTGCTTTATGAGGCGTTGGTAAGACCATGCTTGGAATATCGCATCCAATTTTGGTCACCACATTATAAAAAGATATTGAGAGTCTGGAAACTGCAGAGAAGAGCAAAAAATTAGGGGAGTGGAGACTAAAAACAAAAAAAACAGTTGCAGGAATTGGATATGTCTAGTCTAGTGAAAAGAAGGACTAGGGATGACAGGAGAGCAGTGTTTCAATATTTGAGGGGCTATCACAAAGAAGAGGAGGTGAAGTTATTTTCCAAAGCACCAGAGGGCAAGACAAAAAGCAATGGATGGAAACTAATCAAAGAGAGAAGCAGCCTGACCATGAGAATAATAAACCAGTAGAATACCTTATCTTCAGAAGTTGTGGGTGCTTCATCCCTGAAGGCTTTTAAGAAGAGACTGGACAGCCACTTGTCCAGTATTGTAATGGATCTCCTGCTTGAGCAGGGCCAACGTCCCTTCCAACACTTGTTATTTTGATAACAGATTCCTCTCCTTTTTGTATTGTAGTTCTAATATGAGCAATTGATCTATGCCGCAAGTGTTCTGTTAGAAGAATGATCTAACCTGCCTTCCACCTATGTTTTTGTAAGAGTTTGTTTTAATACTCACCTGCTGTTATTGTTTTTAATTCAGTAACTGATGAAACATGTTTAAGAGTTGATTTTATTGCGGCAGTAGCCTAAGCTGTAAACAGCTAGATAGTTAACTTCCGCTATCACCTCAAGAACCTTTTTCGTAGCCATATCAAACCTCTTTTTGGCAACGTCTGTGACCCTTGCTGAAAATATTCCTTAATCAAGGGTTGCAAGTATATTCACATAAGGAAGTATCTACAGTATTATTCTGTTTATCATGGTTTCTTACACCAAGAAGCCAAAGTTTCAGCCCCAGCCTTATTTTTTTAGGCATTACAATGTGGCATATTTCAATTATTTAATTACTTAATATAAGTCAAAATATAATTCATGTACATTTCTCTCCAGAGGTTCATGACAGTGAACATAGCTTTCCTTCCTCTATTTTTAGCAATAGCAACACTGTGAAAATAGGTAGGGCTGCAAGGAAGCAACTTACTAAGTCACCCAGTGAGATTCCATCACTAAGGGTAGATGTGGACACAATTTATTTTCCATTTTTAAGGACCAATACATTGTGATAACATTCTTTGTCACCAACAAAATTGCTTGCCATTTTCTTTCAAATTTTATTTTCAGATTTAATGCTCAAAATCATATTTCAGAAGCAATATAAACTCTTGAGTTTTAACATTGTGAAAATTGATAGAAGTATACTGGTAATCCTCAATTTACAATCATTCATTTAGTGATTATTTGAAGTTACAACCGTACTGAAAAAAAGTAACTTGTGACTTTTTCACACTTAGAACCATTCTCACACATTTTCTGGCATTGAGAAAGTAGATAAATGTCTGTGGATAAATGTCTATGACTGAAAATCTCCATAGACATTTATTTATTTTCTCCATGTCAGAAAATGTGTCAGACAAACCTCAACTTGAGTTTGGTTCATGGGAACTATAGGGACACAAGCAACAGTACACAAAAAGCAATTTATTCCTGATTTCTTCAGGAATATTTTTCACCTTTTTCACCTTCCCAGTCTGGTCCACAATCATAGAATTTCCTAGAGCAGGGCTGTCAAACTCGCGGCCCAAAGGCTGGATACGCCATGTGCTGGCCACGCCCACATCCGGTTTAGCAAAGGGGGAAACATCGCAATATAATAATAATAATAATAATAATAATAATAATAATAATAAGAAGAAGAAGAAGAAGAAGAAGAAGAAGAAGAAGAAGAAGAAGAAGAAGAAGAAGAAGAAGAAGAAGAAGAAGAAGAAGAAGAAGAAGTTGAATTTATTGACCGCACCCTCTCCCCACAGGGACTCGGGGCGGTGCACAGGGAAATTAAAAAACGAAAAATATACAAAATACATACAAATTAAAACGAATTAAACTCAATCAATCCTGTGCTAAAATCCCATTAACTAAAAATACCCAATAAATATAGTATACATTTAAAAACCCATAGACAGAGAGACTACCCTAGGCCGGCCAGGCGGAAAAGATGAGTCTTCAATTTCAGGCGGAAGGAGCGGAGGTCCGTGGTCGTTCTAATATCGGGGGGAAGGTCGTTCCAGAGGGCCGGGCCCGCCACAGAGAGAGCCCTTCCCCTGGGCGTCGCCCACTGACAGAGTCTAGTGGACGGCACCCGGAGCAGTCCCTCTCTGTGGGAGCGAATCGGCCGTGAGGATGTATGAGGCAGGATCCGATCCCGCATCATGTGATGTTGATGCGAGTTTGACATCCCTGCCCTAGAGCAATGCCCCTCAACCTTGTTAATTATAAGATGTGTGAACTCCAACTCCCAGAAATCCATGGCTGACTGGGGAATTCTGGGACTTGAAGACCACACATCTTAAAAGTTGATAAAGTTGAGAAACATTGCCCTAGAGATCTGTCATCCAAATACTAATCCCAGTCCAACTCTGCTTAACTTTGAAAGCCAGGTGAGGTTGCCTATTGCTGCCACCTGTCGAAAAGCCTATAATTATTATAAAAATAACTATATTTTTGAATGCAAGATGCTAAACATGACTTTTATAAGCAAATGTATATGCAATACACGCATTTCTAAATAAACCATTTTGGAGCTGTAAAAATTGTGTATGGATTTCCCCCCTGTCTGATATATATACATATGTTGCTGCTGTTTGCTTATTTTGGTCCTAGAGGTGCTACTGTTACTACACTGGTCCCTGGATTTAGATTCTTCCCCTGCCCTCTTGCCTACCTTACAAAAGTTTGTTCTCTCCCCAAGATTTAGCTGAGGTTGTTTGGGCGTGTCCCTTTTAGATGGAGTAATGAAATTCATTTTTTTTTACTACCGGTCCTGTGGGCGTGGCTTGGCAGGGGAAGGATTCTGCAAAATCACCATTCCCACGCCGGGGCCTGCCAGAGGTGTTATTTGCTGGTTCTCCAAACTACTTAAAATTTCTGCTACCGGTTCTCCAGAACCTGCTGAATTTCATCCCTGGAGTGATGCAATGATAGATTCTGTCTTTTTTTGTTCCTTTCCTATCCTTGTACTTTTATATAATATTTTGTTTTATTCATAATCTTGTCTTTTAATCATGTGAAACCACCCAACCTGATTTGGAAATTTCACAAATAAATACACATCCTTAAACACACATAAAGCGCAGGCATGTTTTATACAGGTAATTCTTGACTAACAACTACAATTGAGCCCAAAATGTATGTTGTTAAGCAAGACAGTTAATAAGTTAGTTTTGCTTCATTTTATGGACTTTCCTGCCACAGTCATTAAGTGAATCACTATACTGTGTTTCCCCGAAAATAAGACAGGGTCTTATTTTTTTTGACCCCCGAAATAAGTGCTTGGCCTTATTTTCGGGGAGATCTTATTATTTTTGAGGTGCAGGAGGCAGCGAGCGTGGTCACCTCATGTCTACTACTGTGTTGCAATATTTTCAGGGAGAGCTTATTTTTGAGGGAGGGCTTATTTTAGCGCATCGACTCAAAAGCCCGATTGGGCTTATTAGTGGTGAAATCTTTTTTTTCCCTACTGATTCTGTGGGTGTGGCTTGGTGGGGGTCATGTGACTGGGTGGACATGGCTATGTAGTCATGTGACGGGGGGGTTTCAAAAGACAGAAACTCACTTTAACAATGTCCTGCTGGAGCAGGGGGTTGGAGTAGATGACATCCAGGTCCCTTCCAGCCCTGGATTGCTGTGCTCTTTCAAGATATCCTCTGAAGCTGCATCTGGTGCCAGGTTTGTGGTCCTTTCTCCATCTCCTTTCCCTCCCCCCTCTTTCTTTCTTTCTTTCTTTCTTTCTTTCTTTCTTTCTTTCTTTCTTTCTTTCTTTCTTTCTTTCTTTCTTTCTTTCTTGCACAGCACCCCCCACCCCCCGTTTTTGGCCTAGCAGGCCTTAGGATAGGCTCCTGGGAGCAAAAAAAAAGACCCCAAATGCTTTTTAAAAGTTTTTAAAAAGTTCCTACCATCGTGCAGCACAGTTGATCATTGGAACTTTTTTTACTTTCTTAAGTATTTTTTTACTACCGGTTTGGGCGGACCTGCTCAAACCGGTAGCATTTCACCCCTGGCTTATTATCTGGGAAGGTCTTATTTTCAGGGAAACAGGGTAGTTGTTAAGTTAGGAGCACGGTTGTTAAGTGAATCTGGCTTCCCTATTCGCATTGCTTATCAGAAGGTCACAAAGGGGGAATCACATGACCCTGAGATACTGCAAGTGTGAAAAATGGAGTGAAGCCATTTTTTCAGTGCTGTTGTAACTTTGAACGGTCACTAAACAGATGGTGGTAAGTCAAGGACTTCCTGTAATGCAAAAGAGCATATCAGGACCATCTGGAGGGTTTGATCAAATGAGACAATGTGGTGGTCAATCCCACCATCATGGTCCCCATCTTGAATGTTGGATCATACAGTGAGGACACCCCTGAAGGAGGATCAAACTATGGCCATCTAGTTATGAAAGTAAGAATACTGAAACTGGGTATGAAGTCTCTATAAGGACCAAAATAAATCCCTTATTCCCTTACCATTTTTTTCTAGGGCAGATGACAAGTACTGTATGCTTAGGCATATTTCTATGAATTTTCAATGGAATGGAATGGAATTGGAATGAATTGGAATGGAATGGAAAAGAACAGAATAGAATAGAATTCTTTATTGGGCAAGTGTAATTGGACACACAAGGAATTTGTCTTTGATACCTATGCTTTCAGTGCACAGTAAAGAAAAGATACATTCATCACAAATCATAAGGTACAACACTTAATGATAGTCATAGGGTATGAATAAGCAATCAAATATACTAGGAAACAATATAGATCATAAGGATGCAAGCAACAAAGTTATAGTCATACAGTCATAAGTGGGAGGAGATGAGTGACAGGAAGGATGAGAAGACTAATAGTAATGCAGACTTAGGAAATAGTTTGACAGTGTTGAGGGAATTATTTGTTTAGCAGAGTGATGGCATTCAGGAAAAAAAATCAAGTGCGGCCCAATGGCAGAGCAAGGTGGGGCCCCAGGTCTTTTGAAAAACAGCAGTGCCAATTACCACTGGTTTGGAAAGGACATCTTATCTTTTCACGGCCCTGTGATGAAGTAACCTAAAATTAGCCTCCTTACTAGTTTGTCAAGACTCCATGCCGGGAAGCATGCCGCTTGTCAAGAGGAATTGCAAAGAGGTAGCGTGGAGGAAAGATCTGGGACAGGCTCACGCGCAAGCAGATCCCGCCACTTCACGGTGAGCTCAGCTGGCTTCTCTTCAGATTTCCAGAATTTTAGGTGTAAGGCAGTGTGCTGCAGTGATCCGGGAAGGAGTTAAAGGAAGCAGAAATGTGGGAAGGGGGTCTTTTGAGGTGAGAATCCGTAGGAAAGGCTGGGGATAGGCAATGAGGCATCCCAGAAAAAGGGGAGATGGACGTTTCAGATTTGCTGTAATAGGCAGACAAGCGAGAGAGAAGGTCCAAACGCAACAGTGTTGTTGTGCCCATGATAGGCAAGAAAAAGAAGGAAATAATTTCATCTAAAAACAGAGGCAGAAAAATGAAGTTGGTTTAGGCAGCCAGTCAATTAAGGCTCTTGTTAATTGAGTATCCTCAACTCTAACTGCAAAAGAAACTTCTTTTCTTCCTTTTAATCCTGCTTCTCTCGACCTGATCCCCTTCAAAATGAATTGGTTGGGACTGCAATATGAGTCAATTATTCCCAGGCAATGCTGTCATTGTTTGGAGATGACCCACATAGTAATTCTGCATATCAAGTGGGCATCAGGCTGGGAACCTAATCCCCACCCCCACCCCCACCCCGGTAGTCTTCTAACAGCGGCGATAGAAACATGAAGTGGGTGGTTCTAATGGGTGCTGCTTTCGTTTGATAGATTTAGATGTGTGGCATGCTTGTTCTCTATCTCGAGTACGTTGTCCATGCAGAGTTTCAGATAATTTGGAAAATTCTTTGCATGTAATTGGTTTCTTTAAAGACAAGTGATTTCTCAAATGTCACTGTTTGAACAGATGCTTGGTTATGTAAAACCTAGAACTTGCTCTTGGTTTGCTACAGATAACTATTTTATATGTCATTATTTATTTATTTTTATTTTTTTTTCGAATAAATACCCCGCCCTTCTCCTTGCTAGGACTCAGGGCGGCGCACAGGCATTATTAAAAACCATTACAAAACAATATATACTATTAAAAACATATTACATTAAATTAAAACCCGTGCTAAAAACCCTTTAAAACCCTAAAAAATTAAAATTTATAAATATAGTCAGAAATGGGGGGCTACGCTAGGCCGGCTTTTTGGAATAGGTACGTCTTAAGGCGTTGGTGGAAGAGGCGGAGGTCCAAGGTAGTGCGAAGGTCGGGGGGTAGGTCGTTCCAGAGGGCCGGGCCCGCCACAGAAAGGGCCCTTCGCCTGGGTGTCGCCAACCGGCATTGCCCGGCCGACAGTACCCGGAGAAGGCCCTCTCTGTGGGAGCGGATCGGACGAAGGGATGTATGGGACAGAAGGCGGTCTCGTATATAGCTAGGCCCCGAGCCATGGAGCGATTTGAAGATGGTCGTCAACACCTTGAAGCGCACACGAAAGGCCACAGGCAGCCAGTGCAGCTCGCACAGGAGAGGTGTTATGTGGGCTTGCCTTGGGGCATCCATAATCACCCGCGCGGCCGCATTCTGAACTAGCTGTAGCTTTCGAATGCACCTCAAGGGGAGCCCCATGTAGAGAGCGTTACAGTAATCCAGCCGAGAAGTCACAAGCGCTTGAGTGACTGTGCGAAGGGCCCTCCGGTCCAGTAAGGGGCGCAACTGGCGTATCAGGCGTACCTGATAAAACGCCCTCCTGGCCATGGCCGCCACATGGTCCTCCATGGACAGCCGGGAATCCAGGAGGATGCCCAAGTTGCGCGCCCTCTCCACGGGGGCTAGTTGTTCTCTCCCAATGGCCAGTGTTGGACTTATCTGGCTGAACCGGGGAGCCGGAAACCACAGCCACTCGGTCTTGGACGGGTTGAGCTTGAGTTTGTTACTACCCATCCAGATCCGTACGGCCTCCAAACACCGGGACAGCACCTCGACGGCATCGTTGTGGTGGTTTGGGGTGGATATGTACAGCTGGGTGTCGTCAGCGTACAGATGGTATTCCACCCCAAAACCATGGATGATCTCGCCCAGCGGCTTCATATAGGTGTTGAACAGAAGGGGAGAGAGGACCGACCCCTGAGGAACCCCACATGTGAGGAGCCTCGGGGACGACCTCTGCCCTCCTGCCAACACCCATTGCGACCAACCAGAGAGGTAGGACGAGAACCACCGTAAAACAGTACCTCTCAGCCCCAACCCCCCCAATCGATGCAATAAGATACCATGGTCGATGGTATCAAAAGCCGCTGAGAGGTCTAATAGGACTAGGATAGAGGAACAGCCTCTATCCCGCGCCCTCTAGAGATCATCAACCAACGCGACCAATGCCGTCTCAGTGCTGTGTCCGGGTCGGAATCCGGACTGGCGCAGGTCTAGATAATCAACGTTCCCCCCACCCACCCACCAATCTTTCTTTCTGAAAATTTCTTGGAGTCAAATATAGGTTGGGAGAACTGTTTGGATGACAATGTAGATTGCAGAATAATAGGATTGGAAGGGACCTTGGGAATCTTGCCATTTGCCTGTGCCTTTGCCTTGCCTTTGCTCAAGCAGGCGACTCTATAAATTTGATGGCGAACCTATGGCCCTCTGTGTGGACATGCCCACCGTCACCAGCTGCTCTTCCAGGTGACATTGCACACGTGTGCTGGCCAGCTGGTCCAGCGCGCATGTGCACCAGATAAGCTGGGCGATGCGCTTATCTGTGCCAGATATAATTTTATATTTTATTTATAATTTTAATTTGTTGACCGCTCTTCTCCCCATAGGGACTCGGAGCGGTGCACAGGGAAAACTAAAACAATAAATATACAAACACATTAAAAAACAAATTAAACATATACCTGTGCTAAAATACCCCATTGACATACTAAAATTCCCAGTTAAAACAACTAAAACCCCAGAACCTGGAAGAGCAGGTGACTGCCACACACATGGTTTCTTCTGGGTTCTGATGCTCCGGTGTGCATGCTCTCCAATTTTAGCACTCGGTGCCAAAAAAGTTAACCATCACTGCTCTACACCATTCTAGACAATCACCTTTCCAGTAGATGGTTAGGTTAGGAAATCCCTGATAGAAGGAAGAAATACTTTTATATGGAGGTGAGGACAAAATCAGATCATTGATTCATAAAAAGACAAGAGGATACATGTAGGGCTACCACCCCTAATTTTATGCCTCCAGGGTTATTAGACTACAACTCCCATCATCAGTGTGCTGTTGTAGGAGACACCAGTGTCAGGAACATTGGAACAAGACAACAGCTGAACAGCTAGATAATGAAGCAGAGAGTCCTAACTATCTAAATTATTTACTTTTTAAAGCTTTAAAGCTATAATGGAAGAAAGGGCATCCTTTAAGGCAGAGTCATCAACCAAAGTAATACATTGTGAATTCTTCCTACACACATAATATTATTTGGGTTCGTTTATCAAATTATTCTGAGGTTCACCGAGAAACCCTGCTTAGTTTCTGAATGCTGATTGTATAGAAAATTGTGTTTTTTTCATCATGTGAATATAACTAATAGTCCAGGAAGCTCACTTATATATTTGAAGTTTTAAAGTTATAACCATTATCAAAATAAACAGGATTCACTTTTTTGTATGTATTTTGTGTCCTCAAATCCAGGATGGCGTGGTAACCAATCCAACATTTTATTTCTCGGTTGGCCAACAGTGGAAAACCGGTGAGTTCTTATAAATTATTCTACCTCTTTGGAAGGAAGTAGCAGAGTAGCAAGTGTCCTTTGAATGTGCAACAGTACAAAATGCCACATTTTCTCAGGGATTGTATTAATGTTATCTGAATTACACAATAACAGAGGGAGATTGTTGGGGCAGGGAGTGAATGATTGGCCAAATCACCAAATGGGGGGATTTGTGTGTGTGTGACTAAGCCTAAGTACATATCTAAATTCTCAGGAAGATTCTAATATAAAGGTGATCCTCAGCAGCTTAGCAACTGTTTAAAGTTATGGCACACCACATTCAAAAAGTACTTACAAGAAGTGATGGGATTCAAATAATTTAACAACTAGTTCTCTGTCCAATGACCAGCTGGGTATGCGTGGCTCGTTGGTCATGTGACTGGGTGGGCATGGCCAACTCAACGTCACTCACATCGATGGGCACTTTGCTTTAGCTGTTACAATTGTAATAAGGGTTATCTGCAGAGGCAGTTTCTGTAAGCAGGGCAATAAAGATTAGGCTAGAAACAACACCAGAATGTTTCCTTCCTGTCTTCCTTACAGGATTAGCCCTGAAAAGTGGGGGGGAAACCAAAATGAGATTTCTTCCAACAACCAGTTCTCCAAACTGCTTAGAAAGTTAACAACCGGTTCCCCCGAATAGATGTGAACTGGCTGAATCCCACCACTGCTTACAACCTGGTTACAAAGTTCCAACAGTTGCCCCATATGATTGCATTTTGGGTGCCTGTCTATTAGACCACATTTATGGCTGTTTGTAGTGTCCTGCAGTCACATGACCATGATTTAAATGCTTTTGCTGAAAACCAGAATTTATTTCGAGGGGTTTTTTTTTTGGGCTGGGGGAGATTCCAAAGAGAACAATGAATTCACTTAATAACTGCAGCTTTCACTTATTGATTGCCGCAAAAAAAAAATTCATAAAATTTGAATGGCCACATTGGCTCCATTATGGTCATACATGAAGGACACCTGCATCTGAACTTGGCATTGAGACAATCTCTATGTCTCATTTAGCCAAATTTCAGTCACGAGATTTTATTGACTTTATGATGGTGTTTTACTTCTGCTACTAGCAGCTTTGAATAGAGTTAATAGAAAAGAAAATAGACGTAAGTAAATATTTTAAACATTTCAAAAATATTGAAAAGGAAGAAATATCGTTATTTGATAGGATGACTGCCGTGTTTATAATGTGGCAGTCATAATTGTGGATTGATGCAGTATAGAGACATAGAGCATAATTATACTTCTGGAACTCTTCTAGACTTTGTCCCGGACTCTGAGCATGGATAAGAATTCTTTCCTTGGGGTCTAAATCTAAATGTGACCATCCCTTCGCTGCAAATCTTAAGCACCTCAAAATTGACTTATTGACTTGATAGAAATAGTTCATATCTTTAAAAATCACATTGCTTCAAAAGCAACCAAAAGTTTGGAGACCAACATGCCTGGCTGGTTTTTCTTCATCCTCATCAGGGAAATGGGATTTCTGTTGTATTTCAGTTCCAAGTTACCTACATATATGTAAAAGGGATGCGATGTCTGCCTCAGCTTAGTGAAGTGCAAGAACAGATATTCATTTTATTTGACTATACCTTGCCTAAAAACAAAATCTCAAATCTTTGGCTGGCTATTGTTTCTAAACAAATGAACAGAACAGAAGAAAGCACATGTACAGTAGATCCATTCTCCACTACTATGTTTTCAGAATTCCATTTTGACCAAATCTTCCAATTATATTCTGAAATATGCATCATTGTTTTGATGAGCTTTTGGGAGCCCAGTTATGTTGGGGGAACAGATTCTTATGCATCCTTTGTTGACTCAGCTACACTTCAAATAGCCTATCAAATAATGATGTGGTAGCCCATCAAGAGTGTGAGCCTATTAGTGAAGAAAGATGCAGGATCAGGACAATTTGGAAGGGGAGGGTAATCTATATATATATAAATGGCTGCATGTGTGTATATTCCAGCATAACTCAGGAACGCCTCAAGCAATTTCAACCAAACTTGGTACACAGATGACTCTGGAAACAAATACTGTGAGGGTAAGATACCCCTAACGCCCCTCAGAGTGTGTGTTCTGTTAAGATACAGCCTGTTGTGCGGTTTTGGCTGCCGTTGCACACTGTTGGCTCAAGTTTATTTAGTTGTCCACTAAGACTCCAAGATCCCTCTCACTCCTATTAAGCCTGGTTTCTCCCAATCTGTATGTGTACTTTTGATTTTTGTTGCCTAATTGTAACACTTTACTTTTCTCTACATTGAATTTCATTTTGTTAGTTAGGGCCAGTGTTCAAGCTGTCAAGATCCATTTGGATCTTGAGCTTAACATCTGGGGTGTGGGCTATTCCTGCCAGCTTAGTATCATCTGCAAATTTCATATGTTCCCTTTCTGTTCCCTCATCTTAGGCCATAATGTTCAGCAGAAAGCTCACACTGAAAGAATTATGAAAGGGCATATAGCAAAATTATTGACCAACACTGCAAGGCCTGCGGAAGCAAATGACAGTAATTTAAGAGCTAAGAATTCTAAGTGAATCATAAACAATTTCACAACTTTTCCTAGAATCGAGTCTTTATTTTTGGTGGTAGAATAGAATAGAATAGAATAGAACAGAACAGAACAGAACAGAACAGAACAGAATAGAATAGAATAGAATAGAATAGAATAACAGGCTTGGAAGGGACCTTGGAAGTCTTCTAGTCCAGGGGTCTGCAAAGTTGGCCCTTTTAAGACTGGTGGACTTCAACTCCCAGAATTCCCCAGCCACCCATTGCTTCTTGTCCTACCCTCAGGTGCCTTGGAGAATAGCTTGACTCCCTCTTCTTTATGGCAGCCCCTAAGATATTGGAACACTGCTATCATGTCTCCTCTAGTCCTTATTTTCATTAAACTAGACACCCAGTTCCTGCAACCATTCTCCATATTTTGGTCTTCAGTTCCCTAATCATCTTTGTTGCTCTTCTCTGCACTATTTCTAGAGTCTCAACATCTGTTTTTACATGGTGGTGACCAAAATTGAATGCAGTATTTGAAGTGTGGCCTTACCAAGGCATTATAAAGTGGTATTAACACTTCACATGATTTTGAATCTCTCCCTCTGGGGGAGATTTTAGAAAATATGGACTAAGGATGGGAAAGTGGAATCTTTTTCCACGATCCTTCAATAACTAACCATACAGATACAGGTTCAGTGCTTTTATTTCCATTATAGTTTTAAGTGCAAATTGGCTTTTTTTGTATTCTTGTGGGCATCAATTTCTATGCCATAAAGCTTAGATGATCCCAAACCATCAACTGGTGGTCTATTCTTGAAATGAATAAAAAGCCTTTCTTTAAGGCAGTGCTTCTCAATTATTTTCTGTCATGCCCCCCCTAGGAAGAAGAAAACATTTCGCGCCCCCCACGCGAATGTAAATAGTATCATTTGTCTATAAAATTGTTATAAGTACACCTCTGCATAACACTGTATCCTTATTAACGTATAAGAGAATAAAAAAAGAAAGAAATGTGGATCAATTTACAACAAAGAATAGCTTTATTAACTGTAGCAGAAAAGATTTAAAGTGCATTAGAAATTTTAAAAAAATTAAATCCTTTGCCGAGGTCAAACGCGCCCCCCTTTACGGAGCCTCGCGCCCCCCCCCCCCTGGGGGGCCCGCCCCACTATTTGAGAAGCACTGCTTTAAGGTAACTATTTAGCACCATATATTCCAATTAGTCCCAAATTATTATTCTTCAGTATCCTGGGATTTATAGTCCCCATGACTAGAGAGACCAAGATTGGAGAAGGCATATCCTTTGTAAGGATGCATCCCTGTTTGAGTTAGCTAACAATAATCTCAGGTTCTAGTAATGCACAAGAGCAGAAGACAATAGCAATGAAGAAAAATTGGAGATTTTCCTTATTAAGTTCATTAGTGCTGCATTCCCCCTCCCCCCCCAATAAAGCATATAAAGGAAAACTTCTGCTGTATCTTTCACATGCAGTGCCTTTTCTCTGTAAACGCCTCCCAACAGATTTTAATGTAAGAAGAAGTAATCTGAACAAAAGAACTGTTGGCCACCACCTGGTGCTTTTATAAAAAGAAATCAAAAGAAGTATTCAGCCCCAGGAAAGATATGTATGCATGCAACTGTCACTATGGGTAGCTAACAATAGAAAGACACCGTATGAGCTCAGAACCAGCAGTCTAACAAACTAAAATACTTTTTTTTTCTTGTAATACAAATACTACAATGGAAATAGTTAAACATCTTCCAGTTTAAAATAACAAACTCAATCATTTTCCCCCACCCCAAAAAGAAGTATATAAATATTGGGATAAAATAATGCTCACAATCAACACAGAATGATGAATTTGAACCTAATGGTGAGAGGTTGACTGCATATACATTTGTTCGACTAAAAATGACAATAAAGGCTATCTATCTATCTATCTATCTATCTATCTATCTATCTATCTATCTATCTATCTATCTATCTATCTATCTATCATCTCCTCCAAGCTAGTTTTTTTTTAACTTTCCTTCACACAATCTTAGTATCTTCTGTTTTCTTTTGCACTATTTCAAATTATTACTACTTTTCATACACAAAAAAACCCTTGATCAAACAGCAGACTACATTTTCAAAGCAATTTTTTTCTATTAATGGAAAGTGGTAAATAATGTTAAATATGGTAATCTGTATTTACAAAAAAAGGATTTTGACAGAATCATAAAAATTGCAAAGACTTACCCAAACATCTCTTTGTTTGTTTCCTTGATTCATTCTGGAGCCCAGTTTACTCTAATGTTCTTCCTTGTTGGACGAAATAAATTAGGCACGCTTAGTGGGAGGAAAGAAACTTTCATAGCTTCACACTTACTCTTTTTTTCCCTAGAGACCTAATGTGCTAATTAGTCTTAAAATGTTTGCATTAACACACACTTTATCACAGGAGACTATATTTTAAATGCTGTGACTTACCTTGTTTTGCTCAATGCCTGTGAGTCAGCCCATACTTTAGACATTAGGAAATCAATTAGATTCATGAAGCTAATTAAAAGGTCTTTCTTAACTTTACAAGCTTGTACATATACTTTCCAGTCTTACTCCATGAAAGAAGTATGCATCTTTTAAAGGGTTAATATTGCAATGGAGCAAGATTCTGTCACAACACAATCATT
This sequence comes from Rhabdophis nuchalis, assembly GCA_039707465.1. NCBI lineage: Eukaryota > Metazoa > Chordata > Lepidosauria > Squamata > Natricidae > Rhabdophis > Rhabdophis nuchalis. Next base: position 92,819,870 of record CM077645.1, on the reverse strand, counting down.
TCTACAAAGAACTTCTGGGAAGAGGAGAGGAAGAAAGGAAAAACAAGGGAAAGAAAGATACACACATGTTTGATGTGGGGGATCACTTTGAGGGCACTTTCAGACTGAGGAGTCTTGGACCACCATCTGGCGGTCAACCCTAGCAGAATCATCAGTTCAAGTTTGAAGATATTGCCATGCTGAAAGAGTTTTTCTTCCTTCTGAAGTAGTTTTGCTTGTCCTCATTAACCCCAACCAGGAGTGTCTATGGTGGGTGGGTGTGTCAAAAAAGCTAAATTTGAGTCCACAACCATGCCTTGTTTTAACATGCATGCTGCACATTAAATGGACTGGATTTTGAGCGCACAATTATAGATCCAATCTGGACATGTAGACTCAACCAAGGACCATATCTGGCAATCTTAGTACATTATGAAGAAAGAGTAGAAGCAACAGCAACAACCAGAACCAGAACAATAGATTTGGGGTGTGGGGGGGATGGCATCAACACAAGAATTGGTATAGGTTGTGGTATTCATTACAAAGCAATATTGGGTAGATTTTTGGGAAATATATTAAGATTCTCAAGACTACTATTTGCAGACAATGATTTTTCCCAGATATTCTTCAGAAATACAAATTGGACTTTGAAGAAGCAGGATAAAAAAAGTACTGGTGAGTTTGAATGTTGATGCTGGAGAAGATGGGTAAGCGTTCCATGGATAGCCAAGGAAACAAAGAAATGGATCAACAAAAAAATCAACCCAAAGTTTTCGCATGAGGCACAAATGACAGAAATTATATTTTGCTTACTTAGATCTAAGCTGTCATCTAAGATGAAAGGAAAACAAAGAAGAAAACCAGTAGTAAGATGGATGGACTTGATTACATTACAGTAGCAATGGGTGAACTATTCAGGAAGAGCTGAAGGGTCAGGTTGTGGACATACCTCTTGAAGAAAGCCTGTTCATGTGGTTATTAACAAGTGAGCACCAATTTGATGGCACATAATCACTCACTCAGTCCTGGAAACCCTACTTTTAAGTCACCAATATTTCAATTCTGTCTTTTTCTGATAGGTATTATATCATATTAATAATATATAATGTTCTATATTCATGCCCTCTGTGTGTGTGTGTCTGTGTATCTGTGTGTGTGTGTGTGTGTGTGTGTGTGTGTGTGTGTGTGTGTGTGTGTGTAATTTCCCTTTGACATCCCTTTTTGAAACTTGTCTTTTCAAGGACAGCTTTGGTGAGGATAGGCATTGAAAAGAAATGATTGCATAAGGTAACAATTCTGCTTAACGATTTTAATATATTAACTATATTAACCCATGTGGAGGTCTAAAGAACAAAATATGATTGTAAACATGTTCAGTGAACCCATTGGAAACATCTGCTTCTAGGTTTGTCTGGCCTTGAAGCCCCTTTAAGATGCTCTTGTTAGATGCTATATAAAAGTAAAATTTCCCCTCCCACATATGTGCTAGTCGTTCCTGACTCAAGGGGGCAGTGCTCATCTCTGTTTCAAAGCCAAAGAGCCAGCGCTGTCTGAAGACGTCTCCATGGTCAGTTTCAGTTTATTTGGATTTATATCCCGCCCTATCTCCCCGAAGGGACTCAGGGCGGCTCACAGGTAAATATAAAACAATACAATAAATACAATACAGTGTTAAAATGAAATTAAATTAATTAGCCTGTGCTAAAATATAACTAAAAACTTTAAAAATCCCCTACCAAATACAGTTAAATTATTTCTAGGCTAAAATCTAGGCTAAAGTCTGAGCTAAAATCTAAAATCTAAGCTCTAAGCTAGGCCAGCTAGGTGAAAGAAGTGTGTTTTCAGTGAAGGGCGAAAAAGGCGAAGGTCCGTGATGGTACGAAGTTTGGGGGGTAGGTCATTCCAGAGGGCCAGGCCTGCCACAGAGAGGGCCCTCCCCCTGGGCACCGCCCGCCGGCATTGACCGGCAGACGGCACCCTGAGGAGGCCCTTCCTGTGGGAGCGGACTGGTCGAAGGGAGGCATGTGGTAGGACACGGTCCTGCAAATAACTGGGCCCTGTGCCATGGAGCGTTTTAAAGATGGTGACCAGCACCTTGAAGCGCACCAGGAAAGCCACCGGCAGCCAGTGCAGCTCGCGCAGGAGAGGTGTTATGTGGGAGCATCGTGAGGCTCCCAAAATCCCCCGCGGGCCGCATTCTGGACCAACTGGAGCCTCCGGGTGCACCTCAAGGGGAGCCCCATGTAGAGAGCATTGTAATAGTCTAGGCGGGACATAACGAGTGCTTGAGTGACTGTGCGTAGCACGTCCCAGTCGAGGAAAGGGCGCAACTGGTGTACCAGGCGGACCTGGTAAAACGACCCCCTGGTCACGGCCATCACATGGTCGTCCAAGGAGAGCCGTGAATCCAGGAGGACGCCTAAGTTGCGAGCCCTCTCCATGGGGGCTAGTGACTCACCCCCGATGGCCAGCATTGGAGTCAGCTGGCCGTGCTGGGGTGCTGGAAACCACAGCCACTCAGTCTTGGATGGGTTGAGCCGAAGTTTGTTACTCCCCATCCAGACCCACACAGCTTCCAAACACCGGGACATCACTTCAATGGCATCACTGGGATGGTTGGGGGTGGATATGTATAGCTGAATATCATCAGCATACAGATGGTACTCCACCCCACAACCGCGGATGATCTCGTCCAGTGGCTTCATATAAGTGTTGAACAGGAGGGGCAAGAGGACCGACCCCTGAGGCACCCCACATGTGAGGGGCCTCGACATCGACCTCTTCCCTCCTGCCAACACAAATTGCGACCGGCCGGAGAGGAAGGAGGCGAACCACCACAGCACGGTGCCTCCCACTCCTAACCCCTCCAGCCGGCGCAATAGGATACCATGGTCGATGGTGTCGAAAGCCGCTGAGAGATCTAACAGGACCAGGATAGAGGAACAACCTCTATCCCAAGCCCTCCAGAGATCATCCACCAGCGCGACCAATGCTGTCTCCGTGCTGTGCCCGGGCCGGAAGCCAGACTGGCGTGGCTCCAGATAAACAGTTTCCTCCAGGTGTCGAGGGAACTGTTGTGCTACCACATTCTCAACAACCTTCGCCAAAAAGTGAAGGTTGGAGACCTGACGATAATTTAATAACAATGCTGGGTCCAGGGAAGACCTCTTGAGGAGGGGTCTCACGACCGCCTCTTTCAAGGCGGCCATCAGAAACCCCTCACTCAAGGAAGCATTCACTATTGCCTGGAGCCAGCCTCGTGTAATCTCCCAGGAGGCCAGTACCAGTCAGGAGGGACACGGGTCCAATAAACATGTGGTAGCATTCAGCCGCCTCAGCAACCTGTCCATGTCATCAGGAGCAACAAAGTCAAACTCTTCCCATAATATGGTCTCAAGACCTGCCTCGGATGGTCCACCCAGACCTGTCTCATTGGAGGCCAACTCATCCCGGATCCAAGCGATTTTATCCTGCAGTTACTCTCCAAATTCCTCTGCTCTACCCTGCAAAGGAGCTTCCCACGGCCACTGGTGAAGGAGGGAGCAGGTCACCCTAAACAGGGCGGCAGGGCGGTTATCTGCGGATGCGATAAGAGTGGCAAGATGGTTCCGTTTCGCTACTCTTATCGCCACTAAGTAGGTCCTTAAATAGGACCTTACCCGTGTTCGGTCGGACTCAGCGCGAGTAGACCTCCAAGTGCTCTCTAGGCGTCTCTTGCGGCGTTTTATCACCCTTAGCTCCTCAGAGAACCAAGGAGCCAGGGTGGATCAGCGCCGCGTGAGAGGCCGCAAAGGCACGACCCAGTCCAAGGCCCCCGTGGCCGCACTATTCCATGTGGCCACCAGGTCCTCAGTCGAGTCGTGGGTCAGGGTCACAGGAATTGGCCCAAGCTCCCTTAGGAATCTCTCTGGATCCATCAGGCGCCTGGGGCAAAACCATCTTAGTATCTCTGGTTCCACCTCCCCACGGTGGGATGTAGCGGTTGGTCATGTGGCTGACATGACTAAATGCTGAAGGCGCACGGAGCGCTATTACCTTCCCACCAAAGGTGGTCCCTATTTTTCTACTTGCATTTTTACATGCTTTCAAACAGCTAGGTTGGCAGAAGCTGGAACAAGTAACAGGAACTCACTCAGTTACGCGGCGCTAGAGATTCGAACCACTGAACTGCCAACCTTTCTGATCGACAAGCTCGGCGTCTTAGCCACTGAGCCACCGCCTCCCTACAAGATGCTATATATTTGCCTACATTTCCCTAAATTTCATTTTGTCCTTCAAATCTCTGCACAGGTCTAATTTTAACTGGCTTTTGTGATAATAATATTAATAATATTTTATTTTTATATACCGCGTCCTCTCCCCAAGGGGACTCGGAGCGGTGCACAGGGAAAGATTAAAACACATAAAATATATATACAAAAATAGATACAATAAAGTAAAAACAAATTAAACTTAATTGTCCCTGCACTAAAATCCCCATATTAAAACTAATGTTCCCTAAACCCTAAAGGTAGAGACTAACCTAGGCCGGCCAAGCAGAAAAAGTATGTTTTTAATTTCTGACGGAAGGAGCGGAGGTCCGTGGTTGTTCTAATGTCGGGGGGAAGGTCGTTCCAGAGGGCTGGGCCCGCCACAGAGAAGGCCCTTCCCCTGGGCATCGCCCGCTGACAAAGTCTAGTGGACAGCACCCGGAGAAGTCCCTCTCTGTGGGAGCGAATCGGCCGTGAGAATGTATGGGGCAGGATCCGATCCCGCAGATAGCTAGGTCCCGAGCCATGGAGCGCTTTAAAGATGATAACTAGCACCTTGAAGCGCACCCGAAAGACGACAGGCAGCCAGTGCAGCTCGCGCAAGAGAGGTGTTATATGGGTGTACCTTGCGGTCCCCATTATTGCTCGCGCGGCTGCATTCTGGACCAGCTGAAGTCTTCGGGTGCACCTCAAGGGGAGCCCCATGTAGAGAGAGTTACAATAGTCCAGTCGGGATGTCACGAGGGCATGAGTGACTGTGCAAAGGGCATCCCCTTTGATACTGTATGGTTGTTTCAAACATTTCATATATCTGCCTTGCCTTGCTGGGACTGCTATCTGATTTTTGTCATGACACTGTTGTGTACATATCAGTGATAAGACAGATATAATTTAGATATCAGTGCTGAAAAAAAACCAAGGTAGGGATTTGGAGCAGCACCTCCCTCTAGCAATAACTTTGTCTGCTCCCTGTCTGAGTTGGTACTGATGGCCATAAACCACCTTTATTGTTCATTTACCAGGCATGATTAAACCAACAATTCATGTAGACATGAGGAAAGTGGAATTCAAAATCTTTATTTCTGCGCAGAAGGGCTCCTCAGCTGACAGTTACGGTAAACTTCAGCAAAAAAAAGCCAAGGAAATAGGCATGCTAAATCAGTTTTATCTCAAGCTTTTTATATATATATATATATTTTTACAAAGAAGCCCAACATTACAATCTCACTCATTGAGATTGAGATTTATTGAATTTCTATACCGCCCTATCTCCCTTTTGGGACTCAGGGCAGTGTACAGCCAACAGTAAGAATAGGTCATACAAAAACTAAAATCATATATTAACAAATATTAAATAGATTGGCCTGCCAATTAAAAAACCCTGCTAATATCAATTTAAAAATACGACAGGCTGGCAGCACAAAATAAATGGGTCTTCAGGGCCCGACGGAAGAGGCGTAGGTCCGTGATCGTCCGTAGTTCAGGGGGTAGGTCATTCCAGAGGGCAGGATCTGCCACAGAGAAGGCTTTCCCCCTAGGGGTTGCCAGCCGACATTGCTTGACCGACGGCACCCTGAGGAGGCCCTCTCTGTGGGAGCGAACTGGTCGGTGGAAGGTATTTGGTAGCAGGAGGTGGTCTTGCAAGTAGCCAGGTCCCTTGCCATGGAGCGCTTTAAAGATGCTCACTAATATCTTGAAGCGCATCTGGAAAGCCACAGGCAGCCAGTGCAGCTCATGCAGGAGAGGTGTCACATGGGAGTGTTTAGATGCTCCCAAGATCCCCCATGCAGCCGCATTCTGAACTAACTGGAGCCTCGGGTGCACCTCAAGGGAAGCTGAGTGTGGGATATGTGCACACACTCACATATTCTCCAGAACATTCTTAGCACGATCAGCATGAACTCTGAATTATTTTAACTTAGGGTTTGAGTTTTTAGGGTGCTAAGGACCTCCAGACCCTGCCTGCATTTGTTCACCTCCACCCTGCCCAGATTTATGCCCATAGCTGTAAGCTATATGTCACCTTACTCTTAGTAATGGGCCCCTTGCAACACTAAAAAATTGTTTAAAGACCACATATTTCCATTAAAGCAACACCCCCTCTCTGCCTTCACTAGTTTTTAGCAAGCACCAAAGATGATTCTTAACTGTGGTTTAGCTTCTACTGGCAAGCTTCCATTTATCTAATCAGAGTTATTGCCTTACTGAATCGTTGTCCAAGCTTGGCAACTTTAAGACTTGCAGACATCAACTCCCATAATTCCCCAGCAAGCCAGCCATTGTCCACAAGTCTTAAAGTTGCCAAAGTTGAATACCCCAGGTTAAGCTGCTCTTCACTAACCAGGCTCTTCACTGGACCAAGATTAATACACCAGGCCCTCAGTATTAGATTAACCAGGAAGTCAATAGCACAACTAATATGCTCTTCTACCTCCAAAACTGGTTTAACTAGTACTACTTTGTCAGTTAAATTGCTTCTAATTCAACGTGTGCTTATGTATGCATGTATTATATATTTGTATATTGGGAAAATGGCTTAATTTAGCAGGTGAGATTACAGAGGTTAGTCAGTCTGAAATTCCCAATATTTGCAGGAAACCTGCACCAGGAATGCGTCCAACCGCACCTGGCTTGCTGCTGGCTGTTCTCAAAATATTGGAAAATGTTGGAAAACCTCAAGAAATCTGAGGCATGATGATAAAATGGCAAAGATAGTAGGTAGGTAGACCAGACCAGGAAATCAACACCACAGGGATGTTTAAAGTACTTTTATTAAAATAGACAATAATAAGAAACGTTTGCAAGTCTGATATAACTCATCAGACTTGCAAAAGTTTGTTATTATTGCCTATTTTAATATGCTTAATATGGCAAGTTCCTCTGCCTTCTTATAATTATGGAGTTAGGGAGGCATCTGCCTCAGGTGCTTCCTAAAGTTATCTTGTCGTTCTGGGCATCGAGAATGCTTTAGCCCCCTCTTCTTTATGTATTTCTGTCAAGGTCACCTACCTAACTCTTGACAGTGGCAATCCTCTTCTATTTTCCTGCCTCATGGTCAAATCCATGACGTCGCCAGGAGTCAGGGGAGACCTCACTGCTTTTCCTTATCAACAGAAGGAAAGATACAGCTCTGGCAAGAGATCCAGTAAATACAGCTCTGGCAAGAGATCCAGTAAAGCAGGAGAATGTAATATTTTCCAGTATGGCAGTTATGCTTGGCTTTGGGGTAATATGTCAGGGGACATTCCTTAAAATGTAGAGAAGGCCAGGACCAAGTGGGAGGGCTGAGCAGGACAAAAGGAAATGCTCTGCTTGCATTCAACAATTTTATTCTTATATCACATTAGAAGTTACAATTTGGTTGTGACTTCTGGAGGGAGTTGAGGGAGGGGATTAAGATTTTTCTGTGGCCCTGAGACGCAGATTGTGCTAGATCAGGAGGGATCGGCTTGGATTCAAGATTTTAGCAGGCTATGGCGCTTAGTGACCTCAGCCAGCACTAGATTTTAGTCTGTTCTTCACAAGTCAATCTAAAGCAGGGGTGTCAAACTTGATTTCCTTGAAAGCCACATCTGGGTTATGTTTGACCTCGGGGGAAGGGCAGGGTAGTGGCCAGGGTGAGTGTGGCCAGCTTGATGTCACTCATCAAGGCTTCATTTTCAGCCACGACAGATTCCTGCAGCTCTCTGCCAGTGAAAATGGAGCTGAGAGAGGCTGTGTGTGACCCGTCCAGGTTCTGTTTTTGGCTACAACAGCCTCCTGCAGCCCTCTGCCAGCGACAACAGAGCTTGCAGCCTCCCCAGGGTCCATTTTTGCTGGCAGAGGGCTGCAGGAGGCTGTTGCAGCCAAAAACAGTGCCTGGTCTCTGTTTTTGCTGGCAAAGGCACCTTGGGCCGGTCCTTTGCTATTTCCAGGGCGGGCCCACGAGCCAAATCTAAGCACCCCATGAGCTGAATCTGGCATGTGGGCCTTGAGTTTGACACCTTGGCTCTAAAGGAAAAAAGAGATTGGATAAATATTTATTTCTATCCAAATGTCCATTGTCTTCTTTCCTGGTTTCTGGTACTATGGATTACAACAATAACATGAAACGTACAAATACCTGCCTTGATAAGTCTATGAATTGGATACAGATGAGAAGTAACATGTCCCAGGAGATATCTGAAACTTGGTTTGACTTCTTATTAGTTGATCTGGGCAACTCCTCAAAGAACAACCTGAAACCACCAATTAGCAAAGGACCTTTTCTTTAGTAAGCTGATCAAATATTTCTATAGCATACTTTTTCATAGAGGTCACTTTGCATATAAATGATTGCAACGTCAGCTCAAAGAAAAGAAATGATTCACTAACTTGGCAGAAGGATGTGAGAATTCCAGATGGATGAGTGGAGAAAGTTGAATTGCTGAGGTCATAGAACTTTGAATCGATGAGATTGAGAAATTCTTAGCAAGATTTCTGGAAGCAGCACCTAAGATGGTCACAGTTATTTAAATGAAAATATTGTATATACAGTATACTATGAGAGGATATATATTAAGTATATATATTAAGTACAAATAGTATGGATAGTTTGAATTAGGTATATACTGTACAAATATCATTTCTAAGCTACCGTATTTTTCGGAGTATAAGACGCACCTTAATTTTGGGGGAGGAAATCAGGAAAAAAACCTTTCTGCCTCTTTCCCAGCAGCATTCACCAGTATTCATCTGGCCAAGGTCTTTGCTGCCTCAGTCGGAACCGCATTCCCGAAGTTGCCCAGGAGAACTGCAATGAAAACCTTTTCAATGAATGCATTTTTGGGCTGTTAGCATCATGATCCCCTATTGATTCAAAAAAGGGTGCGTGCAGAGGCCAAACAAGTGCGGCGTTTTTCAGGTGGCAGGCAGTTCCAGCATGCGCTGCCACCTGAAAATGCTTTCATTCCTAGTTCCCCGGTGCACATTGCAGAGCCACATGCCCTCCTCCTCCTCTACAGACTTGCTTTCTGTTTTCTCTTGGCCAGCATCAGCGGCCGGAGGAGGCAGGGAGAAAAGCAAGAGGGCAGCGCGGTCGGGCGAGGGTGCAGGCGCGGAGACAGATTAGAAGCAGCCAGCCGATTGCCAGCTTGCCGGCTCAGCTGCTGGCCACCCAGAGTGCGCAAGCAGCAAAGGACACCTGGTGTAAGATGTTCGGGCATAATTTGGGGATGGCAGATGGGGCAGGGCAGGGGATGGGGTGGGGTGGGGCACACATCTTACATGAGTTTGGCAGCTTCACCACTTCTCTCTCTCGGCCGCTCTGTGCAGGGAAACATCTCACGCAGTAAAGAAAAACTTCTCATGAAGTTTTTCTTTATCGTGCAAGGTTTCCCCTGCAAAGACCAGCCGAGAGATGCAACGGAGCTGCCAGACTCTATTAAGATGCGCATATTGCGATGGGGCACAATTTGGGTGGCAGGTGGGGCAGAGGATGGGGTGCCCGGAATCCCTGCCAGTGGCAAAGAAGCACCAGACTGTCCCCTCCCCTCTCTCGTTGGGGCAGGGGTGGTGAAGGCGCCTTCCAGACCTGAAACCCGGAAGGAGAAACTTCGCCCAGCACGCTGCCTCTGCTGTCCTGTCGACCTGGAGAGGGGGCGTGAAACCGTGGTCGCTGGCAGCGTGGGCAGTGGGCTCCAAGAAGTGGCTGCCAGGGCACCCCATCCACTGCCCACGATCGTGGTGCTGCTGCCCAAAAATGCTTTCATTGAGAAGGCTTTGAATGCCATTCCCTGGGCTGCTTTGGGAATCAGGATCGCCGCATGGAATCACCCAAAAATGCAATGCACGGAGTGGGTGGGTGGAGCTACATTTGGAGTATAAGATGCACCCAGATTTTTGCCCTCTTATACTTCAAAGTATATTATACTTCAAAAAAGTATCTTATACTTCAAAAAATACGGTATATTTTTTCTATTCCTTATTCTCCCTTTTTTCTTAAACCCCCCTCCCACCCAAGAAAAAAAAATCTGCTAAGGAAGTAGACTGGAAAAAACTGACTATGCAGACACATCAATAAGGCCAAAAAAGACGGTTTCTATTGCCGATTTCCCAGCATGGCAACCTTTTAAAATAATAGCTCTTTGAGTATTCTATATAGAAGTATGTTGAAGAAAGAATTATATGAGATTTATCATAGGTAAAGCTAAATTTTGTAATCTCATCTCTCCTAACTTCATACAACTACCAATGAGGGCAATGCAATGGTATTAACTAGCTCTGATGGTGTTACCTAATTTGGGTAATAAAACATGTGCAAGGAAACAACCAAGCTCAGAGAGTACCAAGGACCCCTCATTTCAACCCTAAACTATAAATATTCTCCTTTCTTGATACTACTGTCAAGAATAAGTTTCTTAAACAATTGCTAAATTGATCACGTTATATCTTAAACATAGTTGTATATTAGCATGTTATCTAGCAAAACATACTATATTTTAAACTTTTCTGTCATATACATAATTGAGAAAGCTCTACACTGAAACGAGGAAACTAAATTTTAGTGAACACTAGTTGATAACCTGGCATTCCCTGGGTATTTATTTATAAGAGGAAAATGTCCGGACCAAACGTAATTTCTAATGTTGAATTTTCTCCCTTACCAGAGGGAGCCCCCTTGTGGAGTACTGTGCACGGCAACTCCACTGCGCTGTACAGTAGAAGTCATTTTAAGGCACAACAGGCTGTATTTTAACACACACCCTGAGGGGTGTTAGGGGTGTCTTACCACCACAGTATTTTTCCCTAGAGAGTAAGTCATCTGTGTACCAAGTTTGGTTGCAATTGCTTGAGGCATTCCAGAGTTATGCTGTAACATACACACACACTGAATTGGATCAACCTGGAGTAAATATCTGGAAAGTAAAAAGAATTAGTCTGAAGTTATTTTTTGTGGTAAGATAATTATAATAGGATTTTTTTTTGCATGTTGCAGTACATGATTGGGAACAATAGAGGGAGCATAACAAACAATAAGAATTTTTTTCAAATGTGTTAGAGCAGGGGTGTCAAACTCGCGGCCCATGGGCCAGATGTGTCACGTGCTGGCTCTGCCCCACCCGGTTTAGCGAAGTGGAGAAAAATCCTGATACGTCACATGATGCAGCTGTGACGACCCAAGTTTTGACACCCCTGTGTTAGAATAACAAAAGAGCCATTGCATTTTAATTTCAAAGAAAATAGCAGTAATTAATTACACAACTACTAGCTTCTTCAGCCAAACATTATCAATCTCAGAAGGCCAGAAAGAGTTCATTCAAAGCAACAGCAAATAAATATAAATAATGTATAATAATGCAACTATCTGTGCGGCTATTCCTTTTTTCCCCATACCCTCTCTCCAACATTCTGTTGGCTGGGGAATTCTGGGAGTTGAAGTCCACATATTTCAAAGTGACTAAGATTGAGAAACTCTGGTCTATTCTAGAGCATTACATGTTGCCAGAGAATTGAATCAGAATGTTTCTGGGAGAAAAATGAGACCTTCAGGGAACCTAAAATATTTAGTGAGGAATTTTCTACATCTACTATATATATAAAAACGTGTGTGTGTGTGTGTGTGTGTGTGCAATTCCAACCAAACCTGGTACACAGATGACTTACTCTCTGGAAACAAATACTGGGGGGGAGTAAGACACCCCTAAAACCCCTCAGGGTTTATGTTCTATTAAGATACAGCCTGTTGTGCCTTCAAATGGCTTCTACTGTACAGTGCAGTGGAGTTGCCATGGTAACGGCTTCACAGTACTCCACAAGGGGGCTCTCTCTGGTATGCGGGAAAATCCAACATTAAAAATTAGGTTTGGTGTGGACATTTTCCCCCTATAAATAAATAAATACCTGGGCAACGGAGGGTTATTGGCTAGTTCTTAATAAATATGCTAGCGCTTTTGCTCCAAAATATGGGAATCCGGATTTTCACTTTTAGAGACCGTTTGGCTCATTTGGCTAAGAAGTGTCCCAAATTCCTGTCATTATCCCCACTAAATACATGTTGTTATGAAGGCATTTGGAGACCCCAAATAAAATTCACAGGTACTGTCTAAAGATGTTGAAAATGGAAGTGACTTCATTTATCATTACTGGAAAGAATGTTCCACCTAGTTCCAGGAATGGCATATGAGTCAAATGGTATAATTAATAAAATAGAAATTGAAGGCCTCTTTTCTTCCTAAGAAGAGTGCAAGCGTGAGGCCTGCTTTCTCCTTTTCAGAGAAATACAAATCATAGGTTATCATGTTAGCCAGTTACATAAAATGCAATGCATTTCACAGCATCATAATTTCATTATGCCATCAGCTTTCATGTAACATGTGTCTGCTTCATTAGATAAGGAGGTGTCAGTTACATTTCTCAAGAGCCCAAAAGACAGATCTGTATTTACATACAGCTCAAAATATCCATCAGCTTTGTTTTAGCAATCTAGAATCTCAGCCTTTAATATAAGGATAGGTATAAATATATATATATTTTGATAAATGGAAACAAGCTTAAAAAGGACCATGTTACCCCACCCCCCCTCACCCCCCAAAAAACTGTATGGACTTGAGGCACATTTGTATGATCCAGATCCTCTAAAGGATCTAGCTGTTGAAAATTGCTTTGGATTTCAGGTTAAGTTTGATTAGTGGGCATGTTGACAATCAGAATGTTAAGATATTTAATTTAGAAGCTGGAACGGTAAAGTGTACAATGGGCCAGAATACACAGTTGTAGTTGATTGGTTGGAGAGTCCTGGCTCATGCACGAGGCAATCTATGTTGACTGGTTGCTGTGGATATAAATGGGGAGTTTCCCACCTTTTTTCTTCTGCATGCTTTGTATGCTGTTAGATTTACCTCATGATATTCATATGTTCCTAACTATTTTGTCTGCTGTCAATATAAATGTAAAATATATTTATTTACAGAAAGCTACAAGTTTGTGGACACCTGCTACGCAATTCCTTGATTCAGAATCATCCTACTTCTTGTTTGAACATGCAAACTATGTGTTTGGTTTAGAAAGTGTTTGACTCATAAATATCAAGAACTATTACTATTAGATGAGAGCACAGTAGAGGTGGTATTCTGCCAGTTCGCCCTGGTTCGGGTGAACGGGTAGTGGTGGAGGTGGGAGGCTCCGCCCACCTACCCAGACATCATCACAGACGCTCTGCACATATGCAGAAGCACCCCGCGCACGGTCCCGGTTCTGAACCAGTGGCAAAGATAAGAGGATTTCATGCCTGGAGCACTGCCATGCTTTTCCAACTAAATTGTAGACATAGGCTTGGCAGGGTCATTTAAAGGAGGGTAGCAGTTTTTCAAAAGTCAAAATGGTAAGCGTACCACACAACAGAATGGTCCAACAAGAAAGAAGGTTAAAAAATTCATATGTCTTGCTTTGAGTCCATTTTTGACTCCTGGGGACTACCTGGACTAGTCCCCAGCAGTTTCTTGGTTGTTGCCTCCATCCTAGGGCTGAGAGAGACTGACTGGCCAACCACTCAGCTAGCTTTGTGCCTGAACAGTCTGATGCCTTAACCACTATACCAAATTGGCTCTCCACATCATAATAACTTTGAATTCAATGTCAATCCCTTTCTAACAAAGCTTTCACTCCAAGTTGTATACTAAGCTCTAAAAAGCAACAAGTAAAAAGATCATCTGTGGATTTTTGATAAAAGGTATTTTTGAATTGTGCCAGTAGAAAATTATCTTCCTGCAATATTTGAGGGTGATGTGCTTCTGTCTGTTCACCAGGACATGTCTGGCAAGGCAGTGCTATGTTAAATCCATAATCACCTAAATGGTAGGACATAGCCCAAGCATATGTCCTGACTTGTCTTCCCCTCTTGACATTGTTTTGATCTGGCCAAATTGATCCAGAAGAGATGTCATGTCTATCATATTAAATGATGTAGCTTCATTACATTTCTTGCACAGGATAAACAAAATTACCCTCTGAGCCTTTGAAGAAAATGGTTCAGTATCAAACATACATTCATAAAGGATAAACGTTAAACAGTCCATGGCGTTTATAGGTTTATAGGATTAATAGGGCAATCAGAATCTTCCTCTTTAAGGTCAGCATGTTTAAACATGCAAATTCAGAAGAAGCCAAGGATTGAGATTGCAAAATGGCTGCTCAATGTTGAATCACACCCTGAGATGTCCTGAATAGGAAGGAAAAATAATATAGGCCTTAATGAGAGGTATACCTTTGAGTGAGAAACAGGTATTGTTTTTCTGCCTCGGAAACAGAACAAGTCGAACAGATTGTCAGATGAATTTTCAAGGTATATATAAGCAGTGCTTTTATGGCACTCTCTAAGCAGTTTTACAGAGTCAGCATATTGCCCCCAACGATCTGGGTCCCCATTTTATCAACCTCAGAAGGATGGAAGGCAGAGTCAACCTTGAGCTGGTGAGGATCAAACTCCTGGCAGTAAGCTGAATTAGCCTGACATATTGCATTCTAACCACTGCGCCACCACAGTGCCTATGTACCAGCCAGTTTCTGAGTTGCTCTCCAGCTTAGAGACTAAATGGGCCTAAAGAGTGAAAGGCAGCAGCGATAGGAACAGTCCACTGAAACAGGAAAAAGAATGCCAGTTCTTTATATACTACTTCCAGTTCTTTATGTATCGAGTGCAGAGGTGGGTTCCTACCGGTTCAGACCGGTTCGGCCGAGTAGGTAGTAACTTGGCCTGCCACGCCCCCAAACTGGTTCTCTTGGCGGTATTATAGGCACCGCCATCTTATTTTTTGTAGCATTGCACATTTTTTAGTATTGTGCATGTGTGTGTAGCGTGCATCAAGGACATGCACAGCACGTCCCTGAGCAAATCAGCAGTAGCAGCAGCCAGAACCCACCCCTGATGCAGTGCAACCCACACCATGCTTGCTGGCTGTTCATGGACACAGCTTTAGTGTTCTTGGGGGTTAGTGCTTAATCAGCTTTTTAAACCTTTTCAGTATGAACTCATACCTAAGTGCATAGTAGACCCATTCTCCATTCCGCCCCGAGTCCCTTCGGGGAGAGGGGGCAGTCTAGAAATCCAATTAATAATAATAATAATAATAATAATAATAATAATAATAATAATAATAATAACAACAACAACAACAACAACAACAACAACAATAATAATTCCATGTTAGGGAGAGCGATTTGTGGATGTTTTCCTCATGTCTTGTGATATTCAGTAGGAGGGGAGAAAGAAAAGGCTAAGGGAATCCAGAAATCCCAGCCCTACATGTTATAAAGAAGACAGTATCTATGGTCAATATTATTCTGGTGACAGGTTTGGGGTCTTTGATGAGGGCAGTATATATTATGGCAATAGAGTTTTCTGCCAGATGAAGGACTAATATTTTAACTGGTCTATGTGTGGATGAACCTTTAATATTTCAAAATGTTGTGAGCAGCCCACTGTTGTGTAATTTTGGGTTATGAAGCCTTAAAATCCTAAATTCCTTCAAACTCTATTGGTGGTCTTCCAGATGTTTCAGCATCCAAAATACCAGGATTCCAACCAATATGGTGGTTGTGCTAAAGAGAAGTGCTAGGTTGGAAAAGGCTAACTGAAACAATCTGACCTTTGAAAATACTCTTAGAAAATAATCTGATAATAAGGTTAGGTATCAATATAATTTGAGCAAACTAGTGTTGGAAGAAATGTCCTTCTGGGTTCAGTTCCAAGTGGGGAAAAAGACACTGGATTCATGAAAGTTGCTTGGAAAGAAGGTTTATTGATGGTAGACAGGACCACATGGTTTGAGATCCTGGGGTTACATGCCTTCAAGATCTTGAAGAAAGAAAAAGGGCTGAGATACTGAGAGTCCCTGGGTTTTATGCCCTCTCTTTGGCCTCACTTTAGAGTTTCTTGTTCCTGTACAAGAAATGTATCCCATTGGCTGTCAGACTCTCAGGGGGCGGGGGTCTTAGCTAACTTTGTAGGCTTTCTGTGTCCCAGGCTTGGTTGATGCAATCTCCCCAGGTTCCATGTGGTGAGATGGGTAGAGGGCTAATCCTATCAAGTCCTGAGGACCATGTCTTAATCCCATCACCCTAGATCTAAAGGGGGTAGGTCTTTGTTATGTAGAATAGACTGGCCCGGGCCTTAATGGCCCATTGACAAAGGTGTGGGGTGGGGGGTCTGAGCTTCTGCCTCCCTTTTAGGGGAAATATTCTGCCCTTTTAATATTTCTTAAAATATTTCATTTTGCTAGGAGAGGGGTGGGTGCTAACTTCCTACACTAGAAAGGAAGAAGAGGAGGAGATGGAGGAGGAGAAGGAAAAGAGAAGGAGAAGAGAAGAGCTGAAATCCTATTACTGTATTGTCTACTTTTCAAATAAAACCACTTTGACATGACTCTGTATTAGACTATACCAAACGCAGTTTGTATTTTCTCATGAATGAGTCCGGCCAAGAATGCTGAAGCATCAAGGGAAAATATTCCAGGTTGGGGGGAGGTACGGGGGGGAGGAAGAGAAAATATTCAAATCCCCCACCGCCACAGCAGTGAAATCCCTTTGCTCGATATTACCCTGTCCAATGAAGAGAAATGTTTCACAGGCACATGGTTTGTGCGTCTCAAAATAACTTGGGACCTGCAAAGTGACAAATGCTATTGCTTCAGTCGTGACAGGTTGTCCAGCTTCTTACAGCTATCTTCCCTCAAAACACAAAGTTAACTTTTATTTTTTGACTGATGGAGTCAGTTATTTGAAGTTATTTCCGTGCCAAAGAAGCTGAAGAAGCACCATCCCTTTGGTTACTATAATCTCTTACTTAGGAATCATTGTCACTGTGCCAGAGTGCCAGAGTTGGATGTCAACATCTGGAGGAATTAGAAAAGGTAACCTATTTGATTTTCAAAAGTGGATGGTGTTTTGATGACAAGTGCCCAGAGGGTTGGTGGGATCCATAACATTTCGGATTGCTAATAATTGTAGATATATTACCCAGAGTCAAACTAGATTAAAATAGAAACAAGAATCTTCAGAATATGAAAAACTTGTTTCTTCCTATGTGTTGAAAGGAGTTGTTCCAAATTCTCCCCCTCAAATTCCCATGTATGCTTGTTTAGTTATTTAGAGCAGAATGCTGATTTGTAGAAATGGCACAGATGTTAAATCCGTTTCTCTGCCTGTGGTTTTTAACAGTTGAAATTGTTGTTTCATCATCCCTAATTAAGAGCCCTCACAGATTATTTATTTTCACTAAATCCTGATTAATATGACTTCTTATTTAAAATCTAATGTGTGTGAGTTTACATGAGAGTGAAATAGGGAGAGAGAGAGAGAGAGAGAGAGAGAGAGAAAGAATGTGTCATGTAAAATGATAGGGCTGGCTATATTTAGTGTTTGGAGATCTGCTCTGTGGATTAATGTACACAACAGCTGCAGGAATAGTCTTGCTTGAAGAACATTACTCTCTCTCAACCCTTACCATCCCCTCTCTTTCTCTCTCTGGAAAAAAAATGTTTTTGACTGTCAGTGGCAAATGTTTGGCATGCAATTTTAAACAGCAGAGCAGAGCAGTGTCATGAATTGAGAGAAGATCATATAGGAACTTAATTAGATTAGGTTTCCAGATCTCTTATTGGACACTTAAAATAAAAATTCTTCTATGTGAAATTCTTCTTATTTTTAGATTAAAAAACCCTAGTTTTGTAAAGCAAAGCTGAAGAAACAAACTATGTAGATTATGTAAAAGCCTTCTACATTCTACAAGGAAAACTAGAGTGTAGACTAGGAATGACCAACCTTGGCAACTTTTAAGACTTATGGACTTCAACTTTCAGAATTCCCCAGCTGGTTATGGTGTAGATTATGAATGTAACCTTCGACAAAAATGTTCATATCGGAAACGTTCTAAACTGTGATGGTTAAATTGTTGAACATGCATTTCTGAAACCATGTTCTGGTATGTCTTTTTGAAAGATGATGTTGGAATAATTAGAGAATTGCAGTTCAATTTTTTGAGACATCAATTTTTATAATAAGTAATATGCCTTTGAAATATTATTCAAAGCTTATTTCATCCAAAATATTATTCCTAGGCTTAAAACCAATAATGCCATGGAAATTAGTAACAATGACTCAGCTTAAATTGTAGCATTTCATTATAGATATATTTGTCACTGTGATGATGATGATGATTTTAATCTTCAATTTGATTCACAGTCTGGGACTGGTAAAAACATAACAGTTCAAGTCCTAACCAAGGAACTAAGAGCCATTAAGGCAGTAGGGTGGATTTTTGCGAAGTCAGGATATTCAGGTCTAATAAGTTCAAAATTTCCATGTATCTAGGCAGCCCTTTGGGTTTTGCTCCAAGGTCTCCTGTTACTATTACTATTGGTTCACCATTGATTTCTTCCTCCATAGTCGCTCAACTTTAATTTGCAAATCACAATAATTTGCTAGCAGTTTCCCTTCAATTCGTACATCACCTAGTATTATCATATCAATGAACCAGCCTTTTTTTCTTTTCCATAATAGTGATGTCAGGTGTGTTATGGGCCAGATGTCTGTCTGTTTGGATTCAAAAGTCTCACAGGATCTTGACTTGCTAATTTTTAAGAACTTTGTCAATTTGGCATTCCGAGTCATTTTTGCTGATTTGAACCCAAACTTCTGGCAAAACTTCCCATGTATTATTTATTATAAACTTCCCATTTATTATTATTATTATTATTATATGACACTGACTGGTGCTAATGGTTGATATGGGTTGCTGCCAGTGTCCTAGGTATCAACCAGGTATCTTCTTAAGATGTACGATGATGAGGATGAAGATTTCCACTTGCGAATATCCAAACAGAAGACATTATGTTCTTAATGCCCCCCACCAACTAGGCTATCAATATTTTGAGACATTTCAGCCAGAGATAGTATATTATCTATAGTTTATAGTTTGTGATTGTATTACGAAGCATTGTACTTTAAGTAATTATTCAACATATCAAAGTGGTTAATGATTCAATACCAGTAATCTAATAATTAGTCCGAACAGAAGTCACCTTTTGCTTCAGTTTGGAGAACAACTGAAATTCTAGAAATCACCCATTCCCAAATAATTATATTAAATCAATAAATTACTTCTTTTATTGTAAAAAACTTTGAACAGAAAGTTTCTATGCTTAGAATATATTCAAAACTTCAGCTGGGCTATCAAGGAAAGCGCAATATTTCTTTCAATTATGTTAGCATTTTTTATATCTTCTCATTTCTAGCCAGGGCTCCTTTTTGATTTAAGAATGCCTTTATCAACACATAAGACAGGAAGGACACCTGAATTATATTAAATATTGCTAGATTCTCTTTTCCACTACCCAGACATTGGAGTAAATTGTGCCTTAGATCTGTTCCACCATTAATCCTACCTGATACATGTGCTGCTACGTGCATGGTTACAACAGAACAGCATGTAGCAGACAGTTTAATAATTCAAAATATGAGACAGAAACTGCCCAGCACTGGATGTAGGAGATCCAACTGTGCAGAACTTCCTGAAGCTTCTAAGAAATGCAGCTGTAATGGAATACCCCATGGCCTACATCTGAGGTCAGCAAGAAACTGATTTCAAACCCAGAAGCTATGCAGTTTTTAGAATTGGTGGCATTATTTGATCTGGATAATTTGGGCTTAGTTCCATACTTGACTTCCAGGACAGATCTTTATAGGAGTATCCATAGGGTATGGTTAGAAATGGTCAAGATAGCAGTGCATCCTTTAAAAATTGGCAGAACTTCAATTGCACCATTGCAGCCACCATCTTGATTTTATTTTTTACTAAAATCCTGTGGCCATTCTTGTACATTCAGCAGCCCATTAACTCATTTTCTTTAATTTCTTGCAAATAAAAACATTTGCCTATCTGCCAAAGTCCCTTTTCCCACACTTGTGATTTTAATATATGCCAGCCTCTTCTTATTCTAATGGCAAACAAAGAACCCAATTTACTTGTTTTAAACCACAAGGTCAGCTTTACATATATTTCAATATACAAATCCATATCATATCTTATCATAGTCATTGATTGAGCTTGATGTTTAATGTTAGGTAGGAATGCACAGGGCCCAATCTCCAAATTATTCTAGAAACCAGCGAAGTCTGAAACTTAACTCTTTACATGCATGCCAGCTGGAGGAAAGAGTAGCATTCACCATGTGCAGAATGCTATTCTGTTCCATTCCTATGGTGAGCCATTATGCCTTTGGAGAATTGGATGAAGAACTTCATTCTTTCTCTCTTATTCTGCCTTCCAAAACTTAGTGCACATCCTCCCATTTCCCACCCCCCTTGTCCTCATCTCTTTGTTGCCAAAGCAAAGCATCTTAAAACATCTTTAGTTGTTTCAATCCTGGTATTTTTTATCTCCCCCCCCCCCCCCACACACACACACAATTTTTGTTATAGCATCTTTTACTCATGGTGTAGTTGCTGAACAGGTCAGATTTGAGAAACCATCTGGCTTTGCTTTAAAGAAGGTCTACTTGCTCAGTAAGCATTTCGGCTTCAGCTAAAAAGGAGATGAGACACCTGCATTCATTTGTCCACATAATGCAAGATCAGTCTAATCCAAACTGTTTTCTCAAGCTTTACACAGGTTCTAGATGCTTCTTTGTAGAAGTGCTGGACTTTTGCTTAAAAAAAAACACGACTAATCTTCTCTTGAGAAAATGCTAATCCTAGGCTATGCAGGTGGTCAAATTAAAATGGGAAAGAGAGACAACTTCTGTCACCTATGTCAGCCAATAGGTGTATTGATTAGAAGCTTTCTAATTCTTCTGCTCACAAGGAGTTTTATGTAGTTAAGTTTTATTCTTTTGTTGGGACAAGCAGCATTTTGCCCACTCCAAGAAGTACTTCCAGATGCCATCAGCCGCAGTCATTTATTGCCAGCTCCCTTGTAGCACTAGCTGAGGATGACGTTTGCTCATTATCTCATTATTTTGCCCTGTTCTTCTTTTGTTCCTCACACTATTGTGGGCACATCACAGGGTTAGAGGAGGGTGTTGGGTGAAATAGAAGGGAGCTCTGTGCCATTTTTCCTCCTGATTTCCTCTTCATCCTTCTGTGCCACTGAACTTTCAGCTCACCTTTTTGTTAACACCAAGTTTTTAAAAAAAAACAACCCATTGGGCCATTCAGAAACAGCACAACTAACAGATCGCAGGCAGGAAGCACCCCTATACCTGTGACCTGTTAGTTGGACAAGTTAACAGGTGTCTAAACCCACCATTCTAAGGACCCACCTGCACTCGCCCATCCCTGCCCCACCCCACATTAGAATGAAGGGTGTTTTCTTGACAGCAGGCGAGGGATGGTAGGGGATAAAATTTATTTATTTATTTATTGAATTTATACCCCGCCCTTCTCCAAACGGACCCAGGGCGGCGCACAGGAACATTAAAAACATACAAAACATATAAAACTTTT
Organism: Rhabdophis nuchalis; assembly: GCA_039707465.1. NCBI lineage: Eukaryota > Metazoa > Chordata > Lepidosauria > Squamata > Natricidae > Rhabdophis > Rhabdophis nuchalis. The sequence goes on along the minus strand of CM077645.1, from coordinate 92,798,184 downwards.
TCTTTTTTTAAAAAACTTATTCAACTAAGGGCCTGTGCTAAAACCGAATTAAAATCCCCATTTTAAAACTATCTACGAGTCGGTATTGGAGGCTACGCAAGGCCGGCTAGTTGGAATAGGTGTGTCTTCAGACACTTGCGGAAGAGGCGGAGGTCAGAAATGGTACGGAGTTCAGGGGGCAAGTCATTCCAAAGGGCTGCTCCCGCCACAGAGAAGGCTCTCCCCCTGGGTGTCGCCAGTCGGCATTGTCCGGCCGACGGCACCCTGAGGAGGCCCTCTCTGTGGGAGCGTATCGGTCTGAGGGATGTATGGGGCAGGAGGCGGTCTCGCATATAACTAGGCCCCGAGCCATGGAGCGCTTCATTTTTATTTTATTTTTTATTAAATTTTTTAACATTACAACAAAATATACATATACAATATTGCACCCTGTGCTGTACATAAGAAAGGAAGATTTGGTTCTTCGGATATATCCTCACGATCTCCAAAATCCACGTTCTCTGGGTACAGGTATCGAAGCGTCCAAATTTCCAAGCGCATAGTCCACAAATGGTTTCCAAGTTTTCCAAAAAGTATCTTTTTTATAAACACCATTTCTAAATTTAATGTCACATGTCATTTTATCATTTAAAGCTAATTTCCACATTTCACAATACCACTCTTCTATTCTAAAATTCACATCTAATTTCCAATATCTAGCTATTATAATTCTACCCACTATAATCATAATTCTAATCAATTCTTTCTCATATTTTGTTAGTTCTGTTTCCTTGATTATCAGCAATAATATAACTTCTGATCTCAATATTATTCTTTTCTCCATCATTTCAAATATCATTTTCTCCAATTGTTGCCAAAGCTTTTTAACTTTATCACATTTGTACCACATATGTTCATAAGTCCCTAATTCCATATCGCATCTCCAACATTTTTTACTAGTTTTTTTATCCATCAACGATAATCTTAATGGAGTCAAATACCATTTCCAAACAACCTTATAATTATGCTCTTTAATCCTTACAGATAAAATCCTCATAATTCTACTTTTCCAATTCACATTCCAATCTAAATCTGATATTTTAATATTGAGTTCTTTTTCCCAATTCATCTTCATCACCATTTGTGGTTTTCCATCAAAATTTATAATCTTATAAATCTTACTAACGAGTCCCTTTAACCCAATTTCATCTTTCATAATTTGAGATACTAAATGTTCAAATTCAGTATTATTTCTGCTTATCTTGCAATTTCCCCTTACTTTCTTAGTCCATTTTTCTATTTGTATTTTTTCAAACCAACCTAAACCCAATTTTTCAATAATTTCTTTTTTCCTTCTTTCATTTTCTAAAGTTTTTAGCCAATCTATTATAATTTCTATATTTTCATCTTCTATTACCTTGTCACGACTTATATTGGTTTCAATCGGCCAATTTCCAATTGTCTTCCCCAAAAAAATTATATCCGGAATTAAAGTTTTAACGAATTTATTCCAAATTTTACTCAATCCCTTTAACCAATAGCTGTTAATTACCCTTTTTGATTTTGCTTTATCTAAAAACCATGCTGAGCCGAATCTCTTAATATCTTTTAACTCTAAATCTCTCCAATGACTATCTTCGCCTTTAAGTATTTTTACCACAGTTCGAATACCATAGGCCCAATAATAATTGAGTAGGTTGGGAATTCCCAATCCACCTTCCTTTTGATTTTGATACCACATTTTCTTCAGTAATCTAGGTCTTTTCCCACCATTACAAAATTTATCCAATTTCTTCTGATATCTTTCAATATCTTTCTCTGTCAAATTTAATGGTAGCATCTCATGGAGCGCTTTAAAGATGGTCGTTAGAACCTTGAAGCGCACCCGAAAGACCACAGGAAGCCAGTGCAGCTCGCGCAGGATTGGTGTTATATGGGAGTGTCCAGGCGCTCCCGTAATCACCCATGCGGCTGCGTTCTGAACTAGCTGTAGCTTTCGGGTGCACCTCAAGGGAAGCCCCATGTAGAGAGCATTACAGTAGTCGAGTCGAGACGTGACAAGTGCTTGAGTGATCGTGCGTAAGGCACCCCGGTCCAGTAAGGGGCGCAATTGGCGCATCAGGCGTACCTGATGGAACGCCCCCCTGGCCACGGCTGCCACATGGTCCTCCATAGACAGCCGGGAGTCCAGGAGGACACCCAAATTGCGCGCCCTCTCCACGGGGGCCGGTGTTTCGCCCCCAATGGCCAGAGTTGGAATAATCTGGCTGAAACGGGGTGCCGGAAGCCACAGCCACTCAGTCTTGGATGGGTTGAGCCTGAGTTTGTTACTACCCATCCAGATCCGTACGGCCTCCAAACACCGGGACAGCACCTCGACGGCATCGTTGGGGTGGTTTGGGGTGGATGAATGAATGAAACTTAAGAATCCACTGACTTCTTTTAACATGCTCCATCTTAAAACTGAAAGGGTGGCACCACTTACCAGCCTCACTGCTGGGGGCAGAATAGGTCTTGGCCAACAAGACAGCAAATGTTATGCCAACATTCATTTTATTTATTTATTAAATTTACATGCTGCCCAAATCACTATCAAGAGTGACTCTGGGCAACATACGTACTTTTATGGTGAGACAAGAACTGGGAAATTGTGCTTCAATATGTCTTTCTTTCTTACTGTGCTTATTCATCTCTGATCCTGTCCCAGTTGAGAACTTTCATATTGTCTCAACTGTAGCTCAAAGCAGGGCATACATACAACCGCACTCAACGTGTAGTCCTCAATGGGACTGCATCTACAGGGAAAGGAAGTATGCAGTGGAGTACCGCAAGGCTCTGTTTTAGACCAAGTACTCTTCAACATCTTCATCAATGATTTGGATGAGGGGATAAATGGGGAACTCATCAAATTTGCAGATGACACCAAGATGGCAGGAATAGCCAACACTCCATAAGATAGGCTTAAGATACAGAAGGATCTTGACAAACTTGAACATTGGGCACTATCTAATAAAATGAAATTCAATGGCGAAAAGAGTAAGGTTCTACATTTAGGCAACAAAAATGAAATGCACAGGTACAGTATAGGTGGTACCTTGCTCAATAGCAGTAACTATGAACGGGATCTTGGAGTCCTAGTGGACAACCATTTAAATATGAGCCAGCAGTGTGCAGCAGCTGCCAAAAAAGCCAACAGTTCTAGGCTGCATAAACAGAGGGATAGAATCAAGATCACGTGAAGTGTTAATACCACTTAATAATGCCTTAGTAAGGCCACACTTGGAATACTGCATTCAGTTTTGGTCACCACAATGTAGAAAAGATGTGGAGACTCTAGAAAGAGTGCAAAGAAGAGCAACAAAGATGATTAGGGGACTGGAGACTAAAACATATGAAGAACGGTTGCAGGAACTGGGTATGTCTATTTAATGAAAAGAAGGACTAGGGGAGACATGATAGCAGTGTTCCAATATCTCAGGGGTTGCCACAAAGAAGAGGGAGTCAAACTATTCTCCAAAGCACCTGAGGGCACAACAAGAAGCAATGGGTGGAAACTAATCAAGGAGAGAAGCAACTTAGAACTGAGGAGAAATTTCCTGACAGTTAGAACAATTAATCAGTGGAACAGCTTGCCTCCAGAAGTTGTGAATGCCCCAACACTGCAAGTCTTCAAGAAGATGTTGGATGGCCATTTGTCTGAAATGGTATAGGGTTTCCTGCCTAGGCAGGGAGTTGGACTAGATGACCTCCAAGGTCCCTTCCAACTCTGCTATTGTATTGTATTGTATTAACTGTGAACCATCATATAATGAATGAATCATTGAGGGACATCAGCATCTCATACCAAAATTGTTCGCAGCCATAAAGAGAGGAATTTTTGAAGAGAGGTTCATTGTGCAGGTTGAAAAATACATGTGTCTTCTTATACTGTATGTTTTTATTGTTGCTGTGCAGTATCTTATTGCAATGCCAGCAAGTTTTGTAACTTTTTTAAAGAGATAGACACATTTCCAAATCAGTATAGCACACGGATACTTTTTAAAATAAGAGAAATAAGAGATCTTTTATATAATTACATCAGTATTCTGAAAAATATTGAAATCTTTTGTTCTTAATGGAAGAGGGAAAGTATCTGATAGTTTTAATAATAATAATAATAATAATAATAATAATAATAATAATAATAATAATAATAATAATCTTTACTGTCATTGTAATAATATTGTAATAAAATTACAATGAAATTGGTTTGAGCGCCGTGCCAACACTTGCACTAGGTGGGATATAGACAGCAGTGACAGCCACAACAGGAATCTCTCCAGGCAAACGAAAAGGCTGACAAATGACTGTTGAAACAAAATGGCTGACAAATGACAGTTGAAAAGGATCAATTGTACTTTGTCTTTTGTTATTTTACAGTAGGTTCAGAGCGAGTTTTTGATGGAAAAGTCTGCTGTGACACCAGGAGCTCAAAGCCGCTGCGCCTAAGCGCGCCGCCATCTTGGATGTAAAATTTTAGAGTATCAACTAAAAACAATGCTTTCAAAATTATAGAAAGACTTAATTAGTATATTTTACTCAGACGATCAATATAAATAATAATGAAAGCATATAGATAGAAAGGATTTAAACTGTTAGTATGCAATACTTTGATAAGGTCTATTAAAACTACAAGTAAAATTGCAATTTTGTACGAGTAGAATTACTTCTCCTGTTCCATTAAAGGGATTATTAAACCTATCCGTAATACCAGGTCAATTAATTACAAGTAGTTTGGAAATAAATAGGGAGCCAGTAAGAATTAAGAATAAATCATGTCAAGCCAATGCATTGTGATTTAATATGAAAACTATTTAATGATTATATCTAAGAGATTGACACCAAACATCTAGCAACCAAAATGGATTCCATATCAAATTCTTTTCAATATACCAAAATCCATATTACAATTTATTGGTAGAGCAATGCAATGCTATTAAGCAATGCAATTGTCAAGTGAGATATCAAGTGACCATGACAGACATACTATCTCTTGTCTGCTGCAGTCATTAAGCAGGATATCACATGACCACAACTTATTATGACTTTACTACTGGCTTCTGTATTGAATATACTTCTTGGAAGCAGGGTGTGAAACTTGCAAATGGTGATCATGGAATTGTAGGGTGCTTCAATCGCTGTACAAGTCTTCTAATTGTAAAACACCTGAATGGTAAATAAACAAGGCAGTTGTTAAGCAAGGACTACTTGCAATGGATCAACCACAGAATCTGCAGTTACATATAATGCGATAATCAATAATGTGTGATCTAAAACTGTTACTGTGGAGAAACACATTTTGCTTTTCCATCCATTTTTCAAAAGATTGTTGGTGTGGGGAAAAGGAGAGCAAACTAGACACTGCATGTTTACATTAACAAGGTAGAAATACTTTGAAATAATGTTCAAAGTTAAATAAAATCTAAGAGTTGGGAAATCATGTGGCTTTACTTAAGAGCTGGAGATGTGTCCTTAAACAGTGGGACCCCATTTTAAGTCAATATATGCCAATCATGCTTCATATTCTATTCTCCAAAGCAAGTAAAAAAGGATAGGTAGCCATATCTAGAAATTCAAAATATGGCTGCCTAGGTTTATCCACCTATCCACATTTACAGTATGTATAGATTTGAATGGAGTATAGATTTGAATGGAGAAATTACCCGTAATCTGTTATTTTTGTCAGGCATGAAAGAGCAGGTCCACATATGAAGATACAATTAAATTGATTTATTGCTATTCATGTCTATACACAGGAATAATATCAAAGAATAGAATAGAATAGAATAGAATAGAATAGAATAGAATAGAACGGAAGGGACCTTGGGGGTCTTCTAGTACAACCCCCTGCTTAGGCGGGAAACCCTACACCACTTTAGACAAATGGTTATCCAACATCTTTTTTAAAACTTCCAGTATTGGAGCATTCACAACTTCTGGAAGCAGATTGTTCCACTGATTAATTGTTCTAACTGTCTGGAAATTTCTCTTTAGTTCGAAGTTGCTTCTCTCCTTGATTAGTTTCCACCCATTGTGTCTTGTCCTGCCCTCAGGTGAGTTAGATAAGGATCCACAGAATTCGTGTGGGATTAGTCCACTTGTGGCTATGTAGAAATGCTATTCAGATCCCTCCTTTAACTCCTACCCCAGGTTGTGCCACTCCTTCCTCTAGTATTATAGGGTATTCTTTAACCAGCCTTTTATAAATTGGGATTATAACTCCCCAAATTCCTAGCTAAAATGGGCAGCATATCTTGAAGACCTTGTGCTGAGAAAAATGCTTTACTTCAAGGATGAATAAGTGTTTAATACAAATAAAGTATTTGTAATCTTTGAAGTTCAGTTTGGGTTCTTGTTTCTCTTTTTGTTATCCACTCAAATTGAGCACCCATAATAATTAAGTAGTCTTAAAAGCACAGTTGAATACAGTTATTTATTTGTACTGTAGAGGACCATAACGGAGGGTTCTGGAAAACCTCCAGGGGAAGTCTTTCTCACTTTGTGGAATGCCCTTGAGTTCGTGGAACACACTTTAGATGCTTGTGCTGGAATAACAAAGCTCTTTCTTTTATAGTAAAAAGGAGGAATTGAATGGCTTAAGTTACATGTTTGTTCTTCATCCTTTATTTTTAAAAAATTAATAGGTTAAGAATTGCATAAAATATTAGCATTCAGTTATTAATTGGTCTAGGGCAGTGAGGGCAAACCTTTTAGACACCAAGTGCCTAAACTGCATGTGCACGCATGCCAAAACTGAAAGGTGCGCATGTGAATGTGCATGGACATGCATGTGCATGCATGGACATGCACGTATGCGCAGCGGAGACCTGAAGAGCAGCTGGCCGGCAAGAGGTAAGAGCTGTTTGTTTCCTGAGCTTCTGTTTCATCGTTTGCAGGGAAACAGATGTTCATGAAAGAAACACCGCAGAGATCTGACCTGGGACGATGGTGTGCATGCCAGCAGAGAGGGCTCTGTGTGCCACCTTTGGCACCCGTGCCATAGGTTCACCATCACAGGTCTAGAGCTAGGCAGAGCTTGCAGTATTCTCTGACAATCCATTGGATGCTGTATCGTGAAACATCAGAGTGCTTATTTAGATGATCAGAGTGCTGTTAAGTAGAGTGTTGATTAAAGAGTCAACAAAATATTGACTAAAATCAAATGTATACTGTTAGAAAAGGATTCATGCCTGGAGTGTAATTCTGAGTAAAGAGATTTAGGAGTTCTAATTGTTCACAAATGAGCCAGAAATGTTTTGGTCTCAGTGAGAGACTTAGTTTGAGATGATTACCAAGTCCATCACAAGTAGAAGGTGATACCAGCTAATAATCCCTTAGTTTGAAAGGATAGTATTGCTCATTCTCCTGCTAACTTGAGCCAGAGAATTTATATTGAAGCTCATCTCACTAAAATCCTTTAAATAAAAACATGGCTTCAAAGAAAGCCCTGTAACCTTTCTACCTAGCATCTTCCAGATGCCTTTGTTTGCAGTCTCATTACCCCACTATGGGAGATAAGAACTATAGCCCATCTCCGGCTGAAGGTCATTAACTTGGCAAAGGCAGGCAGAAGAATATTCCACAGCAATTCTCAGTATATTCTTCCACTCCCGTGAGGTATTGGCAAGGGCTTCTTAGTATTTTGCATGAATTAAATTTCATGCAAATTTGTGAGAGCACAGTCCCCATGCCTATCTTCCAACTGTTCTGGCTGGCCTAGAAATACAGTAAAAGAAAACATAGCACAGGTCAAAATTTATTCTGAGAAACTAGCTTGTCTCACCTACCTAAAAATACTTCCAATTAAATTTTTATTTATTTAGTAATTTAATTATTAAAATATATGTGGCCTATCTCCCCTAGAAGGTGATTCTTTAAATTATAAATCTGTCATTGCAAAATTTGACATTTTGACAGATTCTCAATGAGCATAAGTCAATTAAGGATATAACATCCTAGTGGGATCATCCCAACAAGTGAATTAGATGATCCTTGTAGATTTTCTGGTTCAAATTTCTCCTTCAATAGTTGCCGAATAGATACTTCTATGAAGCTCACAAATGAACATAATTAAAATAGCTTTCTACCTCAGACTCCTCCTTTTAAGTAGAAATGATTGATTGATTATGCAGCGTCAAATTATTTTCAACTCCAACTACTACTTTGATAAATTTCTTCCATAACATTCTTTCTTTGACCTCATCTTCCAAAGGAGCACTCACTGCCACTGTAATAGAGTCCATCCACCTTTCTGCTGGTCTTCTTTATTTCTTTCCTTCCACCTTTACTAGCATTGGAATCTTTTCCATAAAACTGGGTCTTCACATAATAGTTGATATTAGGAATCTTCCTACAATTGCACCATTGTTACCCTACATTGATTCTGATGTTTCAATGCAGCCTCAGCGCCACAACCAAAAGAGTCACATTTTATTATCTGACTGCTAACCAATTATTTTTTAACTAAATACACAACAAAATTTTACTTTCAGCATCATTTGAAAATTGCAAAGAAATATTTGATAATGTGGTGTACCTGAATGGTCCCTATGAAACTGATAGATTCAGTGCTGGGATAAACAAAATGCAGACACTTCTTTTTAACATAAAAAAGAATGTATAATTTTCTATTAAAGGAATGTATCACATGAAACCACTCTGATTTCTGGATATGCTTTAGTAGTGAAAAGAATTGCTAAAACATCACCCTTTATAGCCTTACTTCTCAAACGCAGGCATTGACTTTGATTCAGATTGACCCACGATCCCAGACAGATCATGGTAGAATAGCTCAACTGATTTATAATCTGGCTCACTGCCAGCTCTGATGCACAAAGCTTGGGGGTGGGTCGGAGGTTTCCCATTCCTCGGATTTCCCCTTGCTATGTTCCCTGGCTCCTGGGCTTTTCCTCCCTGCAGGCGCTAAGCCACAATGTCTGCAGAATGTTTGCCCACCTAAAAAGAGGAGAGAACTGGCTTTTACATTTGTGGTGTCCTACTCTTCTGTTTTCCATCACAAATGCTCATGCACCAAGGGGAGGATGCAGACGTAAGCTCAGTATTTGTTAACTTTAGCAATATTAAGATGTGTGGACTTCAACATCAAGAATTCCCCAGCCAGCCATGCTTGCTGGTCATCTTGAAGGAGAGTCTTCATCCACTGTTTGCAAGGCGGGGTCAAGTCAAGTAAGGGCTATAGAGAAATGGGTGAAAAGGATTTGTAATAATGGGCTGGCTCTATATTACTCTGGAACGACCTACCCCCTGAACTTCGGATCATCACAGACCTTCCCCTCTTTCATTGCTCACTTAAGACTTATTTGTTCCATCAAGCCGGCCTAGCTTAGGCAATGAGTAAATGTATTTTAGAATTTTAATTGGGATTTTTAGCACAGGCTTTTAGTTTAATTTATTCTTAATTCTTCTGTATTTATTGTTATTTATCTATTTTAATTTCCTGTGCACCGCCCTGAGTCCATTTCGATGGAGAAGGGCGGTTCTATAAATCTAAATAAATTAAATTAAATTAAATTACTCTAAAGCAGTGGTGCTATTCAGCCAGTTCTATCCGGTTCAAGCAAACAGGTAGCGGCTGCAGCGGGAGACTCTGCCTGCCCACCCGAACATCATCATGTCCCATTTTTGACACTCTGCGCATGCGCGGAAGGCCCTGTTCACATGCACTGACATTTGCGAACCGGTAGCGAAGGTAAGTTGAATTCACCTCTGCTCTATAGTAATATAGAAAAGTCCTTGGAAGGTTGGCAGATTTATGGACCCCTTATAGTTGAATGACTTCAAAGTTCTTGAGATATTTACACTTATCTGCCTAGTCAAACTGTCATTTTAATAACCCAAGCTTTGATTAGTGGGAATGGTTGATTTTTATTTATTACTCAAAGGTAATAGAAATTATTATTATTCTCTGTTCTACCGTATGTAATCAAATTTTACTTAATATTGGATACATCTATTTAATGTGAAGGATCAATTTAATTTAGTGATTAAGCATTGATTAAAGTTATATCGAACACAAATCATCACTTTGTAAATTCATTTACAGTTTTTACATTTTCCAAACTGTTACTGTATAAATACTAGAAGGCATAAATGTATTCATAATTATCAGTGTCGTCATTAGAATGGATGGTGGTGAATTAACTAGTTTTTTAAAAAAAGGTGAACTATCCTACCGGTACTACTATTTGTCCTAGACTGGTGTTGAATTTTTTGTTTGTTTTTTAAAAGTCTGTTAACTTAAACCAAAAAATACTCTAGAACCAATAGAAGTCAAGGTCCAGAGTTATTGAAGCTACTTAGCTCAAAAAGATATGAATGGGATATATCTGCTCCAGAAGCTAATTTAAAGCACTGAAGTAGAACCAGAAAGATTCAAATTTTAGCCATTCACAGATAACGTTCATTGGATGAGTTTGGGACAATTATTTCATTATCCAACCATCTTCATAAGATTTTAAGAAGGATAACGCTGGAGGAGAATGCCTCCTGGGAAAAGTGATGAGTATATATGCATAAAGTTATCAAAGTTTATTGCATAAGTTTTACAAAAATAATAGATGAATAACATCAGTAACTTAGAAGAAAAACAGATTTAGTTCATTTGCTTACTTTTTAAATTTTCAGTATGAAATTAACATTAAGGATATCTGTAGAGGATCTTAAAGGTGCTTTTTCAGGCAACGGGACTTTCTGGTTTTTCTTTGAAGAGGTTTCACTTCTCATTCAAGAAGCTTCTTCAGATCTGACTGGATGATGGAGAATGGAAGGATTTATACTCCTTTCTGACAGCTGGTCATTGCAATTCTTGGATGCTTCTTGGATTCTGTTTTTGAATGCAATTCTTAGATACTTCTTGGATTCTACTTTTGAATGCAATTCTTGGATGCTTCTCATCCACAAAACTTCTTTTGAGAAGCGAAACGTCTTCAAAGAAAAATCAGAAAGTCCAGTTACCTCTTCAAAAAGCACCTTTGGGACAACCATGACTTGGGTGACTGAGAATCTCCATAGGCATTTGTAGAGGATCATAAAAAGTCAAACTGACACCCAGGACCACCTGATCAAAGCCCCACCCACGTAAAATGCCACTTTTACTTTTTTGGGACCATCTCCAGTGATCATTCCTGCATTCATTCTTAACTTTCACTGCACTGTAGGTGTAAATACTGGTCAAAGATTCATTTCCAGTCTCAAGAGCTGCCACAATAATATGTCCTAGAAACTCCAAATTTATAGAGAAAATGACTGTCTTTTTCAAGACAATGGGACAACATCATGAAATGATGGCGCTTACAGAATACAATAAACTCTCATCAAGGGTACAATTGGGCTGTAGCAGTGCATAGATCTAGATCAACTTACAACAATAAATGTTGACAGCCACATTATTTTGTAAAATTGTGGAAAATTCCATATGCATTAAGGCTCTGCTCTTGCACAGGTAATCTCAACTCACAACCATTTTCTTAGCGACCGTTCAAAGCTACAGAAGCACTGAAAAATATGACCTACTACCAGTCCTCACTCTTAAAATCATCACAGTATCCCAATGGTACCATGATCAAAATTTGGTCACTTGGCAACCAGTGGCAAAAAAGTGTGATCAAAGTCTTGCCCTTTTTTACATGTGTTTCTAATCATGAGTATGTCTATCATCTTGCCTTTTTTTCCACCCCTCTCCATGAATACCCTTGAAAGCATCATAGTCTCTGTTCTGTACACATTTGGGCCTTTGTGCACATATTTTGGCCATGCTACATCAGTTTGACCAAAGTACCATATTTTTCAGGATATAAGACGCACCTTTTCCCCTCAAATAAGAGGCTGAAAATCTGGATGCGTCTTATACACTGAATACAGCATTTTTTTGCCTCCTGAAACATCGCCCCTTCACCAAAATGACCGGGCATAGCTTGTAGGAGGGTTCCAGAGAGCTCCTGGAGGCTAGGGAGGGCAGAAATGAGCAAAAAACGAGCCGGTTTTTTGCTCAATTTTACCCACCCCCCAGTCCCCAGGAGCACTCTATAAGCTTCCTAATGCCCTTTTTTTGACAAAAAAATGGGCCCGTTTTTGCAAAAAAACGGTGTTTTTCCTTGTTCCCCCACACCCCGGAACATTCTACAAGCCTCCTAAGGGCTATTTATGCCCTTTAAAAAAAAGAGCCAATTTTTCACGAAAAAGGGCCATTTTGGGGAAGTTTGCCTCTTCAAAACCTTGGTGTGTCTTATACTCCAAAAATATGGCATATGGTCATGAGAGCAAGAAAGTAAACATTTCTAAAAATGCAGAAAATTCTATTTAAAGTTATATATAGTAGTTATATCCCCAGCTGCAAATGATGGCATGAACTCAAGTGACACCTGGTCCCAACTCTGTTTTAAACAGAGGTATAACTGTTTGCCCAAAATCAGTAATTAATTTAACTGACTTCTGTGACTAAGTTAAGCAGTGGCCTTAAATGTCAGCGCTGAGTGTAGAGTCATCCATTGTTCACCCTAAGATTAGATACAGTGAAGAGGTCAACAGGAACAGCCTGTGTTGATGAGCAGGAGTGAACTCAGCTGTGTGCTTCAAGTCTTTCCAGGATCTGTTAAGTAGCCTAAGATATGATCTCATTTCAATTTTGGAAATAAGAGTCAGTGCTAAAATGGTGTGTTGTTCCCCAAGATTCATCCAATCTTGACTGGACCATGTTTATTCAAAATCGGATCTGCCTGACATTTTTTACCTCAACTTCTGTATCAAATATATACAATTTTGAGATACAGTGAGAGCCAAATATACTGAAAAATGAACTACTCGCATAGAAATCAATGAAAGAGATGATAGAGTACAATTCAATTGAGAAAATTTCTTCAGATAAAGAACAGGGATTACCGAACTTCTTGTAAAAGCAGGGATGATCAATTCCTGGGTAATTTTACTATAATTTCTCATCCCCCATCAAACTGTCACCAAGGCATGACAAAATACTGAATTCCAGCACCATCTTTTTGATTATGAGCATCTGTTTATAAAATTATATTTGTTTGACATATATGCATTCAAGTATGACCACTTGCTGCTAGAAATGGTCATATGGTTACTGCAGAATCTTAATTTGGGAGGGCATAATAATATTATTATACATATGGTAAATCAATCCCAGCTCTCAAGTTTAAAAGAATATCAGATGCAGGGCAAATAAATGCCTCTTTCTGAGCTATAGCAACTCCAAGCAAAGAATACAGGACTAAATGGATGAAGGATGAGTCTGGATAAGGTAAATGAATCAGTAAATGGGACAAATTCTAATAGAGAATGGTTGAGAACATCGCTTTGTGCAGCAAAAATTACTTTAAGCTTTTAAGAAAGTTAGAGTACTTCCAAATAATAGAGATGTTAGCCTTATCAGATCACAATTAAATCTGGGGCAAAAGAGGAGTTACATCCAGTATCTGTTGATCAATTCCAGTAGAACAGTTTCCTCAGCCTGATAGCTCCAGATTGTTGGATATAACTTAATTCTCGGGGGGGGGGGAGTGATAAAAATGGTTGGTTGGGGTAAGCTACACCTCTGTAAGGTTCTAGGTTGGGGAAGTCAACAGTCAAAACACCTGTGTCCTTTTCTTTAACTCAGTATTAGAAAATATATATATATATTATGAGGTTATGGTCCTATTTGTACTCTTTGTTAACAGCATGCAAGACAATACTTCTGACTCTTCAACTTCAATAACTCAACTTCTGAGAGAGAGCTATTTAGCTGAAAACAGCCATCAAGGTAATAGTGAAAGGAGTAGGTCAGAATCTTCTCCGCGTTCTGTCCATTCTGGGTGTGCCTCCAGGGCTTCTGATGAGGTAACTGGCCAGGATGAACTTACAGATCTTTCTGCCTTTTTGAGCCAAGAAGAGCTAGATGAGAGTGTGAATTTGGCCAGACAAGCTATCAATCAAGAGCCACCTGAGAACAGCCAAGAAGAAGAACAGCAGATCCACGTGTTTTTACCCTCTGAGTTGAAAAACTCTGAAAATATTATTTTAAAGAAGCAGCAGCGCCAATCTACGGCTTCGCCAACTTCAGGCAACCACCCAAAGAAGCAGCCATTTGGGTCAGAGACAGAATCAAAGAAAGAGTTGCTCAACAAGGCTGCCGATTTTATTGAGGAGCTTTCTTCTCTTTTCAAAGCACACAGTTCAAAAAGAATCAGGCCCAGGACATGCAAAAACTACAAGAGCAAACTTGAATCTAAGCACAAGGCCAACCAAGACAATTTATCTGAAAACAGGGAAAGGCCTTGTGTTCCAATATCTCAAGAGTCAGATCAAATTCAGCCTTCCCTGGAAAACCCAGCTTATCCTCAACAGGTGGATGTGGAAGTGGTCCACACCTTAGAAAGTCCAGCATTAACCCCAGAGACATCGGCTGCACCTTTTTATTCTGAGGAGCCCATAGGTCAGCCACCACATTTTACTCAGAAACTGAAAAGCAGAGAGGTCTCTGAAGGAACCAAAGTGCAGTTGGACTGCATTGTAGTAGGAATACCAACACCTGAAATCAGGTAAACATGCCCCTATTTTACTTATGTACTAAAAATAAGTCTGGAATGAGTGACCATAGTTAAGTACCCTCATTATTTGGTCAGTTCTCTACAAGGAGGACTCTACCATTGCTCGTAGACAATTCTGTTTCAGTAATTACTCCTTTGGGGTTTATTAGAAAGGAAGAGCTACATTTCCCTTAGTGCTGTCGCCATGCTCTGCAGACTTTCAGGCAAAACACTTTCAAAATAGAAGCTTGTCCTATATGCTCTGTCCTATATTTGGGTAGACCAGGTTGCCCTGATAAAATATACTTTCATGCACCTTTGTTTTTAAGGTGATGGTGGGAAGACCCCAGAGTTACATGACATATTTCCCCAACATTCTGAGGACATTCTGTGAAAATTTGGTGGCAAAATGGATATTTTTCATCTTTGTGATGTTCTTTTTCAACAAAAACAGTGGAAAGGAGTGTGGAAGGCAAATATTAAGCCTCTCCAGATCCCCTGAATCTGAAATTATACAGCAGAAATCCATTTTGCGTCCAAATTTTCTTGGCATATGTAACCCACTTTGAAATCTTTTGGAGCTCACAATAGATACAAACTTATGGTAAACCACTCCAAACTTGATTGCACAAAATACAACTTCAGCAACAGAGTGGTCAATGCCTGAAATGCACTTTCTGACTCTGTGGTTTCTTCCCCAAACCCCCAAAACTTTAATCTTAGACTGTCTATTGTTGACCTCACCCTATTCCTAAGGGGTCTTTAAGGGGCATACATAAGTGCATCAGCATGCCTACCATCCCTGTCCTAATATTCCCTTGTATTCGTATTTATTTGATGTATTCATAATCATGTCTATAGTTATATCTGTTATCTAATTGATGCTTGATGAAATAAATTAATTAATAAAGTTTTCTTTGCAACAACTTCCCTCTCTCCATTCCAATTTTAAAAAACCTTCCAGTAAAAGGGAAAATGCTTGCAAGTGTTCTCCCATCCTTCCAAGGGCCCCCATAAGAAAGTTTTTAAAAATCAAGATGTTTATTGTGACCACTGTGGTTGATCATCAACCCCTTTGTTGGTCATTGCAGATGCAATACATGTAAAGGGGAAATGGGGCTTTAATTGTGTGGCTGCTATCCTGACTTTTGATACACTTACACACACACACGCACACACACATGCGCGCACGCACGCACACACACACACTAGGAACCCATGAAACACCAGCCCCAAGTAGATGCATCTTGTCCATGTCACATCTTTGCTATTATCTTTGGGGCCCAATCTGCAAAACGACTCAGTTTAATTATGTATCCCAAGCACAAATTGTTGTAGATTCTTTACAATTCTCCCATTTTTTGACATTGCTCCTTCTATTATCTTAAGAGGTAAATGCCAGATTTACCGTATGATTTTTAGTAAAGCACCAGAAACACTGCAATTCTTGGAAAGGGATCGTGCGCAGGGGTGGGATGCAGCCAGTTCGGACCAGATCAGGCGAACTGGTAGCTCTGATGATCAGCTGGGGAGCGAACTAGTTTGCACCAATGATCAGGTGGACCCACCTTCCCACCCCTACACTTTACTTACCTATATCCTTGCAGCTGATTTGTGCAGCAAGCACATTGCCATGCCTCAGCTGTGTTACTCCCCAAAAGTAATATGGAAGGTAAGTTTTGTTTAAACTGTGAATGCGCACGAAGCATGTGATCACTGAATCGGTTGTTAAACCGGTAGGCTCGTGTGACATTATTATTGAATTTTCACAAATTAAATTCTAAAAAGAACCCCATACACCATGAACCCTCAAAGGTCATGGTTTTCCTTCTGCATATCTGCAACATACACCCAGTTGCTAGCATTTAATAGAAAATATGCATCCTGTTAATTAGGTCCATTTTACTAATTTAGTAAAAAAAAAAAAATCCTCTTTTGATGCCTCCTCAAACAAGTTGATGGAGTGACATTCAAGAAAAAAAATGACTGTGGTGTTTGACAACAGGTATATTCAGTGAAGTAAAACAATGGATGATAGAACTTCCATTTCAAAAATTGACAATATAGGTCTTTAACTAAATCAAATGCCTTTCTAAAAACTATGCTTCTTTTCTGTGGCAAGACTGCATTCTTGCAATGTGTAATGTAATTACCAAAAATGATTTCTAACTAAACATTAAAGATTATATACTTCAGACACTAGCACTCTTAGCCATTGCATCATCTTACTGATCTGGCATGCTGGGGAAGGTGTATACTCAATGATGGAGAGAGTTTGAAATCTTTGCATTGTATATATAGCATCCCAGTTGTAACACTATTGTACAATGTCATGTTTGAGAACAACTTCTTGACATATTGGACAGTTGCCATAGTCTTTTCCAACATGGTATTTTCCAGAAGTTTTGATTCCCAATAGCAGTATTGGTTGAGAATTCTGGTAAAATTAGCATTCCATCTGGAAGATACCCGATTGTGGGCAATGCTATAATAAAGTTTGTGGACCAAAATTTTGATTATGCATAAGGTAAATTTATCCATTGATGGAACCTATTATTAACAGAGTTGTTAGATGCCACAAGCATTTTTTTTTGTTAACCACAAATTACCCCAGATACCTACTTACATTGACGTAATTATTTTCCGAGTCCGACACACGGCATCAGTAAGATAAAAGACTAACAGAAACTTTAGCTGCATTTACTCATGGGAGGATACACAGATTAATACACCCTGTCAAAGTGGCATATTATCATCCCCGATTCATTACTTATATGACTATGGGGATTTTGTTTCATATGAGAAATGTTGGTGTATACATCAAAAACAAGCACAGCATTCTGATCATAGAAGTTTCTCACTTCTTATGAATGGTGCTAATTTTGAATGAGAAAAAAAACCTTGCCCACTGTAAATACGAATATGGGGTAGAGATCCAGGATCCTCTCACCAAGAAAGTCCCCAGAAGAAATGGGGGAAAGGAGAACAAAAAAAAAACTTTTTACAGAGATTTTACAGGTTGAGAAGAAATCCTGTTGAAAAGAAGATTAAGGGTAAGACAGCAGCTTCATGCTACAGTGGAAAGATATCTCCGGGGTCAAAAAACACCAAAATGGTTGCTGTGATTTTATGATCAAAACTCTCATCAGGGGTCCCCAAACTTGGAAATTTTAAGACTTGTGGACTTCAACTCCCAGAATTCTCCAGCCGGCAGTTGAAGTCCACAAGTCTTAAAGTTGTCAAGTTTGAAGACTGCTCTACATTTTTTTGTGTTGTTACAGTTGCCACACTTTGATCATGGAGTTTTCTTGGTTTGTTTATTTGAATTTGTAAGCTACCCATTTCCAATGGATTTGGGATACTATCTTGATTTTTTTTTACTTCCCTTGAAGACTTTTCCAATATTTTCTGTGGGTTTTTGTCAAAGCATGGCTCCATGATTGCCAGTTAATGAGGCAGAAGAGAGAACAGAAAGAAGGAAGGAAGGGAACAAGACCATGTCCATTAATTTATTTAAACAACCCCCTCCCCTGATCAGTATGCCAGAGGGAGGGAGGGAGGAAGGACAATTCATTTCTTTTGTTCCCCTGCCTACAGTTATAGGAAATAGGAAAAAATAGGTGAATATGGGAAAGCTTAAAAGAGCATTTTTCCCAGTTTCTCCTAACCCTAACATATTCTATGCTACTCTGCCAAACTGCAAGATTTCTTTTTAAATATATTAATAGTTGGACAAATATAGTTTGTTGTGCAGGGTTATAGTCCAAAATTTGTTCTAATATAAAGAAGTTCCAGTTTGCTCATTAAAATCTATAGTTTATGGGTTTATTCTTAAATATGCATACGGCTATCCTACAGCATTTATCTATGTGTATTATGGAGAAAAATTGCTACTGTCTTTAACTTTTATTAAATTTATTTTATCTGAAATTATCTTAAGACAATATCTAAGCTGAACAGAGGGGATAAAGAGGGAAATCAACTAATTCTTAAAAAGCAGGCGATACATGGGTATTTATTTTATCAGTTACATATTTGAAAACTCCCATATGTTATGCATTCTTGAATAGATGCTTGAGATTTCCTTGCATGAGTGCCTCCAAGTGAATACAGATTTTCCTTGTTTTATTGTCTACATGATAATAATAATAATAATAATAATAGTAATAATAATAATAATAATAATAATAATAATAATACTAATAATACTAATAATACTAATAATACTAATACTAATACTAATACTAATACTAATACTACTACTACTACTACTACTACTACTAATAATAATAATAATAATAATAATAATAATAATAATAATAATAATAATAAATTTTATTTTTATACCGCCTCCTCTCCCCAAAGGGACTCGGAGCAGTGCACAGGGAATAAAAACCAATATAAAATACATAAAAAGATAAATAGTTAAAATACGAATTAAACCGAAATTGTCCCTGCACTAAAATCCCCTAAATTTAAATTACACTAAAAAAAACCTAAAACCCTATCGAAAGACGGAAGACTAACCTAGGCCGGCCAAGCAGAAAAAGTGTGTTTTCAATTTTTGACGGAAGGAGCGGAGGTCCGTGGTTGTTCTGATTTCGGGGGGAAGGTCGTTCCAGAGGGCTGGGCCCGCCACAGAGAAGGCCCTTCCCCTGGGCGTCGCCCGCTGGCATAGCCTAGTGGACGACACCCGGAGAAGCCCCTCTCTGTGGGAGCGAATCGGCCGCAGGGATGTATGGGGCAGGATCCGATCCCGCAGATAACTAGGTCCCGAGCCATGGAGCGCTTTAAAGATGGTAACTAACACCTTCAAGCGCACCCGAAAGACAACAGGCAGCCAATGCAGCTCGCGCAAGAGCGGTGTTATGTGGGTAAACCTAGAGGTTCCCATTATTGCTCGCGTGGCTGCATTCTGGACAAGCTGAAGTCTTCGGGTGCACATCAAGGGGAGCCCCATGTAGAGAGAATTACAGTAGTCCAGTCGGGATGTCACGAGGGCCTGAGTGACTGTGCAAAGGGCATCCCGATCCAATAGGGGACGCAACTGGCGTATCAGGCGAACCTGGTAAAACGCCCTCCTGGCCACGGCTGTCACTTGATCTTCCATGGACAGCCGGGTATCCAGGAGGACGCCCAAGTTGCGTGCCCCCTCCACAGGGGTAAGATGTTCGTCCCCTATGGCCAGCGATGGAGTCAGCTGGTTGTATCGGGATGCCGGAAACCACAGCCACTCGGTCTTGGACGGGTTGAGTCTGAGTCTGTTACTTCCCATCCAGACCCGCACGGCTTCAAGGCACTGGCACATCACCGCTACGGCATCATTGGGGTGGTTTGGGGTAGATATATACAGCTGCGTATCGTCAGCGTAGAGGTGGTACTCTACCCCAAAACCACAGATGATCTCACCCAGCGGCTTCATATATGTGTTGAACAGGAGAGGCGAGAGGACCGACCCCTGAGGCACCCCACAAGTGAGGGGTCTCGTGGTCGACCTCTGCTCTCCTGCCAACACAAATTGCGATCGACCGGAGAGGTAGGAGGAGAACCACCGCAGTATGGTGCCCCTCACCCCCAGCCCCTCCAGCCGATGCAATAGGATACCATGGTCGATGGTATCAAAAGCCGCTGAGAGGTCTAATAGGACCAGGATGGAGGATGGAGATCATCTACCAACGCGACCAATGCCGTCTCGGTGCTGTGCCCGGGCCGGAAGCCGGACTGGCGCGGGTCCAGATAATCAACTTCCTCCAGGTGACGGGGAAACTGTTGTGCCACCACACTCTCTACAACCTTCGCCAAAAAGTGAAGGTTGGAGACCGGACGGTAATTAACCAATAATGCTGGGTCCAGAGAGGGCTTCTTCAGGAGGGGCCTCACCATGGCCTCTTTAAGGGAGGCAGGCAAGAAACCCTCATTCAGAGAAGCGTTGACAACCTCCTGGAGCCAGCCTCATGTAACCTCCCAGGATGCCAGTACAAGCCAGGAGGGACACGGGTCCAATAAACATGTGGTGGCTCGCAGTCGCCCATGTAACCTGTCCATATCTTCGGAAGTAACAGAGTCAAACTCTTCCCACAAAACTGTCTCAAGACCTGCCTCGGGACATCCCACTGGGCCATCGATGGAGACTAACTCGCTCTGAATCTGAGCGATTTTATCCTGCAGATAAATCCCAAATTCCTCTGCTCTACCCTGTAATGGGGTTTCCCGCACCCTCTGTTGAAGGAGGGAGCGGGTCACCCTAAACAGGGCGGCAGGGCGGTTATCTGCGGATGCGATGAGAGTGGCACAATGATGACGTTTGGCCACTCTCAATGCCACAAGGTAAGTCCGTAAATGGGGTCTCATCTGTGTTCGGTCAGATTCAGACCGAGAGGATCTCCATCTCCTCTCTAGGCATCTCTTGTGGCGTTTCATCACCCTTAGCTCCTCGGTGAACCAAGGAGCCAGGGTGGATCGCCGCCGCAAGAGAGGCCGCAAGGGCGCGACCCGATCCAAGGCTCCCGTGGCAGCAGTATTCCATGCGGCCACGAGGTCCTCCATCGGGGCGCGGGTCAGGGATACAGGAAGTGGCCCAAGCGCCGTCTGGAACCTGTCAGGGTCCATCAGGTGCCTGGGGCGGAACCAAATAGGTGACTCAGGTTCCGCCTCCCCGCGGTGGGGTGTAGCGATTGGAAAGTCGAGCCGGAGAAGTGAGTGGTCTGACCATGACAAGGGCGTGATGACTATATCCCCTGTACCCAGATCACTCTTCCATTGGCCAGAGAA
Source organism: Rhabdophis nuchalis (assembly GCA_039707465.1). NCBI lineage: Eukaryota > Metazoa > Chordata > Lepidosauria > Squamata > Natricidae > Rhabdophis > Rhabdophis nuchalis. Next base: position 92,776,846 of record CM077645.1, on the reverse strand, counting down.
CTGCATAAAAACCTGAAAATGGGGGAGCAATGTGAATTTCCCTTTAATTTTACTTGGAGCTACTGGCATTCTCCAGTTCACTTACAATAGAAATTGATACACAGTCCAGAGCACAAAAGAATATAGAAATTGCCTTATCTGTTCAAGTACTCCTCTTATAAAATATCTTGGTTCCAAAAGGGATTAACCAGATACTTCCAACATGCCCACAATCAGGAAGTGAAAAGTACCTCTACTGCATTTTCAATAACTTGTATTTTCCATCATACAGTATTGTTTCTAAATTCAAAGTCCCACTGAAGTTGAATAACTGTTGATAAATCATCCACCATTGCTTTAACCTTAAAGTAGGAACTTAGAGCCTTCCAAGCTGTACTTCTTTTGATTAGCTAAAGTGGCTGATAGCAATAGGAATCGTAGTTAAAAATATCTAGATGACCTTATTATATTTGCATATGGTCCAAGAATTATTAACTTCTCTGAGCTTACTTTCTGGTTTGGAGCCTTCTTAGGGGAAAAAAAATATTTTTTAAATTATTCAGAGCAATAAACTCAAGATATGAGTACCATAGGCAAAACAATTTAAAAAAATTTCTAAGATCAAAAGAACTAATCCTCTCATGAAGCGTAGGTCCATGATGGCAAACCTATGCCAGATAGATAGAGTTTTTTTAAAACTGCATGGATGAATCCAGATTTCATGCAGAAGATATCTCAACTGTCATTATTTTGACCACCAAATATACACCAAAGACAAACTCCTTGTGTGTCCAATCATACTTGGCCAATAAAGAATTCTATTCTATTCCATTCCATTGCATTCCATTCCAAACAGTGCTGAAATACTTATATTCTACATAGGTCCTTCAGTGTTCTTATATATTATTCTATCATGTGAAATATAGTTGAATTACTCTAATATATTTTATATGTAAGTAATTGTAATGAACACATGCAAAATACAACCATAGAATATGCATCTATGTGTATGTGTGTTCTATGATTATATACACATCAGTGGTGGATTCCGGATCCTATTGCAACTGGTAGGGTGCAATGGGGCCGGGCGCCCATCACGTGCATGTGCGCAGCACGCATGCAGCATGTACATGCATACCCACCGCCCTTGACACTCCAGCTGCTCCGTGCGCATGCGCAAATGCCCCAATCAGCTCAAATATCAGTAAGGAGAGTGGGCAGGCGGGCCCTCTGGAGCACTGGAATGGAACGGTACCTGGTGCTCCCAGCAGGCACCGGTATGCCTGTACCAGGGTGTACTGGTCGTATCCCACCACTGATACACATATTCTATAGGTATATATGGTCAACATACATGCATCTTTGTTTAAGGTTAAAGTTTGACTCCATCTTTCTTGGAAGGCTACATAAATGTTTCCCAGTCGATCTGCTAAATACTAGAACTGTTACTGAGAAATAGTAATGGATGTACAGTACGATTATTCTCTGAATTTCATGCCATTTTGTATATGTAAACTTGAATCTGTAGTTCCTACAAACTAACTACTGTCTGATCCTGGTTCCACCTTGCATTGTTCAACAAGTACATCTGTACTTGGAACGTAATGCAGCTCAGTTTTTAACTACAGCTAAATACAACCAGTTATTTACCCTTTTGTTTCAGTTTCATTTAAGTAGAAAGTCTGCTTAGGGTTGATTAGTAAGTTGTTGCTATTATTGTTTTCCCATTCATCTGTCAAGGGGTAACAAATACTTGCCTTGTTTTGTAGATGGTATTGTGAAGGGAAAGAGCTTGAAAATTCACCATATATTCAGATCATCCAATCAGGAGAGCTGCATTCTTTAATTATTGTTGAAGTTTTTGAAGAAGACACTGGGCGCTACTCCTGCTTTGCGTCTAACATCTATGGGACAGACTCAACATCTGCAGAGATTTATGTAGAAGGTAATTGTGGAAGCTTGAAACCAATGCCGTCTTAACGCATAGGCCTGTTGGGCATTTGCCCGGGGGCCCACGATCATAGGGGCCCCATGCGAATATGTTGTAGGGTTTCGGAAAACCCGTATAAAATTTAGTATTATTTTATAAAAATCTCATAATTTTGTGTTTATATGCGAACGGGCCCTTTAAGTTTATCAATTACTTCCAACCTTGAACCTGGACCAATGTTCAGGAATGTCATTTACCACATTCTGTAGATTGAGGTTTAATCCCTATAATTATTTTCCCTTCAAAGAAAAGCTTTATCGCAAGTTAAGGAAATTTTGGGCCCGGAATAGCAATGCCTGTGGCTGATGGGTAAATAAAACCTGTTTTCCCTGTATGTCCTTGTCTTGGCCGGTTAGAAAAAATTCTCCCCTCCTGTTTCTCCCTAGCTGTTCTACGGGCATTGTAGTGAAGTGAAGTAACTCCGCCCATTTGTAAATTGGACTCATAAACCTGGGGCACGCTGCGACGGCCCTCTAATTTTGTTGAAATTAGTATAATGACAATAAAATAAATAATACATTATTTTTAATATTATCTTTTATTTTTTATATTGAAAAAGTTTTATTGGTTTTTACAATTTTCCAAAGGGGGTAGGGAATACAGAAACATTTTAAGAACTTTTGCGTCGGAATCATTGGCCCTTCCAGGGCTTCATAATAAAATATTGAAAAAACATTTTTCCAAAAATACTACAAGGTGGAAATAAGTACATGTTTCCTAAATTCTCAATTCTATGCTAGCAGTCGTGTGCAAACATCCAGATATAAAGGTTATACAATATTAATGATAATAAGAAAAAAGCAAAGTTATTTTTTCAATCTAAGTCTCTTGGCAATTGTATCTTCTTTTTCTCCTCCCTGGCCCCCAGCGGGCGGGGCCGTGGCCCCCTCCGTCCCCCCTGGATCTTCCCCCAGGATAGAGGAACGTTTTTTAAGAAAGGCTTCCGCCTCAACAACTGTTTTAATCCTTACTCTTCCTTCATCCCAGAACATCCCAACCATTTATTTTTTATTCCTGGGGGGGGGGGCAACACTCTTTCTTTGCCCAGGGGCCCAACACTATTTCTATGCCCAGGGGCCCAAAATGGTGTAAAGACGGCTCTGCTTGAAACTGAACTAGGGAAAGCAGCATATAAAACTTGTGTTACATATATATGTGTGTGTGTGTGTGTGTCACAACACCCTGGTAAGCCCCAATTGAGGAAGCATACTGCTTTCCTTTTCTGTCTTTCAGTTCATCACTAGAGACCATCCAGACAGAAAGCTATTAGTTTCGTAGTGTCTTTTGTTTACATATGTGTTAGGTTTTGAGCTGATAAATAAATAAACAAGGGAGACTAGGATAGATCTATTTCTAGCTATTTAGCTCTCATCAGCTAGCCATACCCTTACTGGGATTCGAACCAGGGAAGTATTACATGTGAGGCAGTTGTAATTGCCACTAGACCACTGGTTCTATCCTGATCAGCTGAGACAGGGGAATCAGTATATGCTTCCCTGGTTTGAATCAGTAAGGGTATGGTTAGCTGATGAGAGCTAAATAGCTCGAAATAGATCTATCCTAGTCTCCCTGATTTATTTATTTATCAGCTCAAAACCTAACATACACACACACACACACACACACACACGCTTTCTTAATTCAAATGAAGTCCTGAGATATGAAAACAGGTTTTCCAAGATTTAAGAAGTAATGCTACTCTTACTTATAATGTGCATGAATCCACTATTTTTAAAGGATAATGATAGTTGTCATCTGTTCTTGAAGAAATCAAAATGTCTTCCCACTGTTTCTCCAATTGCCAATGGCATATCTCAGCAAACAAATGAAGCAACAATTGTATTACAGACATCAACAGATCTGAAGTTGGTCCTTCAATCCTTAAGATCTTTCTGTCAGGGACTGTAATAACATTAATACTATGAATTTTACAAAAAAAAGGAAAGGAAAGGAAACCAGAATTCAGACTTGGCTTATTAATGGGCAGAATTTGGATGAGGTAACAAGTTTCATTATCTGGGGAATGAATGTGTGTGTGTGTGTGTGTGTGTGTGTGTATGTGTTAGTTTTATGAGCTGATCAATAAATAAATCAGAGAGACTAGGATAGATCTATTTCGAGTTTATTAGCTCTCATCAGCTAGTCATACTCTTACTGGGATTCCAACCGGTTGATCAGCTCATAAAATTAACACACATATTTAAAAAAAAATTACACAACGGAACTCATGGCTTTCTGTCTAGATCAGAGGTCTCATTCTCGCAGCCCGCGGACCAATTGTGGCCCACAGGATGGTATCATGTGGCCCCCACCGTGATATGAAAGTATAATATTAGTATTAATATTAGTATTAATATTAATATAAGGAATCCCTTATGCGGCCCAGCCTCACCCAGACTCTGCCTCCAGCGGCCCCCAGGTAAATTGAGTTTGAGACCCCTGGTCTAGATGGTCTCTGGTGATGAGCCGAAAGGCAGAAGAGGAAACAGTATGCTTCCTCCCTTAATTGGGGCCCTAACAGGGTGTTGTGCAACAATTTTATTTATATATATATATACTGTATATATATAGTCAACCAGCTTTGCAGAGTTCTTTGCAGTGTAGAATTTGGAAGAAGTTAAAACTAGTTGCCATCACTTGTGTGATACTAAAATCTCTTTATGGCATTGTGCTTTTCATACATGCCAGAAGCAAACATAGATATTCTATAAGGGTGTAAGTGTGTGTGTGTGTGTGTGTGTGTGTGTGTGTGTGTGTGTACATATTTATTTGTAAAGCATATACCTATTACCTAATTTACCTATTTAACCATTGAATATCCAGTTTTGCGGATATTGCCTGATCTTTTTTAAGCTCTGTTTTAAGCAACAATCTTCATATCCGAATCTATTCCCAAACAAGTTTTAAAATATTTCTATTAGAAGTTTTAATATCAGGGAAGATGTAATGTCTTATGATATAATCATAAAATTATATAATTTATGTGAGTTGCAACATAATCAATGCATTGGTATAATAGCTATACAATGAACATAATGTTATGTGGCTTCTACAGTACTTAACATCTACACCAAGGAGAAACATTTCTATTGCAACACAACTGATGGTCAGTTTTAAGCAAGTTTACTGGTAGATTTTCCCAGCAGTTACTGGTTTCCCAATGACTGCACCATATTTTTTGGAGTATAAGACGCACCAGAGTATAAGACGCACCCAGGTTTTGAAGAGGCAGAGTTTTAAAAAAAGTAGGTAGGTAGATAGAGGGAGAGAGAGGGAGAGAGAGAGAGAGAGAGAAATACAGTAGGTAGGTAGGGAGAGAGAGAGAGAGTAGGTAGGTAGGTAAGTAGAGAGGGAGAGGGAGAGAGAGAAATACAGTAGGGAGGGAGGGAGACAGAGTGTGTAGGTAGGTAGGTAGGTAGGTAGGTAGGTAGGTAGGTAGGTAGGTAGGTAGGTAGATAAAGGGATAGGGGGAGAGAGAGAGAGAAATAGGTAGGTAAGTAGGGAGAGAGTGTGTGTGTAGATAGATAAGTAGGTAGAGGGATAGAGAGAGAGAAATAGAGAGAGAGAGAAATACAGTAAATAGGTAGGGGGAGAGAGAATAGATAGATAGATAGGTAGATAGAGGGGAGAGAGAGAGAAATACAGTAGGTAGGTAGGGAGAGAGAGTGTGTAGGTAGGTAGGTAGAGGGCTAGAGAGAAAGAGAGAAAGAGAAATATAGTAGATTGGTAGGGAGAGAGAGAGAGAGAGAGAAGGTAGGTAGGTAAGTAGGTAGGTAGATAGGTAGGTAGATGTTTCCAGGTGTATTTACTCATGTGCTGGAGAAGGAAATCACTGAACACCTTTGGAACAAATCTTTGTTTCGGCAGGCACAGTACTCGACCAACGTAATTCTCACCAATCACTTTAATTAAACAGCTTTCCGAAAGGGAAAAAACAACCCTTTTTGCACTGTGCAAACCTCCCCCAAACAGCCCATTTTTCGCAAAAATGGGCCTTTTTTTCAAATAAAAAGCATGATTAGCCTTGGGGGGGCTTGCAGAGTGCTCATGGGGGGGGGGCAAAACAAGGAAAAACAGCCCATTATTTTCGTGAAAACGGCCCGGGTTTTGGTCAAAAAAATAGCATCCATAGCCTTATGGAGGTTTATAGAGTGCTGCTGGGGGGGGGGGGGCAAAAACGCTCTGTTTTTGCTCATTTCTACCCTCCCCAGCCCCCAGGAGCTCTCTGGAAGCCTCCATAAGTGTATGTGCACGGCCATTTTGGTGAAGGGGTGGGGTTTCTGGAGGCAAAAAATCCTGTATTCGATGTATAAGGCGCATCCAGATTTTCAGGCTATTTTTAGAGGAAAAAAGGTGCGTCTTATACTCCGAAAAATACGGTAGTTGTACTTTTCAGTGGAATGAAAACCATAAGTGTGCCAATTATCATCTGTCCAAAAATACTATAGCAAAACAGGGGACACATTTCTTATAGGGACGTAATTGCTAAGGAAAGTTTCCAAAGATATTAGGATCCAGTCCCATAAATCAAATTAGTTGCACCAAATCATTGTGATATCAAAAACAAACATCACACAGGCAGTCTACATTGCACTCAGATAGTAAATTAATAAATATGTTGCCCCATGGGAGTAATCTTTGCTTTCCCACAGGGGCCTCGTCTTCAGAGTCAGAAACAGACAGCGGCAAAGAAGAAATGGATCGGTAAGTATGGTGTGAATTTGGGACACTCATGGACACTTCTATTCTTGGGTTAGATTTCCCAACTTGTTACTTTGCTTTTAAAAACAATTGCAGGGAATTGGGGTGACAGGGAATTGAATCAGAAGAGTGGGAATAAACTTCTCTCCCATTTTCATTTTCCCAATCTTTGGCATCTGTTTCAAAATGCTACTTATATGAATTGATATGTATTATTGATCAGCGAAAAAACAAGTAGTGAATTTTAATTGGAAAATGATGCAGCAGGTTCTTTGGAAATCTCTCTGATGACTTAATATATGTTTTTATGTAGGTATTGCAGGAAACAATACCAAAGAGGTTAGCCATTTACAAATTTTAGTACAGGGTTATTTAATTCGATTTTAATTATGTATGTATTGTATGTTTTTAGATGTTTTTTAATTTTTCCTGTACACCGCCCCGAGTCCCTTCGGGGAGAGGGAGCGGTCTATAAATTTAATAAATTATTATTATTAATTATTCTTCTGAGATCCAGAAGAACCAGAAGCCTTGTAATTTACCAATTTTATTATTACAATGACAATAAAGATTATTATTATTATTATTACTACTTAGCTTCCAAATAGATAAAGGTTGACTAGATGTCATCACCAGTGAAACAACAAAATCAAAGTCTGTATAGTAATAATTCCCATCTCCTTTGAAACTAACTTGGAAAACTAAGGCTATAGAGTTGTTCAGAGGTAGATGGTATACAAGTTTAATGGCTGCTGCTGCTGCTGATGATTAACAGAAAATTATCTGTACCCCAAGGCTCTGTCTTAGGCTCAGTAATATTCAATATCTTTATCAATGACTTAGACAAGGGGATAGAAGGGGAACTCATCAAATTTGCAGATGACACCAAGCCGGCAGGAATAGCCAATATTCTAGAAGATGGACTCAAGATACAGAAGGAACTTGACAGACTTCAACATTGCGCCCTGTCTTACAAAATGAAATTCAATGTAGAAAAAAAATCAAGGTTTTACATGTAGGCCAGAAAAACCAAATGCACAGGTATAGCATAGGTGGTACCTGCCTCAACAGTAGTAACTGCAAGAGGATCTTGGAGTTCTAGTGGACAACCACTTAAATATGAGCCAGCAATGTGCTGCAGCTGCCAAAAAAACCCAATCCAATCCTAGGCTACATTAATAGAGTGATAAAATCAAGATCATGTGAAATGTTAATACCATTTTATAATGCGTTGGTAAGACCACACTTGGAATATTGCATCCAGTTTTGATTGCCACGATATAAAAAAGATGTTGAGACTCTAGAACGAGTACAGAAAAGAACAACAAAGATGGTTAGGGGATTGAAGATAAACATATGAAGAATGGTTGCAGGAATTAGTTTTGTGTAGTATAATAACGAGAACAACTGGGGTGATATGATAGCAGTGTTCCAATATTTAAAGTCACAAAGTCTTTAGGATGCCACCAAGAAGAGGGTGTCAATCTGTTCTCCAAAGCACCTGAAGGCAGGACAAGAAGCAATGGATGGAAATTAATCGAGGAGAGAAGCAACCTAGAACTAAGGAGAAATTTCCTGACAGTGAGAACAATCAGTGGAATGGTTTGCGGGTGCTCCAATACTGGAGGTTTTAAAGAAGAGATTGGACAACCAGGGGGTTGGACTAGAAGACCTCCAAGGTCCCTTCTAACTCTGTTATTCTGTTATTTATACAAACTACAAACTATAATTTCACAGAAAATTCAGTTCAGATTGGTATGCAATTGGTATTTGTCTTCTATAGACTCTAATTATGTCTTCTCCAATTGCAGTAGCTTGAAAATATAAGCAATCATTACATTATTATTTTCAGGTTTATGGAGACAAGGTTTTCCTGGCCCTTCTGTTCAACATTTGAAATAGTTTTTTTTCGTCATTCCAGCAAATCCATAAGATACAAGCCTTCAAAAGGCTGGCCAAGTAGAAATGTGTCTTTCTCAAACTTCACTGAAGTCACAAGATGAAACTGAGTTCTCTTGCTTTCCACTAAAGCAAGCATTAATAGACTACTTTTGAGAACTTTTGTTCTCAAACTTTTGTTCTCAAAGGACAGGATTAGAAAGGATTAGGTCTCAATTAAGTAGAGTTTCCCTTTTTTGCTGCTAAAGATCCACCTGTCACTAGATAAACTTCAATATTCTTCATATAACGAAAATGAGTATTATGTTTGCCAAATATGTGACAAGTCTTGCCAATGAGAAAATCTGATCTCTGCAGCTGTCTGTTCAGTCATTGCTATGTGATATTTCCCCATTCCTATTTCCAGCCGGTAAGAATGACATAGCCAGTGAAGGTCCATTCTCATCCCAATCCCCAGCTACAAATTCCCTCTTTTAATGGGTCTCCTTTTAATTCTCAATGCCTGAACATAGCCATCTCTACACTCACATATATTCTGATCATTGCAAAGAACCACTCATGCAGATTAACAATAATGGAAAATATGGAGGACTTGTATTAGTTTGTGAACCACAAGGATGCCTAGCACTTTGAAGAAATCTGCTAGTAATTTCTGAGCATTTGAAGCAGCACTCAAAATATTTGGTCTTTCTAAAGTTGTTGACATTCTGTTGTTTAGATTAGTACATTGAGGGGAGTGCCTCAAAATCTCAGGGCTGGACTGGGAAGTTGAGAAACAAATCCCAGTAAAAAGCAACAGCAAACCATTGCCATAATGCTTCTGAGGAGACCTGAAGGTCATCACCTGGAGCTGAGTCCAGTTCAAGGGCATCCTTACTTTTAGCTCCCCCCAAGAGCAGCTGGAATATCCCATCTTTCACCTCTCAACTAGAAGAAAAAAATGTTCACCATTCCTGTTTCCAGAGGTGGTATTCAGCAGGTTCGGATAAGTTCCGGTGAACTGGTAGTGGAAATTTTGAGTAGTTCGGAAAACCGGCAAATACCACCTCCGGTTGCCCACCCCCCCACCCCCATCGTTCTCTGTCCTATATTCCCTTGTTTTTTAGCTCAGCTGATTCACGCGGCACAGTGTATTACCGCACCTCAGCTGAGCTTAAAAATAATAGCTCAGGTCATCAGTGCTGACACCGAGGGCAGCCTTTGAGTGCTGCGCACGTGCACGAAGCATGCTCTCATACAACTGGTAGGAAAAGATTTAGAATCGCACCACTTTCTGTTTCCCACACAGAGCAAGGAATTAAACCACAGAACTTCCTTAGGATGCTTAGTAAAGACAAAAGGGAGGAGACACACACAAGGATGCTTTGAGAAGCTGTAAAATCAGTTGTATGACAAAAGTTCCCAATCCCTCAAGGTAGTTTTTTTTAAATCACTCAAAATCAATGGATAAAGGTAGTTTCAGCCTTCACAAACTCATGTTGTTTTCTTTTTTTGTCAATTAGCCTTTTCCGACTTTTCCCCAGGTACCAAAACCAGACTAAGACCTCATCCACTGCACCTTCTCCTGCTCCCCTTCCTCCCACTCCTCTTCTTGCTAATTCTTCTGCAACCCATCAAGAAGCTATTCAACCACAACCTTTGATGAAACATCCTGTCTCAGTTCCTGTGTATCAGGTAAGAAAAATAAATATGATGCTTTCCTCAAAGGGACAAAAAATGCCACTAGCTTTGGTAGCTGTGGTGCTGTCATCCAGTCTGCCCCAAGGTGCTATTTTCTGCATGACGTTCAGTCATTTGAGAATGGATTGCAAGATTCAGAATTCCAAACCAGCACATTCCATTGATGGTTTTGAGCAAGAATTCTAGGACGGGCAGTCACTGGTACTTGGGGAGTATCCCATGGAAGAAACCAATTGTAGGCTAACATACATAAAAGACACCATGTTACAGAAGCACCTGTTCTATAGACTAGGGGTCTCCAACCTTTGCAACTTTAAGTCTAAAGGACTTCAGCTCCCAGAATTCTCCAGCCAGCTTGCTGGCTGGAGAATTCTGGGAGCTGAAGTCCTTCAGACTTAAAGTTGCAAAGGTTGGAGACCCCTGCTATAGACTACAATTAATTTGCATGTTATCCTTAATCTTTGGTTTCCAGTTGAAGTGGTAAAGCAATTTTATTTTCATCCTGGTATGAAAAATGGGAGAATGCAAATCAAAATAAAGGAACCAGACCAAGATAAATTATTTATGAGTTGGGGAAACAAGAATATAATTTATTATGAAAAGAAAGCTGGTTATTACAGATACAATTCTACTTTATTCAGAAGGGTTAGAGAAGCAATTCTAGACCCTTTGCATTTTTATCTTACTAAAAGGCTAAGAACTCACAGCTGATGCAGCTTTATGTCACTCTTAACTATTCCAGTTATGAAGTAGCATTCTATCTCTTCTCCAACCGAGTCTTTGCACATTTCATCCTTCTCTGAGCTTTTAATGACAAAGATTTTCCAAAGCAGGGATGTCAAACTTAAGGCCCATGGGCCAGATCTGACCCACTGGGTGCTTAGATCTGGCCTGCAGGACCGCCTGGAAACAGCAAAGGACCGCCCTGCGGTTCTCCTGCCAGTGAAAACAGAGCTCAGGAGGGCCGCATGCAGCCCTCCCAGGCTCCATTTTCAGCCACAACGGCCTCCTGCAGCCCTCTGCAAGCAAAAATGGAGCTCAGGGGGCTGTGTGCTCCGTTTTCATTGGCAGAGGACTGCAGGAGGCCTTTGCAGCCAAAAATGGAGCCTGGGGGAGGTGGCACGCACACCCCTCCTGACTTCCATTTTGCTGGCAGACGGCTATCAAACAAACTACTAGCAAAAGTTGCATTTGATCACAAGGCAAGGGAGACATCAAGAAATTCTTCTGCTGGAGACAATGGATCATCCGAGCCCCGCCTGGGCCACCCAGGTGCCCCCGACATGAATGACATCAAGGGGGCCATGCCCACCCCGGCCATGCCCACCCCCTAGTCCCCTGAAGTCAAACACAATCCTGATGCAGCCCTAAATGAAATCAAGTTGGACACCCCTGTGCTAAATGACCTTTGGAGAATGAGCATGTATTTTTAAATTAAAAGCTGCTATGAGTTCTGTTATTGCTTTGTGTTTTAATGTTTCTTTATTCTGTGAATGTCCTCACTTATTTTAGCATATTTTAAACAACCTGAGTCATGAACATTGAGCACCCTGCAAAGATGACAAGGAGTCTTTTCATATATTGGTGCTGCTTTGACAATTTACTTCTGTCTCTTCACTGTCCATATTTTAGAATTCTTGAAATGGTTTAACATTTTAAAACTTCTTTTAAAAAATAACAATAACAGTAATCATATTTTAAAGCTATTTTAGGGAACAGTGTTCCAGATTGAGATTATTTTAATAATGAAAGAATGGGATAGAAATGACAATATAAAACTATTTTTGTGAATAATAAATGGTTCGCACTTCAGCTTTTTTTTTTTTTGTTAAATTGTGGGGCAATGGGTGGCCAAGGGCTTGAGCCAGATGTTGCCAATGTTTATCTAAGGAGAGCCAGTTTGGTCTAGTGGTTAAATCATCAGATTAGAAACAGGAGGCTATGAGTTCAAGTCCCTCCTTAGCTATGAAAGCCAACTGGGTGACTTTAGGTTAGTCACTCTCTCTTAGCCCAGGGGTCTGCAAAGTCGGCTCTTTTAAGACTGGTGGACTTCAACTCCCAGAGTTCCCCAGCCAGCATAGCTGGCTGGGGAATTCTGGGAGTTGAAGTCCACCAGTCTTAAAAGAGCCGACTTTGCAGACCCCTGTCTTAGCCCAACCTACCTCATGAGGTGGTTGTTGTTGTGGGGAAAATAAGAAGAGGAATGTGCGTGGGATCTGTTCATTGCCTTGAGTTATTTGTAAAAATAATAAAAGCAGGAAACAAACAAACAAACAAACAAATACATGTTTCCTTCTAACCCTTATGTTCAGTGATGCTGTGAAAATTGCCACAAGGTTAGGTTCCATGTCAGCTAGACTTTAACCTAATGATTACAAATGTTCTCTTGCAAAATCTACACATTTTGAAAACATTTTTTTTCATACAGTTCTCTCTGTTCACCAGCTTTTGTAGAAGCAAAAATGTTATGCCTATATTATACACTTAACATTTGTTTCTTTGTTTCACTACTAGAATCAGAGCCCTACTAATTATTTACAAGGACTGGATGGAAGACCCCTAATAGCTGCTCCTGTGTTCACCAAGGTGATTTGCTTGAATGAGCTCTTCTCATAAGGGGAAACAAGTACTGTAGATGTGATGGTCCAATCCTCAGGCCATCATTGTCCAATCCTAAAATAACTTTCAAAAGCTCAGTGATTATATCATCAGCATGAGTGTCCTAAAATTGCTTCTTTTACATCAGTACATCTTCAGCACACCTTTCCGAAAATATTAGAGACTTCTGCTATACAAATTAAGGAAGTTCTCCAGATGACAATCTCCAATCTTTTAATAGCAACATCAGCGAAGGTAAAATTGATAGTAGATTCCAATTCATTTAGAAAGCACCAGATTAGGTAGCATATATTGTAGTTTAAAACTTCTGTCCTGCTACTTTACATTGACAGCTTTAACAGGTAAGTCACACACTGCCAAACTGGATTGATGTAGAAAGATAAGCAGGGATTCCTCTGGTCAGTACTTGGATGGGACCATGTTTGAAATCTTGGGCTGTACATTGAAGCTGAGCAATGGGTCCCTATTCCTGCGAAAACCAATGGCAAATCATGACAAGAAAACTGCACAGATGTATCCATTCAGCGACCAGAAGCAAGTGCACTCAATGCTGACTTTGCTTTATTCACACCTGTGTAATAAACTTAAAAATCTTAAAATACCATAATGTCTGTTTTCATTTTAGATGCTACAAAATATATCAGCCTCTGAGGGTCAGCTGGTCGTGTTTGAATGTCGGGTGAAAGGAGCTCCTTCACCAAAAGTGGAGTGGTACAGAGAAGGCACATTGATAGAAGATTCTCCAGACTTTAGAATATTACAAAAAAGTAGGTGTTTTAGTTTTTATATACTACGGGTAGTCCTCAACTATAGGTAGTCCTCAAGTCCTCAAAACTGAGTCCAAAATTTCTATTGTTAAATGAGACATTTGTTAAGTGAATCTTGCCCCATTTTACAACCTTTGTGATGACCCAGGGCATGACACAGCCAGAGAACAAGTCTAGCTCCCCTCCAACCTTGCCCCCAAACATTCCCATGTTTGCTACATGTCCTGGAGCAAAGCTCTCACACTCACCTTCAGCAACCCCTGCCTGCAAATACTCCGGTAAAACAGATTAGCCAGACAGTAGCCAGAGCAAGAAGTTCAGCAAAGCAGGCAAACCAGGCAAGCCCCACAAGACAGAGCACAATAACCTCCAGGTGTCGTCAAGTGTACATAAATCTCCACAGATTCAATACTTGTTGCCGACAAATGCCACTGGCACCTTCTTATATCTCAGTCCCAGGTGTGCCTTGTGAAGTGCAGTGGGGCCTTCTCCTCCCTCATAGCTAGCTTAGTATGAGTTGTTCTTGCCTTCTGTCTTCTCTCCGTGCTCCAGGATCAGGAGGGGGTGGTCCTTGCTCTTTGCCTGAGCTCTGTCTCTCCTGCTCCTCCCTGTCTGCAAGCCTTTCTAATCCTGAAAAACTTTGTCAGGACTGACTCTGCCCTTCCCCAGTTTCCTCCAAGGCCAACAGAGCCACCCTCGCGATCCCTGTTGGCTCTTGTTCCAGCTTATCTTCCCCCACAAATTTAGACTCTGACAGGAGCATGACACCTTTCTGGCATCAGTTGTTAAGTGAATCACTGCAGTTGATAAGTTAGTAACCCAGTTGATAAGTGAATCTGGCTTCCCCATTGGACACAGCAATAGTCATAAATATGAACCAGTTGCCAAGCATCTGAATTTTAATCATAAGTCACTTTTTTCAGTGCCGTTGTAACTTTGAATGGTCACTAAATGAACAGTTGTAAGTCGAGTTGTAAGTTGTAAGTTGTACTGTAGCATTAAAGAGGGAGGTTTTTTGCTGCATGTGACTGACAAGGAAATATTTGTAAATAAATTCTGTGAAAACAGCATTTTTAAAGTACCATTATCTCGTGCACTATAGAAATAGTTGTAATAATTGGGACTGCTGTTGGTCTCAAAGCACATCAGATGCACTCGTGTTAATATTGTCTCCATGTTACAGATGAAAGTGATAAACCAGGGGGGAGAATGATTTGAAGCAGCTTCAAACCATCATATCTGGTTGTACCATACGAACAATACAACCACTTACATGTATGCAAAAACTGATACAACTGAGAGAATTTCGTTTTGAAACTCAGTTCAGTTTTCAAAAGCTACACACAATCCAGCATAGACTTTCAAGGGCAATATTCTGTACAGAACAGCAAATAATTGGTAATTTTCTGGATTGTTACCCTTTTGCCCACCGAGGGTAAAACATTTAAACTCTGCCCCTAAATCTTGAAGCAAGTTCAGGTTTAGGTTTCACTAATAGAGAAAAGAAATGAAATTAAAATATTGTGGATATAACTACCATATGTATATTCTGGCTTATCATAGTAAAAATAGTGAAACAGGAGTTCATAGTTAACGATCAGCAATAAACAGCAGTGTGTTGTAGAATATAATGCCTTGTTGTGTAGGATACTGCACTATACTAGTTTTCCCCGAAAATAAGACAGGGTCTTATTTTGTTTTGACCCCCCAAAATAAGTGCTTGGCCTTATTTTCGGGGAGGTCTTATTATTTTTGAGGTACAGGAGGCAGCGAGCATGGTCACCTCATGGCGGCTGCTGCTGTTTGCAATATTGCAATATTTTCAGGGAGGGCTTATTTTTGGGGGAGGGCTTATTTTAGCCAGATGCTCAAAAGCCCGGTTGAGCTTATTATCTGGGGAGGACTTATTTTTGGGGAAACAGGGTAGTATACAACAAGGCATAATCCTAAACCACTACAAATTCATACAAGCCAATGTTATTACTAGTAATCAACTTCAAAATAATCAAGACCAGAGCATTCTTATGGGGTGGCCGGCTTGGAGTCTAGCTTGTGAGGAAGGTCTCCGGGCAGAGTCAGGAGCAATAGGACCTGACCCTGGTTCTCCACTGTGATTGGATCTGGATTTTTGATTCTGACTCCTCCTTTTTCTCCTCTTCCTCCTTCTCCTCTTCAAGATGAGTCAGAGATTAGGAACAGGACCAAAAATAACTGTATTACTCCAGCAGTTTAAAGATCCATCTGTCTGGATTTAAAGAAGCTTAAGTGATACAAATTGCCACCCAAATATATAGTTTTTCATGCAAAACTTTGAAAGAATATGATGCGTTTTAAAATAAATGCAGAGTTAAGTAATGTTTTTTTTCTTTTTTATTAGAACCTCGCTCCATGGCTGAACTGGGTAAGTATATTTATCCCAGTGCACCTGCTTACTAAATTATTTCACTCTTACAGACATGTTGCTGTGATTAAAAACAAGCAAGGAGATTTTTTTCCCCTAAAAAAAACCTATTATTGCAGTTCCTGCTTCCCACACACTGAGGTATTCTCGTCAATATGTCCCATATGCATAAAGCAAAGAGATTATATTGTTCAGGCAGGCTATACTAGAAAAGTTGATTTTGTTCCAAACATATAAGAAGGGACAGGACTTCAGTCACACAGTTGTAATGGTCATCTTGATTGCTTTGACTCTACCTGCAGTTATCCATGGACATGAGTTTCTTCCATAACATGAAGCTAAATTAGTTATTAGTATGTTGAAATCTGGAAGAAGACTGCTATTCATGTTTGCCATTAGATATAGGGGACTCCTCTTTTCTCTGATTTAAAGTTCTTGACTACAACAACTATTTATTTATTTTTATTTATTATTACTTATCAAGCATGTATATGATAACAGATATAAGTATAAACATGATTATAAATACATGAAATTGATATGCATAAATGGAGATAATTAGGACAGGGGTGAAAGGCACTTTGGTGCATGCCCCTTATAGACCTCTTAGGAATGGGGTGAGGTTGACAGTACAGTCTAAGGTTAAAGTTGTGGGAGTTTGGGGAAGAAACCACAGAGTCAGATAGTGCATTCCAGGCATTGACCACTCTGTTGCTGAAGTGGTATTTTCTGCAATCAAGTTTGGAGCAGTTTACCTTAGGTTTGTATCTATTGTCTGCTTGTGTATTGTTGTGATTGAACCTGAAGTAGTCATTGACAGGTAGGACATTGTAGCAGATAATTTTATGTACTACTAGCTGTTCCCGGCCACGAGTTGCTGTGGCCCAGTCTGGTTAAATGGCCAACCAATCTGTGTGTAGATCTACACCTGCACACACAAACACATACACACAACCACCGTATAAATCCCAACCTACCTAGCTACTGTATTTCTCCTTCTCTCCCTCTACCTACCTACCTACCTATCTACTATATCTCCCTCTCCCTCCCTCTACCTACCTACTTACCTACTGTATTTCCCCCCCCCTCTCTCTATCCCTCTACCTACCTACCTACCATATTTCTCCCTCTCCCTTTCTATCCCTCTACCTACCTATCTACTGTATTTCTCCCTCTCTATCCCTCTACCTACCTACCTACCTACCATATTTCTCCCTCTACTTACCTACCTACCGCAATTCTCCCTCCCTCTCTCTATCCCTATAGCTGCCTACCTACCTACCTACTGTATGTCTCCTTGAATCTTATGGACAGAGTATTTTATGTCATAAAGAATGACATAATACCTGTGGCCCACTGCTCTCTCTGTATCCATCTACCTACCTTTTTTACAATTTTTTACATTTCCATTGCATGTACCTGGCACAGGTGTGACATCTACACAATCTATATATATCATTAGTGCCATACTTAAAAGGAACGTTGTGTGAAAATTTGGAAGCGATCGGTGCAGTACTTTCGGAAATTAGTGGTTTTGAACAAATTCTTGTTACATTTTTATTTATATAGATGCTTAGGTCAGACCGAAGGCGACGTAGTTCTATGTTGTCTAAGCCCAAAATTTCAAGCCTAGTAGCATAAGGTATTCTGTTGCGAGCAGAGGAATGGAGGACTCTTCTCATGAAATATCTCTGGACTCTCTCAATTGTATTAATGTCCGATATGCAGTGTGGGTTCCAGATAGATGAACTGTATTCAAGAATTGGTCTAGCAAATGTTTTATATGCTCTAGTTAGCAGTACAATATTACCAGAGAAGAAGCTATGCAAGATTAAGTTAGCAACTCTTAATGCCATTTGGAAAAGCATGCACACAATGAACCAATACCACCCCTGATTGTGAAATATTCCATTCATCTGAATACAAAATACAGAACAACAAGGTTGGAAGGGAGTTGGAAGGAAACTTGGAGGTATTCTAGTCCAATACAGAGTTACCCTGCGTCTACCCAGAGTTACCCTATGGTAAGATGGGTGGCTAATAAATGGGTTAAGATGAGTAATAAATAAATAAGCCTCATGCCCTAGCAGGAGGCCCTATTGTCCAATCTCTTCTAAAAACCTCCAGTGATGGAGCCACATAAGTTCTGGACTCAAGTCATTCCACTGGTTAATTGTTCTCACTGTCAGAAAACTTCTACTTAATTCTAGGTTGGATCTTCTTTTGATAAGCTTACATCCATTCCAATTTGGAGAATAGGTATACACACACACACACACACACACACACACAAAATCTGTGAAAAAAGCAAGTGCACAAATAACAACAGAATCATCAACATGCCTACTCTAAAAAAAGTCCTGCTGATTTTAATAGGACTTATTTCCATGTCACTCTAAATAAAATTCTAAGTTAAGAATATAGCACGATGCTTTCATTTGCTAATGAGGCCCACTTAATTGAAAGGAGCCTATACTCTGTGAGGTCGTAATATCATTAGCACTGAAAGCTTGGAAAGATGACTAACACTGGCCCTGAAGATATTCAAGGGGTGGAATTATGCTTCTATTCTCCATCTTTACTAGATGGCCCTTATTTCAAAACTGGGACTTCTGCTCTTTTCCAGCCTTGATGTGAATGAAACAGACCTTATTATGTCCCTTACTTTCTTGGAAGTCAAATGTACACCAAATGATGTTGGATTGTACTATATTTATCCAGCTTGCCAATGGAAGCGTATTGTCACACCTCAACCTGTGCCAATTTTTTTCTCTCTCTTAACCCTCAGTGCTCCACATTGCTCTCACTCATGAAATATGAGAGAATCGCTTCAGGCATTCTAGGTCTGAAATTGGAGTAGGCCACGTCAGGCATTCTCCCTCCAAGGGGAACCCTGACTGTGACTATTTTTTTCAGTGACTTCAGAACCAAAACAGGGGATCTGAATCAGTGCTAGATGAAAAGGCACAAGGAACCTCATCCAGGGACTGTGGAATAGCGACGCCATGATTAAGGCACATGAAGTGTGTCCTATAAATGGCTTTGGAGGAACAAAAGCACATATGTCTGTACCTTTCGTAAGAGGGCTTTTTGTGACTGGGCATGAATAGCCAGCTCTTCACTAGCTGATAGCCTGCCCGCTTGCTAAAACTCATCCTATGGTTACAATTTCCCTTTCCTTCTAAAGTGCATGGGTTGCCCTTTCCCTGAATAGTTGAGCAGATTGGTTCCTGTGGAACGCAAAACCCTTCGTGGTGGTGGTAGAGTCTACAGGCAGTGATGGTTAATCTTTTTGACACTGATTACCAAAACTGGAGTGTGTGTGCGTGCCAAAGCACCAGGACCCAGAAGAGAGCAGTTAGCTGGTGTGCATGAGTGTGGCGGCCAACTGCTCTTCTGGGTTCTGGCACACACATGCACGCCAGTCAGTTGTTCTCTTCTGGGTTCCAGCGTGTGTGTGCACACTGGCCAGCTGGTCTTCACATTAAGACCAGCTGACCAGCATGCATGCATGCCAGAACCCAGAAGAGAGCAGCTGGACGGTGCACATGTGCACCGAACTAGCTGTCCAGCATGCATGTGTGCAACGGAAGCTGGAAGAGCAACTGGTGATGGTGTGCGTGCCCATAGTTTCACCATCATGACTATAGTGTATGGTCAATAAAGTCCAGATGATGGCCACACTAGTTCAATTAAAACTCTCATTTTTATGTGCATCATCAGGGCAACCATCTGAATTTTTTGACCTCACTCCATGACTGCCCCTATTTAGTGGGACACTCATGTAATGGTCATTGTCTTTGGCAACTGTGTAAAACTCAGGGTGATTACAAAAATTCCAGCAATTAAATTACATTCATTATACCTCCCAATAAACAAGGAGAAGAACATAGTTAGGGGAACTTTTTTACTTTGTTTCTCACAGCTTCTCTATGAACTGGAGAAAACGTGTTAATGAAGAATGTCCCCTGTTGATATAGTGATATCCAGAATCATAATCACTTGGGGAAATGACTCTTACAATAATTACAATAAATATCTCTACTCGTGGTCACTGCTTGATAACAAGGAAACACCCAGAAATCCTTAATCTTTGTTCATAGTTAAAGGTCACGCAGATATTGCTTTATGTAAACATATTTATATATCAGTGATTGCATGACATCTGTAGATGCTATATACTAAATAAATAAATAAAATCCAAGTATTTGCTCCTCATATTATCATACTAAGAAAGAGAGGCTAGATTTGTTCTATAGGTCTTTAATGCCATATGTTTTTTTATCTTCAAACACTAGTTTATCTTCAGATCAGTGAGGAAAGTTATGAAAGGGGGGGGGGGGGAAATAGGCTATTCTGTCAGTCTTTCCTGAAAGTGTATCCCAGCGAAGGAGAGAAATCTCCCTTTTGTTTTCTCTATAATCACAAACGAGGTGCACTGAACAGGAGTGACTGTCCCCAAAGTCATCCTGCTGATTTCATGCCTAAAACAGGACTTGAATTCACAATTTCTGTCTTCTAATCCAGCACTAAACTGCATCTTTTTGTCTCAGTTGCTAACTCAAATCAAATCAAATTAAAATTTAATTTGCAGACCGCTCCCTCTCCCCAAAGGGACTTGGGGCGGTGACTAATGTTACCGGGTTTTGGGTTCTATGCATTTTAGAGAATCATGCAATGTTTTGATGAAAGTGTACTTGCGAGTGACCAAAATCACCCAATGTACTTCCATAGCTGAGGATGCACCAGAATCTGGATGTCCCCACTCTATGTCTGAGTGGGGACATCCAGCTTTTGGTCACTCTCTCTCAATCCAACCTACCCCATAGGGTTGGTATGGGCAGTGGTGGGATTCAACCGGTGAACCAATTGGTTCACAGACTACTCTCTTCACTCGCGCATGTGCCAAACATGCGCTACGCACACATAGTAGGTTTGAAAACAGCTCAAAACCTATCTTCTACTGCCCCAGTGAGTAAAACAGCTGAGGGGCAGCAATCCACTCTGCCGCGCCTATCAGGTGGACTTCAAACAAAGGAAATATAGGTCAGTATAGCACAGGGGCAGGCAGGTGGGCCCACCTGATTATCAGAGAGAACTGGTTCGCCTAAACCAGTCCGAACCCCCTGAATACCACCCCTGGGTATGGGGGAAAAATACAAGGAGGGAGCTTTGGGTGGGCTGTTTTGAGCTTCTGTGCAAACGGTGAGACCTGTTGGAATGTAATTCCTATCATTTCAATACACTGTCTGGAAATTGTGGCATAAACTATCTAGAGACCATGCTATGATATGGTTGACTGAAGGGTTATTTCATGCTTTATGAAAAACCGCTAACTTTCTTAACAATGGTTTTCAGAGGAGATCTGCACTTTGGTCATCGCTGAAGTCTTTTCAGAAGATTCAGGAAGTTTTACATGCACAGCGAGCAATAAATATGGGACCGTCTCCAGCTCCGCTCATCTAATTGTTAAAGGTAAAGATTTAATGAAAACTACTTAATCAGATGTTTAGTTTTATTAAGTTTTTTTTATTGTTGCATTATACCAAAAGCAATAGCACTTAGACATATACTGCTTCATAGTGCTTTTTTACAGCCCTCTCTAAGCGTTTACAGAGTCAGCTTCTTGCCCCCAACAATCTGGGTCCTCATTTTACCCACCTCGGAAGGATGGACATCTGAGTCAACCTTGAGCCTAGTGAGATTTGAACTGCCAAATTGTAGGCAGCCAGCAGTCAGCAGAAGTAGCCTGCAGTACTGCACTGTAACCACTGCGCCACCTCGGCTCTTTATTATTTTATTTTAATGGTTTTAAAAGCTGTTTAGTCTAACCAGGCACAGATCCTGGTTATCCAAGAGGCACAACTTTTCCTTGTTTCCACACATCCTGACACGCTGGGGTAATTTAAGGACCCATCTCTTCAGCAATGCTATCTGATGGGCCCAGGAAGCGGGTCTTCTTTCTCATGGCATCTGTCTCCTGGAACAACATCCCACAGATGTTCAACCATCCCCAATGCTCTTAAACAGGCCTTGAAGACCTGGCTTTTCCAGATCCTGGGCTGGGATGCATCTCAACTTGGATGAGGTTTGTTTATGGTGTGTTTAGGTTTGTTTATGGTATCTATGTCTTTTCCCCGTTATGATTTTTCAAATGAATTCTGGGTTTGTTTTTAAATTTGTGCGGTAGTCAGGGTTACTGCTGATTTGGGAAGTTTCTGAAATATAAATAAATAAATCTATTTTAACAGCCTTGTTTAATTATTTTAAATGTAGTTTTATAACATCTAGGAGGGAGGAAGTTCTAGATTTCAGAAGAACTTTAGTCAGCCATGACTCCCTGGTTATTTATTTTTGTCATTTTGGTTCATTCTGATTAGAGGTTATTTGGTGAAAGTTTTATTACAAACTAGTTGATAATCTGCCATCGTCTGGGTATTTATTTATAGGGGGGAAATGTCCAGGCCAAATGTAATTTCTAATGTTGGATTTTCCCCCTTACCATGGCAACTCCACTGTACAATAGAAGTCATTGTATGGCAGTGCAGTAGAAGCCATTTTAAAGCACAATAGGCTCTATCTTAATAGAACACACACACCTAGGGGTGTTAGGGGTGTCTTACCACCACAGAATTTTTTTCCAGAGACTTAATCATCTGTGTACCAAGTTTGGTTGAAATTGCTCAAGGTGTTCCAGAATTAGGCTGGAACACACACACACACGCACATGCACACACACGCACGCACACACACACACACACACACTACTATACATTACTGATTATAGTCCAACAAGAGTTAATTGATTGCAGTGGGCTAAAATAAAGGAAATAAACAGGCTAAATAAATTTAGTGAAAATTCAGATTTTAGGCCACATGAAGTTTACAATTTAGACTCTGTTTAAAAATAAAGACTACAAACTGACTCTTGAGTTCTCCCTTCACACTATGTCATTGTTTATTAAACCATGTTTACATGCTGTGCTAAGCTATAAAACCATTTTTTAAAATAAATCATAAAGTCTGGAACTAAAATAAACCCAATCAACACCAAACACACCATCCTGTGGTTTAGTGTGAGTCGAGTTACTAAGTCATTAGTACATGTTGCCAATATCAAATCATCCCTGACATTGGGTTATAGAAACAGTACCTCTCTGCTTTCCCCCCCATTTCAGAAAAGGTTGACCCTAACTCAGATTTCAGTAAACGTTTCCAGAACTGTGCAAGCTGTTTTGCAGAAAGAGGTTTATGCAAATAGGGAAGAATGGGTGGCCCCAAAATTGCAACAGCATGAAAGAAAAGAAAATAGGTTAACACTAAATCGATAGATTAAAACATTTGTCATTATCCATATTTCCAAGGAATTTTTTGGTCTTTTTGGGCTGGAGAACGAATAAGGATCCATCTATTTTTCTGTCAATTAGAATAAACAACTTTGATTTATATTTCACTCTTTTCCCAGATAGCGTCAACAGGATTAGGGAGCTACAGAGAGATTAACTAACTATAGACGCTCTCACTCTATTGTTTCCAACGATGCCACTTTCTAAGGAGTCAGAGTATTTCAGTTCTCGCTGATTATTCAATTTGTATCCATCTTCTGATCTAATTTATATATTTGGGTCACAGATGGTACTAGAGAAAAAAAAATGAGTGGAGGGGAAAAATGCTCCCCAACCACAATCTGTCAAAACAGTCGCTCCATCAGCAACAATTAGAGGTACCTGCTAGGCTGTTTTCTCCAATTAAAAAATTGCAGAAGAAATCATGTATTTGTGAAAGTGTCATTTGGGGGGGGGAAATGTGCATGGAAAATGCAAATAAACCATAGTTAATTTTACAAAAAAAACTTTTAGAAAATTGCATGCAAATGCTTTAAATTTAGGAAACGTTGAAATCAATCAATGGGTAGGCATGATATAATGGATAACTTTTTTAAAAAAAATATTTAAATAAAAAGGCCAAATGAAAAATGACAAGATCAAGAGGGGTTTCCTCTATATAGATCTAGGGGCAACAACACATGTAAAAAAAAAAAGATGGGACTTCAGTCACACCATCACAGAGGTCATGTTGACTTTTTTTTTCTCCTCAGTGGATGCCCTTGGATCAATTCAATATTCTTATCTGTGCCCAAAATGTACATTTTTGTTTGCATACTCACCCAGCAATATTTATTTTCTTCTATTGCTATTGATATATTTAAGCATGATAATACAAGGAGGCAGATCTTGGGGTCCCCAGGATGGCCCATGTTCAGTGGGGAAATTCATTTTTTTTACTACTGGTTCTGTGGGCATGGCTTGGTGGGTGTGGCAGGGGAAGGATACTGCAAAATCTCCATTCCCACCTCACTCTGGGGCCAGCCAAAGGTGGCATTTGCCAGTTCTCCAAACTACTCAAAGTTTCCGCTACGGGTTGTCCAGAATCTGTCAGAGGCTGCTGGATTTCACCCCTGCCCATGTTACATGCTGTTCTGCAAATTGCACTGGCTGTCATTCTGCTTCTGAGTTCAAATCAAAGGGTTGGTTATCACCTTTAAAGCCCTTCAGGATATAGGCCCAGGTTATCTGAGAAACCAGCTCACCCTGATGAAATTAGACTGCCCACCTCTGCTGGCAGAAGGGCATGCTTGTAGACCCTTTCAGCCAAGGAATTTCGGCTAGGGAAATCCAGAAGAAGAGCCCTTCCTGGCATGGGTCAAAAGGCCGTGAAAACATGACTGTTCTGATGTAGGCTTCCCCAGCAGCCCGAAGCCAAGTCCTCGTTCCAATAAACCCCTTTTATTTAATTTACAGTGAATTCCTCTCCAGCAAAGTCTTTCCTCTCCCACAGTCTTTCAAGATAGCTCACAATTACCGACCTTTATCAAGCTTGGAGAGTGGCCAGGCCAATATCTTTCAGATGCCGCAATACTTGGCAAGAATGCAGGAGTAAACTAATTGTCTCCTGCAAACACCCCTCCCCTTTCACTACTCTTTTATTCCCTAAGGGAAGGACCATTAACCTCCACCTGTGGCCTTACCACCAAGTCGACCCGTGTTCCTTAGCTGTTCCTTTCGTCTGGCAACTCTGTGCATGCTCACACTGGGAACAGGCTCCAGCTGTTCATCTGCTTCACTGATATCTAACTCTGAAGGCAGCTGATAACTGTCAGACAGGCCTGGCCCTATCTCTGCCTCCAACACAGAGCACTCATCAGAGCCTTCCCCAGACTCCAGGACTGGCCCATGTTCCTCCCCAAACTCCTCAACCTCCTCCTGTGGGCCACAACAATGACTGCCAACTAGCCTGGGTCCCTAATAGGGCTGTGGCATGTTGGAGATGGTTAATGGAGTAGAAAACACCTCACTTTGTGCACAAGTGTGCACTTTGCCCCTTCCCTCTCCATCGTGCTTAGTTTTATCTTAATTGGATTTTTAAATTTAAGATCTTTATTTATTGTTTTAATGTTTTATACTGCATGTTATTCAACATCTGTAAGCTGCCTAGAATCGTCTTTGGCAAAATGGACAATTTTGATAAATACATAAATAAGCAATGCCTCTCTTGTAGGGCCTGTGGACCAGTCAAGTAATGCTGCTCTTCATGCCATAAGTTCTCTCAGCTTAGTGGCTTCTGAACACCAGCCGTCGGCACCTACCCCTTCTCTTTCATTGGTAGATAACCCTCCAAAACCTAAATTGGAAAGCGTTCTGGTAAATCACAATGAGCCCCGGTCAAGTTCCAAAATTGGCCTTCGTGTGCACTTTAAACTTCCTGAAGATGAGAAGGGAAGTGAAACATCATCAGAAGATGGAAGTGGACCTAAAAATCAAGCCAGACCAAACAGTTTTCCAAATAAAATCAACGGACAAGCTTTTAAACTTCAGGAGCCCTCTTCACCCTCCAAAGAGCCACCCCGTGTCCTGGCTAAACCTAAACTGTAAGTAAGAAAATACTGGTTTGTACATATTTAGTGCTGGAACGACATCCCATTATAAGTTCAATTTATCTCTAGTAACTTCATACAATGAATAGAGCATTGGGCACCTGGAGTGAGGACGGGGGATAGATTTGTTTGTTTCTTTGTTTCCTAACTTCTTCAATATCTTTGTACATTTGAAGTCAATCCGAACACAGAGTAATAGAGAACTTGTGAATAAATATTTAAGCATCAAGCTTTTAGGGAGTGAAATGTATTGTCAATCTGGAAATATTATTTTGCTATAGAACAAGGATGTACAACATTGGCAACTTTAAGACCTGTGGACTTCAACTCTCAGAATGTCCTTTAAGACTTATGAAGCCCATAGGTTTTTAAGTTCTCAAGGTTGCACATCCCTGGTGTAGAAAAATATTAGGTCTCCAGATTCTTTGGTAATACCCAAAGAATAAAGGATACCTACAAAGGAAAAGCTAGGATATCTTCTGGTGAAGTTTTCTTCTGACTGCCTCTAAAAAAATCAGTTGAGTGGTTGTGGCTGTGTGATCAAAGTCCCGCCCTTTTATTGATGTGTCATTTACAACACACCTAAAGATGGGAAGGCTTTGATAACATAGTCATGGCTGCCATCTTGACTCTTTTAATACCACCCACCCATCCCAATGGATGTCCATGCTTATCTCACGCACAAAAAAATATTGTGAGATTCAGATTATGATGCAACTTCCTTACGTTCTTCCTTTCCCACATATTTACATTCTTACTATTGAAATTCTACAAAGGGGCAGAAGGAAAGACAAAATAGATATACCATGCCTTTTGATTAATAGACTTTCTGGCTGGAAAGAAAGAAAAAATGAAAAGTATTTCATTAGAAGGAATTGATAAGGTCCTTGTAGGTGGAGAAATAATCTGTTTGTAATATGTGGGTTTTGGATTTTGGATTGTTTGTTGTGTCTTCTTCCAGTTTTTACTTGCTCTAAAAAGGCTTTAAAATACAAAGCAAAACATATAATTTTGATTTGGTTTCAAAAGTAGAGCCTACTTTTGTTCAAGCACCCTGCAATATAAATTGCATCTACTTTTATTTTTTGGATACAGGGATGCCACCCAGTTAAAACAACTACACAATCAGGTGTTGTTTGAGCAACAGCAAATCCATCAACCATCTCACCCAGTTCCACCAGAGTCATTATTCAATACTGGCCTGGGAAAATCTGCTACTTTGCCCATTCAGCATCAGCACCAGAAGCAACCTTCATCCGCTACATACAAGCAGAACAAGGTTCCTTCTACACAGACGTTCACATACACACGACCTAAACAGTTCCTGGCATCTCAAAGCACCTCAGCAGCCAGCAGCCCTTCTAGCTCCTCTGTGTCTTCTTTCAGCAACATACCTCTAGGAACCCAGAAAACAATGAAGGAAAACCTCTTAGTATCATCTCCACCAGCCCAATCAAAATCTCTGGGAGGTTGGACAAACCAAATGGATCAGCCTCTTCCAGGTCCCAGAGAACATGTGTTGCCGCCACTTCTGCTCTCTGTGTCTAACATGAACCAGTTCCAGCCCCAAAATGTGCTTCCTACACCTCTGTCTCCTACGGGTCGGATTCAGAATCCTGTAGCTTTCCTGAGTGCTGTTCTACCTGCGCTTCCTTCTACACCCCCGACAAATGCCATGGGGCTGCCTAAATGTGCACCTGCCATGTAAGTAATGCAAACTTTGCATGATCTGTCAGTAAAAATATACTGATCTCTGGCTATCTGTTCACTCAGCAAGTTAAAGCAACCCTCCTCTCCTCCTCCTTCTCTGTCTTCTCCTTCTCCCTTCCATTCTTCTCCTTCTTCTCTCTGATTACTGTTTTACTTATGTTGCTTCATGTCTGAGGCTTACCTCTGGATCATCTTTGCTTTTTTTGTTCCCTGAAATTGGCTTGACTGAAGAGAAGATATTATACTCTAAAATGTGTTGTTGCAATAGTGTGATTTCATTATTTGCAATTAAAGTTATGGGAGTTCTAGTCCCACAATATTTAGAGGGTTTAGTCTAGTTTGATGTATTGAAAAATTGCTTTTAAAAACTGATCGCCACAATACGAAAAAGATGCTGAGACCTCAGAAAGTGTGTATAGAAGAGAAACAAAGATGACAAGGGGTCTGGAAGCTAAATCGTATGATGAACTGTTGAGGGAGTTCAATATGCCTAACCTAGTGAAGGGAAGGATTGGGTGGACATGATAACAGTCTTCTAGTACTTGAGGTGCTGTTAGAGAGAAGAGGGGAGTGACTTATTCTCCAAAGCACCTGATGGCAGGACACGATTTAATGGGTGGAAGCTTGTTAAAGAGAGATTAAACCTGGAAATAAGGATAAATTTTCTGACAGTGAGAACAATTAATCCGTGGGAAAGCTTGCATTCCAGAGTTGTGGATGCTTCATCGCTGGAGATTTTCAAAAGTAGACTGGACAACCATTTGACTGGGATGGTATAAGGCCGTGATGGCGAACCTATGGCACATGTGCCAGAGGTGGCACGCAGAGCCCTCTCTGTAGGCATGCACGCCATTGCCAGCTGCTCTTCTGGTTTCTGGCCTGCGCATGTGCACCAGCCAGCTGGTCTTCACACATGACGGAGCACCGGTTATCTGAAGACCAACTGACCAATGTGCATGCACATGCCAGAAACCCAAAGACCAAGTGACCAGTGTGTGCATGCACACCAGCCAGCTGGTCTTCGGGTTTCCGGTGCTCAGGTGCACATGTTTTGGTTTGGGCACTCGGTGCCAAAAAGGTTTGCCATCACTGGTATAAGGTCATCTGCCTTGAGCAGGAGGTTGAACTAGATGACCTTTAAGGTCCCTCCCAACTGTATGATTCTGTGTTCTATGTTTTAAAAGTCCATGCTTCAAATCCACAACGAGGATTCCATGATACATTAAGACAACCTCTCTAATTAAAAGCCTTTTATGTAGCCATAAAAAGCAATTAAAAAATCAAGTCTGTGTAGCAATAATGCCAATAACAGGCCTTTGTTCTAGTATAATATTGTATTGCCTTTGTTCTAGTATAATACTGTATTGTTCTAGGCATTTGTTCTAGTATAATATTGTATTGCTTGATTTTTCTAGCATGCCTAGATTCTGTTTCTATTCTAGATTTGTATTGCGAGTATAAATTTCTTCAGCATTTGTAAACTAGACTGTATATGAATTCCCAGCACCAAACAGTGGAAGCACTGTAGATTTTTAATAAAAAGCAATATGGAGAAGATCTGTAAAAGACTCAGAGGTATCACAGGATTCAAAGCCCATCCGAGATAGTGAGTCAGCTTCCAGCACTTTCGAGTCTTCTTGTTTTTGTCCCTCAGAATAGCTGATGGATTAATTCAGTGCTTAAGCAGGTGTTAAACCGAGTCTCAATTTCGCAGGGGAAGCCATGGAATGCTGAAGAAAAATCTCAACCCTTCGCAGTCATCAACAGAGGATGCCGCTGTTGTGAAAGGTTTAGAGAAACGGCTGCATTTATGGAATGATGAGTCTTTCCGCAGTCAACAGGTCAGTTTGCAGGCTACTGTTGAAATGTGTGTGGTGCTGAAATGTCACAACCTGGGGTGTTACACCTGGAAAAAGGAAACCTTTCAAGTACTGTGTTTCCCCCAAAATAAGACAGGGTCTTATTTTCTTTTGACGCCCCCCCCCCCCCGAAATAAGCACTTGGCCTTATTTTCAAGGAGGTCTTATAATTTTGAGGTGCAGGAGGCAGAGAGCATGGTCACCTCATGGCTGCTGCTGTGTTGCAATATTTTCCGGGAGGGCTTATTTTATTTATTTATTTATTTATTTTCAAATTTATACCCCGCACCTTCTCCAAAAAGGACCCAGGGCGGCGCACAGGAAATTTAAAAACATAGCAAGTATAACAAAATACAAAATTTAAAAACTATTAAATCCCTACCCTGTGCTAAAATCGTATAAAATCCCCCAAATTAAAACTATCTAAGAGCGGTCACAACGGGAGGTTACGCTAGGCCGGCTTGATGGAAAAGGTGTGTCTTAAGACACTGGCGGAAGAGGCGGAGGTCTGAGATGGTACGTAGTTCAGGGGGTAAGTCGTTCCAAATTTTAGTGCATGCGTTCAAAGCCCGATTGGGCTTATTAACCAGGGAGGGCTTATTTTCAGGGAAACAGGATATTGTAGCATTCAATGGGCAAAAAGTGTTGATTGCATCACAAATATACACTCCCACAGCAGGGGTGGGCTGCTGGCGGTTCGCACATGTTCGTGTGATCCTCTAGCTAGGATTCTGCCCAGTTCACCGAACCCCCAAATGTTAACCATGGCTGGCCATTGGACACCCCACCCCTCCCCTCCCCTCTCAGGAGTCTCCACGCAGCCTATTCATCATGCCAGGAAAGTGCAAAGCCCACACACAGGCTCAGGGGGGGAGGGGGATAATGGGCCTACTGGGGGTTCCAGAAGTCCAGATATAGACCTGTTTCCAGCCTCCAGAGGGCCTCTGGTGCCCAGGGAAGCAGTTTTCATCCTCCCAGAGGCTCGAGGAAAGCCTAGCCTGGAGACGGTGAAAAATACCCCCCACCGCCGTAGTGCAGGAGGCTGACTAGGCCACTCCCACCAGGGCCATGCCCACGCCCACCCAGCAACAGGGCAGAGAACCTGTTGTTACAATTTTTGAAGCCCACCCCTGTCCCACACTCTGTTCCAAAGTCCTAAACATGGGGAGGATTTTATAGAGTAATCATACAAAGTATACATGAATGTTTCTTGCTTACAATCACTATTTACAGGATATCACAATTGGTCTAAAGCAGGAGTGTCCTATGAACTAATGGACTTCAACTTCCAGAATTCCCCAGCCAGCATTCCTGGAGTTGAAGTCCACAAGTCTTAAAGTTGCCAAGGTTTGACACCCCTGGTCAAATTTGTCAATTATTAATAGTTGTTTATACCAGAGCTGAAAATAGCATGGTTTCAATTATCTTGGAATCAGCCATTTCTCCCTCCCGACAAGGGGACTTAGCTTGACTTGGAGGTGAATCTTTAATTCTGAATGATACATACTTAATCACTAACTACTCCAATGACTTCTAGTTGAGAAAATTAACTCACATTGCAAAGGTGAAGGTCCCATCTCATTGCCTGGAGGTTCTTAAATTCTGGATGGTGAGCAGGATCAGGCTTAATCCTGGCAAAATGTAATGATTATGGGGTCCATTTTGGTTATATTCTATCCTTGATTGTAGATTAGATTGCATCATCCTGCATGGGTTTAATTTGTAACTTGTGGGCCCTCATGAGCTCATGGTTCCTTAGCTATGGCTAAGAGGCCCTTAGCACAATTGCATCTGGTGCAACAATTACGACTTGCCTTTGTTGGGAGGCCCTGTTCACAGTCACTCCTGTCTTAGTCACCTCTTGTCTGGGCATTTACAATGCACAACCCCAACTGATCCACAGTGCAGCAGCACCAGTAGAGATGGGATCTCCAGGTTCTCCTATATAAGCTTTGAGAGTTCCATTAGTTATCAGTTTCCTTCTGAGTACCATTCAAGAGGTTGGTTGTTACCTTTAAAATCCTACATCACTTACAATCTGGCTATTTGTCACTCTACCTTCTCTTGATGACTTCTCTTCACCTGATAAAATGAGGAATGGTGGGATCTCTCCAGGGGTGGGCTTCAAACATTTTAGCAGGGGGTTCTCTGCTGGTTGTGGGTGGGCGTCGCCATGGTGGGCATGGCCTAGTCAGCCTCCCGCATCAAGGCAGGGGGGAAGTTGCCCTCTCCTGCCGCCAGAGGCTTTTTTCAAGCCTCCGGGAGGGCGAAAACGGCCTCCCCAGGCTCCAGAGGCCCTCTGGAGGCTGGAAACGGGCCTGTTCCTAGCCTTCCCGAACTTCTGGTAGAACCATTTTTCACCCTCCCTGAGCCTCCACGTGTACCCTGCACTTACCTGCATCCAAAACGGGCCGTATGGAGACTCCTGGGAGGGGCAGGGTGGGAGGGGCGGAGCCAGCCAGGAGTGGGATTTGAGGATCTATGAACTACACATAATCTTAGCTAGAGGTTCTCCTGAATCCCTGCGAACCCTCAGCAGCCCACCCCTGGATCCTTCCAAGTTCCTCCTCCTCAGGAGTGTCATCTTCAGGGACCTTTCTCAGTAGAGCCACCACTTTCTCAGTAGGGCATCACCTAATTGGTTTTGCAGAAAGCCATTAAAACTCAGCTATTCCAAGAAATATTGGGAAACAGATTTGTTGTGGCTTGTTATGATTTGTATTAAGAGGAATCCTCCTGATATGGATTCCTGTGTCCTATTGATGTTCCACCCATGCAAGGGCTGCTACGGGTCCTTGTTGCATTGATTACTACTTCAGTTTTCTAGTGGAAGAATGTAAACATCTCAGAATCCTGTTTGGAGTGACATAAATTGCAGGAAACAAAAAAACATGCTTAATATGGAATGTGTCAACAATATACATCAAGAAGAGATCATACTGTACATCATTAAGACAAGATTATATTGATATTTAATTGCTTTTACCAGCCAAATCCATTGAACTGAGTCATATTTTCAGGCTGAGGCCTATCTTGCTTTTGCAAGGTTGCTGAAGAGATCCCTGTTTCTGCCATTAGTGTTCTTTTTAATTAACAATAAGCAGTAGTGCTAAGCTTATTCTTCGGGGGGAAATAAACCACCAGTTTTTTCCCAGAATCCCTCTAGATCAGAACCCAGAGGCATTCTGGCAAAATGAAAGCAGCAGCCGGGATACCGGTCCTTAGCAGGGGTCTTCTCTTGGATGGAGGGCTGGCAGCTGTCCCTACTGCGACTGCCAAAGAAGCACCAGAGGAAGGTTGAAAGGGGGATCAGGAGGTAGAACGGTGCACCTGCTCCAGTCCATCACTGATCTTGTATACAAGATCCTGTTTGTTTATTTCTGTATTTAATATATTTTGTTAGACAAGGAATACAAAACTAGAGATGACTTGGGAGCTCATTCCTCAGCTCCAAGCAATACCACCAGATATTTTCTTGGAAGAAGGTATCACCAAGAAAAGGGGAATATGGAACCTCAGGGTATCAGCCGTACAAGGTAGACCAGAGCAGGAAACAAATCCCCAAGAAGGCTAAAACTATTTTTGTTGAGATGGGCTATAATAACAGAATCTGGCAAGTCTGAGCATCCTATATCTGTACTTTATTTGTTGTTGTTGTTATTCTTGTTAGTTAGTTGCAAAGTTGTGTCCAACCCATCATGACCCCATGGACAACATACCCCCAGGCCGTCCAATCCTCTACCATCCCCCTGAATCCATTTAAGCTCATGCCGACTGCTTCAGTGACTCCATCCAGCCACCTCATTCTCTGTAGTCCTCTTCTTCTTTTGCCCTCGATCTTTCCCAGCATTAGGTTCTTCTCCAGGAAGTCCTTCTTTCTCATTAGGTGGCCAAAGTATTTGAGTTTCATCTTCAGGATCTGGCCTTCTAAAGAGCAGGCAGGGTTGATCTCCTCTAGGACTGACTGGTTGGATCTCCTTGCAGTCCAAGGGACTCTCAGGAGTCTTCTCCAGCACCAGAGTTCAAAGGCCTCCATTCTTTGGCGGTCAGCCTTTTTTATGGTCCAACTTTCACAGCCATACATTGCAACTGGGAAAACCTTTCTTCTTATAGTTCGGTAAATTATGGCAGTATCAGTCAGTATGAATGTTATCTGGACATTCTACTGAGCGTCTACATATCTCCATCAAGGTCATCTTACTTGTTCTCTACATTGAAGCCCCCACAGCCATTTCAAAAGCCACATTGCCCAAGCTTGCTTAAATTTGAAGGCAAAGTTGCCCCCTCCTTAAGGGACAAATATATAAGCTATTGTACATTATAACTAAAGTAGACACATTACTGTGTTTTTAAAAAATAATAATACTCAATTCAGCCTTGTGATTGTCTGCATCCTCTTGGTGACCTCCTCATCCAAATTTGAAGAGTGACATTGGGCTACCCAAAGTTTGCCTATTTCTGGTCCAACAACACCAAGGACTGGTATATTTCTTCAAACAGGCCAGTGTCATTGTGTTCATTTAATATCTCGACGATCCTATTGTTTGTTTTTTTTTATTTGACCATAGGTCTTTGTAAAACTCAGAAATGGAAAAGAAAGAACTAGGTTTCCAATATGCATACTCTTCATTTTGGCAGGCTTGCACAGTATGCAATATTGTCTTCCTAACCTAACTCTAAACTCGGCGTGGCAGCCACTTCCTTCACCAAATAATCTAGCAAACAGAGGCTAAACCCATAGATGGGTTCAAGGACAGGATCAAAAATGTCAAGATGGCAACATGTATCTTAAAATAGGGGCTGGGTGGCTTCAATTATAATACAGCCGCCATTTTCATTATTTTAATTCACACATGAATACACCAGAGAGCTGACTGGCAGACTGAGAAATAAATATATGAAAATTCAGACCAGAATCACCTCAAACAGTATAGGTTTTCCCCCCTTCTCACCCCCTTTGTGGCTTCAATTCAGTTGTGAAAAAGCCAAAAGGAAAAAAAGAAATGCTGAGGCTACAGTAGCCTCACTCTCTCACCTCATTCTCTCACTCTCTCACCCAGGACTTCTCAGGATGAACAGGTAGTAATAAGAGACCTAGGTGCTAGGACAAGGCATGGGCAAAAATCTGTTAATTAGAACAGAATTGAATTATTGTTAGTATCCCAATGGTACAATTCTACTTTAGCATGCTGGGTTACCCAAGCTGGTGTTGTGACCTGCCAGCGGAACTGGTAGCAGATTTAGACAGTGAGGAGGTTGGGGAAGAACCTGGGCCAGTCCTGGAGTCGGGGGAAGGCTCAGATGAGGGCCCTGTGGCGGAGGCAGAGAGGCGGCCAGAGCCGTATGCCAGTTATCAGCTGCCTTCAGAGTCAGACATCAGTGAGGCAGACAAACAGTTGGAGCTGTTCCCAGTGTGCGCATGCGCAGAGTTACCAGACGAAGGGAACAGCTAAAGAACAGGGATCGACTTGGTAGTAAGGCCACAGGTGGACGATGAATGGCCCCTCCCAGAGGAAATAAAAGAGGAGCGAAAGGGGAGGGGAGCTTGCAGGAAACAATGAGTTTGCTTAATTGGTTCATGACTTCCGAGACTCCTTGCCGAGTTTTGAGAATATCAGCCTGGCAGCTCTCCAAGCCAGATAAGGCCTGTGACTGTAAATCCTCCCTTGAAAGACTTTGCTGGATGTGAATGAGCAGAATTCACACTAAATTAATAAAAGGGTTTTTGTTAGGACAAGGAGTTTGCTTCATGCTCTTGGAAAGCCTAGGTCAAAACAGCTGGAGACTTAAATTTTTAATGTAATTATAGCTAAGCCACTTTGCAACTGACCAGTATTTTGGCAGAGATGAGACCTCGGGCTTTTAGACTTACTATTTTATTGAATGCAGAACTGAGCTGTCTTCCTGCAAACAGTTTCCAGGGCCAAGTGGGGTAAAACAAGCCAAATTAAACTGAGTAAATACCACATGACAGATTGTGAAATAGATCCATGAATACCTTTGGGATGATTAAAGAGATGTTTTTCACTTTACTTTATATGTGGAGTCCCACATGCCAGTGTTGTCAACATTGTGATACTTGTAGATCAGGACTGTCAAACTCGTGGCCCGCAGGCCAGATGTATCATGCGCTGGCCACGCCCACCCCCGGTTTAGCAAACGGGGGGGGGAGTCAAGATATGTCACGTGACAAAGCCACGATGATGCAGTTTGACACCCCTGTTGTAGATGGTCTCAACTCTCCATATCTACCTACTTACCAGAATGAAAGGAACCCTAAAGAAATGAAAATTAGCAGCATCACAGCTGATAAATGTTTGAGTCTCTTCTTTTCGGTCGAGCTACTTAATGATTTCTAGCAAATCGCAGGCGCATGGCATATTTGAACAGATGGCAGAAACAAGGGTGCTAAAGTTCATACTTACTAAAGGAAAGAGTACGATAAAGTGCTGAAAAGATGGTGATAAAATATGACCCAATTTTTGCATCCGTGACTTGGCTCCTTTGAGGCGTCCCTCATTCTGCAGTCACCAAGCGAGCAGATGAGAGCACATGCTATTTACATACAGTGTGGCTGGTTGTATAAGTTCACAAGGGTGTATGCCTATGCACACTTACTTGGGATTCAGCTCAAGTAATTAAATCCAATGGGATTGTCTTTAGAGGACAAAGGCACCAGGTTGCAACTTTATTGTGATTGTTATGGACTGATTATTGTTCTCATCATAATTTCAAGCAAACATTCAAAGGCAATTCCACACTAGTAACTTACTCTGCCATATACAGGTAGTCCTCAACTTATGACCGCAATTGGGGCCACAATTTCCACTTAAGTGGAAGAGTCATCCAGCCATTGTTGTGCAATATTTGTACTATATCAACAATAAAACAGGTTGGTTTGTTCTTTAATTTCCATAGTTTAGTTTACTTTATTGTCACTGCACCTTGTACAATGAAACTAAATGCGATCTTGAGTGTACAATGACAGTTCAAATTGTGGTTGTTAAGGAATCGTGCGCAGTCATTAAGCACAACATCAGGCTGGTTTCCTCATTGACTTGACTTCTTGGAAGCTGGCAGCGATGCTCACAAGTGATGATCATGTGACTGTGGGAAGCTGTGACCATTGTAACTGTGTGCTGGTTGCCGAGTTCTCCAATCGTGATCCTGTGGCTGTGGGGAACACTGCGACAGCCACAACTACAAGAACCGTCCGTCTTCTTGTTGAGCACTGTTGTAACTTTGAATGGTTGCTAAACAAGAAGTCACTAAGTGAGGACTAACTGTATAGTCAAAAGCCCTTCCCTGTCTTTCATGGTTGACAAAGCATAATGATACCCCTGATGACAACAATCGTACCAACCATTGGTGGGCTCCGTAGTACCCTGGGGTCCTGGCCTGCTGTCAAAACCATGTCTTCATGCAACCTTATTATTTCCACAAGGATGATGTTCCACATATATCTTCAATTGCTCTCAGCAGTGACTGAGTGATGCTATAATATGTCATAAACCACTAATTTCAAAATGGTCTATGTTTTCCTTCTCACTTCCTCTTTTATTGAAAGAAGCCCATATAGGCTTGCATCAGAAAGTTAACCAGTTTCAGACCTGGGAAATGAGAAACCATTAGAAAATTCCAAGATTGTAGGAAAGACTGGGAAACTTAAAATAACCCCAAAAAAGACATCCAGTCCTTCCATGTGGTTGCCAAGGAAACTACATGGATATTCCCAAGCCATTAGAAGGAGAGAGAGCCTGATTGGAGGGAAACTTAGTTTTACTTTTTCTTTGCTTTGTTGAATTTCTTTAGTAACCACTAAAGCAAATGCAATTCTGCCAGGGAAAATGATTCCTTTAGAATAGTAAATGCCAAGAGGAAGAGGAATGCTTCAGCACATCATAATAGGAATTGTTCACAAAGACATTGAATGAGCACAAGACATTAATGGTCTGGCATATGTGGATATGGAATCCTTGCTAGTCCAAAATTGTTCAGTTAAGAAAATTGAAATATTTTTGTCCCTATCTGAGGCATTTTCTATTGAAGGGAATGGATAGACAATAATGAAATTCTGCAATGGTTTAATGTGGAGCTGTTTTTAAATACTAGTAGGAAAGAAGATTACTATTCAGATGCTATCTGAGATGTTTTTATAAAGGAGCTGTTTTTAAAATACTAGTAGGAAAGAAGATTACTATTCAGATGCTAACTGAGATACCGTGAAAATAAGACCGGGATCTTATATTATTTTTTGCTCCAAAAGATGCATTAGGTCTTATTTTCTGGTTAGGTCTTATTTTTGGGGAAATACGGTACTAATTGTGTCTATCTGGCTGGTGATCTTAAGTGGGGCTTATTTTTGAGGTAGTGCTTATATTACTAACATTCTGAAAACTCATGCAAGGGCTTATTTTCTGGTTGTCTTATTTTTGGGGAAACAGGGTATTATCTGAGAAATACACAGGATATGAAAAACCAAACATTGCAAATCTCAAGCAAGGTGGAACAATGATGGTAGAGGGTCTTACTTTTGGCAAAAAGAGAAGGACAATTTGTGAAGGAGGGAGCATACAAAGGTTGGGAAAATGGCAGTGGTGAACAGTTAGGTACAAACTGAAAAAACATCCAAAATATGCTTTATCACTCCTATTATTAATTTACTTTAAAAAACCAGATAGCTGGATATTGTTTATATTAGACTGCAATTTTTCTAATATTTTGTAATCTAGATATGTTTCCAAATTTGGATTGTGATCCTATAGTTTCCCCCAGAGATACTTGGTTGCAATTTTTCATCCCACTGAAAGTCTCAGGTTCATTCTTTCTTTTTAAATCCATTGTAAAAATAAGTCATTGAACTGGAAAGATCTAGGATCTATTTTCACTTTCTGGAAAATATGCAGTCCCATTTTTTTAACTGTGTGTTTCTATAAAAGCGTATATATAAATATAGAGAATTTACAGTTACAAATTGTAATGTGTAATTATAATTGGAAGACCTGAAGGACCACATTAGGTATAGATCTTCAGGGAGAAAATCTATCTATGTGGCTGCTAAGAGTCAGCAACAACGATGGTACATTAAAAAAAATTAAAAAGTGAAATTATATAATATCTTTTAAGAAACATGTGGGATCAAACAGCTCATGTTTATTTATAATGCAGTATTATTTATTTGCAGTTACAGCTCTTATTTTTAAAATCTTTGGTAATATTTCATGTTTAATAATATAAATAGCCAAAAAAAATAGCAATAGCTATTTGGACTTATATACTGCTTCACAGTGCTTTACAGTCCCCTCTAAGTGGTTTATTGAATCACCATATTGCCCCCAGCAATCTGGGTCCATATTTTACCAATCATGGAAGGTTGGAAGGCTGAGTCAACCTTGAGCCAACCTTGATGAGAATCGAACTGATGGCAGTCAGCAGAATTAGCCTGCAATACTGCATTCTAACCACTGCGCCACCACAGCTCTCTTATAGCAGCTCACAGTTGCCTATCAAGGATGTGTATCCATGTGTTTGTATGCACATACACAAACATTTGCACATATATAATGCGCAATCTGTAAAATATTCTATGCTACCTCAGTTAACTTAAATACATAATACTATCTAGTAGCAATTAAATCCTAAGTTTGCTTTTACCTCTGAAACTACCTTCTGTTCTTCATTCTTTCAATAAAATAATGCCCATAAATGTCATCATAACTTTTTCCTCATGCAATTTTCCTCATTCCTCGTTCCCTCCGCCAGAAAACAGCCTATGATGAAAATCTGGCTCCTGGGCTACAGGGACCCAGCCCTCATTCCCCAACTTTCAACTTTACCGCTGAGGAAGTATCCCAGGTACAGCCTTCCTTTCCCACACATGTGTGCCTCATATGTACATATGTTCAGTAGAATGCAAAACCTGAAATTTAACTTCTGCCATTGTGAAGGAGGGAGCATACAAAGGTTGGGAAAATGGCAGTGGTGAACAGTTAGGTACAAACTGAAAAAGCATCCAAAATATGCTTTATCACTCCTATTATTAATTTACTTAAAAAAAACAGATAGCTGGATATTGTTTATATTAGACTGCAATTTTTCTAATATTTTGTAATCTTGATATGTTTCCAAACATATTTCTTACATTAAGAAATGGGTATTTCTTACGTTAAAATGAGCTGCGATCATGCTTGATTATTCATGGTAAGTATTTTAACAGCAGCCAAAGGTGTTAATTACAAGAAATCTGGGTTCAAAGCAAAGATATTCGGTAAACTACAAAAAAGGTTCAAATTCTAAAACCCTGTTGGAACATGGTTTAGTTTGTTTGCATTCTGACCAGAGGGCATTCAAAGCAGCTTATGAGTTAACTGTTGTTAATTCAACTGTTGATGTTGTTAACTCAAGATTCACAATCCATTACATTCTAAAGTTAGTTATAGCATTTCCATATTTTATTTATTGTGATGCATTTTCAGTTTACATATTTTCAGTTTGCAGCCTTCACTGCAGTTAAGCATCCCCATTCTGCATCAGTTCTATAAACTACATGCTTTTGACATTTCCTATAGAGCAAAAATGTTCTAGTTCCTTGACATAAAACATAAATATTGCAGAAATCATTGTATGAGCATTATAATAATAATAATAATAAATTATAATAATAAATTAGAATTTATTAACCGCACCCTCTCCCCACAGGGACCCGGGGCGGTGCACAGGCATAATTAAAACAATATACAATAATACAAACATTACTAAAATAGAATTAAATAAATTACCCGTGCTAAAAATACAATTAAAAAACCCATTAAAATTTATCGTTAAAAGACAGAGAGAACTATTCAAGGCCGGCCAGTCGAAAGAGATGGGTCTTCAGTTTTACACGGAAGGAGCGGAGGTCGGTGGTCGTTCTAATATCAGGGGGAAGGTCGTTCCAGAGGGCCGGGCCCGCCACAGAGAGCGCCCTTCCCCTGGGCGTCGCCCGCTGACAAAGTCTAGTGGACGGCACCCGGAGAAGCCCCTCTCTGTGGGAGCGAATCGGTCGTGAGGATGTGTGGGGCAGGATCCGATCTCGCAGATAGCTAGGTCCCGAGCCATGGAGCGCTTTGAAGATGATGACTAACACCTTGAAGCGCACCCGGAAGACGACAGGTAGCCAGTGCAGCTCGCGCAAGAGCGGTGTTACATGGGCAAATCTAGAGGTGCCCATAATTGCTCGCGCGGCTGCATTCTGAACTAACTGAAGCCTCCGGGTGCACCTCAAGGGGAGCCCCATGTAGAGAGAGTTACAATAGTCCAGTCGGGATGTCACGAGGGCATGAGTGACTGTGCGAAGGGCGTCCCGATCCAATAGGGGGCGCAATTGGCGAACCAGGCAAACCTGGTAAAACGCCCTCCTGGCCACGGCTGTCACTTGCTCTTCCATAGACAGCCGGGTATCCAGGAGGACACCCAAATTGCGCGCCCCATCCACAGGGGCAAGATGTTCGCCCCCTATGGCCAGCGTTGGAGAAAGCTGGTTGAATCGGGCAGCCGGAAACCACAGCCACTCGGTCTTGGTCGGGTTGAGCCTAAGTCCGTTACTTCCCATCCAGATCCGCACGGCTTCCAGGCACTGGCACATCACCGCTACGGCATCGTTGGGGTGGTTTGGGGTAGATATGTACAGCTGGGTGTCGTCAGCGTACAGGTGGTACTCTACCCCAAAACCACGGATGATCTCACCCAGCGGCTTCATATATGCGTTAAACAGGAGAGGCGAGAGGACCGACCCCTGAGGCACTCCACATGTGAGTGGTCTCGGGGTCGACCTCTGCTCTCCTGCACGCACAAATTGCGATCGGCCAGAGAGGTAGGAGGAGAACCACCGCAACACGGTGCCTCCCACCCCCAACCCCCCCAGCCGATGCAATAAGATACCATGGTCGATGGTATCGAAAGCCGCTGAGAGGTCTAATAGGACCAGGATGGAAGAACATCCCCCATCTCTGGCCCTCCAGAGATCATCTACCAACGCGACCAATGCCGTCTCGGTGCTATGCCCGGGCCGAAAGCCGGACTGGCGCGGATCTAGATAGTCAACTTCCTCCAGGTGACGGGGAAACTGTTGTGCCACCACACTCTCAACAACCTTCGCCAAGAAGGGAAGGTTGGAGACTGGACGGTAGTTGTTCAAAAGAGCTGGGTCCAAAGAGGGCTTCTTGAGGAGGGGCCTCACCATAGCCTCTTTTAGGGAGGCAGGCAAGGAACCCTCACTCAAGGATGCGTTGATAACCTCTTGGAGCCAGCCTCGTGTCACCTCCCAGGATGCCAGTACAAGCCAGGAGGGGCACGGGTCCAATGAACATGTGGTGGCTCGCAGTCGCCCACGTAACCTGTCCATATCCTCGGAAGTAACGGGGTCAAACTCCTCCCAAACAAGATCTCCCTCGTGGCATCCCACTGGGCCATGAATGGTGGCTAGCTCACTCTGTATCTGGGCGGTTTTCTCCTGCAGAAAAATCACAAATTCCTCTGCCCTACCCTGTAACGGGGCTTCCCGCTCCCTCTGTTGAAGGAGGGAACGGGTCACCCTAAACAGGGCGGCAGGGCGGTTTTCTGCGGATGCTATGAGGGTGGCGCAATGATGACGTTTGGCCACCCTCAGCGCCACAATGTAAGTCCGTAAATGGGCTCTCACCTGTGTCCGGTCAGATTCAGAGCGGCTAGCCCTCCATCTTCTCTCTAGGCATCTCTTGCGGCGTTTCATCACCCGCAGCCCCTCAGTAAACCAAGGAGCCAGGGTGGTTCGCCGCCGCGAGAGAGGCCGCAAGGGCGCGACCCGATCCAAGGCTCCCACGGCCGCACTATTCCATGCGGCCGTGAGGTCCTCCATCGGGGCGCGGGTCAGGGATACAGGAAATGGCCCAAGCGCTGTCTGGAACCCATCCGGGTCCATCAAGCGCCTGGGGCGGTACCAGATTGGTAACTCTGGTTCCGCCTCCCCGCGGAGGGGAGCAGCGGTCGGAAAGTCGAGTCGGAGAAGTGAGTGGTCTGACCATGACAAGGGTATGATGTCTATGTCCCCTGTACCCAGATCACTCTTCCATTGGCCCGAGACGAAGATGAGGTCCGGCGTATGTCCACCCTCATGAGTGGGGCCTTGAATTACTTGGGTCAGGTCCATGGCCGTCATGGAAGCCATGAACTCCCGAGCTACCGCGGATGATTCGCCCAACGATGGCAGATTAAAGTCCCCCATAACTATAAGTCTGGGGGTCTCCACTGCCACCGTGGCGATCACCTCCAGGAGCTCGGGCAGGGCTGCTGCTACATAGC
The DNA here is from genome assembly GCA_039707465.1 of Rhabdophis nuchalis. Lineage (NCBI taxonomy): Eukaryota > Metazoa > Chordata > Lepidosauria > Squamata > Natricidae > Rhabdophis > Rhabdophis nuchalis. The sequence goes on along the minus strand of CM077645.1, from coordinate 92,733,990 downwards.
GGGGAGCCAGGTATACAACCAGCAAGCCCAACTGCCTCCCTAGGCCCCACTTCATGCAAAGGGACTCACAGCCGGAGGTCTGCGGCACAATGGTCTCTCTCGGCTCCAGGCCTTCCTTGATAATGACCGCTACCCCACCACCCCTGCCTAGGGCCCGCGGCTGATGAAATGCGCGGTAGCCTGGTGGGCACATTTCAACGAGGGGATGACCTCCCTCGTGGCCCAACCAGGTCTCCGCAATTCCTACCAGGTCCGGCTCCCCCTCTGACACAAGGTCACTAATGAGGGGGGCTTTGTTGACAACGGACCTGGCGTTGCAAAACATCAGCCGCAGACCCTGGCTCTGTATTCCCTGGCCACCTAGCCTGCGAGGGTTGTGGCACCCGACCGTTTTTAACCAACGGCTGCGTGCCACCAACCGGGAGGATAAAAATTGTCTCCCCTCGGTCCTGCCCCTCCCCACGACCCTCTGAATTGGTATGCCCTCCTGAGGAACGACTCGAGTATCCCCCTGCCTTTCGCCTTCCGCTTCCCGCCGTCGACTGCTATCCTGGCCCTTACTACTAATTGCTGTTTCCATCTCCATCTGTCTACCCACTTGACTATCCCTACCCTCCTCCCTGGAACCCCCTAAAGTCCGAATTAGCAAGTTAAATAAAAACCCCCCGAGTTTGCGCTTCGCCCACCTCTCAGGAGCAATAAGTCCATCCTCGAGGTGGGCCCGTGATAAACTAGGGGGCCAAGCCTGCGAGAGGGTAGACTCCCGCAGGCGAAGGAGAACTGACCTTGAATAAGATAACATTAGACGGCATTGGCACTAAAAAAGGGGGGGGGAAAATCCCCAAAGATGATACACTGCAAGTCCATAGTTGAAACAGTGAGCATAAGGGCCCATTATACAATAGATGGTAAAAATGGTAAAAGATGGTAAAGATGGTAAAATCGACAATTAATTAATTAAAGGGACAAGTACAAAATACAAAAGCAGTGGGCAGTTCGGGTAGAGGGAGGGGGTGGTAGCAGATGGATCAAATTAAATCTGTGGACATCAGCCCATCCAATCGGAGAAAATGGTCTAAGTCTCCGCAAAGTCACTGTCTCTGTCCATAGGCTGTATCCACAGATTGTCTCTCCCCTCTCCCGTTGGATCAAAGTACAGGCCACATGGCTAGTTGTAATGCTATGTGGGGCTTTTCCAGCCATTAGCTCTCAGTTCGGTTGTAACGACCGTTCCTCTATACCGTCCATCTCTCCATGGTCCTCCACAATAGGGGCCACATGGGTCGGGTAGGGGGGCCGTGCGGGCCGCTGTTATCCCCGCGCGGCCAGATGGTCGCATCCCACCCGGCCCAGCCTCCTCCGTCTTCACCCTGGGCGCCCGGCCTGCCTCCACTACTCGGCCACCTCCAGTTAACACAAGGGCCGCGCCCGGGCCATCGGGGCTGCTCCGAACTCCCACGTTGCCTGATGTTCGGCCCGATGTTCGGCCTGGTGGTCTGCGGCCTCGACTCGGTCCTCCCGCCTTTCGCGGCCTCCAACTCGGCCCTCTCGTTTTTATTCCGGCACCCGGCCTACCTCCTCTCCAGCCGGCGCCGAGACGTGGCCGGGCCGCGGGCCGCTCCGGGCGTCTTGTCGCTGCTCCCTTGCTCGCTCGCTCGCTCGCTTGCCCGTCGCCCCCACCGCACAGACAGGGCGCTCCTCTGATCTTCGCCCAGGCCGCCTGGCTACCCTGGCTACCCAGCCTACCTCCTCTCCAGCCGGGACCAAGCCGCACCGGGGCCGCGGTAGGGCAGCTTCGGGCCGCTCCGGGCGTCTCCACTACTCCCATGCTCGCCCGTCGCCTCCGTCGCCCCCCGTCGCGGCCAAAGCGCTCCATCATGCCGGCGAGCGGCCGGCTTGCAGGGCCTCCGTCGCCTCCCCGTCGCGCTCCAAAGCGCTCCGTCGTGCCGGCAAGCGGCCGGCTTGCAGGGCCGGCCCTCCGAGATGTTGTGGAGGGCCGGGACTAGGCCGCGCCTGAGCCGCGCCAGGCCGCTCTGGGCCGCTCCGGGCGTCTCCGCTGCTCCTCGCTCGCCCGTCGCCCCCGTCGCCCCCCGGCCGCGAACAAGCGCACCTGCTAAACCTGCGAGTGATCGGCTTGCAGGGCCAGCCCTCCTAGATGTCCGTGGAGGGCTGGAAACATCCCTTCTGGGCCATAAGACCCCTGTGCCTTGCCGCGTTCAAGGCAAGAACGCCATTTTCGCGCATGCGCAAACTCCAATTATAACGGCCCAGGTTTCTTTTCTTTTGCAAGGTAGCCTTCTGATGTGCTGCTATGTATATCATCTGCTTCAATTATTGTCAAGTCCTTAGGCAACGGTACTGAAACTAAAATATGTCAGTCTCTGAAACTAAAAATTGGGGGTGTCTAGAGCAGGGGTCCCCAACCTTTTTTTCACCAGGGACCGGTTTCATTTTAAAGAAAATTCTGCGGACCGGCTGAGTGGCTCAGCAGTCATGTGACTGGGTGGGCGTGGCCAACTTGGAAAATGTGAAACTCACTTAACAATGATCTTGGCTAGCAACCAAACTTTTGGCCTCAACTGTGGTCATAAGTTCTTTCTTTCTTTCTTTTCTTTTTCTTTCTTTCTCTCTCTCTCTCTCTTTCTTTGTCTCTGTCTTTCTTTCTCTCGCTATTTCTTTCTTTCTCTCTTTCCCTTTCTCTCTTTCTTTCTTTCTCTTTCTTTTTCTCTTTCCCTCTTTCTCTCTCTCTCTCTCTTTCTGTATCTTTTTCTGTCTTTCTTTCCTTTCTGTCTCTTTCTCTCTATCTTTCTCTCCCTCCCCCCCTTCTCTCTGTCTCTCTATGTGTGTCTGTCGTCGTCATCGTCGTCGTCCCCAGCCTCCTCAGCCCGTCCGCCGTGCTTGGTCACTTGTTCGCTCGGTCAGGCTCCGTGGCTGGGTAGGAGCCGGGCTGCAGGGCTGGAGAGGAGGAAGAGGGAGGAGGGGGCAGCCCATTGGGCAGAGTGCGCGAGAGAACGCAGGAGGATGGTGGGGGCTCTTCCTCCACCCTCGTCAACGGAGGGACTCCTGTGCGCCGCCGGAGCAACCTCCCTGTTAGATTACGGCCACCAGTTCCCTCCCCCGTCCGCGGAGCCTCCGCAGCCCCTGGAAGAAAACGAGTGGCCGGCATGCCAGCAGGGGAGGGAATCGGAGTCCCTCCGTCGACGAGGGAGGAGGAAGAGCCACACTCCCAACGGCGCGAACAACCGCGCCTGCGTTCTCCCGCGCGCTCTGCTCAGGGGGCTGCCCCCTCCTCCCTCCCTCCTCCTCTCCAGCCCTGCGGCCCGGCTCCCACCCAGCCACGGACCGGCATCGGTCCGCGGCCCGGGGGTTGGGGACCCCTTTTCTAGAGGATGTGATAAAAAGAAAGGATAGTAGCTACAATGGTGTGATCAAAATCTGTCTGTTTTTATATGTATTATATGTATGATATACATTAAAAACAGGTAAAGCTTTGATACCACTGCTGCGCCTGCCATTTTGACTTTTTTGACTGTGCTCTATGTCTGAAGGACTTCAGTTCGCAGAATTCTCCAGCCAACTTTGTTGGCTGGAGAATTCTGAGAGCTGAAGTCCTTCAGACTTAAAGTTGCAAAGGTTGGAGACCCCTGTTCTATAGGCACCCCTGTGTAAATTGCTAGCACCAAAAGGTTGTGGAGACCAGATTTCTGAGAGATGCAAGACGACCCTGGTTTAGGCTGGCATTACATTTAAGGATAATGGAGGTTTACCTCAGAAGGCAATAATAACGTTTTCAATAGCTGTATTTACTATTTACTGGTCTTGCTCAAAATTGTTACTATGGTTAAATATATTCGATTGGCAGAGACCAGCAGTTTTGCTTCCCTACTTTTAAAGACCTTTCATAACAACAAAGAGAAACGACTAACTGAGGTGAGAATTGGCTCATTTTGTAAAGCCATCTGCTGAGGTATCCTTGGTGAAAGGCAAAATTAAGCAAGGTGAAATCTTATAAACCTGGAATTTGTCTGCCAACTGGGGAGCAGCCATGGAACAGAGCTAACTTAATAATCTTAAAAGTAATAGGAATCCCACCTAGCAGCTGGACCTCTGGCTGCATTTTTTACAGTTGTGTCATCTTATGATTACAATTCCTTTTAAAGGGCTATTTTAGCAACCAGAATAGGTGCAATAAGGAAGATCTGGAAATAGGCTTTTCTTCAGCAAAAGAATGTGATTTTTTTTTCTCCAGGGCTTCTTTCCCATCAGTTCTTCCTCAACTCCCATCACAAAGGGTCCTTCTAGATTGGCGAAGCGTACAAGGATGGTCTGACTAACTTTACTAATGCCCCTTCTCTGTTTATTTATTTTTTATTTTAATTAAATTTATATCCCGCCCTTCCCCACGAAGGACCCAGGGCGGCACACAGGAATTATTAAAAACATATAAAATAGCAAAAATACAAAATTTAAAAACATATTAAATTACAAATCCTATGCTAAAATCCAAATTAAAACCCCAATTTGTTCTTGGGCTATTCTCTTCCTTGTATGAAAAGCAACCAAAAGAGGAAGCAAAAGATGGAAGGCTAAGGATGAGAAGCTCATCCCACGTTGTCAGGATGGGTATGTGAGAATAAATGTAGACTATGCCAAGATGATTTCAGAAAGAAGTGCTTTAGGGATGAAAATATTGGTGGGGTGGAAGTGCCTTATGATCTCCCCATCCGGCAAACAGCTTTTGGGGAGGGAGGGATTTCAGTTAAGAAAACTTCAGGGAGATAGTTGAACATGATTCTCCTTGTTCTAGAACCCTGATTAAATTGAGAAGTGCAGATGGACAACTCTCATATATACTGTAGAATGGGGAGATTTCCAATTAGGATCTTAAACTTGAACATTGGGCACTATCTAATAAAATGAAATTCAATGGCGAAAAGAGTAAGGTTCTACATTTAGGCAAGAAAAACAAAATGCACAGGTACAGTATAGGTAGTACCTTGCTCAATAGTAGTAACTGTGAGAGGGATCTTGGAATCCTAATGGACAACCAGCAGTGTGCAGCAGCTGCCAAAAAAGCCAACACAGTTCTAGGCTGCATAAATAGAGGGATAGAATCAAGATCACGTGAAGTGTTAATACCACTTTGTAATGCCTTGGTAAGGCCACACATAGATTACTGCATTCAATTTTGGTCGCCACGATGTAGAAAAGATGTGGAGACTTTAGAAAGAGTGCAGAGAAGAGCAACAAAGATGATTAAGGGACTGGAGACTAAAACATATGAAGAACAGTTGCAGGAACTGGGTATGTCTAGTTTAATGAAAAGAAGGACCAGGGGAGACATGATAGCAGTGTTCCAATATCTCAGGGGTTGCCACAAAGAAGAGGGAATCAAACTATTCTCCAAGGCAACTAAGGGCAGAACAAGAAGCAATGGGTAGAAACCAATCAAGGAGAGAAGCAACTTAGAACTGAGGAGAAATTTCTTGTCTGTTAGAACAATGAATCAGTGGAACAGCTTGCCTCCAGAAGTTGTGAATGCCCCAACACTGGAAGTCTTTAAGAAGATGTTGGATAGCCATTTGTCTGAAATGGTATAGGATTTCCTGCCTAGGCAGGGGTTTGGACTAGAAGACCCCAAGGTCCCTTCCAACTCTGCTATTGTATTTTTGTAATGTTGTATTATCTACATTTTGAGTAAAGTTCATCCTTCTCTGAGCTTCATCATGCTGATGTTATTATTCACTCAGTGGAAGACCAAGTAGACATTCACTTTTCTTGGTCACATGGACACCGACATTCACTTTTTCTTTTAAATTAGTTCTTGTTAGTTTTCAATCTTCTTTTCAAAACTGTTAGTAAATATATATATAAAAAAGTAAGAGCTATTGAGACCAGAGATCCATTTGGTATAATTCCTCACTTCCACTAGCTTAAAAAAAATATTGCAATGAATCAGGCATCTTCAGCTCATTTTCTTTTACTGGAATCAAAGGTAGACAGAGATTCAACTCCTTATCTCAACATTCAATGCAGCAAAGTTGAAGTCAATAGTAAGAAAAGTAAAAACAAGTCAGTAAAAGTAGATTTGAAAATATTTAATTTGCCATCTTAAGTGTCTTGACCATACAAATTCTGGGAGTTGAAGTCTACATATCTTGAAGTTGCTGAGGTTGAGAAACACTGAATTAATTACCGGTAAACAGGAAATTATAAAATACTTTATGTTCATGGTAAACATTCAGATTGCCTATTCTATTTTGAGCAGATTATTGCTTTATTTGTGTATGTATTGTTCTTGTTATTATGATTGAATGAAGTTGCTTGTTGTTGTTATTTTCCACTTATAGGGTCTTTGTGACCTTGGACAAAAAGCAACCCTTTTATATGCTTCCAAAAACATCAGTGTTTACACTGAAATGTGTGTAAATAGAATTATTTCATTGTTGCTGAGAATTCAATATTCCTTTAAATATATCATCTATTGCTTTGAAATAAGGACATTATTTATAAGTCATTTAAATTCCTTGAATTCCTCTTTTTTGCAATATTGATGAAATATTGACAAAAATAATGATGTCTATTTTCTTTCAATCAGGACCCTGTTTTGAATTATTGTTATCAATCAAACTGATTAAAGGGCAGAACATAATCAATTCACACTTTTTTTCACTTCTGACATGAGTTTGTCCTGAAATAAGGAGAATTGCTTTTGGGTCTCAAGGGGTGTTCCAGAATGCTGGAGGCTCAAAAGCCACCTCACACAGGCTGTGAGGGGATCATGGGCTTTAAGAAATAAAACTATAATATAGCCATTTTAGAGTTTACATTCCATATTTTGAGAACTTTCATTTTTAAAATGGTGAGAGCACTGATTAGCAGGTGTTTTTTGGATTGCAAAAAGTAGCCACATGTTGCCCCAATGGAGACCACTTAAATCAGTGGTAACCAACTGGTGGTTCATGGACCACTGATGGTCCGTGAGAAAATTTTGGTGGTTCGCAGAAAAAATATTTGCATTTTTTATACTGCACTAAATCAAGGGTCCCGAAACTATGGCCCCTAGACTGGATACGTGCCATGGACATTTGTTTTGCTGCAAAGGGTCTCCCCCTTTGGGGTCAGAAGAAATTCTGACTTATGGTCTGCTTCAGCCTCCTGGTGTGGGGCTTTGGGCGAAGGCTGGAGGGAAGTGTTGCTGGTGGCAAAGAGATGGAGGGCTTTGTTCCAGTGGGACTGTATCATGGCCTGGAACTGGCTGACCATCTTCCCTCTGCTTGGAAAGCCTATGCTCGTAGTCCTCAGTGAGGTGCTTCTGCCGAGCCTCCTTCTTGGTCAGATCCAATTTGAACTGAGCCAGCTGTTTTGCCAACTTTTTCTCATGGTGGCTGCTTAGCTCCAAGAACTGCTTCCTGTTGGGGCCCTAAGGAATCTGGGCAGGGAGGCAAAGAGTGGCTGGGAGGGAAGGTGGAATTAGAGGCCAGCGAGGCACTCCTCAACATGAGTGACATCAAATTGGCCATGCCAATCCAGTCACACGACCACCTAGCTACGCCCACACAGCCAGTCATTAGGCAGATTATATTAGTGGTCCACGGGGTTTTAAATTATGAATTTAATGGTCCCTGAAGTCCGAAAGGTTGGTCACCCCTGTCTTAAATAATGGTGGGTGAGACCCACAGTCATCTCCAAATCTTTATCTAGGCAACTACTGCAGAAGTAGGGTTGCCTATTGGCAAGAGAAGAAGGCACAATCTCTTCCACATTCTGAAATGGTCAGTTGATTGTTGAATTTTGCATCTAGAAGCATCCCTATTTAAAAGCCTAATCTGAAATTATCCCTAGACCAGAGGAAGTAGAGAAGCAGCAATGTCAGGGAACAGATTTCTCCCTCCTTCCCCTTTCTAATTGCACCCTTCATACTGTAAGAGATGGAGAGCAGAGCCAAATGTAGTTTGGTTTATTTTCTGATGGAATCCTATGACAAACATTTAGGGGGAGGGGATTCCTCCTATCGTTTGGAGCACAAATGAACGGAGTAAGAGATTTTCCCTCCTACTTAGCCCCTCACTGTTTGTTCTTATGGTTTATGTTTGTTGAATCTCTAATAATTTGAATCTTTTTATTATTGTTTTTGGCCATATGGGAGCCGTTACTTGAGGTGGGGTGGGGAACTATATACCAAGAAATATTTATTAGGCTCCAGTGAGATATGTAGACTTGATTCAACTATTGTTTTGCAGGAATATAAAATTTCCAACTTTGAGCAGAGATTAATGAACGAAATAGAGTTTCGCCTTGAACGTACCCCGGTGGATGAATCAGATGATGAGATCCAACATGACGAAATCCCTACTGGCAAGTGCATTGCTCCAATTTTTGACAAGAGACTCAAGCATTTCCGTGTCCTGGAAGGATATCCAGCTACATTCACTTGCAAGATTGTTGGAATCCCCATACCCAAGGTAGGGCCTCCGAAGAGCAGAACACGAGAAATTGCTTCTCGGCAATTTCTCGTGTCGGTTGCTTTGATCTACTCCTATATAAAGAACTTTGCCCCCATGACATTTAAGATTAGATTAGTTTAAAAGAGTTGGAAGGGACCTGGTAGGTTGTCTAGTCCAAATTTGTATTTGCAGAAAGCAAGGAAAGGTTGCTGTGAATGCACCCCTCCAAAAAGATCCCCTATTTTGGAGGGTTGGGGGCCATGTAGAGAAGCAGGGGAAATTTAAGAAGACGTAAGAAGCAGAATGAGTCGCGGTGGCTCAGTGGCTAAGACACTAAGCTTGTCGATCAGAAAGGTCGGCAGTTCGGTGGTTTGAATCCCTAGCGCCATGTAACGGAGTGAACTACCGTTACTTGTCCAAATTTCTGCCAACCTAGCAGTTCAAAAGCATGTAAAAATGCAAGTAGAAAAGTAGGGCCCACCTTTGGTGGGAAGGTAACAGTGTTCCGTGCGCTTTCGGTGTTTAATCATGCCGGCCACATGACCACAGAGACTTATTTGGACAGCGCTGGCTCTTAGGCTTTGAAATGGAGATGAGCACCATCCCCTAAATTGGAAGCGATTAGCACATATGTGCGAGGGGAGCCTTTACCTTTAAGAAGCAGAAACTATTGTTCATTGGTGGATCAGAGTCATTTCTGTGAACAGAAACAGATTTTGTTTGTAGAAAGCCTATGTCTCTAAATATTCAAAAACGATAGACTGCTACAGAAGTCATGACAATTTCTAATTCCTATTAAATGGTAAGATCTTTCCTCTTAGGTTGAACCATTGTGTTTCAGGAGAACTAATACAAATTAGCCTCTGTGTTTTACTTCCACTTTATTTTTGTGCTTCATAGAAGAGCAGGAGGCATGTTACCATGTGTAGATCCTTCTTAATTGCACACTAGAGAAAATATGATGTTCATCAGCCATTGCTCAGATATGCAGCGGGAAACACTCCCCCAATACAGTGGCCTTCCGACTCCCATTATCTGTCAACGGGCATGGGTTTTGTCTATCATTTCTGCAAGTCATAGGATCTGAAATCAAACAAACTGGGAAGTCACCATGATGGTAAGAAGAACCTTAGGAATTTTTTTCAATCAATAATTACAGTAATTACAGTAATTATTCAGTTGCCCAACCTTCCAGAGAGATGCAAGACCCCACTCAGTGACTGGTGACATCACCAAGATGGGAAACCTTCTGGAAAACTGTGTTTTTTCCTGCCAGGATTTAGTGATGGGGATGGGAGAAGGTCTCTGACTTGCTCCACTCCCACCCTTAAGTTAACGATAAAGATTCCCCTCGCACATATGTGCTAGTCATTCCTGACTCTAGGGGGTGGTGCTCATCTCCGTTTCAAAGCCGAAGAGTCAGCGCTGTCCGAAGATGTCTCCTTGGTCATGTGGCCGGCATGATGCCAAAAGCGCATGGAGCGCTATTACCTTCCCACCAAAGGTTGTTCCTATTTTTTCTGCTTGCATTTTTACATGCTTTCGAACTGCAGAAGATGGGACACATAACGGGAGCTCACTCTATTACGCGTCACTAGGGATTTAGAACCACCGAGTTGCCAACATTTCAGATCGACAAGCTCAGTGTCTTAGCCACTGAGCCACCGTGTTCCTTTAAAGCTACTCCCAAACATGGGACAAGCACATCGGGAGCTCTGTGAGCGGCATAAATAAATGGTCATATATAGCTCTGATTTATGGACTGCATTGCCCCCTGGTTTCAGAGAATGGTGTCTGTTTGTCATGCAGTTAGTTTATTCCAAAATTTAAATCCATTTGCTGCATTGTTTCATGCAATCGTTTTACTATCAATACAATGCAATGCAATGCAATGCAATGCAATGCAATACAATACAATACAATACAATACAATACAATACAATACAATACAATACAATACAATACAATACAATAGCAGAGTTGGAAGGGACCTTGGAGGTCTTCTAGTCCAACGCCCTGCCTAGGCAGGAAACCCTATACCATTTCAGACAAATGGCTATCCAACATCTTCTTAATGACTTACAATGTTGGGGCATTCACAACTTCTGGAGGCAAGCTGTTCCACTGATTAATTGTTCTAACTGTCAGGAAATTTCTCCTCAGTTCTAAGTTGCTTCTCTCCTCGATTAGTTTCCATCCATTGCTTCTTGTTCTTCCCTCAATTGCTTTGGAGAATAGTTTGACTCCCTCTTCTTTGTGGCAACCCCTGAGATACTGGAACACTGCTATCATGTCTCCCCTAATCCTTCTTTTCATTAAACTAGACATACCCAGTTCCTGCAACCGTTCTTCATATGCTTTAGCCTCCAGTCCCCTTATCATCTTTGTTGCTCTTCTCTGCACTCCTTCTAGAATCTCTACATCTTTTTTACATCGTGGCGACCAAAACTGAATGCAGTATTCCAAGTGTGGCCTTACCAAGGCATTATAAAGTGGTATTAACACTTCATGTGATCTTGATTCTATCCCTCTGTTTATGCAGCCTAGAACTGTGTTGGCTTTTTTGGCAGCTGCTGCAAACTGCTGGCTCATATTTAAATGGTTGTCCACTAGGATTCTAAGATCCCTCTCACAGTTACTACTATTGAGCAAGGTACCACCTACACTGTACCTATGCATTTTGTTTTTCTTGCCTAAATGTAGAACCTTACTTTTTTCACCATTGAATTTCATTTTATTAGATAGTGCCCAATGTTCAAGTTTGTCAAGATCCTTCTGTATCTTAAGCCTATCTTCTGGAGTGTTGGCTATTCCTGCCATCTTGGTGTCATCTGCAAATTTGATGAGTTCCCCATTTATCCCCTCATCCAATTCATTGATGAAGATGTTGAAGAGTACTGGGCCTAAAACGGAGCCTTGCGGTACTCCACTGCATACTTCCTTCCGTGTAGATGCAGTCCCATTGAGGACTATATGTAGAGTGTTGTTGGTCTGCCAGTTACTAATCCATCTGGTGGTGATGCTGTCTAACCCACATATTTCTACTTTATCTAGTAGTAGGTTATGGTCTACTTTATCAAATGCCTTGCTGAAGTCCAAGTAAATTATATCGACAGCATTCCTCTGGTCCACTACTTTTGTCATTTTGTCGAAGAATGCAATAAGATTAGTCTGGCATGATCTGTTTTTGACAAACCCATGTTGGCTTTTGGCTATTACTTTGTTTACTGCTAGGTGTTCGCTAATTCGTTGCCTGATTATCTTTTCCAGACTCTTCCCTGGTATTGAGGTCAGGCTGATAGGTCTATAGTTTCCTGGATCTATTTTTTTCCCCTTTTTTGAAGATGGGAACCACATCAGCTCTTTTCCAGTCCTCTGGCAGTTCCCTGGTGCTCCAGGATCTCTGAAAGTTATAGTTCAGTGGTTCAAATAAATAAATATCAAATAAATAATCCCAATGAATTCAATGAGATTTTATTCTAAGCCAATATACATAGAATTATAGTCATCAATACAAGGCTACTTACAATAGATCTTTCTTTAAAAATCCCCCAGGTATACTGGTTTAAGGATGGCAAACAGATTTCAAAGAAGAATGGACATTTCAAAATGATTCGAGAGGGGGATGGAACTTGTTCTTTACATATTGAAACTACTACAAATGATGATGATGGAAACTATACATTCATGGCTGCAAATCCTCAGGTACAAATTCCTATTAACACACATACATTGTTTAAACTTAAGAGGATGAAGTTCATTTTAATGATTGATTGATCAATTGCTATCAGTTGATTTTGAATCTTAGCAACAACGGCAATAACTGCAGTGTAAGATTTATAGTTGTAGAAGTAGAAGATTTTTGTCTTATTTCTTTTTTTTAAAAATCACCCTTACATATCACGAATGAGATCTAGCTATGAAAAATGACCAATACGTGGTAAATGAACAAATAACATTTCTTCTCTCTTGCGTGTGCTGGCAGGGAAGAATCAGCTGCTCTGGTCGTTTAATGGTTCAGACTCCTTCACTGCGGGGTAGATTATCAACAACTATCCAGTCTCACAGGTAAAAATTAAAAAAAGTCTGATGCTAAAATGTAGACTATGCAGTTAGCATGAGTTTTACTTGGCAAATTCAAGTTGTGAGTTTGGAATGCCTTAATTTCTAAGCAGTGAAATTCAGGAGGCCATGTTTTCTTATACCTAAAAGCTCTTCTTTCTGCACACCTTGCCAATATTCTGATGTGTTTGAAATGCAGGGGAAGGTCCCGTGTATCAGAAAGAGATCGGGAACCTCTGCAGGAGCGGTTTTTCCGGCCATATTTCCTGCAGGCACCTGGAGACATGGTAGCTCATGAAGGCCGGCTTTGCAGACTCGATTGCAAGGTATTGGGGTTGTGGGGGGGAGCTAGCTTTATTCACCAGCATAGGGGGTGCAGAGGGTGCACTAGTAACAGTCCATTATTATTTACATTACTATTTCCTCATACTCTCTCAGAACACAAGCACAGCCAGATAGCTTTCGTTTGAGGCAAGTTAAGGAAAGCGATTGGTGGATTTACAACAAATGTCAGACGCTGCCATGAAAACCATCCATTGGTGACTGTCATTAACACGGGTTCCAGCTGTTAGATGATGCATGTGCTTATTTTAAGGTTTAACATTTAATGTAGGCTTTGAATTGTGTTTGACATTCAGTTTGCACATCACAGGAAGCAGGCTTGAGGTTGGTTTGGTGTATTTGTATCCAAGCCAACTATTGTTTAATAAACCATGGTTAATTAAAGCTTATGCAACCAATTATGATTCACCATGATGCAGGCCCATAACCTGATTTCTTTTCTCTGTTTTCATACCTCATTTGTTCTACAAGAACAATGAACTTGGAATGGATGTCACTAATATGAAAAAGTATGTAACTTGCTTATGACTGTTTTCTCCTCTGTTAGGTAAGTGGCTTACCACCACCAGATCTGATGTGGCTTCGGAATGGCAAGCCTGTGTTACCAGATGCCACTCACAAAATGCTGATCAGAGAAAATGGAGTACATTCTTTACTTATCGATCCTCTCAGACAAAGTGATGCTGGAATCTACACCTGCATAGCCACCAACAAAACAGGGCAAAATTCCTTCAGCTTGGAACTGTCTGTTGTAGGCAAGTCTTTATTAGATGTTCTTCTTCACCCATCCTGAACATTAGACCATTTGTGTACTTTGTTAACTAGAACCCCTGTGACTGAAAATTGAATCACGTGAAAATGTTCTCTCACGATAATGATGATTTAAAGCTAACCACCCAATGTAAGCCTGTAAATTAAGATGATGAAATGACGATGAGTCAGCAGAGGTATTGCTGCTTTAAGAAGCCAAGTTATTGCCACTTTAAGAAGCTGTCTATATAAAGGAGGCCATGAGAGGGCATATCCCTCTCTCCTTGTGTATCTCTCTCCTTGTGTATCTCTCTTCTTGTGTCCCTCTCTCCTTGTGTCTGGTATCCATTGCTAAGTTCTCTGTGTGGAGTTAATAAAAAGATTGATTGATTGTCAAGTATTTACTACCACATATATTTCTGTATATGTTGTATATAAACCTCTGTTAAATGTCTAAGTCTTTGTGTGCTGTGTTTTGCTCCTGGGTTGTCTTCTAATAACAGTCACACTGCAAACACTCTGACATGTTCATTATCTTAATAAATTATGTACCATGAATGGGGAGATTGAGTGAATTCAAGAGCCAGAGTTTCTTTGCAGTGGATTGAATGTCATTGGCCAAACCCCAAATTTTTATGTCAGCCAGCTCTGGGGAGAACAGTTGTTAAGGTGCCCAAAACATCTGGAATATTGACATAGATATTTACAGTGCTCCAAATCTTTTCCAGTAGAAAAAGCATAGCCTCTGAATAATGTGGAGTATAGAGGCATTTAACACTGGCATTCAGAAGGAGACCAAAGAAGAAAAGGGGTTGCTCAGGCCTTGGAAAGAAGAAAGCATGGGAAAGAGATGCAGAGGAGACCTGCCTTGACATTAGGGTCTTAAAGATTGGGCAATAAGGATTTTGGATAGGCTTTCAAAATTTTGTTTAATGTATCCTTACTAGCCGATAACCCGGCATTGCCCGGGTATTTATTTATCCTAATTCTGTATTAGGTTGGAGCCGCCTTGTGGAGTACCATGAAGCCATTACCATGGCAACTCCACTGTGCTGTACAGTAGACGCCATCTTAAGGCACAACAGGCTGTATCCTAACACTATCACACTAATGCATACTATCACTGTCAAAAGTACTGTGATTTGACACTATAGATATAATTCATTCCAGGCGTTCGAGAGTTATGTTGGAACACACACACACACACACACACACACACCAAGGGGTGTTAGGGGTGTCTTACTGCCACAATATTTGTTTCCAGAGAGTAAGTTATCTGTGTATCAAGTTTGGTTGAAATTGCTTGAAGCGTTCCAGAATTATGCTGGAACATTCACGCACAAACACAGACATTTATATATGTATGTATTCCTATTGTCTCTTTCTTGACCTGGTCTTTGTTGAAGAGCTGGCAAGGAGGTAGAATTCCAGGAAGTAAACTGGATGTCCTCATTCAAAATGTTGGGTTTGGCCAATCAGGGACAACATATGAAAAAATGGGCAGGGCCTTGATTATATACTTACAGCCATCCAAGACTTTTTAAAACACACATACACACACACACACAGCCTCATACTGCAGACACTCCTGCCACATGCAAAAGTTTTTAGAGTCTTCCATTAACTGTTTTGAACAATTTCAATCATTTTAAGGTCAAAATAAATCAATAAATGCACCTTTCCTTTCTTCTTTTGCAGAAAAGGAAGTTAAAAAAGCCCCAGTGATACTAGAGAGACTACAGAACTGTGGTGTGCCAGAAGGACATCCTGTCCGATTAGAATGTAGGGTAATTGGGATGCCACCCCCAATATTTTTCTGGAAGAAGGACAATGAAACCATTCCTCCCCACAGGGAGAGGATGAGGTGAGCACGGGTTTTTTGGAAGCTGCTTTTTGATTGTCTAAAAATGTGATTGTCTAAAAAGATGTGAGATTTTATTGCTGCAAACTTTTAATTTATTTGCATGGAACATGTAGCACAGGGCTGTCAAACTCAAGGCCCAGAGGCCGGATCTGGCCCTTGGGGTGCTTATATCTAGCCTGTGGGGCCACCCTGGGAACTGTGAAGGAGTGGCCCACGGTGCTTCTGCCAGCAAAAATGGAGATGCAGCCCTCCCAAGCTCCATTTTCCCTGGCAGAGGCTTGCAGGAGGCCATTGCAGGCAAAAACGGAGCTCGGGAGCCTGCTTTCTCTGTCCGACTATTTGGGCCAATGCAGGTGCCTCCAATGCGAGTGATGTTGAGCTGGCCATTCCCACTCTGGCCATGCCCACCCCAGCCCCACAAGGTCAAACACAACCCTCATGCGGCCCACAATAAAATTGAGTTTGTCGCCCCTAATGTAGCATCTTTTAGCATGCATAACTCTTGAAACAGTTCGCAGCCAACTTCTAAAATATTTAAATATGATTTCTCCCCATGCCTCTTCCTATAAAGCACAATTAAATGCTTTCAGGGTACTATACTCCATATAGTAATAGATATTCGTTTATCTGGGGGGGGAAATCACTCTACTGAAATACAGAATGCCCAATAGCAGATAGAGCATTTATGTATTACTACAGATTTTGTGAGCTACAGTGGATTGAAAAAAATTAAAATATATTAGCGTTACTTAAAATTACTGCTGTTATTGACTGTACACAATGAGCAAACTTGTTTGAAATGAGAACTTGGTCAAATAGTTCAAGAGTCCTGGAAATCTTCCATTGCAAAACGCCAAAGGGATTGATCATGAAGCAAGTCCTTCTCTGCATAAACACACACAGGTACACACACAAGTTAAGAGAGAGAAGGGGGGAGAGGGAGGGAGGATGAGAGAGAGTATAAATATCATGTTTCTGTTGTTTCCTTGAATTATTTCGCTAAAATCCTCCAGTATGTCACATATGACACTGAAATCATTTTATTTCTTCTTAGTATGCACCAAGATGCTACAGGATATGTTTGCCTTTTGATTCAGCCTGCCAAAAAAGTAGATGCTGGTTGGTACACTTTGTCTGCAAAAAATGAAGCCGGTATTGTCTCTTGCACTGCTAGACTGGACATATATGGTAAGGGCCAAACCTTTAGGGCTAAATGAACAAAATAGATGTTATATGTGTGATCAGGCTCAATTCTGTGGTTTGTTATCTCATCTGTCTTCCCATCATGACATGTTTTTTTCTCTCTCTTGAATGCTCTCTTTATCAGATTTGACTTTTTTTCTTGAATTAGAGCATAGAACTTAGAATAATAGAGTTGGAAGGGACCTTGGAGGTTTTCTAGTCCAACCCCCTGCTCCAGCAGGAGACCCTATATCATTTTACACAAATGGCTGTCCAGTCTCTTCTTTTTTTTTCTTTTTTTTTTTTCTTCGCACCCTCTCCCCACAGGGACTCGGGGCGGTGCACAGGTAGAATAAAAACCAAATACATACAACAATTCTAAAAACAAATTAAATATAACCTGCGCTAAAATTCCCATTAAAACTAAATAATACTAATTCCCCATAAAACCCCAGAGGCAGAGAGACTCATCCTAGGCCGGCCAGACAGAAAAAGTGAGTCTTTAATTTAAGACGGAAGGAGCGGAGGTCCGTGGTCGTCCTGATATCGGGGGGGAGGTCGTTCCAGAGGGCCGGGCCCGCCACAGAGATAGCCCTTCCCCTGGGTGTCGCCCGCTGACAGTGTCTAGTGGACGGCACCCGGAGAAGTCCCTCTCTGTGGGAGCGAATCGGCCGCGAGGATGTATGAGGCAGGATCCGATCCCGCAGATAGCTAGGTCCCAAGCCATGGAGCGCTTTAAAGATGATAATTAACACCTTGAAGTGCACCCGGAAGACGACAGGTAGCCAGTGCAGCTCGCGCAAGAGCGGTGTTACATGGGTAAACCTAGCGGTTCCCATAATTGCTCGCGCGGCTGCATTCTGGACTAGCTGAAGTCTCCGGGTGCACCTCAAGGGAAGCCCCATGTAGAGAGAGTTACAATAGTCCAGTCGGGATGTCACGAGCGCATGAGTGACTGTGCGCAGGGCGTCCCGATCCAATAGGGGGCGCAATTGGCGAACCAGGCGAACCTGGTAAAACGCCCTCCTGGCCACGGCTGTCACTTGATCTTCCATGGACAGCCGGGAATCCAGGAGGACACCCAAATTGCGCGCCCCATCCACAGGGGCAAGATGTTCGCCCCCTATGGCCAGCGATGGAGTGAGCTGGTTGAATCGGGCAGCCGGAAACCACAGCCACTCGGTCTTGGTCGGGTTGAGCCTGAGTCCGTTACTTCCCATCTAGATCCGCACGGCTTCCAGGCTCTGGCACATCACCGCTACGGCATCGTTGGGGTGGTTTGGGGTAGATATATACAACTGAGTATCATCAGCGTATAGATGGTATTCTACCCCAAAACCACGGATGATCTCACCCAGCGGCTTCATGTATGTGTTAAACAGGAGAGGCGAGAGGACCGACCCCTGAGGCACCCCACAAGTGAGTGGTCTCGAGGTCGACCTCTGCCCCCCTGCCAACACAAATTGCGATCGGCCAGAGAGGTAGGAGGAGAACCACCGTAAGACGGTGCCTCCCACTCCCAACCCCCCCAGCCGATGCAATAGGATACCATGGTCGATGGTATCGAAAGCCGCCGAGAGGTCTAATAGGACCAGGATGGAGGAACAACCCCCATCTCTGGCCCTCCAGAGATCATCAACCAACGCGACCAATGCCGTCTCGGTGCTATGCCCGGGCCGAAAGCCGGACTGGCGCGGATCTAGATAGTCAACTTCCTCCAGGTGACGGGGAAACTGTTGTGCCACCACACTCTCAACAACCTTCGCCACAAAGGGAAGGTTGGAGACTGGACGGTAGTTGTTTAAAAGAGCTGGATCCAAAGAGGGCTTCTTAAGGAGGGGCACGGGTCCAATAAACATGTGGTGGCTCGCAGTCGCCCACGTAACCTGTCCATATCATCGGAAGTAACGGAGTCAAACTCCTCCCAAACAAGATCTGTCTCGTGGCATCCCGCTGGGCCATCAATGGAGGGTAACCCGTTCTGTATCTGAGCGGTTTTCTCCTGCAGAAAAGTCACAAATTCCTCTGCTCTACCCTGTAACGGGGCTTCCCGCACCCTTTGTTGAAGTAGGGAGCGGGTCACCCTAAACAGGGCGGCAGGGCGGTTTTCTGCGGATGCTATGAGAGTAGCACAATGATGGCGTTTGGCCACTCTCAGCGCCACAATGTAAGTCCGTAAATGGGCTCTTACCTGTGTCCGGTCAGATTCAGATCGGGTAGACCTCCATCTTCTCTCTAGGCATCTCTTGCGGCGTTTCATCACCCGCAGCTCCTCGGTAAACCAAGGAGCCAGGGTGGTTCGGCGCCGCAAGAGAGGCCGCAAGGGCGCGACCCGATCCAAGGCTCCCACGGCCGCACTATTCCATGCGGCCGTGAGGTCCTCTATCAGGGCACGGGTCAGGGGTACAGGAAATGGCCCAAGCGCCGTCTGGAACCCATCCGGGTCCATCAGGCGCCTGGGGCGGTACCAGATTGGAGACTCTGGTTCCGCCTCCCCGCGGAGGGGAGCAGCGGTCGGAAAGTCGAGCCGGAGAAGTGAGTGGTCTGACCATGACAAGGGCGTGATGACTATATCCCCTATACCCAGATCGCTCTTCCATTGGCCAGAGACAAAGATGAGATCCGGCGTATGTCCACCCTCGTGAGTGGGGCCTTGAATTAGTTGGGTCAGGTCCATGGCCGTCATGGAAGCCATGAACTCCCGAGCTACCTCGGATGATTCGCCCAACGATGGCAGATTAAAGTCCCCCATGACTAAAAGTCTGGGGGTCTCCACTGCCACCGTAGCGATCACCTCCAGGAGCTCAGGCAGGGCTGCTGCTACATAGCGGGGAGCCAGGTATACAACCAGCAAGCCCAACTGCTTCCCTAGGCCCCACTTCATGCAGAGGGACTCACAGCCAGTGGTCTGTGGCACATTGGTCTCTCTCGGCTCAAGACTTTCCTTGACAATGACCGCTACCCCACCACCCCTACCTAGGGCCCGGGGCTGATGGAAGGCGCGGTAGCCTGGTGGGCACATTTCAACGAGGGGAAGTCCACCCTCGTGGCCCAACCAGCTCTCCGCGATTCCCGCCAGGTCCGGCTCCCCCTCCAGCACGAGATCTTGGATGAGGGGGGCCTTGTTGACCACGGACCTGGCATTACAAAACATCAGCCGCAGGCCCTGGCTCTGTACTCCCAGACCACCTAGCCTGCGGGGGTTGTGGCACTTCACCGTTTGCAACCAACGGTTCTGTGCCCCCAACCGGATCTTACCAAATCTTCTTAAACACCTCCAGCAATGGGCACCTATAATTTCTAAAGGCAAGGCATTCTACTAGTTAATTGTTCTCACCATTGTCTCCTTAGTTGTAGGTTGCTTCTCTCCTTGACTAGTTTCCATCCATTGTTTCTTGTCTTGCCTTCTGATGCTTTGGAAAATAGGTTGACCCCCTCATCTTTGTGGTAGCCCTTCAAATATTAGAACAATGCTATCATAGCTTCCCTAGTCCTTCTTTTCACTAGACTAGACATACCAAATCCCTGCAACCGTTCTTGGCACGTTTTAGCTTCCAGCCCCCTAAGCATCCTTGTTGCTCTTCATTAGAATTAAATTAGATATTGTTAGATATTTAATCTAATTCTTTATAATTAGATTAGATATTTTGATTCAATATTGTATAACTTACTTGATGGATTTGCTCAAGAGAGATGAATCCCAGTCTAGCTGAATTGAGATCCTGAGTCTTGGGCAATATCTCTGGAGATTTATAAGTGATCATGGATAATAGACTGAGGATTTTCAGACAGCAGAGTCTTAAATAGCTCTAATAAAACCTGACACTCAGTTGACTGTTCCTTATTTGGAACTATGTAGAACTTGCCTAATTTTTTAAACAACGAATGCTAAGTTTTATTGTATTTATTTCAATTTAGACAGCGTACTGATGTGGCAATAACAAAGAAACCAATACTACAGCTGTTTTCATAAAATTGGTGACATTTTGTAAAATGTACTAAAGTACAACTTTCAGAGTTTTGCCCACTAACTGCGATTGCAAATGCCTTAATTGAGGCTACATGCAAAATAGTTGCCTCTAAATTTCTTGAAATTGCTGAGGCAGCTGGGCCAGTCCTTAGAGAGAAAAGGCAGAAGCTAGACATAATTTAAGAAAGATCAATTTGGGTGTTATTTAAAAATAATAGCAAGGAAGGAAACTGCCAGACCACAAACCAGATGAGATCCATTGCATGTTTGGGTCAGATCTATCACCAGCCTTCCCTGTCCCTGCCTCAGGCTGGAGAAAGAATTTAATTTGCCCATGGGGGTTCTTCCCCTAAGTACACAACATTTATTCCAGAAATTCTCCTTAGCTAAATGTAGCACTTGACCTTTAAAAATGCTTCCCAGTTCCTGAAAAAGGTATATCTTTGACCTACAGTTAATGTTATTTCTTAGCAATAGTTATAGCAACAGAGGTGGGTTCCTACCGGTTTGGACCAGTAGTATTTGGTGCGAAACTGGCAGTGACCCAGGCCTGCCATGCTCCCGAACCGGTTCTCCTATGGGGCCGTCATCTTAATTTTCAGTTCTGCGCATGCGCAGAACAATTGTAATTGCACAAATTTATTTTTTCACTTTTTAAAAAACATTTTGCACATGGACAGACCTATTTTTGTGCAAATGCACACACACACACATTTTTTTTGTGCACCGAACTGGCAGTAATGCCAGGAGCAACCCACCTCTGTATAGCACTTAGACTTATATACCACCGGGTGGTTTACAGGGTCAACATATTGCCCCCAATAATCTGTATCCTCATTTTACCAATTTCCAAAGGATGGGAAACTGAGTCAGCAAATACTATGGAAGTGATTCTGTGTTTGCTTGATTCCATCATTCATGTTAGCAACATAAAATTGTAGGGCTGGAAAAGAAGTTGGTGGTCTTCTAATCCAACCCCCTGCCCAAGGCAGAAATCCTTATGCCAGGAGTGAAATTCAGCAAGTTATGACAGGTTCTGGAGAATCGATAGCGGAAATTTTGAGTAGTTTGGAGAACTGGCAAATACCACCGCTGGCTGGCCCCAGAGTGGGGTGGGAATGGAGATCTGCAGTATCTTTCCCCACCAAGCCACACCCACAGAACCGGTAGTAAAAAAATTTGAATTTCACCACTGCCTTATGCCATCCTAGACAAACGGCTGTCCAATATTTTCTTGAAAATCTATAGTGATGGAGCACCTACAACTCTGCGAGGCAAGCTGTCCCATTGATTAATTGTTCTCGCTCTCAGGAAATTCCACCTTCGTTCACGAAACCCGACATATGACAACAAAACCATTAAAAACCATTAAAAATGAATACCAAACAGTGAAATTCTTTGTAGCAGTCAGGAGCAAAGGTATTAGAGCAGGGGTGGACAAACTTTGCAACTTTAAGTCTGAAGGACATCAGCTCCCAGACTTCTCCAGCCAGCAAAGCTGAAGTCCTACAGACTTAAAGTTGCAAAGTTTGCCCACCCCTGTATTAGAGGGAACCAAAAATTCTAGAAGAAGAAGTGTTCTTTAAGAGTTTATGAAATTGAACAGTGAAGATGCATCATTGAAGGCAACATGTTCCACACTATTAGGACCATCAATGGGGAGAGAACCTTGCTTAGATAATAGCCTCGAGGACTCAGCACTCCATAGATTTCAGGGGGGGGGGCATCTAGTGCATGCCAAGAGAGGTGCTGAAATAAATGTTTAGGCTCAAAAGCATTTACGGCATTAGAGGTTGATAGTAATATATTAAAATAGTATTGGAAATGTCACATTATTCCAGCTACCTAAAGTTCTTGGAGGCAACCACAAGGGCATTTAGTACACCGTTCAATAATCTGCCTTAGGCTTCTCACATACAAACTAGAGATAACTGTTTTTACAGCCTTTAAATATAACCTAGAAGAGATGCTCAGTACTCATATCTTACACTCATGCCATTTTGGTTTTTGCTCCAGCTCAGTGGCATCAGCAGATATCTCAGCCAATCAAGTTTCGTTCAAGCAGCACCCGGTATGCACATCTCACGGGACAAGGACTCGACATTTTCTCTGCTTTCTCCACTCTTGAGAATCCAGCACGCTTTCCCTCTCCCTCCCGGCCTGTGGTAGAAAGTGAAGAACTGTAAGAACAAAACAAAAAAAAGGTTTAAATTCTCCCTGAAAATAAAAGAAATACTAGAACTGTGAAAAGGAATGAAAGAGACATGCTGAAACACTTAAGGGTTACAGCTAGTACAATTGGTAAACAGTCAAGATATCGAGAGCCAAGATTTCAGTGCAGTGTCATACCATGCAGCTGCTGTGGTATAGAATATACTGTGACAAATTTTGTGCTGTGTTACTTTTGTTCCACGGGTTAGGGGGGGAAAAGTGACCTAGTTTTCAGCTGTTAAGTTAAAAAAAAAATGTTCCTGCTAAGATTTCAAGGTAGTTAAACAGGCACTTGGTTAAGATTTGGATAGCTGTCTGAAAGGTACCAAGGACATTTACAGTGATGGAAATCAATCTTGAGGAAGGAGAAACCAAATGCAGGGGCGTCCAGAAGGGGAAAGGCATTCGAAAAAGTCAAGATGAATGTTTTCCACCACTCTCCCATGGCAACATCTTGCTTTTTGGATCCCTTACACACAGCCTAAGTCCCTGATTTTTGAACACAGTGTTCTAAGGGTGGCTGGTAGTCACAAAGCACAGAGCCAATGCCCCCCCCCCAAAAAACCTGCGACTGATCAATTTGCTAAGAATTCATACAAATGAAATAATTAGCCAACCCAAAACTAGATAAGTGTAGCATTTCAGATAGAAACTGCTTCTAAAACAATATAATTTTTTAAAAGTGTGATTCTTATACTCATGACTCTTGCACCCAAGAAGGGCTCTTAATATTAGTGTTAAGGTGCCCTGTTGTTAGGCTGCAGGCATATGCTTAACTTAAAGTAAGTCCACTCAACTAAAAGGGCCTTACTTCTGAGTAATATGTGTAGGATCATACTGCAATTAGCTATAAAACAGCTTATGTACCACAAAGCCCATATTATAGTCATCCCACAGCTCCCAATGGTATATACATTTTGAAGCATGCTTATTTTGTTTCTTTTTCCATATTTAGAAATATTTGAACAAAAACAAAAATGCCTTGCATGTTGTTTTTGTTTCTTTGGCCTTTCGATAGGATTTTTTTCCTATCTTCAGAATTCTACATAACTTGCATATATACATACCTATTATCAAATTGGGTAGGATATTCCCTTTAAATTATAGCCTTCTTGCAGACATGGTTGGATCTGCATTATTGCATTTTTTCCCCTACTTGGAAATAATCCTACTTCCTTTACAACAGCCTCACCTCCATTTTTCCCCATTTTTGAGCATCCAGAGGTCGTTGTACCGAGAATAAAATTATTCTGTAGATGACACTAATTTAACAGATTAACAGAGTTAGAAGGGACCTTGCAGGTCATCGAGTCCAACCCCCTGCCCAAGCAGGAGACCCTACATCTGTTTCTACCTAGGATCAAACTCACAACCTCCTGATTGTGAGGTGAGAGCTCCACCTCTAATTAAACAAAAAGGAATGATCATTTGGTCCAAATTTAACAATCAAACTTTGTTCATGTTGGATGTTGATTGACCTCCCATATTTAAAACAAATAGTTAAAAGCAGCCATAAAACAAAGATATTTTGTTAGCATATGATATAAATCAGTATATGCAATTAACCAGTTTTATTGCATTCTGCTTTTATTCAATATTATAAACGAGGACCCATTAATGTTTGAAATATGAATTAGCATTTTTATGCTTGAGCTATAACTCAGATATATGATGCTATTTTCACTGTGAATACATTTATTTCCATCAGATTTGCCAAAGACCTTTGTAATACTGGGTATTATTAGCAGTGAATATTCTTTTAATGTATTTTAAACAAAGTCTCAAAGTCTCAAATTATAACCAAATTGAAATCCAAGTTAGGATTAAAATATTTTGAACTTTGCACTAGTAATAGGAATTCACTGGCATTAATTAAGGCTTTTTATCATCCAATCCTTCCACAATAGCCAAACCTATTTTCTTTTTGAGTGTGCTTCTGGGGGAGACAGAAAAGGATATTTTTCTAGGAAGCTGTAGTCACCATACATTCAGAAAGGTTTAAATAGTTTGTTCTCACTAGTGTCTTCCATGTGTTTGGGGCCACAGCATGCTAAAAGGTATACTAGTCACGTAGCTGGAGAATTCCAAATTTGAGAAACCATCATCAGAGGTATGTGCCTTAGAAATAAATTTGAATGAAGAGTAGTCACCTCATGAAAATAATACAAGTAGACTTCAACAGATGACCTCATATGGGACCATAACATCTGTTTCTAAGCAATGCTGTCATTAAATAAGTCACCCCTGATTTTATGACCTTTTTGCCACAGTTGTTAAGTAAATCACCATTGTCATTAAAAAAATACAGCTTTCCCCATTGACTTTGGTTGTTGGAAGCCCCCTTCAAGGTCACAAAGGGCATTAACATGACATCAAGATGCTGCAACTGAAGTAAATACCATATTTTTCAGAGTATAAGACTCTTTTCCCTCAAAAAAGAGGCTGAAAATCTGGGTGCATCTTATACACTGAATACAGCATTTTTTGCCACCCAAAACCCCGCCCACTTCACCAAAATGGCCATGCAGAGGCTTTAGGAGGCTTCCAGAGTGCTCCTGGCGGCTGTGGAGGGCAGAAAAGAGCGAAAAAGTGGCTGTTTTTTGCTCAATTTTGCCCCCCCCCCCAGCCCCCAGGAGCACTCTATAAGCCTCCTAAAGGCTATGCATGTCCTTTTTTTTGACAAAAAATGGATCTGTTTTTATGAAAAATGGATCCAATTTTTGCTCATTTGGGGGGGGGCACTCCCCAGGAGCACTCTACAAGCCTCCTAAAGGCTATTTTAAAAAATGGGCCAGTTTTTGGGAGGTCTGCATAATGCAAAAACTTTTTTTTTAAATTTGCCTCTTCAAAATCTTGGTGCGTTTTATACTCCAGTGAATCTTATAATACTCCGAAAAATATGGCATTTGCTGGTTACCAACTGCCCAAAATTTCATTACATGTCCACAGGAACATTGTGACGATCGTTAAGTGCAGTAAGACATTTTTTTTCGTAAGACAATTTTTTTCAGCACCGTCATAATTTTGAATGGTCATTAAGCACATGGACATAGGTGGAGGACTACCTGTATGAGATTTCCGATAACTGTTGTCCCTGGGAATAATGTTTCTGTGACATTTCTTCCTAGTTATCAGAGGTTAGTATTGTTCCTAGGAAGGCCTAGTGCCCTGGAAAGCATCTTCTCTGCTTTGTGTAAATGAAGCCGGAATCTAAATCTGTATTACTCACCTTTGGTAACTTGAAGATGTGTGGATGTCAACTTCTAGAATCTTGATGTTGCCAAGGTTGAGTAATACAGCTCCAAATTAATGCGCGATTGCCATGAGATCAAGCTGTTTCACTAAAATCCCAAATGCTCTTATAGAGGCAATTGAATCTTCCCAAGTGAGCAGAAGATGAGAAGGTTCTTCTAAACTTTGATCAAGAGAACGGTACATTGTTCCAAACAGGGTTGTAAAATCAAGGATCACTTTGGACAGTATGTATAAAGAAAGATTGAAGACATCCCTTAAGTATTCAAAGAAATTTTATTCTTGTGTCCAGGTAGTTTAAAACAAAAATATGATGGCTGAGAAAATAGAAGGCATTATGTGACAACAATAATGTATCTCTGCAGCATAGGGATTCACTAAAGTCATGCAACGTCCCAAAAGTTTGTAAAAAAGAATAGTCTACTTTCATATGGAAAATGTTCCAGGAGAAAAATTGTGTATGATTGAAAAATGAGATATAACTTAATGAATATCACTGATTAGGTAAATGTAATTGTCATGTATTGATGCACATTTGTGAAAACACACACACACACACACACACACACATCCTGTAGTACATATATGTGCGTGTGTTTTCAAATTGAATGACTGAAAATATTCAGAAAAACATGGACATTTACACAATAGCAATTCCTTACAATTTTATCAGTGTTGGACCCAGCGGAATTTAGCCAAGAAGAACTTTTAATTCAGCTTATTTGGCATATAGAAAGTAGCTCTTCCTTGATATGTGTAATTGATATCAAATCAACTGAGTAGGTAGATTTATGTGAAAAAAGGCCATTGTGGCTATTGATATTGCTGAAAGACAATATCTTTCAGAATTTCCAGAGTTTTCTTCTTGCAGAAGACCGTTTCATTTCTCTTTTTTATTTATTTCATAAACTAGAAGCTAAACTTTGCACTAGAAACAAGTTCTTTCATTGTATGCAGCCAAAGTCATTCCTACAAATTTCCACAAGGAAAGAAAGCTCATGGAAGCAAAACAAATCTATTTTCTTTTGAAATCCTTGCTGACTTAATAAGGATGCTGAGTAAATGCAATGGAGCCAAGTTCACTCTATCTTTGTCCTCTGTACTCCCTCTCAGTCTCCCTCACTCACAGCCAGCAGCTCCTCCCACCAGCCTCTGGGAAGTTAAAATGAAATGGAGGCAGGTTCACTCTACTTTTATCCTCTGTACTGATGTGTGCTTCCAAACCAGGGAAGTTAGAATAAATGAGTATCAATCCCTGGAATAATGTTCACTATCATAATCAAATATCTCTTTCATAAGTCATTCAATCTACTAAGAGATGGAGCACTGTAGAACAGGATGAAGGAGAAAGAGGAGGCGGGGCCAAGAAATGCATGGCTTGAATGAAAATGCATTCAGGATTGGATGGAGCCCAATAGCTTCTACAAAGCAGTGGTTCTCAACCATGGTAACTTTAAAACAGGTGGACTTCAACACCCAGAATTTCTCAACCAGTCATGCTGGATGGGGAATTCCAGGAGTTGAAGTCCACACGTCTTAAATTTGGGAAACACTGCTGAAGAGCGCGCCCACATTCTTCTATTAATATATTTATTGGGATTCTGGTTCCTTTTTTGAACCTGCTAAATTCCAGTAAAAGATTAGAGAACCCAAAGAAGTCTAAAAACATTTTTTTGCATAAGAGGATACTACAAAGTAAAGAAAATGCGTTTGTGCTTTGAGATTATTTCACATGCCCCAAACTTTAGATATCCTTTTTTCAGTGAAACCATGCAGCATCGCTGTGAAAGCACAACTTCAAAAATGTAACAAGGAGGATATTCTGTGGAAATATTAGTGAAAATTTGAAAAATGGATTCATCATGAATAATACAGGGAAGTCAGTTGGAATCTTCATGTTTCTCATATAAGTCAGCAAAGCACAAATATAATAAATAATATTATACCATTGTCTTCTTATTCTGATGTAAACATATTTTTTAAATAGATCAATTGATCCACAACTGTTGTAAACTCTTGATTTGATTTGCACAGTATAATATATATAGGGAACTGTTATAAGATTCACAGCAAGAATTTTGCTTGAAATTCTGTGTGAAATTCCAAGAGCTCCGTGGGGAAAAAAATGATTTCACCTATCCAGTTTAATCAATACCTGAATTAATATAGCAGGAAAATCAAAGGAAATTTCCTATCTGTTAAATGAAGTATGTATTGCACAACTCAATGGCCTTATATTCTACCAATATGAAGTTGTTATTTTTCCAATTAAAATGGGTTTTTAATCCTAGTAATATATAAGGTACATATCTTTGATGGAAAGAGGGAGGGGAATGAACGGTATGTTCTAAAGTATATTTTAAATGCATATAAAGAAAAATGCCAAACTGTTCAGCAAATGTGTTTTTCCTCATCCATTGAATAAATGCTTCAGAGTGGCATTATACAAATATCTCTTTGCCTGTGTCCCTGGGGAACTGTTATCCAAAATATTACAGGGTCAAAGGCTTTTTCCAGTTTGTCTTTAGAGTGCAAGTCATAATAACAGATGACGTCTATTGAAGCTGGCATGGAACACCTGTGTTCTCTCTTAATGAGAGTGACTCACACCCCCAAAATGGTTTCCGTGTACAGATCGGAAGACAACCCTGTTGTCCTCAAGGCCACATGCCTGGGATTTGCTATAGAAGGTGCATTTGGAGACATTCTGCAAGGAAGGCTCATCATTGCCTCCTTAAAAAGAAGAGCTGCACCCAAACACAAAAGCATATACCAGTCTTGGCGAACCTTTTTGCCACCGAGTGCTCAAACAGGAGCGTGCTCCGGAAACCAGAAGAGCAGCTGCACAGTGCACATGCGCGTGCATAGCGACTACTCTTCCAGTTTCTGGCACATGCATGTGCACTGGCCACTTGGTCTTCCAGTTTCTGGCATGCATGTGTGCATGAAGACCAACTGGCCAGTGCGCATGCACATGCCAGAAGCTGGAAGAGCAGCCATCCAGTGCGCATGCATGTGCCGGAAAGGTGATCTTACTGTTTCCAGTGTGTACATGCGCACCAGCCACCTGGCCTTCCAGTTTCTTGCATGCATGCACATGCAAAGACCAGCTGGTTGGTGTGCATGTGTGCATCAGAACCCAGAAGGTCATCTTCCTGTGCGGCTGATCTTCCGGATTCCGGCACTTCCATGTGCATGAAGACCGGCACACAAGAATCTGAAAGAGCAACAGGTGATGGCTCGCGTGCCTGGAGAGATGGCTCTGTGTGCCACTTCCAGCACACATGCCATAGGTTTGTCATCACGGAGCTAGTCCATTTTCAGCTCAGAGTAAAATATTGTAATGCTAGATGCTGTTATGACTAGGGTGGTGGAATAAGTTACCCTCAAACACACAGCATTTGCTACCCATTCTGTAATACGTATTTCCCATACATACAATCTATGCAAACTGCCTAAAGTCTCCTTATAATAGCAAGTAGATTGACCTGCGTGGTGACAAAGTAGAGATCAAATAGGAACCTGTTATCATGAAATCACACTGTTGTATATTCAGTGACCAGATCTCAAAGATATAGCAGTATGCTGACCTTGTAGGAAGAGATAACTGACAAGAAGGTCACATAGATGGGTTTATACAAAGCATTCCTGTATCATCTGTAATTTACACTGCCTGCCTCTCTTTGTCTTGCCTTTGTCGTGTGTATGTAAGCTGTGGTTTTGCTTTTGTTCAGGTCAGATTAGCAAGATGCTCGTGGTATACTAGGAGACCAGTATGCACTATAGTTATTTGATTGTTTATTCAATCTATGTTGTATCTTTAACCTATAACCACAGACCTGCGGTCATAGTGACCACAACAGTTTTCCAAAATGTTCGGAACACCCCTATTTTTAGAAATGGGCCATTCTGGTTGTGAATAGCTTTTGTTTTCCCACCAATAAGAGTGTATGCAGCATTACACTTGCATCAGTTATTTGGTTTTTTTCTGTAGCGGCATTCAAATTTGAGTTTCGGTCATTTGGACCCCAGATCTTTGTTAACGTATTTTTTTAAATAATGTTGGGGCCAAGTTTTTCGCCAAAAAGAGTGCAATTGGTGATCCAAACTTCGAAGAAACTGTTCTAAAATGGTATGGAGAAGCAGAGAGTGATCTGAGTGAAGTGAAATCAGATTGTGAAGAAAATGTTGTAATGGACGATGAGGAACCTGCCGCTGCCACCAATTCTGACATCAGTGATGCTCCCAATGAAATTGGTGACCAGGTACGATCTATATTATGCAATAATTTATATGGCAAGAACAAATTCAAATGGCCTTCTGCATTTTTCGGAAGCAATGGATTCAGAACCGCTAGTCACACTATTGTTGTGCAATTAGCTGGACTACGGCTAGCAGCTCGAAATCTCGGACATTCACCTACTCCCCCCCCTAGAGATTTGGACATTATTATTTTCTAAAGAAATTAGTGCCATCATTCAGTGGACCAATGTAAAAATTAGAGAAGAAAGCTAGAAGTTCAAGGATGGAGAAACAACAAGTGACCTGTGTGATATGAATTTCATAGAGATCAATACATTTTTTGGTTTACTGCTCTAAACATCAATGTTTAGCTACAACCATGGAAACATTGAATGTATTTTTGCTACTGAGGTCATTATGACCTCATGTCTATAATAGCATAGCCGAAATAGTACGTGTGTGGTTAAGAGTTAAACTGATTTGGTTGGTTTAGGTGAGACCTAAATTGAAGTCTTTCATGACAGACTATTCTATAAAGCAGGGATGGGGAACTATGGCAATTTTACGACCTGTGGACTTCAACTCCCAGAATTCCTGAGCCAGCATAGTTCAGCATGGCTGGCTCAGGAATTCTGGGAGTTGATGTCCACTGGTTTTAAATGTGCCCCAGTTGCCCACCCGTGCTATAAAGTGACATGGTCATAACCAGGGATATGATGCCAAATATGACCATGTCTCAAGTGAAATGGATTCTCACCCTAGTTTGAAATGTGTGTGCTCTACCATGTCACTAGCTTCTTCTCTTCCTTTTAAAATATTTAAATATTTTTTAGCCTTTTGGTCATGTCCCTGGATGGCAAGAGAGAACTGTCTTTTCTTTTCTTTTTACATATTTCTTCAGGCAGAAATATGCCCATCACACTGCACAAGCTAAAATCCATGAAATCAATCTCTTGCTGGCTCAGATTGCCATGGAAATCAGCCAGGCATGCGGTTATTGGTTTTAAGGGGACATAGGAAAAGAATCCCCAAGCTGAGCTTGTCTACCAGCAAAAATGCTTCTTTTAATCAGCAACAAGACAGAAGTGACTTGTCTGGAAATCCTCAATGGCCCCTCCCAATGCTTGTCATTCAATTGACCTGATCATAGAGCTCCAGCCAACCAATAAAGCAAAGGAATGATCCTCTCTGCAGATATCCCTGACAAGGATTAAATTCAGATTTAAGTCTCTTCCTCTGAGAATCCAGCAATTTCTACTCAAATATCTATCCACAACAACAACCCTACCAGTTGGATTAAGAGTGACTATTTAAAAACCACCTGGTTAGTTAAATAAGAATGGATTTCAGTTTGTATCACCCAAGTCTTCGTTCACGGCTTTAATCGTTTACACCATAATGCCTCCCAAAAAATTAGTGCATTCCTTTTTTATGTATGTTATCCATCTAAAGGAATGGAGAGAAATTTTCCTCTGGTAGAGCTTACCTAATTCCCAAAATAGGATGCCCACCACTTTTAATAAGAGACATTTTATACAGGAAAATGTGTTTATTCGTATTTTACAAAACTTTTTACACTGTAAAAAAAATGAAACAATTAAAAAAAACCAACCCAGGGTTGTTATGAATCACAAATTGTAAAATTTTATTTTCACGCAAGCATCTAATATCATCATGTAACATTGTTGAAACTTCATAGCAGCATACAGAATATTTAAACACTCTAAAGACTATAACTGAAATTAGTTTCATTCTAGGTTTACACTCTGAGAAATAGCAAGTTTTAAGGTACGTGAAACGTGCACAGTTTGGTTTAGAAGAACCTATAAGGACAAACTTACAAAGTTTAAGGAAGTTACTTCTTTGAGGACTAAAGAATATCACTTCTATTTCTGTTGTATAATATACCATTAATGAGGCAACAAAATAAAACACACTGTCAATTTAAGAATTAATGGACATTTGAACATCTAATCATTCTGATTAAAAATTCAATTACATTTTCCAATAACCAAATTACCCATGCCATATATAAAACTGGATTAGTTTTGTTGTTGCTGTTATTGCTACTATTCATCCTGCTTTGTTTTCTTCAACATATCATTGTGGAACAGAAGGCATGGTAGGTCAGACATGTGTAACTACCAAAAAAAATAGCATAATGTCAAAATGATGCAACCTGAAGATACTGTACATATTTTACAGGTAACCACTAGGAAGGGGGGGAATTATCTCCCACAAAAGGCAGTAGATGAATTAGATCAATTTGTTCCAAAGATGAAATCAAATGACATCAAGAGTACCACAACTGGTGATTACCTGATGCAGCTGTTCAAGTTCTTGTTGCCAGGTTTTACAAGAGTGAGCCTGTTCGAGATCCACAGAGATCTAGTTGATAAACTTAGAAGTGATCAGGCTGGAAGTGGAAAAGTCTGGGAGCATAGGGCTCGGTCTCCGCAGCTGCCTTCTGACCTGCGCAAGCATGGAAATGCTCCTCGTGAAAGTTAATCCAGCCTTTCTGTCCGCTGAACCTCTCAGCTTCAGCCAGGATCCTTGTCAGGGCCATGATGTAACTGAGAGCCATCTGAAGAGTCTCGTACTTGGAGAGCTTTTTATCTTGCCCCCACTGGGGGACCACTTTGCGGAGGTGGTCAAAGGCCATGTTGAGCCCCTGCATTCTTCTCCTTTCCCGGGCGTTGGCAGCCAGTCTGCGCTTGGCGGTGTTCTCCAGCCGTTCAGCGCTGCCTTTCACTGCACAGCCTGACTCACTGCCGCAGGGGAAGCCAGCATCTGCACTGGGAGTCTCCTTAGGGTTTGGTTTGCAGGGTTTCATGGGGAAAGCTTTTGCTGAAACGATCAGAAAAACCTGCTTGCAATAGGTCTTTAAGAGAAAATACTTTCCTCAACTTCAAGAGGATGGACTTATGGTGAAAAGCACCAGCTTCCCCCAATTACATAATTCAAGAGGTATGAAGTTGTCCCTGTTTTGGACAAACCAAGAACGAAACCTGGAGTTCTCCCCACATTTGCTTGGATCTTGGGTCTCCTTCATTTCCTCTCACTCTGAAAAGAAGCAAGTAGCATCTTCACCTTCAAAAGTTCCATCTTAAAATGGGGAAGAAAATTACAGTTCGGGCCAAGAGCTTACTGTATCTCAAAACAGTTTTGGCACGCCTCTGTCCCAAAAGAACTGCTTAGAAAAGCAAGGCCAGCGATCCCTAGCAATCCCTAGCAATCATCTCAGATCCGTGGTGACCTGAAGTGAGCCTGAAGAGAGCTCTGTTGCCTCTTCCTCCTGGGCTCTGAGCCCAAGTCACAAGTCAGGGAAGTCTTTATAGAAGCAGCTGCAGAAGCTGAACAGGTTGCAGCAGGTGGGTGGGTGGCCCTCTGCTTCTCTCCCAGCACCTTGCTGCCCTGGGAACGGGATGCACATGCGCGTGTCCAGGAAAACCCTGACATTGCAATCTGGGTCTCTTGAAAGTCTCCCAAAGCATGGCCTGTCTGACTTGACAACTTGCCATCTGGAGCAGCGTCTGGCCTGACCCCACAAGAATCGCCACAACTAAGGAAAGGTCTAATTTTTTTCCCAATGAATCAGCTTCTGCAGCTCAGCAAAAAGCTTTCCTGACACATCGCTGGGTTGCTCACTTGCCATAAGGTGCTGGGGGAAGGGGGGGGGTGAGTGAATCGGGGAAGGGGCTATTATGTGTGAACCCAAGAGGACATAAGAGAGGCAGAAAACAAAAATGAACATTAGAATCTGGAGATTCTCACAATTCACTTAATACAGCAGAGAGAGAAGATAAGTTGGGTTTGTACTTACAAAAAAGAGCTGAGGGTTGTTGTTTTTTAAACAATATGTTTTTATGGTATTGCAAAAGCATAAAAAAGAGATTTGTCAGCCTGCTTTAGAAATAGTAGACAAATACTATTTGTCACAGATAGGTATTGACTGCACGGCATGTGGTTTTCTAAATAAGAAATAGAAAATATTATTTTGTTCTTTCACAGCCTATCTTGGTCTTCTTAAATAAGGCATTTTCCCCATCTTTTTTCTTTCCCACTGGAAAATGTGATGCAAGTTTAAGGTGAAAGAATATAATTATCCAGACTAATTAAATTATTGTTATTTCTTCGCAAGTCATGTTTTCATTCAGTTTTGTAACACGGTATTTTGATCTAAAACTGTGGGTCAATTGTTCCAGTTATGACTCCAAAACATCACGTGATTGCAAACAGTTGATTAAACCTTCACAATGACAATGAATGGAGTCGAATAATCTGAAAACAATAGGATTCAATTGAACATTAGTGATCTGCAGCATGACAGATGTTGAGCCCAGCCTGTTAGGCGCAGTTATTCCACTCTTTATATTCTGCTTCCTAAATGGGCTTGTTAATGGGAAGAGCATCTCCAAATTTCAGCAGCATTTTCCCCATTTATGAATGGCACTGTCCTTGTTCCCACAAGATAACTCACATGTTCCTGTTTATCTTTATTTGCCTTCCATCCGGCCAAAAAAAAAACAGCTTCTAGGTTCCATATTATTTCCTCAGTGAGATCTGTAGCTGTGGCTGGGCATGTTGGTCATGTGTAAAAGGAAAGACATAAAGCTGTTGATTTTTGTAAAGCTTCAAACTAGTGTTTCAATGCCAGTCAATCTTCTCTGTTCCCATTTGAATCAGTATTGTGGCTAATCAAACTAAGAATTATTACTGTACTTAACTCTTTACTTTGTCTGAATCAATTTCCAAGCCATACTACTTCTGAAGAAATGCAGAATGCCAGAGTTAGAAGGGACCTTGGAGGTCTTCTAGTCCAACCCCTGATCAAACAGGAGACCTTGGCTGTCCAATGTCTTCTTAAAAACCTCCAGTGATGGAGCATACACAATTTCTTGAGGCAAGCCATTCCATTGATACATTGTTCTGTCAGGAAATTTCTCCTTATTTCTAGGTTGGATTTCTCTTTGATAAGCTTCCCTCTGTTATTTCTTATCCTGCCTTCAGGTACTTTAAAGAATAGGTTAAACCCACCCACCCCTCTTCTTTGTGGCACTCCTTAGATATTGGAAGACTGCTTTCATGTCACCCTTAGTGTTCACCAGACTTGCTGGCACTGTCGTAGACCTGAGGACTTAACACTTAGCCCTTCTCTTAGTTACACTAAACATACGCAATTCCTGCAACCCTTCATCATATGTTGATGATAATCTTTTTTTGCTCGTCTCTGAACCCATTCTAGAGTCTCAACATATTTTTATATTGTGGCAACCAAAACTGGATGCAATATCCTTATAATATTTTCATGGAACCTGCACAGGATGAATTACTGGATCAAATCCTAGCTTATTGGCAATTGGAAGTGTTGAGAAGGCTATGAACTTAACATTATGATTATTAATCACAATTAAATGGAACAATCTATTAGATAACATAGATTTTAATTATCATAGAAAGAGACTTAAGGAAGCTAAGGAAGAAGAGGAGAATTTGTCCTTCAAGGACTGATCAGAATATTGAAATTGAAATACTAGTCCAATTTACACTAGCTATAAATGCTGGAATTTGAATTTCAATACATTTGGCAAGCTTCAGGTTGAAAAACATGGTACCATGAGGTCCAATTGTCCATGTACCTGGATAACAATTCCACAAAATGCCTGTATTTAGTGTCAAGGAAGGTGTTAAGGTACAGGAAGGTTGTAGATCAAAACTCAGTTGGTACTTTGGACTAGTTATTTCAGACACATCTTTTTATTGTTGTAAAAACAAAATGAAGGGAAAACTATCTTGATTTTACCTTAATCCCAACAGCGGGGGTGAGGGGGGGGAGGATAGAATAAGATAGAATAAGAAGCTACAGAAAGTAAATAAATAAATAAGTACGTAAATAAATAAATTACAATCCCCAAGTATTCTACTAATATACTATAATACACATTTTAGAGGAGAGATCTACACATGGAAAAATGAAGATCCCAGTGGTGGGATTTAACAACTGGTTCTCTGCCCTAATGACCAGCTGGATAGGCGTGGCTCGGTGGTCATGTGACTGGGTGGGAGTGGCCAACTCAACATTACTCACATTGATGGGCACTTTGCCTTAGCTGTTACAATGTAATAAGGGTTAACCAGAGAGGCAGTTTCTGGAAGCAGGGCAATAAAGATTAGGCTAGAAACAACACCAGAATGTTTCCTTCCTGCCTTCCTTACAGGATTAGCCCTGTAAAGTGGAAAAAACAAAAGGAGATTTCTTCCAACAACTGGTTTTCCGAACTGCTTAGAAAGCTAACAAGCAGTTCTCCCAAATAGGTCCTAATCACAATTGTTGGTGAGAAACACAGAATTAAAACATGGTAAATTTAGAATTAATATGCAAGCAGATATATGAGAAAGCTTGGCTATTTTAAGTTCCTAAACAATAATTCAAAGACATACTTAAGTGCCTTAAGGGCAGGAAAATGATAGCATTCTACTATAATTAGAACCAAGTATTTGCCAAGAATTCAAGGATTCTACAGAATAACCCTCCAGCTGAGCCTGTAACATTATTCATGTTCACTCCAACTCATTACAGGAGTTAACAAATGTTTTATTTATTACAAGATTTATGCCATGCTACAGCACTCCCCAAACTTTCTGGTTCTGTGGACTGGCGACAGCAGCGGCAGGCCAGGGGATGGTGTTGTGGCCCACCAGCAGCCGACTTGGACAATGAAGAGGTTGGGGAAGAACTTGGGCCAGTTCTGGCGCCTGGGAAGGGCTATGACGGATGCTCAGTGTCGGACACAGAGATAGAGCCAGGGGCCACCCGACATTTCCCAGCCACTGATTCAACTGGTTCGCACGTATTTGCTAGCACCTGTTGTTAACTTTCTAAGTCCTTCAGACTTAAAGTTGCAAAGGTTGGAGACCCCTGTTCTAAGCGGTTTGGAGAACCGGTTGTTGGAAGAAATCATTGCCTTTTAACCATTTTAATCCCTCAAGGTGCTCTGGCACCCTGCCTGATTTGTAACTCTGGGTTGCAGGTATTTCTAATCTAATGATTGGTATTTAGGGCAGCCTTTTGCAAACAAAGAAGCTTTTTGTATATTTCTACAGGCAATCCTTGACTTACAACAGTTCACTTAGTGACCATTCAAAGTTACAATGGCACTAAAAAAAGTGACTTATGACCATTTTTCACACTTACGACCATTGCAGCATCCCCTCTGTCACGAGAGGCCAGGCAAGGAGAAGCGTCCCTTGACATGAGTGATGTTAAGTTGGCCACACCCACCCAGTCACATGACCACCCAGACACGCCTACCCAGCTGGTCATTAGGGCAGAGAACTGGCTGTTTCATTATTTGACTCCCACCATTGCCTGTTTCCAATGGACTGCAGACCAATACCAGGCCGCAGACTGGAGGTTGGGTACCTCTGCCCTACAGTATATACTGTACAGTGAGAAGCGCCTACAATGGTAAGCCTATTGAGCAGCACCCCACACTGTTGCCCACATTCCCTTCCACTTTAATATTAAAGATGCAAGCCCCTGCGTGGAAGGGTAACACAAAGGCAGCAAGATACAATAAATGCAGCAGTGGTGGGTTTCTGCAGGCTCGCACCTACTCGCAAGAGCCGGTTGGTGAAATTTAGAGCAGGGGTCCCCAACCTTTGCAACTTTAAGTCTGAAGGACTTCATCTCCCAGAATTCTCCAGCCAGCAAAGCTGGCTGGAGAAGTCTGGGAGATGAAGTCCTTCAGACTTAAAGTTGCAAAGGTTGGGGACCCCTGATTTAGAGAACCGATGAGAGGGGGTGTACCTGGAAGTAAATCTGGCCCGCCGCTGCCAGTGACCCAACGGGAAGGAAAGGAAAGGAAAGGAAGGAAGGAAGGAAGGAAGGAAGGAAGGAAGGAAGGAAGGAAGGAAAGAATGAAAGAAAGAAAGAAAGAAAGAAAGAAAGAAAGAAAGAAAGAAAGAAAGAAAGAAAGAAAGAAAGAAAGAATTTATCATGACAATTGAGCCCAAAATTTTGGTTGCTAAGCAAGAGCGTTGTTAAATGAGTTTCACCACATTTTAAAAGGTGGCCACTCCCACCCTGTCACATGACTGCCAAGCCACGCCCACAAAATAGGCCACACCTACAGAGTAGGTTCTAAAAAAATTGAAACCCACCACTGAAATGCAGATATGAAACACGCCCAGTTAGACCCGGATGGTTTGTTTGATCGCACAGATGTGCTTACTGATCCCAAAAACAGGCTCTGCACCTGAGGAAAAAATGCATGATGACGACGATGATGATTATATTTATGTCCCATCTTTATTTTGCACAGCTCAAGGCAATGCATACAATGTTCTATCCTTGACTTTCTGCATAGCATCCCTAAAAGGTGGGTTGAGATGAGGGAAAGTGATTGATTTCACTATAATTTCTGTAAATTGCATCCAGGGAATCTCTTACAGTGCAGTACATATTGATTTACTGTGTTTCAAATGAGAAGATGGTGCTTTATCAAATTTTTACTTCCAGTTGTCAATACATCTGCTTGACACACTGTAAAGAATATGTGGTGGTCAGTGCATATATACAATTGCTCTTCCCTCCCTCCATTACCTTATTGGTGAGAAACTAAATTTGATTTCTGCATATTAGCAGCCATGAACTGAAATCCATCACAAGGACCTAGACTGGGCAGGTGTTTTTATCGGCCCCAGCTTTACCTCCAGTTACCAAACCTCCTGATTCATGTAAAAACTAAAGTTAACCTATAAAGCAGAGCTTAGCATTGTATGCAATGCCCTGGCTTGTCATTCAGGGACACGTGATCATAACAGTATTGTGCTGGCAGATGACACAGACCTATTATTTTTTAATTCCAATTTATCTCCTTGTGCAAACAGGCATAAAATTACAACCTTCCACCCAGCATGTCTTATTGATTTCCAATTGGCACAGTATGCCAGATGTTGTTTGGTTGTTTGCTTTGACCTCCACTAGTGACATGGAGAGCTTTCCGGCTTGGTGGCGTAGGGTTTTCTCAGCAGGGAAGCAGCCCCACCTTTGGCTGGAGGCTTCTAAGTGGGTCCCATATGTCGGGTGGTGGGAGGGCCCAGCTGATGGGAATTAACTCCGAAGGGGCTTCCAGCATTATAGGTTGAGATGGCCCAGAAGGTATTACAAACGCCTCCAATCTAATTAAATATTTTTGCCCTCTTCTGATGTACAAAAGAAAACAAAGGGAAGGGAAGGAGAGAGGGGGGGGAGGAAGGGAGGGAAGAAGGAAGGAAAGAAAGAAGTAAGTAAGTAGCAGAGTGCTCCATTTGCAAGCAGTTAGGTAAAGGTGATCCTGAAGTCAAAAAGGCATGTTTAGTAAGCTTCTAATGGACCAAACCAGTTATCTAAATAATAATTGATTGCTTTATGAATTACACAATTGGTCCTTCTTTGAGCTATTTCATTTGCAGACAAGCTCTACATGTAATGTTTACTTGACTTTCAGCAGCAGAACAGCAATCATCATCATCATCACCCTGAGCATCCTGCCTTTGCAAAAATCACCCTATTCAGAACTGCCTATACACTCAGACGCTACCTGAACAGCTCTTAGTTCCTTGGTTAGGACGAACTGTTAAGTTTTTACCAGTCCCAGACTGTGAATTGAATTGAAAATTAAATCTTAAATAATACCCCGTTACCCCGAAAATAAGACCTCCCCAATTGGGCTTTTGAGTGCATGCACTAAAATAAGCCCTCCCCCAAAAATATTCTAACACAACAGCAGCCATGAGGTGACTACACTCGCCGCCTCCTGTACCTCAAAAATAACAAGACCTTCCTGAAAATAAGGCCAAGTGCTTATTTGGGGGGGGAGTGTCAAAAGAAAATAAGACCCTACTTTTGGGGAAACACGGTAATAGAAATAAAGACTTGTCCATTGAATTGAGAGATGCTGGCATTGTTGTTGAGAGATTAATGCAGTTTTTCTAACCGGCATTATTTTCAATATTTTTCCTTTGCATTCAAACACAATTGCAGCACTTCAGCCCAAGCTTTTAAGCAGCTCTGGTGAGTGCAGGTTAATTTCCTCCTATGGAAAACACTCAAATTTCTTTATTATAGTTTCCATAATCTTAGATTACATTTTGTATGATTGTTTTGTCTTTAATGGTTTTACTTGCTCTGGTTCTGAACCACGAAACACTTTCTGCAGTGTTTAATTCTGCCTCGATTAAGCATAGTTTCTTTAACATAATTTAAAATTCTGTGCGAAATTGCTATAAGGGAAACAGAAATTTAATTCGGTGAGCCGAACAATGTTTCACTGGTCTCTATAAGGATCAAAGTTACTATGTAAGAGCAATTTGGTACTACCTGTGAATTCCCAAGAATGTATGTAAAACATGCCATGACTGGAATTCAGATTAAAACTTTATTGTTAAGATGGCATTACTTTTTTTTAAAGGGAAATTGTGTGGAACTTTATACAAGCTTTTACTTTAAGATAAAACAATTAGGATCTGCAGCAAATATTGACATGTATCCAAACCACAAGCCAGAATGGTTTTCTTTAATCAGCTGCCACTTAATTTCTCCATTGACCATTGGGAACTCTCTGGTTTTGTCTTTTAACTTATTTTTGGTCTTTTTTCCAAACATGAAGCTTCCCCATATATTCTAGTGCTGCCCCCACAAAATACTTAACCAAGTGTTGGCTCCTTAGTCAAATTCACTTACAAATGGTTCAGAATATTCAGATTCCCATTATAGTATCTAGGTCAAGATTTCAATATACTAATCTAATATCCCATAAATCTTTATGCCAGGAGAATTTCTGCAAGTCTTTCCAATATCACTAGGGAGTCTCTTCATTGCCCTGTGCAACCAAGCAGTATTCTGGGCTGGCAGCCTTATAGACAATGAATTCCATAAGAGGTTCTGGTAGCTGGGATTAATTTAACCTGTGCATTGTTTGATCTATGTTGGTCTACACTCCGGGAAATTATCTGAATGATACCAACTAACCCTCCTGGAGTATTCTCAAAACCCACAAACCCTACTATCCAGTGATGGGTTTCTGCAGGCTCGCACCTACTTGCGAGAGCCGGTTGGTGAAATTTAGAGAACCGGTGAGAGGGGGTTCCACCGGAGTACCTGAAAGTAAATCTGGCCCGCCGCTGCCAGTAATCCAACAGGAAGGAAAGGAAAGGAAAGGAAGGAAGGGAGGGAGGGAGAGAGAGAGAGAGAGAGAGAGAGAGAGAGAGAGAGAGAGAGAGAGAGAGAGAGAGAGAGAGAGAAAGAAAGAAAGAAAGAAAGAAAGAAAGAAAGAAAGAAAGAAAGAAAGAAAGAAAGAAAGAAAGAAAGAAAGAAAGAAAGAATTTATCATCACAATTGAGTCCAAAATTTTGGTTGCTAAGCAAGAGCATTGTTAAATGAGTTTCACCACATTTTAAAAGGTGGCCACTCCCACCCTGTCACATGACTGCCAAGCCACGCCCACAAAATAGGCCACACCTACAGAGTAGGTTCTAAAAAAATTTGAAACCCACCACTGCTACTATCAACCCAGTTAAGCATGTTATGGGAGCATATCCATTGTATTGTTTCTCTTAGTGCAGGAGTGCTCAAACGACGGCCCGCAGGCTGGTTATGGCCCACTGAAACCATTAATCCACCCCGCGTGGGACCACAAGGCTGCCCTGTCCACATCACCCCACCCACCCGCCGGTCCCACTCTTCAGACAAGCGCAGGACTTAGTTTCGCAAGGCCCACAGGCTGGAACTGGAAGGTAACACCAACATTTTTGACTGGCAGAGAGCTACTTTAGATGGGGGTGGCCAAAAATAGAGCCGTTTTTCCCTGCCTCACCTCCAGTAGCAATCTGCTGGCCAAAAACAGGGTACACGGAGGCCTCCTGAGGCATCCCTGGGTCCCATTTTTGGCCTTCCCCACCTCAGGAAGGATTCTGCCGGCCAAACACGGGGTCATTTATGGCCTCCCCCACCTCCAGAAAATAGACAGAGAGAAAAAAGAGAAATAGAGATAGACAGAGAGAGGGTGGGGAGAGAGAGACTTGTGGATTGTAAGATCCTTGGGGCTGAGAAAAAATGCTGCTAAACTGAGCTTCCTAAAGTAGATCACTAGACTACTAAACAACTTAAAAAATGATCTACTAAAAAGAAAAGTCAACTAAAAGAGTAACATGAAAACAAAAACATCGCCAGGAGCAAAACAAATTAAAGTTTAACTTGTGTGTATTGTTTTATGAACTGCTAAATTGGCCACCCCCACCTACTCACATGACCACATAGCCACGTCCTAGCCAGCCAGTCAAGGCTCCCAACAGTCTGAGCAACTGTGAATTGGCCCACTATTTACAGTTAGGGTTAGGCCTCCATGAATCCTGGTAAAATACATGGAAAAATCCCATTGGTGGAAAAATTAACTTAGAGTTAGGGTTAGGCCACCATGAATGTGGGCTGAAAAATAGACAGGGCCAATGAATTAGAAGCACATGTGTATGTTTAGGAAGGCATGCATTTTGTGGTCTATCAGCATTTCCTGGTAAAATACATGCAAAAATCCTATTGGCAGAAAAATCTATTAGGGTTAGGGTTAGAGTTAAGCTTCCATAAATTTGGACAGAAAAATGGACATCGCCAATGAGTTTGGAGCGCATCAGGATTTTAGAAAGGCACTTACTTTTCACGTCTGGCTTTTCTTGACTTCTGGTAAAATACATGGTAAAATCACATTTCTGGAAAAACCTATTTAGGATTAGGAGTAGGCCATCATTAATTCAGACAGAAAAATGAACATCACAAATGAATTTGGAGAGCAAAATGGACCGCCATTGGATTTGGAGCCAGTGGGTATTATTAGGAGGGTGCACACCTAGGTGCAATTCCTAGCAAAATACATGGGAAAATCCCATTCATAAAAATTCCACTTAGGGTTAGTGTTACCTCACTATGAACTCGTAGAGCAAAATGGACATCGCCATTGGATTTGGAGCCAGTGGGTATTGTTAGGAGGGTGGGCCTTTTGAGCAGGAATTACGTACATTTCCTGGCAAAATACATGGGAAAATCCGATTTGCGAAAATTGCACTTAGGGTTAGGGTTAGCTCTCCATGAACTCGTAGAGCAAAATGGACATCGCCATTGGTCCTGTGGGTACAAAAAAGCTTGATTTTTAAAAACAGCAAGAAATACCATTTTTAAGCATCAAATTCAACCCCGAATCTCGTCCCCTTGTCCATTTTTGAATTTGGGCTCCCAAAAAAATTGGCCTCTGAAGCAATCATTTTTCTGACTGTGGGGGGGTCAGGATTTTTCCTCCGATGGGTGCAAAAAAGCTTGATTTTTAAAAACAGCAAGAAATACCATTTTTAAGCATCAAATTCAACCCTGAATCTCGTCCCCTTGTCCATTTTTGAATTTGGGCTCAAAAAAAAATTGGCCTCTGAAGCAATCATTTTTTTGACTGTGGGGGTCGGGATTTTTCCTCCTATGGGTGCAA
Organism: Rhabdophis nuchalis; assembly: GCA_039707465.1. NCBI lineage: Eukaryota > Metazoa > Chordata > Lepidosauria > Squamata > Natricidae > Rhabdophis > Rhabdophis nuchalis. The sequence continues at coordinate 92,690,157 of CM077645.1, read as the reverse complement.
AAAAGCTTGATTTTTAAAAACAGCAAGAAATACCATTTTTAAGCATCAAATTCAACCCCGAAACCTGTCCCCTCATCCATTTTTGAATTTGGGCTCAAAAAAAATTTGGCCTCTGAAGTACCCATTTTTCTGAACATGGGGGTCAGGATTTTTCCTCTTCTGGGTGCAAAAATGCTTGGTTTTTAAAAGCAGCAAAAAGTACAGTTTTTAACTATGAACTTCCACCCTGAATCTCATCCCCTCATCCGTTTTTGACTATGGGCACTGTTGTGCCCCAACAGCAGCTGGCTGAGCTGTTGGTGGAATCTGACAGCGATGAACACTATGGGACTGCCCTGGAGGCTAAGGGAGACTCTGGGGGGTGTTCGGAGTCAGAGCAGGGACTACCTGGTTGGCCACCAGGTGGCATCTGAGTTAGGGAGCAGTGAGGAAGAACAGAGGGAGTCTGTCCCTGACATACGTCTGCATAGGGCTGCAAGGAGGAAGGAGCAGCTTTGGAAAAAGGGTTACAGAAGGAAATAGGAACAGGTGGCTACTGATTGGCCCATCCCAGAGAGCTTATTGGTGGGACGACGGGAGGGGAATTTTGCAGGAAACAACAATTTACTGATCCAGCTGTAGAGAAAGATTGGGAGAATTTTGTAAGTTCAAGCCTTGTTTCATAGAAATAGCTTTCTGGGCTCCCAGCCAAGGGGTTGCTCATCTCCCTCCTTAGTTGTGGCAGACAGTCAAGTCTGCATCCATATATATTGTAGAGGCTTGAGACAGAATAGGCACACACAAAATTTGGCCTCCGAAGCACCTATTTTTCTGACTGCAGGGTCAGGAGTTTTGCCCCTCTGGGTGCAAAAAGTTTGATTTTTAAAAAACAGCAAGAAATACCATTTTTAAGCATGTAATTCCACCCCAAATCAAGTCTCCTCAAGGGTTTTTCAATTTGGGCTAAAAAACAATTGGCCTCCAAAGCACCCATTTTTCTCTTTTATTGTTTTGTGTAGAGTTCCATCTGTACGCTGATGACACCCAGCTGTACATCTCTACCCCTAACCACCCCAACGATGCCGCCAAAGTGATGTCCCAGTGTTTGGAAGCCATGCGAACCTGGATGGGGAGGAACGGGCTCTGACTCAACCCGTCCAAGACCGAGTGGCTGTGGTTTCCGGCGCCACGACATAGTCAGTTGGTTCCATCTCTGGCTATCAGGGGTGAAACATTGGCTCCCGCAGAAAGGGCGCGCAACTTGGGTGTCCTCCTGGACTCTCGGCTGTCCTTGGATGACCATGTGACGGCCGTAGCCAGGGGGGCCTTCTATCAGGTATACCTGATACACCAGTTGCACCCCTTTCTGGATCGTGGCGCCTTACGCATGGTCACTCAAGCTCTCGTCACCTCCCGCCTGTACTGCAATGCTCTCTACATGGGGCTCCCCTTGAGGTGCACCCGGAGACTTCAGTTAGTGCAGAATGCGGCCGCGCAGGGATTTTGGGAGTCTCTAGACACTCCCATATAACACCTCTCCTGCGCGAGCTGCACTGGCTCCCTGTGGCCTTCTGGGTGCATTTCAAGGTCCTAGTGACCATCTTTAAAGCGCTCCATGGCATAGGACCTGACTACTTGCAGGACCGCCTCCTGCCACATACCTCCGCTCGACCTGTCCGCTCCCACAGGGTGGGCCTCCTTAGGCTGCCGTCCACTGGACAATGCCGGCTGGCGACTCCCAGGGAAAGAGCCTTCTCTGTGGCAGGTCCAGCCCTCTGGAACGACTTGCCCCCCGACCTCCGCACAATCACGGACCTTCGCCTCTTCCGTCGAACACTAAAAACATATCTCTTTCACGCGGCCGGCCTGACATAGCTGTTTATATTATTGAATTTTAGCTGGGTTTTAAATTAAGTTTTAGCATGGGCCAAATTTATTTAATTCAATTTTAAATTTATTTGATTGTCTGTATATTTATATTTTATTTTCTTATTCCTGTGCACCGCCCTGAGTCCCACTTGGGAGAGAGGGCGGTATAAAAGTACGATAAAATAAATAAATAAATAAATAAATAAATAAATACTTATTTTAATCTTATTTAAGTAGTAAGTGCACAAAATAATAAATTTCCTTTTTTATATCTTCTTTTTGTAGATCATTCATTTGGCAAAGAATTCAGTGACATTGTCTTGGCCACTACCTCCATGTCACATGACTGCCAAGCCACTTCCTCCCAGTCACATGACTGTCAAGCCACTCCCACCCGGTCATATGGCCAGCAAGCCACTCCTACAAAACAGGCCACACCTACAGAAGAGGTCCTAAAAAAATTTGAAACCCACCACTGGGGTAAGGGTAGGGGTTAGGATTAAGGTTAGGGTTAGGGTTAGGCTTCCCTGTATTTCGACAGAAAAATGGACAACGACAATCAATTCGGAGCGCATGGATATGCTTACAAAGGCACTTACTTTTCAAGTTTGGCTCATGTACAATTCCTGGCAAAAGACATGGAATGACCCCATTGGCAGAAAAAATCCAATTAGGTTTAGGGTTATGATTAAGCCTCGACAAATTTGGAGTATAAAATGGACAACCCAATCAATTCATGGCGCATCGGTATCTTTAGGAGGGCCCTGACTTTTCGAATACGGTCTGTCTGTATGGAGAATACATGGAGAAATCCCATTGGCGGAAAAATCCACAGTGGATCTGATCTTGTGCTCCTCCCTGCTTTACTGTTACAGAAAGGTCTCATTGTAGAAATACGTCCCTTCATCAGCCAAATCTTTTCAATGAATTGAAAAGTTTGGCAGAGTTTTAAAAAAATAGGAAAGTAAAATCCCTAATTAATTATCTTTCTGTTTTGCAGCCATATACGAAGATTGCTGCGCGCTAGAACATAATGCTGGCTGCTTCCTGAAGCATCACTTGATTTAAGATTAATGAAGAGCTGTTGAGGTCAGGCTTACAAATGTAAAACCATCTGCAGCCTCTCCTGGGTTTAGGACCTGCCGCAGAGTAATTTTATTTTAAAAAACCAACAGGTGTTCATTTAATTGTTTATTTTTTTTATTTTTTGGTGCTGAAAAGCTAACTTTTTCAAAAATGGCCTTGGGTAATTATCCACATTATTGGATGGATCCTTGTTGGTATTTTAATTGTACCATATTGTTTTAAAAGGACACACATGGGAATGTGGGTAGAACTACCTACACAGATACTTATCTTGCTAGCTGTGGATGATGGGAAGTGTAGCCAAACATACCTGAAAGGTGCTACCTTGGAGACGGTTGGATTAGCCAGTGATGTTTGATGGGGGTGGGGAGAGAGGGAGAGAGGAGGTGATGGATGGGCAGGCAGGCAGGCAGATATAATAATAATAATAATAATAATTTATTAAACTTGTTGACCGCTCCCTCTCCCCGAAGGGACTCGGAGCGGTGCACAGGGCTAATAAAACAATAAATACATACATATAGTTAAAAAACAAATTAAATATTTCCCTGCGCTAAAAATCCAATTAAAAACTAAAATCCCCATCTAAAATTTCTAGCAGCCCCATCGAAGAGAGACTATCCTAGGCCGGCCAAGCAGAACAGATATGTTTTTAGTTTTAGACGGAAGGAGCGGAGGTCCGTGGTAGTTCTAATGTCGGGGGGAAGGTCGTTCCAGAGGGCTGGGCCCGCCACAGAGAGAGCCCTTCCCCTGGGCGTCGCCCGCTGACAAAATCTAGTGGACGGCACCCGGAGAAGTCCCTCTCTGTGGGAGCGAATCGGCCGTGTGGATGTGTGCGGCAGGATCCGATCCTGCAAATAGCTAGGTCCCGAGCCATGGAGCGCTTTAAAGATGATGACTAGAACCTTGAAGTGCACCCGGAAGACGACAGGCAGCCAGTGCAGCTCGCGCAAGATATAGTAATAGATGTGGATGTAGATATGATATAGATGTAGATGTAGAAATAGATGGATGGATGGAGACAGAGAGAGAGAGAGATAAAGAGATACAGAAATAAAGAGACAGATCCTTGATGCACTTTGAACTTGGTTATTTTCTTGCAGACTTTTCATAACCAAACTAGGTAACATCATTTGTGTTAGGGAAATAGATTTGCTCTCTATTTTTGCATACTAGTGACTTGCTTTGTCAAGTGTCTTGCTGGGAGCATTCTTAGTGATTATTTGATTGGGCTATTGTTTCTTTAGCTTGTTTGTCTGGGTTGGTAGTTGTTTGATTGGGATGATGTTTAGTTTTTGATTTTTGATCTAGTATTAATCTTGGTGGTAATCAGTGTTTGATCTTTTTGTTTCCTTTTTGACTTTTCTTTTGATTCTCTTTTGAATGGTATGTAGATGTTGTTTATTTCACTGTGCCTATTGATGGCAGATTTGTCTGAGTGCCAGGCTTCCAGGAATTTGGTAACATTTTTGGAGTAGGCTTGGTCTAGTATGCTCATCATTTCCAGTTGAAATTACAGTGAAGTCTGTCCATGTGTTGGGAAATTAAGCAGTTTTCATTGTGTCTTCTCATTGATAGTTGGTGTTTATGGATACACTGTGCTAGTCTTCTGCAGAGGAGAAACGGGAATCATCTACAACATACAGTGTAAGGATTGTAATAGCTTTACTAGACTTCTGTAAACTGACCTATATAGTGGCTGTCCCACTGTATGTTGTAGATGCACAACCCAAAACCTGCACTAGGAACAAAGCCTCATCTTCAAATATTTGCAGAACCCTTGTAGGGATCTCAATCACTAGGGGGAATGCTGTTTTGGAGGGTAGGCACCTCAACAGAGAACACATGCTTCTTGGATCCCCCTACATCCGTAATGGCAAACCTATGGCACGCATGCCAAAAGTGGCACACAGAGCCATCTCTCCAGGCACATGAGCCATCGTCTGTTGCTCTTCCAGTTTCCAGTGCGCCAGCCAGCTGGTCTTCATGCATGTGTGAGCACCAGAAACCAGAAGAATAGCTGTCCAGTGCACATGTGCATGCCAAGAAGATGATCTTCTGGTTTCCAGCACATGCATGCACAACGGCCATCTGGTCTTCCAGTTTCTGGCGCGCATGCATCTCATTTAAATCATGTCACCTAGGGCAGTGTTGGTGAACCTTTTTGGCACGTAAGTGCATGCCAGAAACCAGAAGAGCAGTCACCCCGTGCTCATGCATGTGCCGGGAAGGTGATCTTCTGATTTCCAGAACACACATGCGAACCAGCCAGCTGGTCTTCACACGTGTGCAAGGAACTGGAAGACCAGATGGCCAGTACGCATGCGTGTGCTGGAAACTGGAAGATCATCTTCCCGGCATGTGCATGCACACTGGGTGGCTGCTCTTCTTGTTTCTGGCATGTGTGTGCATGTGCATGCGTGCGTGCTCCTGTTTCGGCACTTGGTGCTGAAAGGTTCACCAACCCTGCCCTAGATGACATGATTTAAATGAGGAGATCCAAGTGCCCCCACTCTGGCTGATCTCACTGGATAGGCAGAAATGATTGGAGACAGGCAATCCTTTAAGTAACCAAGTCCTGTGCTGTGCAGGGCTTTTTAGCTGGCAATACTTTAAATGCTAATTTGCATTGGTAGATTGCTATGGTTCTTTTCTTCCTACATGCTTGATAGACTCCATTCATTATTTTTGTTTTCTTCCATTCAATCATGTCAGATTCTCAAAGGCTGCCTGGACAAGCTCCTGCAGTTATTTCTGGCAAGTTTTTTTCAGAAGTGATTTGCCATTGCCTCCTTAGATACCAATACCGATTAACAGAGTTGGAAGGGACCTTGTAGGTCATCTAGTCCAACCCCCAGCCCAAGCAGGAGACCCTATACCATCTCTGACAGATGGCAGTCCAGTCTCTTCTTGAAAGCCTACAGGAATGAAGCTCCCACAACTTCCAAACGCAACTAACTTCTGTTCCATTTGGTTGATTGCTCTCATTGTCAAAGAATTTCTCCTTATTTCCAGGTTGAATCTCTGCTTGTCTTTTCTAGGGCTGAGAGATAGTGACTGGCCCAAGGTCATCCAGCTGGCTTTGTGCCTAAGGCAAGATTAACCCACACACCAGACTGGCTCCTATTATTTTAATTATTTAGCATTTTTCTATCCCTACTCCCTTACTTCATAGAGGTCAAATTGATATCCACAGATTTTATTTATGTGTTTATTAAATGGATATACCATCCATTTCCAATAAAGCAACTCTGGGTTTTTCCAAATGCTCTCCCACCTACTCATTAAATGTGACTGCCACTGTTACACTGAAACTATGCATCCATAAGTATTTCTTAGCTTATTGATCAAGGATGTTGCTATAATTTGTAAATCTTAACTTCATTAAAAAAATCAGCTTCCCAGTGCTTTAATGGGTGAGGTGTGTGTGTGTGTGTGTGTATTCCTCTATGGAAGCCAACTTTAGAATTAAGGGCTGCTGCTGCTTTATAATAAGATTTCCTAAAGTTATATTAGAGGGTGGCTCAGTGGCTAAGACGCTGAGCTTGTTGATCAGAAAGGTTGGCAGTTCAGTGATTCAAATCCCTAGCGCTGCATAATGGAGTGAGCTCCCGTTACTTGTCCCAGCTTCTGCCAACCTAGCAGTTTGAAAGCACATAAAAAATGCAAGCAGAAAAATAGGAACCACCTTTGGTGGGAAGACAACAGCGTTCCGTGCGCCTTCGGTGTTTAGTCATGCCAGCCACATGACCACGGAGACGTCTTCGGACAATGCTGGCTCTTCAGCTTTGAAACGGAGATTAGCATCCTAGCATCGGGAATGACTAGCACATATGTGCAAGGGAAACCTTTACCTGTACACCTTGGTTGCAGTTATGTTTTTTCATTGCTGAAAGCTGTGGGGGAGGGGATGTTGGGGAAGAGTTCAAAGCATTGTAAGAACTCTTGGCAAATAACATGCTTGACTTGTTGGATCAATATTGTAATATTTTCTGAAGAATAAAGTTTCACAGCTCAGAAAACAAGACTTTCTATTCTTGCCATTCTCAGCAGCTAAGAACTCATTCTGCGTAGGTTGCATGTTTAATTAGCAGTTCGTCTGTAAGTGTCTGCAATTAGCAGCACAATGATTAATAAAACAACCTCTTTAAGGCTCCATTTAGCCAGCAGAAATGCAAAATCAGGAATAACTAATGCATCATTAATAAATCATGGCTGATTAGCTAATCTGTTGATTACAAACACACTTAGAGCTCAGAATCCCACCTGTGTTGGGCATCTCCAGCCCCCTCCACCCACCCCAGACCCCCACCCCAGTCCTCTGCTGCCTGGAACAGAATTTGAGACAGCAAAGAAATAAATTATGCCAAAATAAAAATTTGCACTAGGAAGGTGAGGAAAATCTGCATTCAACAGCAAGTATGTTGGTTGGGAAAATACTTATTAGGCCTGGGGGATCATTTATTCCCATAGGAAACAAAACGCTACCACCTATTTGGTAGGTTTGGACAAATGAACACAATAATTGCCTTCTTAATGCAGCTCCAGGAATCCTACCCACTTTTCACATAGGTAAATTATAGGCAGAAACACACAGCTTCTAACAGTGATTCATTGTACTAGCCACAAACTCTCGGGGATTTAGTTTTCCTTCACTAATTCCTCCAAAGCAGAACTGCTCTTTGTTTTCATTGCTATCAATTAATTAAGACACAGCATAATTAATGCAAAAAAAGAGAGAAAGAAATTGTAAATGCCACAGTAACTGGAGTAGCTTAAGACTCCTCATCACATCACTCCAGGGGGGAAAAGAAATGTTTAAAAAATGGAGGGAAGAAATCAGAAACAAACTCAGTAACAGAGAACAGCCTGCTCCAAGAAAAGGCAGAAATTCCATCCAGACTAAGGATGAGATGGATAGAAAGAATATTGGTCAATTTCACTCCTGCATACAGTACTAGCAGCAGTTTTATCTGGTCTATGTGGTGTTTCTTGACCTCAGCATCTTTAAGATATGTGGACTTCAACTCCCAGAATTCCCCAGCCAGCCATGGGGGAAAACACTAATCTAATTACTAATCCGCAAGATTTTTTTTCTCTTAGAATGCAGTGCTGCGGGCTAATGCTGCTGACTGCCGACTGCCGGCATTTCGGCAGTTCAATCCTGACTGGCTCAAAGTTGATTCAGCCTTCCGTCCTTTCTGAGATCGGTAAAATGAGGACCCAGATTATCGGGGGCAATTGCTGACACTGTAAAACTACTCAGAGAGGGCTGTAAAGCACCGTGAAGCTGTATACTGTATAAGTCTTAAGTGCTATTGCTATTCTTTCTCTCCTTGCCATACAATAGAAGTCTACTACTTTCTACTATTGGTCAATCAGTCAATCAGTTCAACATATCCACCACAAGATGGCAGCAAAATGTTAGAGCTGTTTCTCTTTCTTGCATTCAAGACAGCTTCCCACATGCATCAACATGCCTGCACATATCTGGAGATGGGATAAAATGGAAAACACCACTTCCAGAGCAGAAGCCCCAAAGTCTTTCTAAAGTGGGTGGGCTGGTGGTCCTACACCCAAGCAATGTCTAAATTTAACAGGGATAAAAAACAATTTGGAATTTACCCATCAAAACAGGATACTGATAAGATTCTATGGGACTCACCGACTAAATTTATCTCCAAAGCATACAAATTACTTTTACAAGGTTACATCGGTGAGGAAATAGTCAAAGGTGCTATGATCGCTTGGGGAAGAAACATAGGAAGGAACATTACACTGGATGAATGGCAAACAATTTGGAGCAAATCTATCAAAATGACCCTGGCCTCCTCATTTAAGGAGAACCTATACAAAATGCTGTACAGGTGGTATTTACCACCAGCCAGAATAGCACACATGTTCCCAAATACTTCTGATAGATGCTGGAAATGTAAAACGGCCAGGGGTACGTTCTTCCACCAATGGTGGACTTGTCCAAGAATCAATCAACTTTGGAAGAAGACACAGACCTGGTTGTTGGAAATAGTAGGTATCAACTTTCCCCTCAAACCGGAATATTACCTAATTGGCATTAAACCAAACCAAATTGAGAACAGAGACTGGTACCTTTTCATACATATAACAACTGCAACAAGGATGGCCATTGCCCAACAATGGAAAGACTGCAACATACCAACGGACCAACTAATCATATCAAAAAATTTTAACTGTGCTGAATCAGATAGGCTAACATATGTTTTAAGGGACAAAGCAGAATCAACTTATGCTCAATCATGGGAAAGGTGGTACATATGGTACGATAAAAGAACAAAAGGATACCAAAGCAAACAACCAACTAACATAAATGTGAAATAAATACAAGGAACAAGTGAGGCGATAGTGAACTTAAGACAACCGTAGAGATACATATACAGACAGTTATATTAAAATGTATATAACAATGGATAGAACAGACTGGGACATACAAAAACTTTTGAATTGGGGGAATAGCTATATCCCCGGTATGTCCACCCCCTTTTTCTCACTTTCCTATCTTCCCACTCTTCTTTTCCCCCTTTCTGCCCTAAAAATGTACGTTGTATATTTGTTAAATGTTATATTTTATATTTATACCAATAAAGACTATTTTCAAAAAAAAATAAAAATAAAGTGGGTGGGCTAAGGCAAAGAGGTGTTTCGTGTAGTCTTGTCCTGTAAAAACAGTGGTCATCCTCACATTGGGAGAAAGAGAATGTGTGGTGTGTCGTTGTCCGTCCGTCCGTCTGTCCCCCCCCGCCCCAGTAGAGTAGAGAAACACACAGGGATGTCATTGACACAGATATGATAATTGAACTGAAAGCAAGCAAGCAGGATAATTCAAAGACAGAATGAACAAAGTGGAACTACAAAACAAACTCCCGGGGAATACTCCCAAACCAAGGGAAGAAGTAAGAACAAAGACTTCTGCATAACCAAAACTGTAACCTAATAAGAAATATAAGGTTGTGTAGGGTTCCAGCAGTTTTCCCGAGCCACTGAAATGCCAAAGAGAGTGAGACTCGAGACGAGGCTTGCAAAACTTATCAGCTTTTATTTATGGCCATAGCAAAAGCTGGGTAACAAAATTATATCCAGAACCTACAAACAAATGCACGTGTGCAAGCCACACCCTGCAAGAGTATTATATGCATTTTAGGCAGTGATGGGCTGGCTGCTAAAGCAAGATCATGGCAAACACTTGAAAGTAAATCAGGAAGACGGTAATTGGGGTGTGTGTATGTGTCTGTCTCGCAAGAACAAAGAATGCTTATCAACAGAAAATATGCATGTGTAAAGATTGTAGCAATTATGGGTAGTTGGAAAGTTGATAAAAGCAACAAGAATTACACAACTTGCAGACCTCAGCTAAAAGTTAGGAATAGAGATGGCTGGCAACAAATGAAATGTCTATCAGATAACTCCTGGGGCATTCATTAGCCAAGTCTTAGGAATGAGACAGCTATAGACCAATAGAACAAATTGTAGAATTATTGCTAAAATGTTTATTAGGGGATATTTCTTATTATTTCACCTTGTCCCGTCTTCTCCTTTAGTGAAAATGTATAAAGCTTACTTAATCCTTTGTTCTTGGTTCTTGGCCTTTTGACCAGGAACCCTTTTCCTTGGAGTTCTCCAACAAAAAGCAAAGAGAAAACCTGCACCTCGTGTCTGGCGTCCATCATTGGCTTCGGCAACAGGCTCAGACCCGAATTGGGGACAACAGCAGATAGAAATAAAGTTTATCCAATCAGAGAGTTACCAATGTGACTTTTAAAGCGTTCTTTTGTTCAAGCTCCTGTCTCCATCTACCTTATCTGTGGGGTATTCCTATATCCTTGGGTAGGGGGTGGCAGCCCCCCTTTGCCAAGTTGTTTTTAGGCAGAATGCTTTTAAGGATTTATAACCCAGGAAAACTCCCTAATTTGGTTCCTTTATCTATGCGGCCTGAGTAACAATTTCTTCTATATTTTCAAGAATGTCCCTAGCTTTGAAGCCAAGAATAGAAGTGAGACTCAGCAGTGAGTTAACATTTGCAGTAATGCTATCCAGTATTAAGGTTCCACTTTGCTATGCTAGAAAACAACTAATTTCTGACAGTATACAATAATATAAGCAGAAGCAAATATAGATTCATATTGATTCATATACTCCTTCAGTTGAAATACAGTATTCTCAAATCCTAACAAATTCAAAAAAAGTTCCACCAGTAGCAATGATTGAGAGTTTGCTTGAGCCATCAGCAGGTCTCGGACAATCCATCCCATACAGTGCCCAGGTTATATTTAATAATCTTGGACAAAAATGATAAAGAAGACCTGGACCAAACTAGAACAAACTGAACAACACAACAAAGTATTGTTGTTTTTTTAATGATAAAGATAGGGATATTTCAGAATCTGTAAAAATACTGACTGAAAGAGAATGATTTAATATAGTAGCTTACTAACAAGAACAAAGAAGGAAGAAAAGATGTGTAAAGGAAAGAAGACAAAAAGATCGAATGAGTTTGTACCATAATCCATTTTGCCTCCTGGTAACATTTTATTTACAGGACCTTCTACAGCAACTGAAACTCAAGTGCCTGTGAAAAGGTACCTGGTGACTTTCTGCCTGTGGAAAAATAGGCTATTCACAAGTTTTACAGAGTTTTGCTATTGCAAAAAAAAAATGCTCTTTATGTGATTAGGGTTTGCTGCAACTGAGCCAGAAATAAAGTCAGAATTGAGCCAGTTCTGTTAATGGGATAACACAGTTCTAGAACTGCTTTTAAACTAGTTCATAGTCCATGCATCTAATTATCTTTGGCTGGACTTTGGTGCAGGTTAGCTAGCCTATTAAGAAATTAAACCATGTGTATTATTCTATCTTAATAAGGCAAACTTTCTTGGCTATGTCCAAGAAACTAAAATGTATCTAGATCCCCCATGTGGGGGAGGGAAATTTTCACCCTCTCCAGGTTCTGGAAGCTTTCCTAAAGCCTGGAGGACGAAAACAGCCCCCAAAGCAGTAGATCAGATAAGGAAGTTGGAAAAAGTTCCAGAGAAAGGAGGAGCCAAACACGCTCACATTACTAAAGAAACAACATTGACATATCTGTAGAGTAAGCAGATCATCTAGAGGCAGCCTCTACCTATTGCAGATTTGAATTTTCAGAAAATGTTGGAAGTGTTCACCTAGATCAAACCTGATTTCATTGAGGGCTGCATCAGGGTTGTGTTTGAACTCAGGGGCCTGGGGTGGGCGTGGCTGGGATGCACATGGCCAGCTCGACATCACTTGTGTCAGAGGCACATGGGGTGGCCAACTACTAAAGTAGGACTTCACTCAGATTCTCCCTCACTCTCATTATAATCTCCTTCCTTCCTCCCTTCCTCCTTTCCTTTTCTGCAATCCTCTGCCAGCAAAAATGGAGTTTGGGAGGGGGCATGCACAGCTCTCTGGGCCCCGTTTTCAGCCACAACAGCCTCCTGCAGCCCTGTGCCAATGAAAACAGACCTGTGGGGGCTGCACACAGCCCTCCTGAGCTCCATTTTTGCTGGCAGAGACACTGTGGGCAGGTCCTTTGCTGTTTCCAGGTCAGCCCTGTGAGCTAGAGGTCCAGCAAACTTAAGCTTGCTTTCCATAGCCTTAAAATCTGATGGTTAGGCTAGAGCTGAGTTAACTGTTAACTCTTGAATTCAGTTAGATGTGTCTTTTTCAATTTTTTTTATTTTACTCAAGTGTTTTCAGATGTCGCAGGCAACCAGGAAAAAAAGGCAAATAGGAACTATATAAGAAAATCATTATTTTTCATTTATTATTACTCACTTGAAGATAGCCAAATATTTATGCAAATAACATATTGGTATGATTTGTATAAGTAGCTTCCAAATTTTGCATTGCTTTTTTAGCTAAAACATTATGTATTATTCTACATCACAGCTGGTTTGCTTTAGGAGCCCTGGTGATTCAGCGGTTAAAGTACAATATTGCTGGCAAACTCTGCTCACTGCCAGGAGTTCGATCCTGACCAAGGTTGTCAAGGTTGACTCAGGTTTCGATCCTTCTGAGGTCAGTAAAATGTGGACCCAGATTGTTTGGGGGCAATATGCAAATAATGCTTCTACATTTTTAGCCAGCGGGTAAAGCACTATGAGGCAGTATATATCAGCCTAAATGCTATAGCTTAAGGGATTTGAATTGCAATTGAAAAGACCTGAGTTCCAATCCTCCTTTGGGCACAAAAACCAAATGGGTAACTTTGGATCAGCCACTTTCTCTTGGCCCTAAGAAGCCAATGGCAACCTACTTCTGAAAATGTGGCCAAGAAAACATGTCCATATAGTTGCCAGGATCAAGACCAACTTAAATGCCCAACCATAATATTCTATGTAAAACACAAATCTGTATCAGCAGTGGCTCCAAACAAACGGAAACATGTAATTATTGAGCGCTTTTAATTATTTTTCAAAGAGCCAAAAAACCCTCTAACACAAAGCAAGCTTGTCCACCAATGTCTAATCTTCCATCTTGCCGGAGTAGTATCTTCAACTCTCCTCCACGACTGGAACACTGAAATGCTAAATGACAGAATTAGTTAGGTAGGCAGGAAATGTGCTTCCCTCTCTATCCAACTTAACAATGCAGACTTGCTGATCACTGCTGAAGAGCAGATAGATAAGAGAATCTAACACAGTTACCTACAATACAAACACAGGCCAGATTGGAAAAGATGAAATATACAAACAACTAGTTGATAACCCAGCATTGTCCAGGTATTTATTTATAGGGGGAAATGTCTGGACCAAATGTAATTTCTAATGCTGGATTTTCCTCTTTACCAGAGGGAGCCCCCTTGGGAAGTACTGTGAAGCCGTTACCATGGCAACTCCACTATGCTGTACAGTAGAATCCATTTTATGGCAGTATGGTAGAAGCCATTGTAAGGCACAACAGGCTGTAACTAGAAGAAAAGATTACAGTAACTAGAAGAAATGATTATGCCTGAGGTTATTTTTTCATCTTGATTAAATTTGTCAGGGAAGCATGGCTGAATTTGTGCCAATTGTACAGCATCAGGGTTACCCAATGAAACAGCCCAGGTCCTTTGAGTTCAAGAATTCAGGAGAACATTGCAAATACAATTTTGGCAGAATATACTCAGAGATCTTAAAAGGGAAACTCTGTAAAATCATAGGAATTCGTACCGCATAGTTTGTTTTTCCCCAGTTGCTGTGACCAGTAGCTACTTAATACAGCATGAGCAGATCCTTAAGGAAAAATAAGATATCATAGCTGTGATAACGATATCGAGAGCAGATCAGTGTTCAAAGCACTTTACCATATCTTAATTTTGAATAGTAATTATTCCAAGAGTGTAAGTTAATGTGATTTCTGTCATGAATTTCCTATCGGCAAAATACATGCAGTGGAAATGTTCCCTCAGTTGTTCACTGTATTTCTGAAATGTTTAGTATCCCATTCTGTGTTGTAATCCCACCCGTGTCTTAATGGATCAAATCTGCTTCAAAGACACTTTCCTGAATGTGTGTTGGGTTGTGTTATTCCTGACCAGATAGACTTTTAATCTAACATAGGGGTGGGCTTCAAAAATTTCAGCAACGGGTTCTCTGCCCGATGGCTGGGTAGATGTGGCCATGATGGGTGTGGCCTAGTTGGCCTCCTGCACCATGGTGGGGGAGGGGTGTTTTCACCTCCTCCAGGTTTTGGAGGCTTTCCTTGAGCCTGTGGGAGGGCAAAAACTGCCTCCCTGGGACTCTGGAGGCCCTCCGGAGGCTGAAACCAGGCCTGTTTCCAGCCTTCCGGAACTTCCAGGAGGCCCGTTTTCCCCCTCCCCACGCCTCCACACAGGCTCTCACTTACCTCACATCCAAAATGGGCTGTGTGGAGATTCCTGGGAGGGGTGGGGTGGGCAGGGCCAGCCAGGGGTGGATTTGGAGGTTCTCCAAACCGGCCATCATGGTAGCTACGGGTTCTCCCGAACCCAGGGCGAACCCATAGCAGCCCACCCCTGCTTACATTCAAACTTCTGTGCACTCGAAAATGCCTTTTCTGCATTATTTCCAAAATGCTGCACAACCTTATCATGTACGTAGTAAAGGAAAAAAATCATAGATCACATTACCTCAAAAATATGTCATCAAACAGTCCTAGGGCACCTTAGCAATAAAAGTGTAACAGAGTTGGAAGGGACCTTGGAAGTCTTCTATTTAATCCAACTCCCAATCAAGCAGGAGACCCTGTACCATTCCAGACAAATAGCTGTCTAGTCTCTTTTTTTTTTTTTTTAAACCTCCAGTGATGAAGCACCTACAACCTCTGGAGGCAAGGCATTCCGCTGGTTAATTTTTCTCACTGTCAGGAAATTTCTCCTTAGATCCAGCTGGATTTTTCCTTGCTACGTTTTCATCTATTACTTCTCGTTCTGCCCTCAGGTACTTTGGAGAACAGGTCCTCTTTTTGACAGCCCCCTAAATATTGGAAGTTTTTTTTTAAGTAATAAAAAAATAAAAAATAAAAAGCAGACAAAAAACTCCTTTGATCCCAGCAATGGTATAGAGAAAACTGTGAAAAGGGGAGGTGTCCCAACAAGAGGGAGGGGAAGCAGACAAAAGTGGTTTTGGAGGCTGTTCGTGGCATAAGGAAAATTGAAGAAGGAGATTATGCCCCAACAAAGAGAAATATAAAATATTATTTTGATGGTGACCTGGGGAAACTTGAAGGGAGTGAATGTGTCAAACTAAAGAAAAAGGAGAAGACAAGAACAGAGAAGTGGGACAAAAGACTTACTAGGAAAAAACCAGATAACTAGAAACTACTATATGGGGGGAAATCTAAAGTTAAGATAAGGGCTTTATTCCTAAATATGACAATAAAATGGAGTTACTAACTGGTTGAATATGATAATGGAAAGATAGAATATGAAACTGATATGGGGAGCTTGTAAAGCAGAGGTTTGTGATTCACCTTTTTAACATGATAATTAAATTGACTTGTGAATTGAATGAATATGACAATAGGACAACTAAGCATGGGTGAAAAATTTATGAAACATGGACATATATAGAAACTTTAAGATGATGAACTGAGATGTTTACCGCTTGTTATTTTATACAATGCATTAAAAGAAGTGTAATGAACATGGAACAACGAAGATTGCCATCTAGAGACAATTAAGGGTAATCTAATCCAAGATATAGGAAAATGGACAGGGAACATGAAATAAACCTACAATGGGAAACTTTTGTAATAAAAAGACAGAATCACACATTAGGGGCATGTAAGGATATATAATTATATAAAGATAATGATGAGAATAGCTGAGAATTGTAACCAGGTCTACAGCTCGACCAAAATTAGGGGGTGTTGGGGGGTGTTAAAAGCACAATGACTATATATGTATACTTTTCTGTTATATCTTTTTTTTTACTAAAAAGGAGGATAAAAATTGAACATGTATATTGAAAAAGAATTATAAATACGATCAACATAGAGCTTGCTCAGAAGCTGAAATACACCAAGTAAATGAGATGAAGAGTGGGAAGTAGAGGAGAAAAGGAAGGGGAGAAGAGAGGGATAGGAGAGAGGGCAAAGGAGGGGAGGAGAGAAATGAGGAGTGGTAAGGGGAGGGAGGAGAAGGAGAGAGGAAGGGGAACTTGAGAAGGGAAGGATGACAGGGAAGGAGGGAGGGAGGGAGGGGGGAGAGAGGGAAAAGAAAGTGATGGATAAAGTACAAATATGGTGTATTGAGAGCAGAAGAGCCAATAATTGGTTTTGGGGATTTGTTGGTAAGATGAATTGATCTAAACATTTAATAATACAATATGATGTTGGTTATGTAATAGTATACATATGATTATATGTTATGACAATGAAAAAATAAAAAACTTTAAATGTAATTAAAAAATATTGAAAGATTGTTATCATGTCACCCTTAGTCCTTCTCTTTAGACTAGACATAGCCAGTTCCTGTAACCCATTCATTGTATATTTTATTCTCCAGCTCCCTAATCACCTTTGTAGCACTTCTCTTTCACAAACTAATTCATAGGTGCAGATTTTTATAGATATATATGAAAAGTTACATTTCCACAAAGTTTTGTTCCTCTTACAGTTGAAATATTATTTTGGGCCTTCTGCTACTATCATATTTTACTGTTCATAAATAAGAATTATTCATGTGTATCTAAGTAAGAAAAGCCCTCCATATACAGACTTACCTGTTACAGGATCTTCAGAAATGCCATTCCATGGTGCAAAATAACGAGAGTAAAAATCATAGCTGTCAGGATTTTTATGACAATCTCCCTTAACTGTGATTATTAAGCCTTTTATTTTTCCAGTCTTGTCGGCCAATAAAAGACGCTGGGCATCCACTTTTAATTTCTCCAGATCATACCTTGGTGACAAACATTCACTGTTAAGGACTCAAAACAGGTCTATACCATTGAAAATGCAAAACTAAAAATACCAATGGGAACAACAAACTGAACAATATTGTATTTTTTATTACTATAATACCAATGGTAAATGAGCCATGGTGGTGCAGTGGTGAGAGTGCAGTACTACAGGCTATTTCAGCTGACTGCCTGCAATTTGGCAATTCAAATCTCACCAGGCTCAAGGTTGACTCAGCCTTCCATCCTTCCAAGGTGGGTAAAACATTTTTATTAAAATGTTTAATAAAAACTATTTTTTTTAAAAATGAGGACCCAGATTGTTGGGGGCAATATGCTGACTCTGTAAACTGCTTAGAAAGAGGGCTGCACTGTAAAAAGCACTGTAAATCAGTATATAAGTCTAAGTGCTATTGCTGTTGTAAGCTTTAGACTGTTGGCACATTTTCCATACAAAATATAGATTTGAAACCAAAATATTAAGCTTAGTAGAAGAAAAGAAATGCCAGTAATATGAAGATTGTCCAAAATGAGATTCCCTACTGTGGTAGCCATTAAATCAGGGGTGTCCAATGACTTGTGGACTTGTCAACTTCAACTCCTAGAATTCCCTAGTCAGCCAGCTGGGGAATTCTGGGAGTTGAAGTTCACAGGTTTTCAAGTCACCATGGTTGGACACTCCTGCCTTAAATGGCCTAGGAATTCCCAGAAAGTAGAATTCCCTACCAGCTGAGAAGTGCCAGGTATAGTCCAAAAATCTGGAGGGCATCAAGCTGGAGCAAAGTGAGCAAGGCAAAAATTAACAGGGAGAGTTAAAAGGAATGTCTCCTTCCTATAGCTTGTGTGGGATCAAAGAAATGAAGGAAATCAACTAAGGAAGGGAGATGAGAATAATGTGCATGCAATCATTTAAAGAAATGTGCAATTGAATTGTGTATACCTTTCATACGCCTCACTGAGACAGATAAGTAGCTTTTTTGTGTCAGGAGAATAACGGACCTCTTGAACGTTCAAATCCCCCACTGCTGCCTAGTGATAAAATGGGACAGAAAGAGCCAAAGAGATCTACCATATTTTTCTCATGTCTATATAGTAGCAAGCTTTTCTTCATTACTTATGTACTAAGTCTGGCAACACCAGTTTTATCCCTGTTATCTGAAGTCTGGACTTGCCTTAACTCCAGTCCATGATTCAAGCACATTGCCAGCAGTAACAGAATAACAGAGTTGGAAGGGACCTTGGAGGTCTTTTAGTCCAATCCCCTACTCAGGCAGGAAATCCTATACCACTTCAGGCAAATGGCTACCCAATCTCTTCTTAAAAACTTTCTGTGTTGGAACATCCACAACTTCTGAAGGCAACTCGTTCCACTGAGTACCAGTAATTGTTCTCACTGTCTGAAATTTCTCCTCTAGGTTGTTTCTGTCCTTGATTAGTTTCCATCCATTATTTCTTGGCTTGCCTTATGTTGCTTTGGAGAATAGACTGATCCCCTCTTGTTTGTGGCAGCCCCTTAAATAGTGGAACACTCACAACATGTCACCCCTAGTCCTTCCTTAGAACTGAATTAGCTGATAACCCAGCGTTGCTCAGGTATTTATTTATCCTAATCCTGTATTAGACAGGAAAAGCCATGATTTCGGCTACAATTAAATTAGTTACAAATGCTTTCCCTGTGCCTCCAGAAGCATCAAGAAAAGTGATACCACCTTAATTTCTAATGTTGCATTTTCCCCCTTACCAGAGGGAGACCCCTTGTGGAGTATTGTGAAGTCATTACCATGGTGACTCCACTGCACTGCACAGTAGAATCCATTTTATGGCAGTATGGTAGAAGCCATTGTAAGGCACAACAGGCTGTATCTTAGCAGAACAACACCCTCCACCCCCCCCAGGGAGGTTAGGAGTGTCTTACGCCCACAGTATTTGTTTCCAGAGATGCATTATAAAGGGAGCTCCATCACAGCCATAATATTTAAATTAACAGTTTCATCTGCATGCAATACAAAAGGTGTGGGGTTTAGATGCAATGCCTCACCACCATCTTACAGATTTTGACACTGAATTAGTGGGTTTTAGATTAGGCTTTTCATATTTAATTCCCCACTTCATTTGTAGCATACTTAAGACATTGTTTTCATTTAGTTTGGGGATTATATTTCACATGTAGGAAGAATTTAAGAGTGAGCCTAAGGAAGCCTTTGCAGGGGTGTCAAACTGGCAGCCCATGGGCCAGATACATCATGTGCAGGCCACACCCACCCCACCTCCGCAAAGGGAAAAAATGTTGTGAAACGTCACATGACGGCAATGTGACACCGCAATTTTGATACCCGGAATTTATGGTGATAAATACAATGGGAAAAAAGCTGTGTAAATTACCTTTACCAACTCTTCTACTTCCTGGAAATCCTAGATTTAAAAAAAATGAAAGCAATATGAAAATCATGTGCGCCTTTCCTTTTTCACGGGAATGTTCAAAAGGTACCACACAAAACTAACCTGTGGATACGTGAGGTAAAGTGGCAAATCCAAGATAATCTCATCTCCGGCTTGCCTGGCCTTTAATTCTCCACTAAGAGTTTTGAAAGTGAGCGTGGGATTCATATTTTCTGTTTTTAAAATCAGAAATGTGTAGTCGTCAATAGAATAGAATAGAATAGAATTTTTTTGTTGGCCAAGTGTGATTGGACTCACAAGGAATTTGGTGCATATGCTCTCAGTGTACATTAGGAGAATAAAAAGAAACAACACTTAGTGATAGTCAAGGTTACTAATAAGCTATCAAATCGTACTAGGAAACAATAAAAACAATATAAATTGAAAGGTACAAGCAACATGGTTATACTCATAAGTTGGGAGCGATAGATACTAGGAAGGAAGAGAAGAATAATAGTAATACATTCTTAGTAAATTATTTGCCAGTGTTGTGGAGATTAGTTGTTAAGCAGAGTGATGGCATTCAGGAAAAAACTGTCCTTGTGTCTAGTTGTTCTGGTGTGCAGTGCCCTATAGCGTCATTTTGTAGAAGTTGAAACCATTTATGTCCAGGATGTGAGGGGTCTGTAGAAATTTTCATAGCCCTCTTTTTGACTCATGCAGTCAAATTGAAGGCAGATTGATAACAATTGATTTTTTTCCCTGCAGTTCTAATTATCCATTGAAGTCTGTGTCTGTCTTGTTTGGTTGCAGAGCCAAACCAGACATTTATGGAGGTGCAGATGACAGACTCAATAATTCAAGATGGTTAAAAAAGCATGTATTGAGTCAAACACTGAATGGTTAAATTCACTTACTCTTATGGAATAATGCAGCAGCAGATGCAAGGGTGGCATGGCCACACAGAGGGACCTCATTTGTAGGTGTAAACCATCTTAATCCAAAACAGGAACCTGAAAGAAGATGCTCAAAAATCACTGTTATTCTACAGTAGAAAAATTAAACAAAGAAGCAAAAATTGTACAAGGAACAAAAAACTCAATGTTCTTTTTTTTTAAGTAGAAAAACACAATGAAGACAATGTAAGACTAACTTCAAGGTCATTTCTTTGGGGAGGACATTCTGAAAAGGCTTCACATACTTGAAAAATTGCCTCTACAGATGATTTGGTAATCCACACGGTACCTACAGGAAAAGATCACCCCCAAGTGACCTATTCTAAGCTATTTAGGATATCAAGGGTTAATTTTATAGAATTTAATTGGGCTGCATAAAAAGGCATTCTACACTAATGATTTTTTTAAAAAAATTGTCATATTTATACACTTCCCATCTCACCAGGTGACCCTGGGGGGTTCATAACATGACAGGAGCCAGTCCTGTTGGAAAAACTCAACTTTGGGCCTCCCCCAGCCTGGTCTTTGAGGCCGGATTGGGTTTTGCATAAGTCATTGTTTGATATCTACAGCATTGCCCTGAAATCTCCCACTGCATCTGATAATCCAGTGATGGTGAACCTTTTCGGCAACAAATGCCGAAAAGGGAGCACATCAGGTGGGCCAACACCTGAAAGAGAAGCTGCCCAGGGGGCATGCATGTGCTGGAAAATGAACTTCCGGTTTCCGGCGCACGCATGCATACTGGCCAACTAGTATTCTGGTTACTGACACGCATGTGTATGCAGTGATCAGCTGGCCAACATGCATGCTCACGATGGACAACAGAAGACCAGCTCATCCAGTTTCCGGTACTGCTGCATGCACGAAGGCCAACTGATTGTTGTATGCACATACACACCATAAACCTGGAACAGGAACGGCTCCATGTACCACTTCGGGCATGCGTGCCATAGGTTTGCCATTATGGAGCTATAGGGTAGATCTTCACCTTCATTTCATAATCTATCACAATAACACCCAACTTCAAAGCTACATTTAAATACACAATCACTTACTTTTGGTGAAGTCATCTGTAGGGTGCAGTTTTCTGATGAATGCTGTTTCCGAGAGGTTCATTTCTGCAGCAATTTTTTGATGCCAACCTTCTTCCAGGTCCTAAAATGAACAACAACTAATTTAAACAGTGATCTACAAATGCATCCCATGTCTTTTGTAGCAAGCATATAAATGTTTCACATTTTTTTAATAAAATGGGGCAGGGCATTCAGAGGTGGTATCTACCAATTCTTTGAACTACTCAAAATTTCCACTACCGGTTCTACAGAACTGGTATACCACCTCTGCAAGAGAGGGTATAAACTCTCTCTCTCTCTCTCTCTCTCTCTCTCTCCCCTCCACCCTCCTTTTCCCTCTCCCTCTCTCAGTAGAGAAAGCACATTAAAAGACCTATCAACAAGCTCCAGTGGTGGACCATGGTGCCATCTGTGCAGAGTGGCTGACAACTGAAAACCAGGCAGAAAGTGGCTGGGACAGTTTTCCAGAGGGTGGTGGTGAGAGAGGGCACTCATAGTGGGAGAGAAAATTGAGCATGCACTCAGCTTTATGAGAATAGTTAGCTTTGGCAAACATGGAGCTGACCCAGAAGTAAATCCTAGGATGGGACTACAAGAGTCCCTAGAGTTAAAAGTGAGACAGGTCTAGAACAGTGTTTCTCAAAATTGGCAACTTTGAGGAGTATGGAGTTCAACTCCCAAAATTCTGGGAGTTAAAGTTCACATGCATTAAAGTTGCCAAGGATGAGATATACTGCAATTGATGCAGTGCATGATTTTGGGAGCCTAGATGCAGTGGTGGGATGCAACTGGTTTAACAACCAGTTTGGTGAGCATGTGCACATATGCACGCCTAACGTGCGCTTCGCGTGTGCGGCAGCATTCAAAAACCGCCCATTTTAAGCTTAAAAACGTACCTTCCATGTCAGCGCCAGTGAGTAAAACAGCTGACGCGCGGCAATCCGCTGTGCCGCACGAATCAGCTGAGCTACAAAACAGAGAAATATAGGACACAAAAGAGCAGGGGTAGATGGTCGGGGCCAAATGCTCACCAGAACTACCAGTTCGCCCGAACCGGCCCAAACCGACTGAATCCCACCCCTGCCTAGATGCATACGTCATGGTGATTCCCCCTAATCCCTCATCCAAACTGGAAACATACTATGTCAAAACAGGTTTTTGACTATATTTTAGAAGATCTTTAAGTTTGGGAGGCGCATCTGAAATGTTGATAACACATGGTCTCCCTCTTTCTCACACACGCACAAAATGGCTGCCAAAGGTTAGATACAAATGGGCTGCCATGGTGTGATCAGACATGATACACTCATTATGCCCAAATTTTTCCATTCTCCAGCTTCTTTTTGCTTTCTTTTTTTTCTGGGCCGGTGGACAGTTTCAACCAAGTTTATTGAACTTACCAAGCATAATAAATTTAAATAAACAAATATTTAAATATAAACAGTCCCCATCAGGTTGCATTGCAAAATTGATTGTGCTCAACTCCCATTTTCTTTTTTTAACCCTTTTTTTTTCATTGTTGGGGTTGGATTTTTCATTTTTCTGTTTCGTATTTTATTCTTGTTGACAAACAAAAATAAATCTGTTAAAACAATTAAAGAATTCTGAAGAATTCTGAAAAACTGCGGCAGGGACCTTAGAAGTGATGCATGGGCATTCGAGCATCATCTTCATTAATTTATCAACCTAATTTTCTATTTTCGAAGCCCAGCAAAACAAAAAGAATATCTTGGTAACCCCAATATACTATATGTTTTTAACCATCGCCATCTTGTGGTAACTTCGAAATATAATACTGTAGTCTTTATTCTCTCAATTTTGTATAATCAGCTCACTGTTGAGGCAACCTTTTTTGGTTCAAAAGAAGGAAACATGAAACTAACCTGCATAAACTTCTCAAAAAATTCCAGTTTTCAAAGAACTGTGTTCTACCTTTGCAAAGCCTGGTTACAGATCATGCAACATTAAATGCAAGGCTGTATTTCAGTTTGAACTGAAAACCTTCCCAAAATACACACAAAATCTTTGGCAATATATAGTGGCTTCATAAAATACTGGCAAAATATATTCTTGAGGACAAACCTCCTACCCACACCTCCACCTGTAACTTAAATAAGCAATATAGTTAATCCTTTGTATAAACAGCCAAGTAAATTCTAGTAAAAGTGGCATCACTCACAAATAGCAGACATTGCCAGTTAATTTTCTTTAAACTAAAGGAATTTGTTAAAAACTTACATCTTCAAGAAGACAAACAGCAGCAGGATTCCCACCAAAGGGTTGGTTGGTAAATGCATCAATTATGAAAACTGAAATCTGCATTTTCTTCCTTACAGAATTTTACAAAGCTTTTTAAAACTGCCCTTTGGAAATTGCTGAGTCTCTCTTTCTTGTTATTGCACAAATGTCCAAGTTAATATTAAACTCAGCAAGCAGAAAGAAGCAGTAGTTTTTATCTAAATTGTCTTCTTTACCTATTTCAGCAAGTACGCAAAGGCTAAGCAATTTATGCCATTATTATTTACTATGGGATTTTGAAAAGTTGTTTTTGTTAGTATACAGTTGCCAGGACAATTGTGATCCTGTAAATTTACTCAGAAGTAAAACCTCCTACATTGTTTAATTTTTCCATTACTTCAGTATCTATAGAATGACTTTCTATAAGTCATCCTTTAAGTGCAATACACAACCATGTTGGCATCTGGCAGCAGTTTCTACCATTTCAAAGAAAGAAACCTGTAAGGACTCAGCTAACAAAAACTAAAATAATTCATATTCCATCCCTAAATAACATTAAGAAAGCTACAAAACATTGGAATCAAATATATGTTTTGAGTCAGAAGATTTTAAAAATAAACATAATTGAAGCTAGGGATTTTCCTTTTGGGGTTAATGGATGAAAAGATCTTATGGAATTTCATTGTAATTTTTACAACGACAATAAAGATTATTATTATTATTTTGTTTTTATATATAACAGTGGCAAGGCTCCTATATGCACAAAGCTAAAAGGACTTACATATACTTACAAAGGAAAAATGCATGGCAAAGCCGATGGAAAGTTATGTATTCCTTTTCTATTCTCTTTTTCTTTTTTGTTTTGGACTTGCTTTTCCTAAATTTTCCTTTTTTAAATTAATATTTCTTCTTGCTCATTTTTTTTAATTCAAGAAAGTTACATAAACAACAAACCAAATTCCATTCCCAAATACAGAAAAATGCAGACAGTTGTGGTTTTGACCATGTGAATGACATAATCTTTCCCTCCTTTCATCATTGCTTTTTCTCCTGCTGTAGCCATTGCCTCCCTAACATTACATTAGCAGCACACATAATTCAGCTTTGAGATCCATAATATTTGCATCAGAAAGCAAATGTGTTGGAAAATGTGGATGAGGAGCATAATTGTGAGAGGTAAGGAGCATGGACTACCTTTGGCTTCTTGATTTTTAGCTTTCCCTTAGATTTATAATCCCAGTTCACCTGCTATGCGAGATTTTATAATAAGAAATGCATGTAAATTGAACGAATTTTTCTCCCCAATATAGAAAGACATTGGCTGTGTACACCTATAACAGCATTAGCAACACTACCTTCACTAATATTGCAATATTTGATTTACAATATTTGCATTGTTTACTTCTCCCTTGTTGAATATATGTATTTTTAAAACTATGCTTCATTTGTACTATAAATTACTATAAAAAGTATAATTACACTCTTTCACTTTGCATACAAGTCAAAATATATGTTTTCAAGCCTCTATGTGTGAGCACGTGTCCTACTGGAAGACCAGGCGTCATATTAATTAATTATGAAATGAAGTTTTTGGTTTAAAATTCATGTTCACCACAAAGCTCCCTATAAAATTGTCAAATTAAAGAAAGAATATGTAATCATAAAAAATAATTGATACTTTTAATTTAATTTTTGGAATTATCTTCTGATGGTAAACATGAAATAAGAGATATTTTTAAGTAAATGTGCATGGGGTGGTAAATGCATACTTAGTATTTTTATTCTAAACTGATCTTGATATAAATCGGAGCTCCTAATAATTGCGTTGCATTTCAATAATAAAACACTTACCTTAATACTGAACAGTTAAGTTTGCTGTCATATTGATAATTCACTTACCAACCATTTGAAGTTATAACAGACCATTCCAAAGGTACTTAAAACCCAGTTCCAAAGTACTAATGGCTCCCCCCCGCCCCCCTTGAGATGAGACCATATCTCACATGCTCAACAACTGGCTCACATTTATGGCCATTTGCAGCATGCTGCTGTCAAATGACGTTTGGTTTTTTTTTTGCTGAAGATTGGCATTAACATCCAAAAATGGTCCATAGAAAATGATAGGTTCACTTAATGACCATGGGTTCATTTAACAACCAGTGTTTGCTTTGCAACTATGTTTTCCTAACGATCACTGCAAGAATTGTCATAAAATGGGGTCAGTGATGTGAGTGACTCACTTTATGACCATCAGAACTCACAATCATAATGGTTGTATGCCAAAGACTACATGTACTTTGGGAACATTGTATGTAAAAGTGACTTGCACACAAATTGCTTAAAGTCCTAATTGCTTAAAGAAAAAGAGGTAATGAAATGACATGGCTTCTGAATGTATGTGTTATACTATTTGATGATTGATAAATGACATACATACAAGACAAATAGAATGGTAAACTTGTCTGATCATATTTTATTAACCCTTTAATACGTCTGATTGTATGGTGTTTGTTTTTATTAAAGGTTTAGAAACTGTAAGCATCAAAATATGTAACTTCTCAGAAGGTCATATTGGGAAACTCGAGCAATTATTACAAAAATTAGACTAAACATAACATATACGGAAACCAACAAGAAAAACAAAGCAAATCTGGGATGTTGTTTTGTGACTCTGTGTAATGAAGCAAAAGAATTTGCCACTAGTAAAAGTTACTTTTATATCAATATTGATAAATAGGAAAAGTTCAAATAATTGATGTGAGAATCAGAATAATATATTAAAGTGCTCCACAAGAACACATGAGGTATATTCTATGGCTTTTACCCTGCCCACCGTTTGCCTAAATAGCAGAAAAGAAAAAGAACTTAATCCGGGTCTTGAAATATATTAGAATTTAAGTGTAATTCCTTTTTTCAGAAAATTGGCACTTCTTTGTTCAGGAAATCAAAATAGATTTCCAATCATCTCTGTCGGTAGGAGACACTGAAAACAACACAAAAATAATACCCAAAGAGCTAGTGCAGTGATGGCGAACCTATGGCATGGGTGCCACAGGTGGCACACAGAACCATTTCTGAGAGCATGCAAGGCATTGCCCTGTCAGCTCCAGCGCGCTTGTGTGCGCTGGCCAGCTGACTTAGGCCTTCTTTTGAGGCTGTTTTATTCCCTCTGGAGGCTTCAGGGAAGCTCCTGAAGCCTCTGGAGGTGGGGGGGGGGGGAGACTGTTTTCACCCTCCCCAGGCTCCTAGAAAGCCTCTGGAGCCTGGGAAGGGTGAAAAAAGCATGCCAAAAGCAGGGGGTCGTGCACATAGCATTATGGGTGTGGCACGCCCCCAGACGACTCCCCTGTGCTCCTCCCATTTTTGGCACGTGAGCCAAAAAAGGTTAGCCATCACTGAGCTAGTGCATTACATGCTGGCAACAATAAAAGATTAGAAGTTGGCATTTTCACTCATAGATTAGCATTTCTCAAAACTGCTGCACCTTTAAGAAGTATGGACTTCAACTCCCAGAAATCCCCATGCATCATGGCTAGCTCGGGAATTCTGGGAGTTGAAGTCTACGCATCTTAAAAAGTTGCCAGCTTTTGAGAAACACTATGCAAATGGAACGTTCTTCTTTTTAACGCGCTTTCTAACGGAACGGAACGTTTGCTTGATCACCATGACAAGCATCTTAAACGAGTGGGACTGTATTCGTATTTCCAACGTTGTGCGGAGGCGGGCAACCAACGGAAAACCGCCCCAGACTCTTGGTTACCTCAGACCGTCGCGTTAGCATTGCGCATGCGTATCCCTCGCCGCCTTACTCGTCGACGGTTTCCTCCTCCCGCGCGGGGAGCGTCCCCTCGTTCGCCAGCCATTCCGCCGCGCATGCGCCATTTCCGCCGCTAGGTGACGGGAGTCCTCGCGATACGCGCGCCTACGACGCCATCCTGTCTGCCTCAGCTGCGTAGCTTGTTAGTCGGCCGTCGGTTAAGCGCTTCCTTGTTCTTTGTGGGGGAGTTCCGCGCAGCCGTTTGGGCCGATCGCCTGGGGAAGTGGGTGAGGTGTTGCCGGTGAGTGGGTGGCGGGAAGCGACCGGGCTACTTGTCCCGATATGCCGGGAGAAAAGGAGAGCCGAGGTGGGCGGACCCGCCTTCTCTCTCCTGAGAAACGGGCGAACTCCTTTGGGGGTGGGGGGAGGGAGAGAGGGGGGGAGGGAGGTGAGAGAAAGGGTTAAACGGTGCCGTGCGCACGCGCGCGGGAACATTCGGCAGGGGGTTTTTTGCTCTCAGCCGCCATTTTTAACGAGCCGGCCACCGCGGGGGTGGGGGTGGCCGCGACGCCTGGGAGCTGTGGCGAAGGGCTCCCTCGGCCTGCTATAACGGTATCGCGGTGCCTGTTGCTGGCTGCAGCCGCCGCTACTTGAAGTGCTCTCGGTAGGGCAAAGCCCGCGCGGAGGAAGGACGAAGACGGCGAAGCGGGTGTCCGGAGCGTGACAAAAGAAGCGTGCGCCTCCGCCATTGAGACCCCTCCTCCGCCGAGGACCACCTCTCCGGCGCCCCTCCTATCCGGAGGGCTCGCGCGCCTGCGCGCTGAGGTCGGCGTAGCGGAAGGTTCAGGACCTTCGCGACCAGCGTTGCGTGTTTGGAAGGCGAAGAGTCGGTTTCTCTTGACAACCTGAAGCATCGTGGCTCCCAAGTTCAGCTCCTCGGAAGTAAGGTGCCTTGGAGTCAGTTGGCACTGACGAAATGGAAAGAGGCCGTCGGTGGTAGGGGCTTGGTCAGAATCCCTCCTATAACGTGGAGGATAAAACGTGAAAAAAGTTTCCATGAAGCCTCAATAGGACTAATGGGCGGGGATTCGGGCAGTTGAGATTGAAGAGTCAGAAGAGCGCAAGGTCAGGGTAGCCCGGTGGCATTTGTGTGCTGGCCAAGCGACAGGGATTGGTGGGGCCTTAACCCCTCTTTGTGTCTTGTTAATCTGGCATGTTTGATTGTAAATGGCCACTCAACGAGGTCATGACTGCTCGGTCCATTGTTGAGATCAGGAATAAGGAAACAAATAGTAACCATTACCAATGGAAGTGCATAGATGGCTGCTTTGGTTGAATTTTGAATGGGCTTCAGAAATGGCAGTACTGAAGATACTTAGCTGGGTTGTTCCAGTGAGTTAAGGAAAAGAAATTTGAATAGTCTCCCCATTTAATCCCATTGGTGTTGTAAGGGAAGAGACACTTTCTTGATTTAGGGCCTCTCACTTAAAAGTGTGGCTGTTTTAGCAGAGATCTTTGTGTGCAGTACATGTAAGCTGGAATTCAACTCAAGGAGAAATACTTGTGTATTGTACTGAACATGAAAAGGTAATGCTAAAGCAGGACCACTGTCCATAGCCTTGTATTAACCTGTAGGGATATTTACCAAAAGTATATGCTGCCTGGCTCTAGGCAATTAGCCATATTCAAATGTATTATTTATTTATTCAGATTTATACAGCCATGCAGTAGTCAGTGTTAAAAATGAAAGTTATAATTATACAAACCCAAAACAAAGAATATGTAGATATACCTCAGTAGCGGAATCGTCTAAATATATTTCCGGCCGCGTGATAAAACCAGAACATCAAGGAAGGAAGCTAATCTAATTTCCAGTTTAAGTGATTTATTATTTAAAATAATAACATAATTGATCTAACTAAAATATTAGTGCCTTTACTAAGATAGTTTTAAGGCAGTCTGTTAAATAGCAAACTGTATTTTTCAAAGGAATATTGTCTACCTCAATTGCACAATGTCATTTCAGTTAAAGGCACCTCTGCATACACATGAGAAAGTTTAATTATTTTCATAATTTCTTGTATGTATGGTTCTACAGTGCTTTACATGTTTTAATCTGAAGTTCAAAATACTGATCAGTATATCAAGAATTTGATCTTAAACAGTACTTTAGATATAGATATAAGTTTGACAGTACAAAAAAGCAATTGTTTCTTTTTTTAAAATAAGTACAAGAAGTCTTTATAGGTAGTCCTTAGCTTACAAATGCAATTGGCACTAAAATTTTGGTTGTACATTCAGGCACCTATGTGACCAGAGCAAAGTTGCTGTTTTTTTCCTCTTTTTTTAATAGTGTCAAGCAAATTACAGAGTCATAAGCCCAAATCCATTCTCCTGAAGAGGTAATTTTTTTGCAGGAAACCACAGAAAATGCTGGAAACTGAACAAAAAAGCCACAAGTTCCAGTCATGTGACCATATTGCAACCAATTTTAAATGTAAGCCGATTGCCATGTGCCCAAAATGTGGTCATTTGATTGTGATGAGATTCTATGACTGCTCAAAATGCTTGGCAGGCCATAAAACACATTTTCCAAAGCTGTTGTAACTCTGAACAGTTGTTAAATGACCTATCGTAAGTTGAAGACTACCTATAAAGTTTGGATGTTTAAAACAATATTAAACATGGGAATAAACTTAATTGAAAAAACTGGAAATTCTTTGTGGGTGAATATATAAAAGACCTTACTAAATTAGTAGATATAAAATAGATCAAAAAGGTGGCATTGGTAAGTAAAACTAATTATATATACTGTTTAAATAATATCTGTAGTGGTTAAAGTTGGATGAAGTAAATAATTGCAGGAAAAATACAGGAAAGTGCATTTACAGAAGTGATATCCATTGAGTTCAGTATTGCTTACTTCCAGGTAAGTGAGCACAGATTTAGTGTAAATGTGGTTTTGACAACATTTGGATGTGTTATTTAGTTGAGACTAATTCATTAGTAGCCAAAAAAAGTTCAACTCTTGAGCAAGAGTTTATATATCTTCAATTGCTTTGTGGCTTAGGAAAGAAAAAAGGGAGGGTCAGAATATGTGTCTGGATGACTGTGGAACATTTTAACTGATGTTGCAACCTGAGCATCTATGGATGGTTTTGGTCATCACAACTGAAGTTTCTTGGATGAGAAACAAACCAGTTTTTTTCTTCCTCCTCAAGGGAAAAATAGTCCAGTTGCCTTTTGAAAAAGCACTTTTGAGATCGGTGTCTGGAGGGTGGTTTTTCTTTTACTCTGGCCCCCACCATTGGCTTGTTCCCAATAGATTGTTCCAGAGGAATTGCAAACTTCAACAGGAAAACAACTCTTTGTTCCACATAAATAGAATATAACTGATGTTCTAATTCTCATTTTTTATATTAAGAAAAAATATGAATGAATTGGAAATGTATTTATTTTAGTGTGCCTAAAATTCATGTGTATTGTGGAGGTAGTTTTAAAAAAAGAATTTCAGATTTCTTAAGTAGCATGTTCTTGCTAGCCATTTTGATTTCTATTTTGTTCATTATATTTCTAATTAATTTTGTGAAATAATTGGGTTTTTGAACATGTTCTAAATGTACGTTGTTAATTAAATAAAATAAAGGTATTAGCCCCAAAGAGATTAAATCTATACAGCAGGAAAGAGGGAGCGACTTTCTTTGATGCTGCAGTTCTATATTAATTGTGAGAAATGTCTTAATTGGAGTATGAGAGTGTGTGTACAGTATATCAATAACTCATGGTTTTATTGAAAAGAACTAGTAAAAACACAGTGAAGGAAAAAATCATTATCCCATGGCCAGAACTGGAGTAAAGTGTTCTGCTACCCTCCAGAATGAAACTTTATAGTGATTTCAGATTTTCTTAATTGGTTGGTGGAATAGAGCAGTTTAATTTGGGTGATCTGAAATAGTTTTGGGGTTGTTTTTTTTGTAGAATAATTACAATTCTTTCAAAGAAGTATGCTTGTTAAATTCTGTATGTAATATACTTTTTTACTATACAATTCAATTTTCTCAAGTGCTTTTAAATATTTTTCCTTTATTTATTACAGTATTTTAAAAGAAAGTCTACAACTATGGGTCATCTAAAAAGAATCTAGGTTCCTTATTCTGATAAATAATGGATATGTTTTTATTAACGAAAATACTATATTGGAAAGCTACAAAGCTTTTCTAAGAATACATTGCATTACCCCAAAGTTTTATTAAGGCTGTATGTTCCAATGAAGTTCTCTTAAGAGCCGTTAATAATGTGTTCAACCTCCATTTGCAGAGTTAAAGCTTCTGCTAATGATAAACCATAGGAAAATACGGAATGTTCTGTTATCTTCTACATTATGAACTGGAACCATGTTGATTGTGAAATAATATCAAGCTAAGCTCTACCAAAGATCCTATTCTCTAGTTGGTTTAAAACTATTCTTGCTATTCTTACCAAGCTTTGTATTGTAATGGAAATGGGAGATAGGTATAAGGAAGAGGACGTCTCTGGAAGTCATGTTGTGGTGAAAACACCTATGCCTTCTATGAAAAGGACCTGGGGAAAAATCTGTTGATTCAG
Source organism: Rhabdophis nuchalis (assembly GCA_039707465.1). Lineage (NCBI taxonomy): Eukaryota > Metazoa > Chordata > Lepidosauria > Squamata > Natricidae > Rhabdophis > Rhabdophis nuchalis. The sequence continues at coordinate 92,657,795 of CM077645.1, read as the reverse complement.
CTGAGATTTGAATGTATTTTTGAGTGTGTAAAAAGCCCAGCCTAAGAATCACTCTGCACATGTGTTGAAATGTGACCTTTGTTTTTGTGGAGAAGATACTCACTTTCAGGAAGAGAACACGAGACTGCAGCCTCTGGAATACTACATGCATCATAATACACATTTTCACAAGCTCTGCACTACTATGCCTTGCATAATGACTAATGCTTTCAAAAGATGGAGATGGATATCCACAATTTCCTTCTGGCATTCCCAGTGGCATTTGCTCATTCAAGTTTCCCCCTTCTTTGACCATCCCTGGCTGTTCTAATTGATTCGGCTTATCAAGTTCTTTAGAGATAATGTTTTAGAATGCATTTTGCTCTGATGGTGAAACTTCCAATCATGCTGAAGAAAAGGGAAACTTTCAATGTTTTATGACACAGTTTTAGTTGAACTTAAAAGATATTGAGGACAAAAATTGGTGCAGTTGACTTAGTATGTATGGGCTACTGGGAGAGAGTTGTTAATCATGGCCTCCACAGAGTTTTGGTGAAAAGGTAAACCAGGTAATGGGTTTATAAACCAGGGTTTGGTAACTTTTTACTAGCTGTGGCTGTGCTTTATTTGTTTTTTTTCCAAGGGCATGTGCTGTGACGATATAAAATAAGACTTTTTAGCATTCTGCCACCTCAGCATTGGATGTTTTAGGAGAAATTAAGCATGCACAATAGGAGCTGTTTGCGGTAAGGTAAGGTGAGAGACCATTGTAGGAAGTCTTAAAGAGGCATTTATAGTAAAGTCTGGTAAAAAGTAATTTTTCCATTGTGAAGTTTCTAAGTAGTAGAAATGAAAGTAGCACTGTCATCTATTTTGTTCATAAACCATTGCACTGGAGAACAGTAAAACTGATATGGGTAAGGTTGGTATCTTTGGATGCTAATTGCTGTCTACCTAATTAAACACTGTTCCATTCATAAAATGGGAACAACTCCAGTCAGAAAATTTATAAAAATTTTCCTTAAGAGTTCTCCATTCCTATTTTAATAGAGTTTAAAATCTTTCTGGAAGTTTGGGTTGAAATCTGAAAACATTTCTAAAGAGTCTCATTTGTTATCTAAAGCTAAACAGTCTCCAACCTTTATAATCTTGAAAATACCTGATAATATGTGTTACTTTAGTATGATGGCTTTAGAAGGTACAGCCAGTCATGGAGACTTTAGTTTCACAGTGTAAGCTGGTGAAATTGGCATTCCACTTAAGCTTTAGCAGTTACCTCAAAGTAAAAAACAGTGTTTAACTCTAGCATTTTGCTTTGCAGTGTGTTTGGATGAATGGAATGAATAGTTTAAAGAAATATAAAAATATTTAGATGTGTTGTGGAACTTGGTAGATGCAAAGAGAACCCAGGACATAGAGCTTTACTTTAATACACTGGTCAATTTTTCCCCTTCTCCAAGAACCTGAGAGATTAACGTGAATAATACAAATGAGACCCAAAGAATCAGACATTAGCAGGCTCTGCAAAATCTGCTTTAATTTAGCCAGGTAGCAAGAATATTATGAACTACTTGTACTGCTATCTTTTGCTTGTTTCTTATTGCCATTAGGTCTTATGCTGTGTATTGCCATGAGGTACTTTTTCCACAAGTAAATTCACTTCACTGGCAACCTTTATAAAATGTTGTTATGTGTCCCATATGCATTTTTCCTCATTTTGTGAAATCCCCCTGCCTAAATGTGTGTGCTGAGAATATCATTTTCTTTCTGATATCTCTAGCCCACCTTAGCAAGATCTAAAGCACAAACTATTCTGAGCAGAATATTTTTTCCCATTATAATTTTTCTTTTAACGTTTCTTTTAACCTACTCTTTCCTGTAGTGGTAGGTGGAGCTTTTCACTCAAAGTAAATTGTTCTACCCCACCAACCAACACTTCATAAATAAAATTGTAAAGACAGTATTTGTAGATATTTTATTCTGGGAATTACAGTCCAAAATATTTTGGAGGGACTCTACTTTGGGTAAGATTAAAGTGGGAGGATGCTAGTCTAATTGTAGTGGAGGAAATGTCTGCAGGTATGTGAATTGTACTTTGAATTTGCTAGCATTGTATCATTAAATGTACTTCCTGGTTCTTTCAACTTGTGAGTTTTTACATTGTATGTACACACTATGCATAGACATACTCCCATACAGACTACTGAGCATTACTTTGCATTTGCACATTACAATTTCAATGAATTTTAAAAAAAACCATGAACCTTGCTTTTCTATTTTGCTGGTGTTTTATGTTGCTGGGATAATGCAGCCCAAATTCATTTCCCTTCCCCTCTTAGCCTAATGTTATCTCTTCCCTGTCAACCTCTGCCCCCAGAATTAGTTGTTTGACTGTCTTTCCATTAATTTAATTGTGAGAATTCTAGTCCTGAGCCCTGTAGGACTGCTGCCTTGGCCCTTGTAGCTGGCATTGGAATGAACACCCATGAGATTTGTATGCAGGTTGAGAAGCATGCATTTATTTCATATGTCTTTTTAGGAAACAATTTGCTGGGGCTTCACTGGCCTGCAGTAGTATGAATTTAAAAAGAGTGCCCTTTGCAGTGATTGAATATGTGTATTGAAATGGCTGGACAAATGTGAGGGAGGAAGTAAGTATTCAGTAGTAGAATTTGTCTTCATAGATAGATGCCTATCAGTCGAGGTCTTGAGAATAGCTATGTGGCAGGTTGCATGAGCAGGTCATGCTAGTTCCGTATGAGTTCAAGACAATGGCAGTTGTAAATTATCACAGCATTATACTCTGAGCAGTTGTTGCATTTTTTAAAAAAGTTCAAGATGTTTCTAATGTATACAGTCCTGCTTAGGAAGGGGTTGGGGGTGAATCGTCATTCTCAAATGCTAAATTTGCTGTTTATGTTTTTTATGGTGTTTGATTTTAAACAGCAAAATGGACTGGGCTGGGAAACATAATGGTCCAAATGATTCATCTAGTGATGGAACAGTACGATTGCGTGGTCTGCCATTTGGCTGCAGCAAGGAGGAGATCGTTCAGTTCTTTCAAGGTAGCTCTAGTGTTAATGTCAAGTGACTTTCAGTGTTTCTATGTCTGCAAGATTGATATTTGAAACAGCGTAAAATTTTATTAGTATTCTTGGGGGAGGGGGAATCAGTCTTTAAAATTTAGATTACTAATGTTGGTATGCTTTGTTAAAACTCTACTAAAAAGTAGTTTGCATTGGCAGGATAAAAATTTACATATTTAGATAGCCTATTAGGAGTCAGAATTTGGAGTATGTAGTTATGACATCATGCAGTATAGGTGGGTTCTTTGTGATGTAGCTGTTGCTGTGTAATCTGAACAAAAGAGACAGTAATACAATGTCTAAATGAAAACTCTTTAGCCTGTGTATTTGGGTTGGGGGGAAGCTAAGCTATTTTCTTGCATTTGTGTAGATTTGCTTTAAGTATTTTCTACAGATGGGAATGTTTCAGACTTTAACACTCTTCCCCTTGATGGGGTTATTTGTCCTTGGGTTAAAGGGTTGGAAATCGTGCCAAATGGGATAACATTGACGCTGGACTACCAGGGGAGAAGCACAGGGGAGGCCTTCGTGCAGTTTGCTTCAAAGGAGATAGCAGAAAAAGCTCTGGGGAAACACAAGGAAAGAATAGGGCACAGGTGGGGATGGAGAGTTTGGGATGGTAAATATTTTGTGGGGGTTGGGGGTCAGAATTGCTTTTGGGGGGCTGGGGTGCATAAATCAACTGGCTATTTTTTTAAAAGAAAAACACCCTAAGTAACTGGGAATAAAGTAGATGTGGTGGGAGGGGGATTGATAATACGTAGCTTGCTAAAATTGGGCTAGTCATGTTTGTTTGTTTGTTTTTTTGTGAAGGGTGTTCTACAATAGCCAGATTTTTTGAAAGAATTTTTTACTGGGGCAGGGGGGAGTGTGGTTTAGAGATTTGCTGTATTTAATTTGCAGTTAGAATTTTTAGTCAGTAAAGTAAATCACAGAACTGCTTGCTTTTGCATTTAATATCCTTAATCCTAAAAGTGACACTGGAAAAAAAGTGTTCACATGCCTTCAATGCTATATCTAGATTAAAAAAAAATTAAATGTGCAGTTTTTATATTTTTTCCAATGTTATATATCTGTATTCTTACATTTGTACATTGTAAATCTTTTTTTACTCAGATATATTGAGATCTTCAAAAGTAGTAGGAGTGAAATCCGAGGATTCTATGATCCACCCCGAAGAATGATGGGACAGCGACCCGGACCATATGATAGACCAATGGGAGGAAGAGGGGGTTATTATGGAGCTGGGCGTGGAAGTATGTATGACAGAATCCATCGAGGAGGTGGTGGATATGACGGTGGTATGTGTATCTAATGACCACAGGCTCTTGTCATTTTCATGTTCCTGACATTTTGTCAAGAAATACAGAAATGACAGTAATTATAATACATACCAAGTCTGAAACCTGGCTATATTTCACTTTGTTTATACCAGCCATATGACTTGAGATTGAAAAGATATGGAGAGGCGTTTGAAATGAGATTTTAAATATGAATGAAACTTGGTTTGCATGTCTTTGAGCCTGTTAATGTCTAGATAGAAATGTTTATATTTCATATCAAATCAGTTTGGTTCTAAGCTTACATTCTTTTTGGTGTTTAAAGACTTTTCACAGTCTGTCCCCCTCTTAAATCTCACAGGATATGGTGGCTTTGATGAGTATGGTGGCTATAACAATTATGCCTATGGAAATGATGGCTATGATGACAGAATGAGAGATGGGAGAGGTAAGAAAAAATGTTACCATGATGTTCAGCTGTCTATTGTAGACTCGGCTAGAGCCAGGGATATTGCTATGATGTTTTCAGTATCCTGTTTATAAACTGTTTGGTACAAGAAATGGTTTGTACCATCTCTAGTTCTATCATTAGGACAGGAATTGATTGGCTTGCCTACTGCAATTGTACTTTACTTTTTTAGAGGAGGCAGCGCATATCCTCAGTCAAGAGTCAGTTATGCCATCATGGACCTGTTTTGCTTTTAGGAATGGGAGGCCATGGCTATGGCGGAGCAGGAGATGCAAGTTCAGGTTTCCAGGGTGGTCATTTTGTTCATATGAGAGGTTTGCCTTTTCGAGCCACTGAAAATGATATTGCTAATGTGAGTATTGTTGAAAATATTTCTAGCTAAAACAAGTGTGTGTGGGGGGGGGAGGGATTGTTTCCAGTGGATGAACAGTTTCACATCTGGAATCAGATGGAACTGTTGTAAAGTAACAAGAAGTTCCCGAGTAACCTTCCTTTTTTTTTCTCCTTTCTTCAGAGAATTTAAAAAATGAATTAAGGTTATTAAATGTGTTTGTTACTTTTAGTAATTGAATGACTAATGGTATTTGAAAGTAACTGAAGTGCACTTTTCATGTTAGAATTCCCCCTAGGGTGGGGAGATTTTAAATAATTAAACAGAAGGAGAAAAAAATGGTTGGTTTATATCCCCATCTTCTTTCTCTGACAAAAGTATTCAGAAAGGTTTGTAAATCTGATAATCAAAATTTTAAACCGCTGTTGTTATAATTAAAATGCTATGCATATAAATTACAAATCTTTAGTCAAAATTAGAGAATTTCTAATAGCAAATATAAGAACTTATAATTACTGTCACTATTCAATTTCTTGTAACCAGCAATGCAATCTATATCTATTAGTTTGAAACTTGGTATTGGTGTCATTAGTCAGTTGTCAGTTAAATGTAATATAGAAATGTAGCTATTAGAGATCTCTAAGTTGTGTCGTTCTTCTATACTGACAAATTTGTATTTTTCTTGCTAATGGGGCTGGAAATCTTCAAATGAAGGCAAGCTTATAGAAAGGGTGTTCATAATATAAATCAGTTTTTAACGGCTTAGTGGGAAGGCTGTTAAATAGTAGCAACAGTACAATAGGTACATAAATCAGGGAGAAGACTGGGAGGGGACCTACTAATTGTAGCCAGTAAACTTATAGGATGCAAGTTGCTGAAAAGAAGAATATTTTGATTTGAAAATAACTGCAGGTTAATGCAAAAATGTAAATATTATTGGCATCCTACTAGCCAAATGAGTTAGCATGAGAAGTATAATTGAGCTATTCTGGGCCTACAGTGTTAATAGAAGAGAAAGCAAAGCAGAAGCCAAAACACTGGCTTTTCCATAATAATTTGTGCTCTAAATACTTAATCTATATCAGCTTAGTTACTTCTGCTTGATAACGTCAATGTCATTCCAGTGTATGGTTTACAGATATATGACCCAAAGCAGTAGCACATTTTTTACATTTTTCTGTACACAAAAAGCAACTAGGGGAATAATTGCATGTGCTGTTGCATATTAAAGAAGTTATATGCTTTATTAAACTGTCATGTACTCTAATCAATACTTTCCTAGTTAGTTTGTTTTAATTTATTGGCTATCCAGCTCTAAGGGATTAGATAATGCAGATCCATAATATCTAATGGATCTGCAGAGTCAAGATTTGTACTATAAAACACATATGCATGATAGAAGTGTGATTTATTTTACACAACTATGTGCATCTTGGACATGAAAGACTTAAAATAAATTTGAGGAGTTTTAACTTACTGCTTTCTTTTAGTTTTTCTCACCACTGACTCCTATAAGGGTTCATATTGACATTGGAGCAGATGGAAGAGCAACTGGAGAGGCTGATGTGGAATTTATGACACATGAAGATGCAGTGGCTGCAATGTCTAAAGATAAAAACCATATGCGTAAGTTACAGTAAATATGTCTTTTGTACATTTTCCCTCGATTTTGTACAGGTAGTTGTAACACTTGCATTTATGGGAGTACGCTTTTTATTCTTTTAAAGAGCATCGATACATCGAGCTATTCCTCAATTCAACTGCTGGAGGCGGTTCTGGAATGGGTGGCTATGGTAGAGATGCCATGGGTAGGTTTAATTTCAGATTTTTAATTCAATTTCAGTCTACAGGATTTTTAGAGACTAATGGTAGCTGCTCTTTTCCAGAGCAAGGTGGCTATGGTTCCGTTGGAAGAATGGGAATGGGCAGCAGTTACACTGGAGGATATGGTACTCCTGATGGATTGGGTGGCTATGGTAAGGTTTTGTTTTGTTTCATATTAAGATATTGGTTTTAATCTCCACCAATACTTTGCATTGCATTAAGAACTAAGAATGCAGTGTAGCTTCCATGCTTGGAAGGCATAAAAGTGGTATAAGGGTGGTAAGAGTTCTTTCATTCATATAGGTGGATATAAAGTTTAAACAATATTAACTACAGGAATAAAAGTGTTGCGGTTATTTTGTAGGTCGTGGCAGCGGAAATAGTGGTGGATATTACGGGCAAGGCAACATGGGAGGAGGTGGCTGGCGTGGAATGTATTGAAGAGTGTCATTGTGTCTCCAAAGCGTGTTGGAAGGAAACAGTACTTGGTCTACTAGGCTTTCTTACAAAACTTAAATTTCTTTTGTATTGAAAACTTTATAATGACTGAAGGAATGTGTTTTCCCATTATTTGGTAAGCATCAGATTGTGATGGGGAAATCTGTTTTCTGTAGGTTTTATTTGTTGCATACTCTGACTTTAAATAAATTTTTTATATTCAAACCACTGATGTTAATAGTTTTTATACTAGCTCCTCCTGAAGGTAGTTGCGTGCCCTAGGATTTTGTTTCAAGAAATTTGGTTCATTACAAACAGTTGTACTGGAAGATTATATTATTGATTCTACATCTATGAAAGGAAATGAAATAACCATCAGGTTTATGTTACATTTGTTGAGGTTTGGAATGAAAGCAAGTGTTAAGTGTGAATAAATTGTTTGTCAATGTAAACTTAATTCAGTGAAAACTAATGGAAGAATGTCTGTAAATAGTGCAGGACATGAAGGCCATGAGTTAAAATTCTGGAATGACCTAAGGCACAACCACTACACATGTCATCTGAGCAACGTGTAGATCAGAAATTTCATAATATTTGAAATGTATTGATAGAAAATATGGTCTGAATCTTCACTTTGTTTTCTTGGCAATTAAAGTTTGATATAAGTTATTAATAGATACTATATGAGAAAGATATGGGAGAAAAGCAGAAAGATATGGACTATAGTAACATTGATAGAGAAGTAACTGTTAGAGTTCTTAAAAATTAAAACAATTGACTTGAAGATGCCAGTTCTATTGCTGAAGATACCGATGTAAGGGCTGTGTGGCCAATCTGACAACCAACATTTCCACCTAAAAATCTGGTGGATTACATAAATAACCCTCTTACTTTGCATTTTTAACATGTAAGATATTTTGGATGAAATACTGTTTAGCCACATAAACATTTTCTCTGTTTTGAAGAAAGGGTACTAATATTCAATGAGATTTTTTTGTTTTAATTGCTTGTCCTCCAGATTCTTTTGAATAATTTGTCAAATGTGATACACTGAAAGTTTGTTGCCTGTTTTTGCTAGTAATGTTATGTATGTAATAAATGTCTTGTGGGAGATAGCAAAATAGATTCCATTCTAGGACATGTGTTGTGTCAATTTATCTAATTGAAGGGCAAACAATGCAAATCTTAAATCTTTTCTACTTTGTACAAAATTTTGTATAGAGAAACACTTTTTTAGGTTTATACTAAAAATGGAAGTAATTTAGATCCATAAGGAGGGCTCTTTTTTGGTTGAGCATATTTGCATTAAGGCTTGATGCTCAATACTATAGAGAGTTAAGTATGAGCATTTCATGGGTCATAGAAAAATAGAAATGATACAAATTTATATCCAATACTATGATTCCAAAGCTAAAAGTGTTAATTTGTAGATAAGTTTTATTCTCCGTAAAGTTTGTACAGACAGCAGCCATGTGTGTCATAATAGCCATATTTGATTCTGAAGATACACTTTCCTGTTTGTAACTCTTAGGGTCCTAAACAGTTTTACAGAATAAATGAAATAGGAAAAACAAACGTGAGATCCATGATTTCAATGTGCTTTACTCAATGCACTGTGTCTTCCAAGAAGAGTACTAGGAGGTGGTTTAGGAAAATGTTAATATTTTAAAATTAATATTAATTTCACGAAGGCAATATATTGAAGTACTGTAGTCCTTATACAGTAAAGCATCCTTACAGTATTAACATCACTAGTTTTATCATAAAAACTAAATTATGCCTTTTCCCCCTCAATAGCAGGGCTGTCAAACTCGCGTTTTCACATGATGTATCAGGACTTTTTTCCTCTTTGCTAAACTGGGCATCGGCGTGGTCAGCTCATGATGCATCCAGGCTGCGAGTTTGACATCCCTGCTCTATAGTGTTGGATCAAAAGGAGAGTTAAAACGGCTTTGCTTGAACACAGTGAGTAAATAGGAGCCTTAATAAGGAGTCTCCCTTAGTAATAAGTTCTAATGTTGAACACTCAAGTGTTAGGAAAAAATACTAATATTCAAAGTGGTATCTGCCTCTGAATTACCGTATTTTTCGAACTATAAAATGCACCAAGATTTTGACAAGGTAAAAAAAAAATTAAAAAAGTTTTTGCTCTCCCCTGTCCGAAGGAGCACTCTGCAGGCCCCATTTTTTGTGAAAAATGGGGCATGCAGAGAGTTTGTGAGGCCTGCAAAGTGCTCCTGGGGGCCAGGGAGAGCAAAAACGCAACACATGGGGGGTTTGGGAAGCAAAAAGTGGGCCCGTTTTTCACAAAAAAAATGGGCCTGTTTTTCGTAAAAATGGTGTACAGAGGGTTTGTGATGATGTATAGTGCTCCTTAGGGCTTGGGAGGGCAAAAACACCCCCATTTTTGTGAAAAACCGGTCTGTTTTCACTTGTTTTTGCCCTCCCCAGCCCCAGGAGCACTGTACAGGCCTCACAAACCCTCCGCACACCTCGTTTTTTGCGAAATACGGCCCCATTGTTTGCTTGTTTTTGCCCGCCCCAGGAGCACTTTCCAGGCTTCCCAAACCCGCTGCATGTCCATTTTTGCGAAAAACATGATGTGCAGGGTGGAGTTTCGGGAGGCCACAAATGCTGTATTCAGTGTATAAGATACACCCAGATTTTTACACTCTTGGGGAGAAAAAGGTTTGTCTTATACTCTGAAAAATGCGGTACTGCTTGATATATGAGGCACTTGAAATCTCTCTTAACATCTAAGAATTCCTTCCAGTCCTTAATCATCCCCATTGTCCTGTCATTCCAGTTGTTTTCTGCAACCTTTTTTTCAACTGTGCCCCAAAGTAGAAAATTTTCAAGCCATTTGTTACTACAAGGAGCGTAGAGAAGGTAGTGTGTAGTAACAAGATCATACAGTCAGATTCATAATGTTGTGGCCATCAAAGCAAGGATTTCATTATGTAAGCCTCTGATAACCAATATATTGTTTCTTTCACTCAAAAGAGACAAGTAGGATGGCTCATCCTAGCATCAGTTTAATTCTTCATTCTAAATAAGAGTGCATTCTAAAATTAATGCAATTGAATCAAGGTCCCACACATTCAGAGTGTCATTGCCTGTATGAAAGACTTATTTTCTGCATCAAGATTTCTTATCATGTAGCATTGGCATGATTCATAACAAAGCCTACCAGTCCCTTAATAAGATTACTTTTTGTAAACATTAGTGCTATACACCTTCTGGTCACATGGGACTAGTACAGCTGTAACAAATGTTTCCAAAATTTACTGGGAATAATTGTGTGGTTTTTTTTTTTTTTAATGGAAATCTGTGTGTATCAACTGCTATTACACAAGCGGTTACATAACAACCAAGTGAATGATTGGAGCATCACTAGGACTAGCTGAAAATTGTTGAATATTTTTTCCAATGTTTACAAACACTTGTATTTTAATCAAATTTTATTTACGGTCATTGACCAAAATTTCATGTAAAATATCAAACATCAAACGCACAATAAAGACAAAAACTTTCTGACATGGAACAGTATCAGAATTATTAGATATAATTATATACTTACCCAGTGTTTTATTTCAGCAATTGTGCTCGGACAGTACTTTCTTTTGATGTTTCAAAGAATTTAGTAGCTGATATTATAATGTGTTCCACCAGACAATTGGAGTAAATAACAAGAAAGGGTGATACTAATTTAGAGCATCATTTATGGCACTATAGTATGTGTGATGGTGAGTGAATGATATCCTCCAAGCCATTCTTTAAGGGAAGAAAAGGTAGCTAGGCCTCCTCTCCAGAAACCATGATGACTTGGCATTAGCCTAGAAAGCCTAAAACAACTACCTGTAAAGGACAGTTGAGAATGTGGCGTAAATAACACTCTTTTCCAAAGGCTAATGTTAAACACTAGTACGAAATTCTGCTCCCCTCTGGAAGTCTAAACCCAAAATGCATTGATTGATGTCTTTAAGGACTCTCGGACCCAAGGATTTCCAGGTATTGGATTGAGAATCTGTAGTAGTCAACCCCGAAGCTGTGCTTTTTTTAAAACAAAAAAATTTAAAACCCTTTCAAAATACTACAAAATATACAGTCAATTTAAACTTTTTGTGTATTTCCACCACAGAAATTAACAGTTTGTTCTTAGATGACGTCTGTACATAAGAAATGGATAATCAAATGAAATTTGATGATTCTAAGCTAATATTTCTTCAAAAGTTAGATGGTTTTGAGTTTGGACCAAATTTATCACCTGAAATTGAAGAGGAGCTGATTTTACAGCCAATAAAATTACTTATTTGGAATCAATTCCCCAAATATTTCAGAGCCTGTCTGCAATTATTAAGTATATATGTGTGTCTTTTCTCAGAACTGTACCTTTCTTGCAAACCCATGTGAGAACATAACTAAGTGACAAGTGTCCAAAGCACGATTTGGGAATTGAATCTGAACCACTTCACAGCCCTGCTGATTAAGCAATAAAATCCAACCATCTCACAGCTGATACAGGAGGGAGGGGGGAATGATAAACGATCATGTGTTAAAGTTAATAACTCATGAGCTTGTAATTATTAGAACATTTATTTGAAAATCGGTTGCATGGTTGTTAAGGCTTACTTTGACATTTTGATACAAGAATTTCAGAATTATCAAGTTGGAAACGACCTTTCTCCCTTAAAAGAGTCCTGCTCACTGAATGATCCAGTAGTTTCTCAACATCAGCAGCTAGGATGTGTGGCCTTCAACTCCCAGAATTCCCCAGCCAGTGCTAAGAATCCAGCCTCTCAAAACAGAACTCATCAATTCATGTGGTTGCCTGGTTCTATCCCAACAGCTTTTTACAGGCAAGGAGTTCACCAGTAATTTCTTGTACTACCTCAAACCTATAAAAGGTTATCTCTGTTTTAGATAGTATCCCTGAAATACTGAAAACTAATTAAAATTACAGAACATCACATTACTGCACCAAATTTTATTGACCTCAGTAGTTCTATTTGCCTTCATGGATCCTGTACTGATCTTATATTGCAACTCCTTATTTTTAAAATACATCTGGAAGGCACCCAGTTGTGAAAGAGGAATTAAAAAGAGGAAGATTGGGGGAGGGGGGGGCTGGTTTAGATCCAATGGAAAAACACATTGTAACTTTTCAATAGGCAATGCTTTCACATTAAAAACTGTTCTCAACATCTATTAGAAATAACCCATCAGTACAACAAGACTACCATTTTTTTAAAGTTACACCCTCCCATTTTTCAAGTAAAATTGTTAATTAGATACAGGGTTTTTTCCAAAAAGTTGCTTTAAATAAGGAATCCCCTCCCCTTTCCTACAAAACAAATAAAAGCAACACACCTGGCCTGTTCTGTTAACAATTCATTTGGCAATTGGCTATTTCATAATTTATATTCCTTCTAGATCATTTTGAATAACAAGTTTACATTAAAAAGAAGTGCAAATCGTTTGTGTGCAAGTATAAAAGCTCTATACAAAAAGTCTCGCTAAACTTGTCTCTAGAGTTCTTGGAGACAATTTTTAAGATACATTCTTTTCGCAGATCTACCCCAACCAATCTTAAACAATATATGGAGAACTGATCTAAAGTTGCTACTTTGCCAATCTTTTTATGTGGCATCACTTGTCTGACAACCACTGTATAGGAAAGAGACATCTCTCAAGTGTGCCTACTACCCTTCCTTGATATATAAATGATTATTTGCAACTATTGCATGTTAACTAGTTGGGGAAGTCAACCATGGATATTGATTGCAGAGGTTTAATACTAAGAGACATAACCTTTCTCATCTGAACAGTCGGGGGGAAATCATTCAGCCCTGAGCTGTCTGTTCTAGATGCATCCTGAACATGAATTTCCCCATGAAAAGCAAATCCTTCCATCTTGCTAAGCTAGGTCCTCTTAACTCCTACCTACTACATTCAGCATAAACTGTTGCCCAGAAGTTGGACTCTTGAGTCCAACTTGTGTAGACACACTGGAGAAAATGACCTGCCACACCTGAACAAATATATACTTGTTTATCATTTGCCTAATTCAACTTTGCCCACACGTAAGCAACCATGCTTTTTCAGTGGAAGTGTCGGGGAGGACACCAACCTACATAAATAGTGCATTTGATGTAAGTGTTATCCAGCACTAATGCCAGCTTCTCGGTTTCCCTGTTCTCAGCATAAAGCTTTCATTACAAGGTCAATTCTGCACCACATACTAGAATAGTCCTCTGACAACATAAAACAGCAGAAACAGAACTGCAAAGCAGATGCATTGCAATCATTGCCTCAGCACAACTGTACAAAACAAAGATTTTGATTCTGGTATTGCAAGAACAATGGCACAAAGACATCCTGACAAGTGTTTCCATTATTTTGACATTAAGGGCATTAAGCTGAAATTGCAGTAATATATATATAAACAGCCAACACCACAGCACTCATCCTCATAAGGAGAATGTCTTATAACTTCTGCAGAAGACTTAGGGCATATTGGAAGAACACCTTTGTATGAGTAGTGCATGACAGGAGTCACAGACGCGAACCGGCTTTGGTGAAGATGGCAAAGGCAACTCGTTGTCAGAGCAGGCATTGCAGAAAATTTCACCACAGTTTCTACAATGATGCTAAATTTAAAAAAAAAAAGATTTTTACGCTAATATAATTTGTGTACTAAGCAATAAGTAACCAATGATAACTTCGATCTACCAATCTAGGTACCTGTTTTTGTGGCTAAAAATAAATGTTCTGTAACAAACCTTGAAGGTATTTTATTTGGAAAATCATTACAGGAATTCTCCCAATTTATTGACTGCTATGTACAGAACTAGTAAAATAGCTACCCTAAAATTTCTGTAGCATATTTTCAGAGAAAACTGAGCCAGCCAAATAGCTGATAAAAATGTCCATCTAGTGCAGGGGTGTCAAACTTGATTTCATTGAGGGCTGCATCATGGTTGTGTTTGACCTTGGGGGCCAGGGTGGGCATGGCCAGCTCGTGTCGGGGTGCCTGTGATGGCCCGAGCGCTCTATCAGCAAAAACGGGCTCCCAAGCTCCATGTTTGTCTGTGATGGCTTCCTGAAACCCTATGCCAGCAAAAATTGAGCTCGGGAGGGCTGCCTCATAACAATTGATAAAATTTACTGCACATAATGAGCAGTACCTCTTCTGGCATGATATATTTCCAGGTTTTAATCATTTTTAATTAATGAAAGATGAGACAATTTTTAATATAAACTCACCTTCCTCTTGGAAAGAGAAAATTCTTTTTCACATAATTTGCAGTGAGTAGCTTCTTTGTCCTTCAACCAGACCAGGCCCTAGTGAGGAGAAAAGACGCTGTCTGAACCGAACCACTGCAGGTACAAAACTATTGCTAATCAGAAATCTTTCAGTAGAAATTGTACTCTTTAAAACCAGAGTTTAAGTTCAGAGAAAGGGAATTGACTTAACTGCAAAAATTATGTATGCATTTGTTGATCCTCATCTGAAATATACTGAAATAGCATTTTTAAAAAATAAAACATAAATCTAGGAACGGAATAAAGATATACCAAAACATTTAAAATTTGAAATAAGTGTTGCCATCTTATCTGAAAGTTAAGATACTTTTCTAGAAAAATTGAAACACTGGTGTAAACCTCCCAATGCTTCTGGAGTAGCACAAGAACACTTCTGGTAACATCAGACCAACATATCTCAAATTGAAAATATTTTGTACACGCTGGAATAGAATCAAAATGCACAGTGACTAGTCATATAACAATTGAGCTTAAGGCAGAAAAACTAATATTTGAAATGAATGAAAGAACAAACTCAGGTTATCGGTTACCATCCCAAATATTACTAACCTGAAGTGTTTTGTTTGCTTCTTTTATGTCTTCTATTTTAAGCTTTGATCTAAAGAGAAGACGTGATTTAGAAATTACGGGCAATAAAAGTAAAGGGCACATACATCAGTACTTTTAGAGATTGTAGCCTGGAATCAAAAGGTGCAGAACAGTGGTGGGTTCCAGATCCTGTTGCAACTGGTACAGTGCAATGGGGCCGGGCATCCACCACATGAATGTGCGCAGAGCATGCATGCAGCACATATGCATAGCGCATGCTTGCGTACTTACCATCCCCGATGTGCCAGCTGCTCGGCGGAGCATCGCACAGGTGCCATATGCCCCATGCACAAGCACGTAAGCCCTGAACAGCTCAAATACCAGTAAGGAGCGCAGGTGGGCCCTCCAGAGCACCATACCAGAACGGTACCTGGTGCTCCCGGCAGACACCGGTACGCACCCACCACTGGTGCAGAAGCTCATCCCTTTTCCTACTCTGTGTACTTGCAGATAATAAATTCACTAAAACCTCTGCCATTTTTGGAATTAACTAACTCGTGTGTTACTATAGAGGTTTCATCCCCTATGAGTTCCACCCTGACCATAATTTGCAAGCTAAACTGATGTGAACTGAGCACTTTATAAGGAGATGAACAGGTATTGATAATACTTTGGACTTTTTCATAACTAACCAAAATAATCTCTTTAAGAAGCCTTCCTTATTTCTGCATAGGTTTCTTCACTGTGAGACTCTTATTTATTTGTACGGGTCTGTTAATATTAAGCTACCTCACGTCCACCAGAGGCAGCCTTCAAATATTGAAAATAAAAAGGTAACTATATACCCCAAAATTTAAACTCTTGGAGGTTTACAATACTCGTGGCAATGGAAATGCTGCTGGGAAGAACGGTCACAGTAATGTTTGAAGAGACAAAGATGCGGAGTCTCTGGATGGGATCCAAGAGAAAAGCTATGACGAGAACGCTTCCTATAACAAACTGGAAATATCATTCTTAGTAACTCAGGAATACAGTGCCTGAGAAAGAAACTGGCAGTGCTGAGCAACAACTGCTGTTTTAGACATTAAGTTGGATGCTGCCCGCTGACAATCCAAATGAAAAATGACTATAGCTAAACATTTCCTAACTAGAAAACTGGCTAAATGAAAATGGTGACTAAAAAAATTGACTCTTCCTCTGATCAATAAATAAAGTTCAGAATATTTGAGGGGGGAGGAAACAAACTTGTTTTTCTTTTCTTGGGGAGTCTTACAAAGAGATTCTGGATTTTGAAAGTGATGTATTTCTCTTGAGACTATAACACCTACTGCAGTTTCCACACATAATTGTTTGCTTTTATCTGAGGTCAATTACAAGGTGCCCTGAAACCTATAATTTCTTTAAGTGACCTAATTGTTTGGTAGTTTGATTTGAAAGGAAATAAAGAACCTGGCTTCTGCTTTCAGAATTTGTATATTCATTATTCCTACAATATTTTGTGAATTAATTTATTTCTTTACCCATTTTTTTATTTAAATAAGTACTTGTTCATTTTTGTGACGGACAAACTGCTGGAGGTTCTGGTCACTTTAATACTTAAATTGTAATTTAGGATTCAGACAGATGAAAGAATTCAAAATGAAAACTCAGTAACATCAAGATGGGAAATAAAAGTATCTTATTGTCGGTTTTAGAGCCCAATCTTAACTGTGGGACCATCCAGAAGTAAATCCCACTTAGATTAGATATCTAAGCAAAAACTAAGTGGTTTGGTGTTTTCAAAGTAATTTTTCCTTAGACCATCTTATTTTTACTGTTTTCTTTATAATGTGTTGTGTATCAATAAACTAATTCATTTCACTTCTAAAATTCTGAGGCTGAATTCTTTGTTGCTTTAAATCACACTAGTATTCAGCTTAGGGTCAGATGGGCTGTATAAACTGTACATTAAAGGCTTATCTTGAATTAAATTCATAGAAGATCCAATAACACCTGGGAAACATCTTACACTTCCTTCTCCCACACAAGTAGGTGTATGTGTGACATCTGCTGCCCATGGAAGCTTTTGAAGATCTGGATACCTAGCAAGCTGACTTGGCTGTTAACATACACAACTGTCTGAATACATGTAGTGTGCCAATGGAGCAGGGGTGGGCAACTGCTGGCTGAGGAATCTGGGAATCCACAGGTCATAAATTGCCCACCCCTGCAACCGAATATGAAATGTTTAAATTATAAATGATTCCTAATTAGTCCATTACACATTGGGATACCTGGATAATTATGCCTCTTCCCTAAAAAGAAAAGAAAAAAGAAAATTACTCGCTAAGTTTGCCAGCTAGTTCCTGGAGAGCTTCTTCTTGATCGTGACAAAGATTTCTCAACTGCTTGTTATTTCCCTGTAACTTTAGGAATTCCTTAAATAGAAACAAACATAATTAATTGATACATAAAGTATGACAATAATTGACATTGAGAAATGTACATCAGGCATTTCTTTAGTTCAAATAGGCGCTCAATGAACGCCGGATTATCACATATTGATACCCACAAACTATTATTCAGAGACAGGGAAGGAAAATATTCATTTTATGTCAGAACATCATGTTTTTCAACCTTGACAAGTTTAAGATGTGTGGACTTCAACTCCCAGAATTGCCTAGCCAGCATGCTAACTGCAAAATTCTGGGAACTGAGGTTCAGAAGTCTTACATTTGCCAAGATTAAAAAGCATTGGGATAGAATATAACAGGAAAAGCATCTGAACTGAGGCACAATTGTTTCTAGAGAGTGATGTGAATCTCATATCTTCAACCAGCACCCTGAGACTTCAAATCCAGAAAAAAAGCATTCCAAGACAGAATGATTCTGACATCAAATGCTGAGATGGCTGGATGGACAGACATGAACAGACAGAGATAGACTAGATAGACAGACAGACAGACATAACCTCCATGTAATTCAACAGAAATGTTTACTTTGCATTGTGGACAGCTTAAACATAAAATATGTCTTTGAATAAGACCAATCTCCCACCATGCTTTTCAGATACACGTTCCTTGTATGTACAAGCCTCTTCTGCGGATCTAATCAACTGAGTCAAGGAAAGAATTAACAATATTGGAGAAATACTTAGTCACAACAGGTAAAAAGCAAGATGGGTAGAGCAAAAGACAAAAGGAAGGATAAAATGATGACAACTTTGCTCAAGCTAAGTAGCGTGAGGAATAGAACATGAGAATTTTTAGAGGTAGATATAGCAATAAAATAAGAACTTCCAGGAATGCCCCAACTCAGAGCATCCCTGTTTGAGTGTTTCTGCGAATCACAGCCCAAAAGTAATGGACGGATAACAGACTATATGCAGGGACAAGAGAGTCAAGATGGCTCTCATCACATGACTAGGCTTCGATCGTGCAGTTGCAGCCATATTTGTTTTTAATGGCCCCCTACATTATGCCAATATCTGAAAATTAAGAATCCCACATTAATTCTGTAAAATATCTAAAATTACCATGTTTCTCTGAAAATAAAACTTGGTCTAATTTTCTTGGGGCCACCGAAATGAGCACTGGGGATTATTTTCGTGGATGTCTTACTTGAAGGTGGAGGTGCCCTGCGCACCCCACACCCGCTTACTTTGTGGCGTTGGTGAAGCCACTCCCGTCAGAATGCCGCAAGGCTCATCTTGCTGGTGCTGCCACTCATGTGCACAATGGCACAACACACCACACAGCATCCAGCCACAAGCGGCTCCACTGGTGCAACAAGCCTCGTGGCATTCTGCCCACAGGGCTCCACCAGTGGGATGACGTAAGCGGGTGCACGGCCTGTGAGCCACATCCACCCCAGCTTAATTTTTACACCTGCACCTTGCCCCACCACATACAGCCAGATGTTGGTGGGGCTTAACTAGGGATTATTTGGGGGGGGGGGTTTAGGCTTAAATTAGGAACAGGTGCGAAAATTGGGCTAGGGCTTGTTTTTGGGGTAGGTCACTTTTTTTTGGGAAAACACAGCAGAAGGAAACTGATAATGTGAAGGTTGATAGGCTTAGAAAGGGATACTGTTTCTGAATAATCACATTTTGATGAAAGCGATTTCATTTGCACCTCTGGCTGAAACAAAGGCTCCAACTCCCTTATCAACTCACCTTATAAATGGCCATTTAATGAATGTTAGGCATCAAGATCCTAGTTCTAATCATGATTCCCCTCCTTTCCCCCACCCTCACCCCCCTATAAGTGATTGAAAATAACCTCTTTGCTTGCCATCGCAAACCCAGTTTTCCAGTTTTCAGCCTCTGTCAAGGGAAGAAAGGGCTTCTTCTAGCTGCAGGCCTGGAGGTCTCCCACAGGCCACCTGCTTGTATGGCAGCCTTGTGGCCTCAAATCCTCTCATGCCCACTGCACGAACCGTGCAAAGGCACTTTCTGGTGTACCCTGTCCCTCTACTGTTTTTAATCAGGATTCAAGTTTTGAGAAATTACTTTTTTAAGTGTAATAATTTGCTGAGTCTCTGTTTGCAGAAAACAAGTCGTTTCTTTTTCCTTTTTGAGGTCCTCTTCCATGGTTTGTCTCCATTCTCTTTCTATTTTCAAATCTGTCTCCAGCTGACACCTAAAAATACAGAATATTTAGAAATTCATTCAATCTAGAAGAATGTTTTCAAAGCATTAGCTTCCTTTTAATTGATGTAATCTTTTAATCAGTGCCATAAACTCTATGATAAATATTTCATCTCCTTTAAATCATAGCATAAATCTAATTTCAGGCACGATATGCTCAATAGGCCTCAGTCTGGTTGAGACGTGACAGCCCTCTTCCCCTGCTTCTCAGGCTATCACAGGAAAGAAGCTGTGGATTTATTCTCTTTAAGGCCCAAAAGTAGAACAGGAACCACTGAGTGAGAGTTTTATAGAGGAAGACCCAAACTTGAAATAAGGAGGCTGTCAGGCCTGCAGGCATCTTTCTTTTGAATCTTTGGCCTGCCACACTTTCTATTATTCAACTATGCATTTTCTATTGCGGGAAAATGGGTGGGGGGATTGTAGGAGTGAGATGTGATGTAGTCATAACAAAAATTCTTTCTAGAAAGCCAAGCTCATCCTTTGTCTCTGCATTTCTGTACCTGACCAGAACTGGATGGATGGAAATGCCAGCATGGCAGTGGAAGATTGGACCATGTGATGGGCTTGTGGGTGTGGGGGCAAGATCTTGAACTTTCAACTGGATGGGGAAAACCAGGAAGCTTTCAGATTCAGGTTTTCCCAGATGTGCCAACATGGCTCTCTTAATAATTGGTGCTTTGAGCAACATTTTGCCTTGGACTCTGATTTATTTTTGGATGCTATTTGGAACCCTGACAGAGGATTTTCTTGGCCATAAGAGTTATGAAATGGTGGAACATCCCAATTCCTGGAATCATGCTGTTCCCTCCCCAGAGGTTTTCAAACCAAGGCTGTGCAACAATTTGCCTAGAAATTCTTGTTCTGAGCAGAGGTTGAACCCCCAAAAGTCCTTTCTGACCTCACCATTTAATCATTCTGTGACTGTTCAACTCAAGATACATTACCAATGTACTATAGGAGAGTCAGTCTGGTGTAGTGATGAAGGTGCTGGCTTAGAAACCAAGAGATAGTGAATTCTAGTCCCCTTTAGGCTTGAAAGCCAGTCAAGTGACTTTGGGCCACTCTCTCTCCCTCTCAGTCGAACTCATTTCACAGGTTATTGATTAGGGAAAATAGGTCATGGATTATTAGGTAGGCCCACTGCCCTGAGTTAAAGTAAAATAAAAGTTCCCCTCGCACATATGTGCTACTTGTTCCCAATTCTAGGGGGCGATGCTCATCTCCTTTTCAAAGCCAAAGAGCCAGTGCTGTCCGAAGACGTCTCTGTGGCCATGTGGTCGGCATGACTAAACACCGAAGGTGCATGGAACATTGTTACCTTCCCACCAAAAGTGGTTCCTATTTTTCTACTTGCATTTTTACATGCTTTCGAACTGCTAGGTTGGCAGAAGCTGGGACAAGTAACGGGAGCTCACTCCGTTACGTGGTACTAGGGATTCGAATCGCTGAACTGCCGACCTTATGATCGACAAGCTCAGCATCTTAGCCACTGAGTCATTGCATCCCTTGAGTTACTTATAAAGTAATAAAGGAGGGACAAAAATGAATAATTAACTGAAGAGTAGAAACCATAGGGTTTCTTGAAGAATTACTTTGAGAAAGAAAAGTGAGAAAGGCAATTTCTCGTTAGTTTGAGAAAGGCAATGGTTGAAATACGAATAGCATAGCATAGCATAGCACAGCACAGAACAGTACAGAACAGAATAGAATTCTTTATTGGCCAAGTGTGATTTGACACCCAAGGAATATGTCTTTGGTGCATATGCTCTCAGTGTACATAAAAAAATACATTCATCAAGAATAAAAAAGATACAACACTTAGTGATAGTCAAGGTTACTAATAAGGTATCAAATTGTACTAGTCAATAAATAAAATATAAACTGAAAGATACAAGCAACATGGTTATAGTCATAAGTGGGAGGAGATATAGATAATAGGAAGGATGAGAAGAATAATAGTAATGCAGTCTTAGTAAATAATTTGACTGTAGTAGGAATTAGTTGTTTTAACAGAGGGCATTCGGGGGAAAACTGTCCTTTTGTCTAGATGTTCTGGTGTGCAGTGCCCTATATTGTCATTTTGTAGAAGTTGAAACCATTTATGTCCAGGATGTGAAGTGTCTGTAGATATTTTCACAGCCTTCTTTTTGACTCGTGCAGTATACAGGTCCTTAATGGAAGGCAGATTGGTAGCAATTGCTTTTTTTGCTGCAGTTCTAATTATCCATTGAAGTCTGTGTCTTTCTTGTTTGGTTGCAGAGCCAAACCAGAGAGTTATGGAGGTGCAGATGACAGACTCAATAATTCCTCTGTAGAACTGAGTCAGCAGCTCTTTGGGCTGTTTGAGCTTTCTGAGTTGGTGCAGAAAGAACATAATTGTGCTTTTTTGATGACATTTTTGATGTCTTGAGATATGATAGAACCTAGAAACTTGAAGGTATGTATGGATGTATTTATTTATTAGTGTTACCTCACCTTTGTTTAAGTCAAGACAGAGGATGTAATCTTTCCAACAACAGCCCTGAGAGGTGGGCTGGCCTGGGGGAGAGAGGCCAACATAAAAACATTCAAAGGGATGACTAGAATTCACTGTCTCCTATTCCTAATCCTGCACCTGAATAATTTCCATAAAATAATATCTTAAAAGTCTACACAAATTTCTGTAAAGAAAAATACGGTACACCCAGGATAGGGTATTGTTTTAAATGGTTGATATAGTAAAATTAAAAACAACACATAAATATTAACATGTTTATAATGAAATATTAAAAGTACTCGTTTCCCCAAAATAAACGCTACTTACACTTGGTTTTCCTTTTGGGTAATTTCTTTCTGTAGACATTCAGATTTATTCATATAATCTTGTTTAACTTTCTTGTCCTCGCTGTCTGCTTCCATGTGAGCCTTCTCTGCTTGCTGCAATCTGGTGTAATTCAAATCAACTTTGGGTAAAACTGAAGCTAGAATTTGGATGTAAAGGATGAAGACAAATAAAAGGAAAAAAATGGGGAAATAGAACATTTCTAAATGAAAACAAAGTTTGGGGATAAACTCACTAACTCAAATGAGAGACGCAGACAACGCCTACAAATTCAAATTATGCATCTCACTATCACCACAAAACATCCGTAAATTTCTCCATTTTTTATTTTATTTGGGATCCATGATAAACAGATGCCATCATGGCCAATTGATACATATTTTAGGTTCATACATACAGAGTGCTGACTATTTAAGCTCTTTTATGGATATGATTTCTTTTTTGAAAAGAAAAAACCAAACTTCAAATAACTCTGCCAATTGGCTTCACAAAAGAAAGAAAGGACACAATGACATCCTCACTTCATCCGCAGTGAAAAGAACCATAATGGTGACCCTGTCCATGGGGTCGCAGCCACCATCTTGATTTTTTTTACTTTTGTCTCCTACTGATGATTTAACTTAGGGCACAAATAGTGTATTTGAGGCTCAACACAATACGTGCCAAGAAAAGTCACTCACTGTCTAATGCAGTATTTCTCAACCTTGGCAAGATAAAGATGAATGGACTTCAATCCCCAGAATTCCTCAGCCACAATTCCTTGCAGGAAAATTCTGCGAATTGAATCCCAACTCATCTTCAGGTTGCCAAGGATGAAAATCACTGGTGCAATGTAGCTTGTCTGGCATCAGTTCTGTGGTCATTAACACTGGTCTAATGAAATATCTATGGTATTATGTAAATCAGGGGTGTCAAACTCAAACTGATCCGGCCTGTGGGGTATTTAGATCCGGCCCGTGGGGTCGCCCTGGAAACAGCAAAGGACTGGTCCACAGTGCCTCTGCTAGTGCACGGACTTCTCAAGCGCCATTTTCACTGGTAGATTGTTGCAGGAGGCCATCACAGCTGAAAATGGAGCTTGGCAGCCTGTTTTCGCTGACAGAGTGCTTAGGCCGCCACAGGTGCCCCCTGATATGAGTGATGTCATGCTGGCCACGCTCATGCCCCCCCACACCCACCCACCCTGGCCCTCCGAGGTCAAACACAACCCTGCTGCGTTCCTCCATGAAATTGAGTACATCCCTTGATGTAAATAGCTGGATTCCCACCCAGGTTTGAGAGTGGATAGGAAAACAGATATATACTGCCTGGCAGAGCAATCCACCTAGACTTTTCCTGCCACTTCTCTTCTGATCTCATACACAACTTGCTCCAAAATTTCTTTCCAAGGAAAAGGGAAACGGATTCATCTTCCCATAGATCATCTACATTCCAAGGACAATCAAAATGTGAAGCGACTCTGTGCGCTGAGCTTTTTCAGGCATGGCACTAGCCTCGCTTTTTTGTGGGGGGTGGAGGGAATCTTTGAAAATACTGCCTATGCCTAGAGAAGTTTGTAAAAACCCTCCAGTAAACCTTCAGTAAAGAAGGTTGAAAGGGGATTTATCTTTAGTTCTAATGCAAGGATGTCTGTTACAAGGAATGGGGGTGGGAGTTATTTAAAATCTCCCAATGCCAGCAGCCACTGTGCCATCAATGTCCCACCCCCCAACCCATGCATTCTGCGTAAAAAGGGGGCAGGGGTTCTGTCGCATGGCTATGGCTGCCATCTTGTTCCTAAAGCTCCCACATCTGTAAAAATGATAAAGCCACAGCTTTAAAGACAGGGGCGTGAGAGAAAGCCCCTTTCCAAAAAATTAATTGTAAAGCCTTTCTACCCAGGTAGACATCCAAGCACACACAAGTAATTTCCATTCCATGATTGAATGCTATCAACTACAAATAAAAAGTATTTCCATAGTCCCTCCTTCTTCTGTACCACAAAGTAGAGGCACACATACGTTCCACTGAAAGAGGTTTTATGTTCCACCAATGTCCACCAATTAATTTTCATTGCACGACTTCTTCAGTTCAAAGCATGGTGGATTGCCAATTTAATTCCTCTTTTTAAAGCAAACTATAATTCTCCTAGCACAATTGTGGGGCACATCTACACTTCTTAAAAACAACGTTGTGCAAAGATTAATATATTTAAAGAGAATCTGGGAGATCATGTTTAACTCTTGCCCTTATCAAAACACCAAGAAAAGATCCATGTAAACTGAGGTTGAATTACAATCTGTACGATCTTTTCTGAACCTTTTCCAGCTTCACTGTCATATAAGTAATGCTAGCTGAACTTGAAGTCAGTCTCTGTTTATCATTTGCTAGGTAATAACACTGTGATTCTGAAAAGATCAATTCCAACTACACACTGTTAAATTAAGATTTCTATTGTCACTTCCTTTCAGAAAAACAAAGCAGGAAATCAGTGTCAGAAACACAGTCTGATGAGAATACACTGACATCCCAAGTAAACCAAATACATGGACAAGAGACTCAAATCCAAGCGTCATAATTCAAAGCTCATTTTCCTTGGGTAAAGCGCTGATGACTGTCTGCTCTGTTACAAATTGCTTTGCAAGATCCATGGCTTCAAAATGATATATCTTTAACCAGCTTGTACTGGGGCTGCCCTTCGCGACTAGAACATTTCACCAAAGTCATAGCAATAGTCCTAGTCTGCGTTAACAATTCCTTGTCACTTTAGATGTGCAATGGATTAAAAAAAAAATCAAAGACAAAGGCAATAAAAACATCCAAAAATGTGGGATAAAGGAGAAAAGAAAAAGAAAGAGGAAAAACGATGTCAATAAAAGAATATTCATGCTTGCTAACGTTTTAATACATAATCATGTTTTTGTTCAATAGACTGGATTGAAAAAGAAAACAATGATGAGACTATGGATGTTTACATTTTTAAGCAATTAGAAAAATCAACCATTTTTTAAAGATACTTCTGGGATCGCAATTTGACAACTGCACTAGTGTGCAAATTCAAAGGTCAGGAATTGAGGGGGGTGGGGAAGGAATAAGCATTTTTGTGTACCCTGTTCTAACTTCCTCATTTTCCTTTTCCTTTGATGTGTTGGTCAAAAATTTGTAATCAAAGCCCTATTCCGCATTCTGTGCAAGAGTGAAAAAGGTGTAGGGTAGCGGTGTCCAACTTTGGCAACTTTGAGACATGTGGACTTCAATCCATGGCTGGCTGGGTAATTCTGCGAGTTGGACACCCTTGGTGTAAGATTAGTGATCAAGGCTGATAATTTTTTTGACACACAAACCTGCAAGACACCTCCAATCAGGATAGATGGTTTATTTCACCATAAGCCTGAATTTGCTCTTGGCTTCTTAAGGGAAAAACAAGATTGGCTTAGATCTGAGACGAAATCAACATGATGTTTCTAGTCATGGTTGATTCAGCCTCAGATCTAAGCCAATCCTATTTCTAGTTTTCTACAGTCAGAAATAAAGGGTAACGCGCCCTCAGAGTACCGCCATGGTACCAATTCTCTAACTTTAATATCTAGAGCAGGGGTGTCAAACTCACATCATCATGGTGGCGTCATGTGACATATTGGGACTTTCCCCCCTTCGCTAAATTGGGCATGAGCGTGGCCAGAGTATGACGTATCCGGTCTATGGGCCAGGAGTTTGACAGCCCTGATCTAGATCCTCAACTCTATGGTTATTTTACAAGCACTTAAGATCTTATGTCCATCTTGCCTTTTATTTAATCTCTTTTCATGGAACTAATATCAACAAAAATGTAACCTGCTTCTTAAACTATTCCATGTTACATGCATCCTGTTGCATGGATGAAGAAACTAGTTAACCCAAAAAAATGTCTTTGAAAATTTGAATTCTATAGCAATCAGCCAATCACAAAATATAGCAGGACAGGTGCAAGCGGAGCCTCTCGAGGTTTTCTGACAGCTTTATAGCTGCTGGTATCGGAAGGCTGTGCAGGCCACATCTAGTTCCCCCCCCCCCCCAAGAAAAGGGGTGGCAGAGCCCCTGGATTGGACTGAAAACATTCCCTGTGGCTTTTTTACTTTCAACTCATCCTTCAATGCACCATCAGTCTACAGCTGCATTGCAAAGGAGATCCAAGTCTTATCCTCTACTGCCACACAGTGTGCTGCCCGCAGCACAGCATATATTTAGGTCAAAGGGAGCTTGGAAGAATTGCTAACAATATGGAAAAGTCAAAATGGAAGAAGCTTTGGAATAGCTAACTGCAATCTGCAAAATGGGTTATAATGTGACTTAGAGCAGAAAGGAAGAGTGTATTCCTGCAACTCGGGGAGCAGGGGTGGGATTCAGCCGGTTCAGACCAGTTCAGGCAAACCAGTAGCTCCGACAATCAGCTGAGAGCGAACCGGTTTACTCGGAGGATCAGGTGGGCCTGCTTGCCTGCCTGCCCCTGTGCTATACTGGTCTATATTTCCTTTGTTTGAAGCCCAGCTGATAGGCATGGCAGAGCGGTTTGCCGCACCTCAGCTGTTTTACTCACCGGGGCTGTACTAGAAGGTAAGTTTTTGAGCTGTTTTCAAATGTACTGCGCGTGCACGGAGTGTGCAAAGCGCGCACTTGGTGAACTGGTTGCTACACTGGTTGAATCCTACCACTGTTGGTGAGGCATCTTCTATGTTCACAGAAGTATATCAAATGAGATCAGTTTGAATTATGGCTGTTCTTGCATGAACATGTATTCAAAGTTAAGAGCAAGTTAATTGTGAAAAATTATGTCCTATTCCTTTTGGAACAATATGCAGGTAACTGGGTCTATAACCTGGCAAACTAGCATGTAGTGTTAAGCAAAGGTCTGTCCCATGTTACAACTTTCGTTTGTAACATAAATTGGATCAAACCCAGTTTCTGCTTTCCTCCCAACACCACCATCTTCATCATAAGTTAGCCAGACAGACTTTTGAAGTGTTTATTTTTTTGACCCTCAGTTGTCAATGCGTGTGAAGTAGAAATCATGGTTTTTAACAAGATCTCAAGCCATGGATTATGAATCTGGGCATTAAACAGAGCATGAAAAATAGTAGTGATTATATAAAAATACCATTAAAATTTGCCAGATTTGCACCTGAGAGGTAGATATAAGCCCAGGGCTTCTCTTACACTATGATGGACAAGAGAAAATGAATCAAGGAAAATGGACAAGAAAAAACTGAAAAGGCTCATGTTGTACCTTTGTTCCAGATGCTTCATAGTTGCAGTAATCTCACTAGTTTTATCCTCCAGGCGACCAATGATTTCATTCTTTTCTTTCATGGCTTCATCTGAAAACTATTATTAGAGATTATTCCATTACAATATGGTAATTAACATGCAGTAATAGCTTTTCTTTCTTCTGCGGCTTTCTTCTCTCTGAACCAACTCTGAATGCTGAAATCTCTGCTAAAAGTAGCAGTAGTGGCCAGTGGTGGGATTCAAATAATTTAACAACTGGTTCTCTGTCTTAATGACCAGCTGGGTAGGTGGGGCTTGGTGGTCATGTGACCGTGAGGACGTGGCCAACTCAACGTCACTCATGTCAATGGGCCTTAGCTACTACAATGTAATAAGGGTTAATCGGAGAGAGGCAGTTTCTGGAAGCAGGGCAATAAAGATTAGGCTAGAAACAATACCAGAATGTTTCCTTCCCGCCTTCCTTACAGGATGAACCCTGCAAAGTGGGAAAAACCAAAAGGAGATTTCTTCCAACAACCAGTTCTCTGAACTGCTTAGAAAGTTAACAACCGGTTCTCCAGAATAGGTGCGAACTGGCTGAATCCCACCACTGGTATGGCCCTGTAGACCACGTAGGAAAAAAACAACAACTCTAGCATTCATCAGGATAACTTCAGTCTACTGCATGTTTTTCAGTTCCAAAACCACTTCATGTACTCAATTGACTTGGAAGGACAAAGAGGGGGAAATGTAGCTGATGTCAGAATCACATCTGTATCTGATTAGAATAAAAGAATAAAAAATTTGCCTCCAAGACGGGCAGTGTTTTATCAATGTCTATGAATAGGGAGGCCAGTGACCAGTGTTTTTTATTTTCTTTTAGCCTTTCTGGAAGGGAGAGTACAGGCAGTCCTTACTTAACTAACATATTTGGAACTGTCTATGGCATGGGTGTCAAACTGTTTGACCTCGGGGGGGAGGGTCTGGGGTGTGTGGCCAGTTGGATGTCACTCCTGTTGGGATGCCTATAGTGGCTCGAGCGCTCTGCCAGTGGAAATGGGCTCCTGAGCTCGGTTTTCAGCTGCCACAGCCCACCTGAGCTCCGTTTTCACTGGCAGAGGGTTGCAGGTAGTAGTGGAATTCAAATAATTTAACAACAGATTCTCTGCCCTAATGATTTCTTCCAACAACTGCTCAGAAAGTTAACAACCATTTCTCCCGAAGTGGTATGAACTGGCTGAATCCCACCACTGGTTGCAGGAGACCGTGGCAGCCAAAAACGGTGCTCAGGAGCCTGTTTTCACTGACAGAAGCACCGCGGGTTAGTTCTTCACTGTTTCAGGGCAGCCCCAAAGGCCAGACCTAAGTACCCTGCAGGCTGGATCTGGCCCTGGGTCCTGAGTTTGACACCCCTGGTCTATAGAAATTCTCAGTCATCCAGGTCATGGTTGTCCCAAAAGTGCTTTTTCAAGAGGCACTTTCTGGTTTTTCTTTGAAAACGTTTCACTTCTCATCCAAGAATAATAATAATAATAATAATAATAGTTTAATTTCTTGACCGCTCCTCTCCCCGTAGGGACTCGGAGCGGTGCACAGGGAAACTAAAACCATAAATATACAATCAAAAACATCTTAAAAACAAATTAAATAGTACCTGTGCTAAAATACCCAATCTAAGCTAAAATTCCCACTATACAACTAAAACCCCATAGAGAGAGACTACCCCAGACCGGCCAAGCAGAAAAAGTATGTTTTTAATTTCAGACGGAAGGAGCGGAGGTCCGTGGTCATTCTAATGTCGGGGGGAAGGTCATTCCAGAGGGCAGGGCCCGCCACAGAGAGAGCCCTTCCCCTGGGCGTCGCCCGCTGACAAAATCTAGTGGACGGCACCCGGAGAAGTCCCTCTCTGTGGGAGCGAATCGGCCGTGAGGAAGTATGGGGCAGGATCCGATCCCGCAAATAGCTAGGTCCCGAGCCATGGAGCGCTTTAAAGATGATAATTAGTACCTTGAAGCGCACCCGGAAGACGACAGGCAGCCAGTGCAGCTCGCGCAGGAGAGGTGTTACATGGGTAAACCTAGAGGTACCCAGGATTGCCCGCGCGGCTGCGTTCTGGACCATCTGCAGTCTCCGGGTGCACCTCAAGGGAAGCCCCATGTAGAGAGAGTTACAATAGTCCAGTCGGGATGTCACGAGAGCATGAGTGACTGTGCGAAGGGCGTCCCGATCCAATAGGGGGCGCAACTGGCGAACCAGGCGAACCTGGTAAAACGCCCTCCTAGCCACGGCTGTCACTTGATCTTCCATGGACAGCCGGGCATCTAGGAGGACACCCAAGTTGCGCGCCCCATCCACAGGGGCAAGATGTTCGCCCCCTATGGCCAGCGATGGAGTTAGCTGGTTGAATCGGGCAGCCGGAAACCACAGCCACTCGGTCTTGGTCGGGTTGAGTCTGAGTCCGTTACTTCCCATCCAGATCCGTACGGCTTCCAGGCACTGGCACATCACCGCTACGGCATCGTTGGGGTGGTTTGGGGTAGATATATACAGCTGCGTATCATCAGCGTAGAGATGATACTCTACCCCAAAACCACGGATGATCTCACCCAGCGGCTTCATATATGTGTTGAACAGGAGAGGCGAGAGGACCGACCCCTGAGGAACCCCACATGTGAGGGGTCTCGAGGTCGACCTCTGCTCTCCTGCCAACACAAATTGCGATCGGCCAGAGAGGTAGGAGGAGAACCACCGTAAAACGGTGCCTCCCACCCCCAACCCCCCCAACCGATGCAATAGGATACCATGGTCGATGGTATCGAAAGCCGCCGAGAGGTCTAATAGGACCAGGATGGAGGAACAACCCCCATCCCTGGCCCTCCAGAGATCATCAACCAACGCGACCAATACCGTCTCGGTGCTATGCCCGGGCCGAAAGCCGGACTGGCGCGGATCTAGATACTCAACTTCCTCCAGGTGACGGGGAAACTGTTGTGCCACCACACTCTCAACAACCTTCGCCAGAAAGGGAAGGTTGGAGACTG
Organism: Rhabdophis nuchalis; assembly: GCA_039707465.1. Classification (NCBI taxonomy): domain Eukaryota; kingdom Metazoa; phylum Chordata; class Lepidosauria; order Squamata; family Natricidae; genus Rhabdophis; species Rhabdophis nuchalis. Next base: position 92,626,819 of record CM077645.1, on the reverse strand, counting down.
GACGATAGTTGTTCAAAAGAGCTGGATCCAAAGAGGGCTTCTTGAGGAGGGGCCTCACCATAGCCTCTTTTAGGGAGGCAGGCAAGGAACCCTCACCCAAGGATGCGTTGATAACCTCTTGGAGCCAGCCTCGTGTCACCTCCCAGGATGCCAGTACAAGCCAGGAGGGACACGGGTCCAATAAACATGTGGTGGCTCGCAGTCGCCCACGTAACCTGTCCATATCCTCGGAAGTAACGGAGTCAAACTCCTCCCAAACAAGATCTGTCTCGTGGCATCCCACTGGGCCATCAATGGGGGCTAGCTCGTTCTGTATCTGAGCGATTTTCTCCTGCAGAAAAATCACAAATTCCTCTGCTCTACCCTGTAGCGGGGCTTCCCGCACCCTCTGTTGAAGGAGGGAGCGGGTCACCCTAAACAGGGCGGCAGGGCGGTTTTCTGCGGATGCTATGAGGGTGGCACAATGATGACGTTTGGCCACTCTCAACGCCACAATGTAAGTCCGTAAATGGGCTCTTACCTGTGTTCGGTCAGATTCAGAACGGTTAGACCTCCATCTTCTCTCTAGAAGCGGCTTCAGTCGTTCAGAGCTGAAGAAGCTTCTTGGATGAGAAGCGAAAGTCTTCAAAGAAAAATTAGAAAACCCAGTAGCCTCTTGAAAACAGCACCTTTGGGATATTTGGAATTGGCAACTCCATTCTAAGCCATGAGTTGCTATATGAACCGTCATGTGCCATAAAGGACTTATGACCTCACTTCTGCTTCCATTATTAAGTGAATCACCTGCAATTGTTAAGCAAGACATCATGGGAACCCCGAGTAGCATTTTAATTCTGGCTTCTCCATATAGACTCCACTTGTCGGAAGCCAGTTGTGAAGTGCCCAAATCTGAGAGTGACAGAAGGGTCACTCTGACAATCATAAATGCAAGGACTGGTCACAAAGTTACTTTTTCACAAAGTTACATTTGTCACAGTTACTTGTAATTTCAAGCAATCGCTAAATAGGGCAGTTGTTAAACAAGGATTACGTATACTGCATCCTTACTTGAACTTTCCTAACTTGGCATGAGTGACTTGATAAACTAGATCAGGGGTCTCCAACCTTGGCAACTTTTAAGACTTGTGGACTTCAATTCCCAGCAAAGCTGTCTAAGGAATTCTGGGAGTTGAAGTCCACAAGCCTTAAAGTTGCCAAGATTGGTGATCCCTGAACTAAACCACTGATTTTCAACCTTGGCAGCTTTAAGATGGGCGATTCAACTCTCAGAACTCAAAATTCTGGGAGTTGAAATCCACACATCTTAAAACTGCTATGGTTGAGAAACACTGGGCTAGATAGTTGCAAAGAGTAACAAGAAGCCAATACACAGGGAAACTATGAGGACTACACAAGACATTCCAAAGTGGGATTTCACAAGCACCTCTATTCAAAGCAGTAGAGAGAAGTCACAAGCCTTTAGAAGGTCCCCTTAGCTCCAGCTCTCTGCACACACGTGTACTAGGGTGACCATTTTGCTACCAGTCACCATGTCTGTGTCAGGCTTGGAAGCCATCTTTGTATTGGGCGTCAAGCCTGCCGCATATTCAAACATATTCTACTGTTGAAACTGGGAGTGGAAATTGTATGGAACATGGGAGATATGTAGACAAAATAACATTCCTTTTCAGAGTCAAGATCATTTTGTCCCTGCATCTGGACTGAGATGGATGGGAGAAGTCTTCCTTAGTGACAGTGGCTGATTGGGCCATGTGGGTGCTGGGGCAGGGTCTTGAACTTTCAACTGGGTGGGGAAAACCTGGAAGCTTTCAGATTCGGGTTTTCCCAGGTGTGCCAACATGGCTTCTTCATATAAATTTGAACTTCTTCAATACATTTGAGCTAGAGGGATATCTAGCCTCGGATTCTTATTTGATTTAGGATGCTATTTGGAACCTGACAGTCTGCTCAGTCTGCTTTAAATGCCTACATTCCTTTTAGGCACCATCAATATGGAAAAGTGGTAGGTTAGGAATAAGGGTTCAGTTTGTGTAGACGGAGTTTGTTTCTTTGAACCCTGTCCACAATTCAAACTGAGGCTAACAAAGTGTATCTTAAAATAGGCTCTGTAGTTGTGGCTAGGTTTCGGTTAGTTTGCTTTGGTCTGGCCGAGTGTCTGAACCTGAAGTAACAAAGACGGAAATGCAATCTGGGTAGCTTTTGCAACCTCATTTTTGATGCTCTTGGATTTGTTTTTCCTTTTCCTGCTCCTACTACACAGGAACATATTTGAAGCAGGGGTGGGTTCGTACCTGCTGAACAACTGGTTCGCTTTGTGTGTGCTCTCTTGCATTCGCTCGTGCTGCGCGTGCGTGCACAGTTTAGCAAAAATTGAACTTCCGCATTTGCAAACAAATCCAAGGAAAGGAGCAAGGAAAACAGCTGAGGAGCGGCAATTCAATCTGCTGCCACTGATCAGCTGGGCTTCAGAAGCAGAAATAAAGGTCCGTATAACTCGCGGGCGGGCCGGTGGGCAGGCGGGCGGGCGGACCGACCCACTTTCATGCAAACAGGGAACCGGTTTGTTCTTGGCTTGACTGCAACCGAATTGCCGCTCCACAGCTACCAGTTCTACTGAACGAGTCCGAACCAGTAGGAACCCACCATTGATGTTAGCCGGCCAGGCACTACCAGTTAGGATACTGGCTGCACAGACATTTCTGCAAGAAGGGCTTCCATACTATTAATATAGGATCGTTCACATGTTTATTGATGGCTGATGCTAAGCAAGCATGGCTCAGCATATCATACAACCAAAGTCCATGACTGTTTAAATGGCACTGTCACCCCAGATAGAGAAGATGGTTTGGGATAACTGCCAACAGTTGACTCTGAAATCCTGGGGGGAGGGGGGGGGAATCAAACCGCTAAACACCATCAGACATCATTGCATTACACTTATATGTTTTAGTTACAAAATATAAATAATGAACTACCTGCAGTTTCTGATACATTTCTGTATTTATCACTTTGACTTCCTCCAGCTGTTGCCGCAGATTTATAAGCGTGTCTTGCTTTTCATGTATATCTTTCTCCAATAACTTCATTGCAAGTTCTATCTCATGCTTCATACCAACCTGGACCATCAATTCATTCTCTATATCCTGCAAAAGATAAAAACAAAGAAGCCCATATCACACCAAAATCTTGTGTTTAATTTTAGGCCGAACAGTTCTAGCAAAACAGCATGACTGATGATTGACAACTGCATGCAACTACTTAAGTACAGGTAGTCCTTGCAATACAACTGTAATTGAGCCTACCCATTGCAGTCATATGTCATGCAGTTGTAAAATGGGTCCGTCGTGTCACCAGAATGATTTTACAACCTTTTTTGCAATAGTTGTTAAGCAAATCACCATGGTCATTAAGTTGTGAAGTGAACCAGTAGTGTGTTATGGGCACAGTTTTGCTGAAAACTGGAAGAAAGTGACAGTTTTTGGCAAACATGTCATAAAGTACAGTCACATTACTGCAGGATACTGCAAACAGCTATATATGCAGCTGTGTTGCCAAGTGCCCAAAGTGATATGACCATGGAGGAGGCCCAACTGTCAGAATTTTAAACCTGAGTCATAAATCCCCTTTTTAGGTCAGCAGTAACTCTGAACAGTCACCAGTGGTAAGTCAAGGACTACCTGTATGTAACTCCCAGGAATAAATATATTTACTTACTTACTTACTTACTTACTTACTTACTTACTTACTTACTTACTTACTTACTTACTTACTTACTTACTTACTTACTTACTTATTTATTTATTTGTTAGATTTATAAACGCTCCCTTTCCCCGAAGGGACTCGGGGCGGTGCACAGGAAATTAAAAACATATAAGCATAACAATTTATAAATATTTAAAACCAGATTAAATAATTATCCCGTGCTACAATTTATAGAATCATTAAAACTATTTCCCCTTAAAACCAATTAAAACAATTTAGCTTCAGACTATAGGCTAAGTGAGGTAAATTAGGCCAGGCAGAAGCAACAGTTCAGAATTTATATAACACCCACTCACTTGTCTTAACTGTGATTCTTCTCGAAGCTGTCTATGTGCTTCATTGTACATTTCATCCAGGCTTTGTCGGGAGTGTTTATATGTCTGAAGTTCTGCTTCGGCATCTACTTTATTCATCTACAAAGAAAATAAGGAAAATTGTTGTAGTTGAAAACTTCCTCTTCCTAGAGCAGGTATGCCCAACCGTGACAACTTAAGATCTGTGGACTTCATCTGCAAGAATTCCCACAGCCAGCCATGCTGACTGACGATTCTGGGAGTTAAAATCCACAAGTCTTAAAGTTGCCAAAGATACATAATCTTATGTATTTTATAATCTGTAAGATTTTTAATCTAGTAAGAACACCTCCTAAGTTTCCTTTGTGTTTGTGATGAGCTTGGGATAATGAAAGGGTATTTTATGCATGTGTCAAAAATGATTTAGATCATATATAAGCTACAGTACCCATTTTAAAAGTATTGTAATATGTATAAATAATATTGAAAATGCTGAAAAACGCTCCTCCTATGCTTTGAAATCTGCTGTATTTGTTATTGCTCATAAAATGTTCCTTATGGCAATACAGTTATGAAAACCTCATCTTCAATAAGCCAGTGAAAGCTAGTGAAAAACACCAGGTGAATATTTGAAGTTTTTAAAAATAGGGGTTGGCAACAAATTCTCCTTCCAAAACTCCAGCGGTAACTTGAGGTATGCAAAATTTAGCCAGGCCTCATTAATTCAGTGTGCATGTCCATCATGAGTTTGGAACATCGTGCTTCCACATCTCCCATGCACCAGTGGAATAGATGATAGCAAAATTTGGGGCCCTTCTTTTTTGCAGAGAAGTCTGCAAAAATGAAAGAGGTAGAAATGTGTGTCTCGAGCCTTGCAGTACTACAACCAGTGGTGGGATTCAGTTGGTTCGGGCCGGTTCAGGCAAACCAGTTGTTAAATTGCTGACTGGCCCCGCCCCTTCCTACCCCGTCCCTTCCAGGAGTCCCAATGCGCCCCGTTTTAGCTCCTAGGTAAGTGCAAGGAGGCCTACTAGGCCTAAAACAGGAGGTGCCCCCCCCCCCCCGTGGCCCATTTTTGCTCCCAGGTGGGTGCAGGAGGCCAAGTGCTGCCTGTCACAGCCCCTGGTCACACCCATCATGGTCACGCCCACCCAGTCGATCATTAGGGCAGAGAATCGGTTGTTAAATTATTTGAATCACACCACTGACTACAACCTTTTACCAAATATAGGGCAACAGTTTTCACTGTTTACTTCAATGATGTCATAACATGATAAAATAAGTTGTTCCCCAATTGCCCCTTTTAATTCTTTTACTGACTCCGCTTATACATCTTTGAAATGGCCACAGGCGTGTCCTTCCTCTGGCCTACTATTCTAGTCTTAGAATGGGCCATTTCTTAATTGACCCACTAAAATACCAAGTGGTATTCCCACTTCACTGTCTTTTGCCTCAGTTGCATGTCAGTTTTACTTGCCTGTCCTACTTCGTAAGGTCTATTTTTATCCCACGTTTCAGCTGCTTCACCATGTTTCAGTTCTTTTCTTTGAACTGAAATCATCATGCTGACTTCTGCGGTTTTAAAATTCTCCTTCTGAATATTTTGCAGATGTTTACTTTGTCTTTCTATATGGTTTTCTACCCTGCCTACAAAATCTTTCTAATCTTACACAGTTAACATTAGCTCAGATTAGAATAATGTTGTTTCCCTATGTTCTGACTATCTTGACAAGGGGATGTACCGTATTTTTTGGAGTATAAGGCGCACCTTTTTTCCTCTAAAAAGAGGCTGAAAATCTGGGTGCATCTTATACAGCATTTTTTTGCCTCCTGAAACCCCGCCCCCTTCACCAAAATGGCTGTGTGTATCCTTATGAACGCTTCCAGAGAGCTCCTGGGGGCTGGGGAGGGCAGAAATTAGCCTAAATCGGGCCATTTTTTGCCCCCCTCATCCCCCAGCAGGGCTCTATAAGCCTCCATAGGGCTATTTAGTTGACACAAAAATGGCCCGTTTTCGCGATAAATGGGCTGGTTTTTTGCTAGTTTTTGCCCCCACCCCACCCCCAGGAGCACTCTGTAAGCCCCCCCCCCCCCCCAGGTTAGTCATGCTTTTTATTTGAAGAACAACGGCCCCATTTTCGCGGAGAAACAGGCAGTTTTGGGGAGGTTTGCAGAGCGCAAACACACTTTCAGATATGACATACAAATCATGAATTATTTTAAAATATCGTACCTCCAGATGATGTTGGGTTTTCATTAAAATGAGTGTGTTTTCACTTCTTAAATGATGGTTTTCTTCTTGTAGTTTAATTATGTTGTTTTTAGCTATCGCCAACTAAAAGAAAGGTAGAGTGCAAAAAAATTTTAAAATCCAAAAGCTTTCAAACAGCAAAAAAACCAAGTCGAGACCCAAAATGCTGCATGAAAACATCACAGTCTCCTAATCACATCACTGCATTAGTTCAGGATACTTATGTAGGGCTTATTTCATCCAGCCTTTTCTACTGCCAACAAACAAGGACTCATGGCAGTTTTCAGGAAGCAGGTCCAAAATGTGCAACTGAAGATATTAATCTCAATTAAAATCCAACATTAATAATAGCTAAGGAATGTTCAATATGCAGAGTGCCATGTGTTTGGGCACTTGTAAAAGGCCTTCTACCAGGAAGGGCTGTGGTCTCTTTTAAAAGAGCTTGCTGCAAGGATATCTATAGTAAGCAATTTGCACAATTGCAAAAGGAATTTACACACACACACACACACACACACAGAGGGAGGGAGAGGGAGAGGGAGAGAGATAGTCTGTAGAGATTCTCAGTCATTCAGGTTGTCCCAAAGGTGCTTTTTCAGAAGGCAACTGGACTTTCTTGTTTTTTCTTTTGAATATGTTTTGCTTCTCATCCAAGAAGCTTCTTCAGTTCTGACAGGGTAGACAAGATAGATGCTTCCATTCCTCACTATCCTATCGGAACTGAAGACGCTTCTTGGATGAGAAGTGAAATGTCTTCAAAAGAAAAGACAAGAAAGCCCAGTTGCCTCCTGAAAAAGCGCCTTTGGGACACACACACACACACACACACACACACACCATAGTTATGCCTCACTGCACTTGTACACAGACTCTCAGCAGCTAGAGAGAATGTTCTATATGGGCTGGTGGATGTGGATTCTCCATCCATATTGCTATCATACATATTTTTGGTCCATTTCCAGGTTGTCCATGAGGCTGGTGTCAAAAAGGTCAAGACAGCTCTGGCAGGGCTTCAATGGCATGGTCATGACCATCTTGACATTTTGGGCACCCTTGCAGATGTTCCTGCTTATATGGCAAAAATATATATATATGCAGGTTTGCACAGATGGACCAGGATTTCATGGCTAACTGCAGCTGAGCAAAAAGGAGAACACCCAAGAAACTAGGCCACTACCCTCATGCTGCTCAGATGTTCTGTAACAAAACCAGGCAACTCTTGGCCAAGGAAAACATCCTGGGTGAAACAAACCAAAACAAATCCCAAACTAAAATAAAAACCAAACCCCAAATGCAAATAAAGATTGCTAATTTCCACACATTATTGAAATTAAAGTATACACTGAATGAAAGATAATACCTCTTCGATTAATTTAGTGTTTGACTTCTCTAATGAATCAACGCGGGTATGGAGGCTGCCAACTGTACTACTGAAAAGGACAAAAAAAAAAATATTCTTCAGAATTATTTCTACAATTACACAGTAGTGCAAACTGGTTTACAAAACCTCCTAGCAATGGCTCAGTACCCAGCAACGAATGCATCAGAAGGCACGTCCTGATACCACTCTTCAAAATACAGTGTTTTCTATCAGATTTTTTTTAGACTTCTAAATCTAGCTTATAGCCCTGATATATCCCAATGGTCACCCTACTTAAAATCAAAAAGGTCTGATCAGGTCTAGCTTTTTGACATCACCCAAAAGTAGCTAACTGATATTATTCAAAAGGAGAACTACAGGTAGTTCTAGACTTATGACGGATTGTTTAATGATCATTTAAAATAATGATGACCTTGGAAAGGAGGCATGATTGCCTATAAAGCACTTCCCTATCATTATAAAACATTTGCTTGCCCATAGTCACATGAACTGCATTTTGTGCATTTGGCAATCAACTTACATTTACAACCAGTTTCAGTATTCAGAATCAGAATCAGACTAGAGCCAGCTTTGCTGGCTGGAGAAGTCTGGGAGCTGAAGTCCTTCAGACTTAAAGTTGCAAAGGTTGGAGACCCCCGTTCTAGTCCAACCCCCTGCTCAAGGAATAATACCATTCCGGACAAGTGACTGTCCAGTCTCTTCTTAAAAACCTCCAGCGATGAAGCACTCACAACTTCTGAGGGCAAGCTGTTCCACTAGTTAACCCTAACCCTGATAATTATCAATGTAATTATTTTTAAAACAGAAGGCATCAGTCCCTAACACAACGTATACGTACTTCAATTGCCGGTTTAATTCTTCAACATAATTCTTCTGATCCAATATTGCAGCAACATGGTCATTTCTAAAAGAAATTCAGTTTTAATTTAGAATATTTAATGTTTAATTAGACATTTGATCTGAGATCTGAGTGTCAAGAACTGCACGTGAAAAATTTCTATTTACTATTCCGGAAATATGTTGTCTTAATAAAAATTCTCCATAAATTAAAAACCAATATCTAAATTATCGACTTGGCTTGAAATTTAGAACCGTCTGTTTAATTAGCACTAGTAATTGGATAACCACCATCAACAGACTTGGAGTCTGTTAAAAAAAGGTTTCTTTTGGTTTTCTCAAAAAATTGGAAATTGAACATTGCTATAAGGCTGGGATGGACAACTATGGCCCCTTTACAACCTGTGGACTTCAACTCCCAGAATTCCTGAGCCAGCATGTCTGCAGATCATAAAGGGACCATGGCTAGCCCAGGAACTCTCGATGTTGAAGTCCGCAGGTCATAAAGGGGCCATAGTTGCCCATGTCTCCTCTAAGGATTCACATATGACTTTGATTTTCCATTTCCTCAAATTTGTATTAGATATTGATAGGGCGACTATTCATACATCTGTTCTGCATTTCTGAATTAAACAATCTCCTTTCATTAAACAAGAGACTCTGATGATTTTTTTAGTTGTTCCATGCTTTCTGCCATTTTCCCTTGAAATCTGTGGCCTCACAATGTACAGCTTTTTTCACAGTAGACTAAAATGTTATTATTATTATTATTTTCTAGACTCAGAGAGATTTACATAACAGGCAAATGCAATAAAAGTAAACACAGATGAAAACATACACAAAACACTTACATGTATAATCAGTAAAATAAGCAAGAGCAAATAAGAGTCACCTTCCAAGGAAGATGGAGACAAAAAGTTTTAATTAATAAATAAATTGCTTCTGGACTTTGTGCTTGAGGTGGAAAAATGAAAGTTTTACTTTGGTTTTGCTGATTAGAGAGGTTTGTATAGAAATGACTAGTTTATATTGCAACGTAAAAACAAAATGTTCAGGCTTTATGTTATTAATAGAAAGTCAATGTGTATCTTTCTTTTCTTCTTTTTCCCCTATGCCTTTTCCTCTTCCCTTTCCCCCCCCCCCTTCATTTTCATTTTTGTTTGCATTTTATATTTTGATAAATACATTTTTAAAAAGTAAAATTTGCCTTTTACTAATTTGAAGAGTCAGTCAGTTTGTGCTCATACTGGACAAGAAGTGTGGAAAACTGAGTTCTAGCCCAGCTTTAAGCACAAAGACAGCTGGGTGACTTTGGGCCAGTCCCTCTCTTTCAGCCCTAGGAAGGAGACATTGGCAAACCACCTCCAAACATGCCAAGAAAACTGCATGGACTTTGAAGGAATTAAAAAAGCAAAGCCCACCAAGAACAAGAGCCAGCCTTGAGGGACCAGATTAACATCTCCATGACTGGTTTTTGCATAGCATAATCCAGCCATTTCTGGCCTCAGCCCCGTCTTCTCATGAAATCAGGGTAACAAGAGCAATGTGTAGATCTGGTTGGAGTACCGTATTTTTCAGAGTATAAGACACACTTTTTTCCCTCAAAAAAGAGGGTGAAAATCTGGGTGTGTCTTATACACGGAACACAGCATTTTTGGCCTACCGAAACCCCGTCCCCTTTGCAAAAATGGATGTGCAGAGGGTTTGGGAGGCTTGCAAAGTGCTTCTGGGGACTGGGGAGGGCCGTTTTTGCTCATTTTTGCCCCAGGAGCACCCTACAAGTCTCCCAAAGCTCTGCATGCCCCCCCCTTTTTTTGCAAAGAATGTGCAGAGGGTTTGAGAGGGCTTCAGAGTGCCAAAACTTTTTTTTAAATTTACCTCTTCAAAATTATGATGCATCTTATACTCCAGTGCATTTTATAGTCCAAAAAATACGGTAGGTGGGTATGCAACATGTGTGAAGCCTTAGAGGGCTTTGAAAGTCAGAACTAACGCACATTAGGTACAACATGACATAAAATGGATCACGCATAAAGATTTCCTACTTCTGAACAGAAGGAATATTTTCTCTGAGGGGAAGGACACTTTTGATCTCCTTGCAGAATGGTGGGTTTTTCAACCATTTAGTTCAATGTGCTAAAAGTTCTACTAAAACTCACCTTTCTTTATCTTCAGTGTCATCGTCATTCTTTAGATACATGGAGAAATCAATTACGCCAACCTTTAAAAAAAAATTCAAATTTTGCAAAATGAAATGAAGGAACAGCTAAGGGATAAGATTCATTCTCTTGGATATTTAATCCAATTCAACACAATTTGGAAACTCCAGATTATTGATCACATTAATGGGTTGGATTATATTGATTACATTGTGCAACAACCCATGTCCCCTGCATCTTCTCCCAGGGGTTCAAACCCCCCAGATCCAACTGTGTTGGCAATGGACTGAATGCATAATGGATCAAGAGCAATGGGCAGTATCCACAAATGTGTGAAGGTGTGTTAGTTTAATTATGAATATTCTATATATCGGGGTCTCCAACCTTGGCAGCTTTAAGACTTGTGGACTTCAACTCCCAGTTCCTCAGCCAGCCTTACATTATAATACAATACAGATATTTTTTCATTATCCAAATGTTTAAGCCACCTCTTAGAGTTTACAATATTAAGATCTAAATATAAGTTAAAATACAGATTTCATACACATCCTGAAGAAAGGACATAGAACATTTTTTTTGCAGGGGGAAAAAAGTAGCCATGCTACATTTGAAAGGTCTTCCAGTCAAAACCCTTTTTCTTGTAAAATCTGCCAGTATTCTGCAGATGCAGAATTTCAGGGATCTGCAATATATAGATTTTTATACTGCTTCAAAGGAAATAAATTGTTTGTGTGGGGGGAAAAAAATTTCTAAATGTATCGGCTGAAATGAATTGTTTGAATTATTTTATTCAAGATCTTCAGATTTGCTCAAAGACTACATATTGTGGCATCTACTTACTTGTGAATCCAAATCTTCTCCTTTTATGCACAAGTTTGCATCGATGACATTTAACCCAACAAGCAATCCAACAATGACGGCTCCTTCTTCCTCCATCATCACTGCATGGTATTCATAAAATTCCCTGTAAAAGCATTATCATATAATTTAAAGGACATTGTCAATTACTGGTCAATTTCATAGCCAACCAATGTCAAAATAACTCAATGTGACAATTCAAAAACAAGCAGGCTTCCTCATGAAAACAGATCCTATTGTTATGGAATTTATTTAAAAGGATGCAAAGTAGCAAAATTGGGAGTTTAAAACTTGCCTAAATCCATAGATTAGACTTAGCACTACTGATTGTCAAAGGCCAAAACAAAGTCTATCTCCTCTATTCCCTTTCCCCTCTACAAAAGCTTGTTGAGCTGCAGTTAAATATTTCTTCCACTTTGATGGTATGACAGAATCTTTCACAGTTTCTCAAAAGAAAACCCTGCACGGTCCACAGCAGAGGTGGGTTCCCAGCAGTTCGGACCAGTTCAGCTGAACCGGTAGTAACTTGGCAGTCTGGGTTGCTGGAACCAGCCAGCGGCCCAGGCCTGCCATGCCATGGGCGTGCCATGGGCGCTGCCATCTTGTTTTTGCCTTCTGCGTATGCACAGAGCATGCACACAGGACGCGGGGGGAGCGCATCCCTGAGCAAACTGGCAGTAGTGGCAGCCGGAATCCACTCCTGGTCCAGAGATATCTCATCTAACCAATTTCATTGTAATTTTAGTACACTGACAATAAAGATTATTATTATTATTACCATCTTTCTGCTGCATCTTTCCCCCTTAATTCCAACGATACATGAATATGTACCTCATGATTCTAACCATGTTTATTCTGTCACCAAAGATCAAGAAGAGGCAAGTCACTTAAGCTGTATCTAATGTCAGCACAAGTAGAAAAAGTAAACCTGATAATGGTTACATGTCCCACTATGCAACCAATTGCAAGCGCTTGAACAACTAGCATCGGTAGCACTTTGGGGAATAATACTTGAGAAGAAACATCCTCAAACAGCATCAAATACTGGATTTAATAATTGCACAAGGATGGAGAAGACTCTCCAAGCCAGAGGTTTTGTGCAAGAAGAGTAACTTGAATAACATTCCTTGTCTAGAATTTTTTAAAAAACTGAAAAAACTGTTTTTTTTTTTAAAAAAATCCCTAGTTCTGCAAGTATGAAATTAAATAATGTGCAACTGCATTTTGTACACTTTATGCCCCTTTTCCAACAGCTGGCAGCATGATGTAAATTTGCAGAATATATTAAACAGCAATAGAGGAAGAATACATTATTGCCATTGTTGTGGTAAGTGCTGCCTGGGAAGGTCACAGGCATTACATTGTTGACCTGGTTTATACTACACTACTGTCAAAACCTGAATAATTGTTAGAATATCCCCTTTCTTTAATGTTCTACCAAACCTTTTAAAAACAAAGATCTCAATCAATTAGAACATTTTATTGAAATTTACAATTCAGAAGAAAAGTGAAATGCTCCCGCTAGAAGCAATGCAATGTCAGCTGTTTTATCTAGCTAAGAAAATAAATATTTTAGCCAAGTTTGAATCACAATGCAACGCAATCAATGTGTCCAATTCTGTTCACAATCAAAGCACTGGTTTTAATAAGATTCTGGATAAGGGCTCACCCAAGGAGATCTTTCCGAAGGATGAGACATCGGAGATAGTCAGCCATCTTTTTCTGCATAAGTGCCAAACGTAACCAAGCCCGAGCGCGTCCTAATGAAGTCCTGGTTTAAAAACAGGAATAGAGACACAGAAGTCAGAGGTGTCATTTCTAACACGGGTCAACATGCCTTCCAATAAAGAGACAGGGATTAAGCCAGGGGTGTCAAACTCAATTTCATTGAGGGCCGCATCAGGGTTGTGTTTGATCTCGGGGGGGGGGGGGGGCAGAAGGGGGCGGGGGGAGCTCAACATCTCTTGTGCTTGTGGTGGCCTGAGTGCTCTGCCAGCAAAAACTGGCTCCCTAGCTCCGTTTTAGATTGCAAAGGCCTCCTGCAACTCTCTGCCAGCAAAAACAGAGCTTGGGAGGGCTGCATACGGCTCTCACATGAGCTCCATTTTTGCTCACAAAGTCACTGTGGGCCAGTCCTTTGCTGTTTCCAGGGCAGCATTGTGGGCCAGATCTAAACACCCAGCGGGCCAGATCCAGCCCCTGGGCCTTGAGTTTGATACCCCTGGATTAAGCCATTTTCCATCTTTGGAACATTGTTCTTAACCATTCTATATTCAACTTTAGCCACTTTACACTGTCAACAAAAAAATGTTTTTATATATAAAAAAACCCTTCTGATTTAACCATTTATTTGTCAAAAGTTTTAAGATACAAAATAAAAGATAGTGTCCTTTTATGTATTTGTGTTGGGCAAATACTATCCCGAGGAAGAAGAGATTAATGAATACTTTGCGGTTTCTACAATGAGCAGTTGGTCAAAGACCAGGTCATTCAATCTAGAGGCGAGTTACTGAGACTTGGAGGGGCACATGATCTAGTGGTGGGATTCAAAAATTTAACAACCAGTTCTCTGCCTTAATGAGTGGCTGGGTGGGCGTGGCCATGGTGGGCGTGGCCAGGGGGTGTGACAGGCAGCACTCAGCCTCTTGCACCTCCCTGGGAGCGAAAAACTACCCCGGAGGGACCTGCACCCCACCCACCCACACGCCCCATTTTGGGTCTAGTAGGCCTCCCTGGGAGTCAAAACGGGGCGTGGGGGGAATTCCTGGAACGGTTTTCCTGAATTGGCCCGAACTGGCTGAATCCCACCACTGGGCACATCCAAAAGAGACCATACTCTATTCTACTGAAAGCTTCAAAAATATTAAGTCTACTCTTGTAAAGCACTAAGAGTGTCATATATGACATGGGTAACTATAATAATTCTTTATTTCAGCTCCTGGTTTTAAAAATGGCACTTTTGATTCACATCACATTTAATATTCTAGTTATTTTATTAAAACTTTCCCCTGATTAATTTGTGATAAGAACGGTTTTTGACTGAGCTCATGCTCATGTGCTGTAGATCTACTCTGGTAAGCAGATATTCCGGCCACGTCCATATTTCACCCCATGGCTGAATCAAAGTCACTTTCTCTCAACCCAATTTAAGCATAATCCATCAGGAATGTGGTTCCATACATGATCAGGGCTAAGATGCACCACATAAAGACAGGTAGACTTGCTGCCGTCATTCTCTTGCAGCACTTATAAAAAGATGGAGTTCACTCGTTTCCACTTCATCTTGCATCCCTACTTCCCATTTGCAACCTGTCAGTCGGCTATTTGTGGCAACGAGCTGAGATGGGATCTGCCATTTTAAGCACTTGCCTCATGTTAGGGTGTGATGGATGGTTGTTTCCAGTGGTGGGATTCAAATAAATTAACAACTGGTTCTCTGCCCTAATGATTTCTTCCAACAACCAGTTCACCAAACTGCTCAGAAAGTTAACAACCGGTTCTCCTGAAGTGGTGCAAACTGGCTGAATCCCACCACTGGTTGCTTCTCCATCAGGCAATGACAAATGAAACATGCAACAAAAACCCTTTAAAATAGGAATGCTACAGTGTCTAGCCTTAATACCAGAGTAGAGAAGGGCTCGGGAATCAACAAATTTTACACAACCCAACTTTTCTGCTGGGTCAGAGATTGATGGATTGTAATTTAACATAAATATTCCCACTGTCAGGGGGAATTCCTAAAGGAATACAGCTCAATTGGAGAACAGACCTCTGGATGAATAAGATCCCATCTTCAATTTTGGCACTCTATGGTATTAACTGGAAAACCTTGCCTCAAAAACCTGAAAAAACTACTGCCAGTTCAGACAATAAATGGACAAATAATCTGAATCTGGTAGAATTTCCTTCTTATCTTCTTTGCATCAGATAAAACCTCATGTCTTCCTTTCTTACAATTTTGAATAACAACATTATTTCACCTACAGAATATTCTATAAGGTTAAGAAAAGTTACATACATTTTAATTGTGGAAGATGGACTCTTGTTCATTTCATTCTCATGATTTATGTATGGAAAGCAGTGAAGAAAATATTTCAGTATAATAACTTACTTGAGACCAGGTAAATCTCTAACGCTAGCAGCAATCTCCTCAGCATCTGGATACAATTTCTCTACAAGTTCCAGAGGGCCCCATATTGTTTTATTATAACTTAGAAAAGATTTCTTTACTAGAAGACAAAAATAAACACATTTTGACTTTTTACACTCTATTTTACTTTCTTGGAACATTTAATGTATTTGTTCCCTAGGCGTCTGAGATACTTACTGGATAGACACAAACTGACCTGAAAAGTTTCGTTGCTAAGCAAAACAATTGTTAAGCAACTTTTGTCCCATTTTTACAATCTTTCTGGCCTCATTAGTCAAGCGAATCACTGCAGGAGCTTTTAAATTAGCAACACAATTGTTAAATGAATTTGGGTTTCCCACTAATTTTGCTTGTCAGAAGGTCGCAAAAGATGATCACATGATCACAGGACACTGCAACTGTCATAAATACATGCTAAGTGGCACATGTCTAAAGTTTGACAATGTGACCATGGGATTCTGCAATGGTCATTAAGTGTGAAAAACAGTCATAAGTCACTATATTCAGTGCCTTTTTAACTTCAGTCATTAAACAAACAATTGTAAATTGAGGACAACCTATTTTGGGGATGTTTGTAGATTTTCTATTTATCATCAACAAGTTTAATTTAATGGCATGTCAGTGATTTTTTTTTACCGCCACTGCAGCCAGCTATGAAACTTACATAGAAGAAAAAATAAGAAAAAGCCAAGGTCACATTTCTAGACAGCCAAGAAATAATGGAAATTAGCTGGTCAAAACAAATGAACCAAATACATATGTCATTCAGAATCCAATGAAGGAAAACTGGCAAGGAAATAAAAACTGCTCTCTTGAATACTGATAAACTCAAAGGAGGAAGTCACAGCTTCCTTATGAATTGATTTAGAAAAGAAAGTTTGCACTAGGTCTGCAGGACAAAGTAAACATGAGTAGGCTAGCATGCAGCAGTCTGTACCAGTGATTCTTAACCTCAGTAATTCTAAGATGTGTTGATTTAACTTCCAGAATTAAACACATCTTGCTGAGTGTTGTGGCCACCAGCGGCCAGCAGAGCTGGCAGCTGATTCTGAGTGAGGAGGTTGGGGAGGAACATGGGCCAGTCCTGGAGTCGGGGGAAGGCTTTGATGAGGGTTCTGTGTTGGAGGCAGAGAGGGGGCCAGAGCTGTATGCCAGCTATCAGCTGCCTTCAGAGTGAGACATCAGTGAGGCAGACGAACAGCTGGAGCCTGTTCCCAGTGTGCGCATGCACAGAGTTGCCAGATAAAGGGAACAGCTAAAGAACAGGGATTGACTTGGTAGTAAAATCAAAGGTGGATGATGAATGGCCCCTCTCAGAAGAAACAAAAGAGGAGCAAAAGGGGAGTGGGGTTTGCAGGAGACAATTAGTTCGCTTCATTGGTTTGTCACTCTCCGAGATTCCTTGACATGTTTTGCAGATATCGGCCTGGCAGCTCCCCAAGCCAGGTAAGGTCTGTGACTAAATCCTCCCTCGAAAGACTTTGCTGGATGTGAATGAGTAGAATTCACAGTAAATTAATAAAAAGGAGTTTTGTTTGCTTCATGCTCTTGGGAAGCCTAGATCAGAACGCTGAGACTCAGAAACATTGATATATGCTATGATTTAAAACAACTGCAATGCAAATAAATTAGCGGTCAGCCCTGGAACCATTTCACCTGGCACATCCAGGGCTGCCACAGCGGAGATGGGGACTATAGGCAAAATAAAATTCTTTCCTCTGAGAACCAAGGACTTTCCCACCAGGTGGGATCTGAGACCAAGTGACCCTTGGATTGTGACCTGATTGGGTCATGTGATGGACTGCATGGGCAGGGAAAAGAAAACTTTACTTTTAACTAGGGGAACCCAAGTGGGTTTTAAGAGTCAGGTTTCCCCAGATGTGCCAATATGACATGCCTAATAAATCTATACTTTGAGGAATATGCCTGCCTTGGAGTTTTGATTCTGTTGGGTATGTTACTTGGAACCCTGACAGTAGTCAGTCAAAGTTGGCCCTCTCAAATGGCCAAATATAAAACAAAAATTGAATGAAAAGACTCAATCAGCATAAAATACCATCTGTACCTTTCAGGCCATGCTTGAGGCAGTGTTCCATGACAACAAAAAACTGCTGGAGAGGTGGATAATCAGAATCAAGAGTTCGCCCAAAGCTTAGAGCAGATTCAATGAGTCCCTTTATACTCAGTTTAGCCATGTTCAATAGATTTGTTCTTTCAATTGCGAGGGGGTCTTTCACAGCTGAGAGAGAGAGAGAGAGAGAATTGATTAAGGAACATATTTTATTGATTATGGCACAATTTTATTGATTATGGCTATGTCCGAATCTAAGAAAGTGAAAGGGGGGAAAAACATCAAAGCAACAGAGCACTGTGCTGAGAAATATGGGGTATTTCCAGCAAAGCCAGACACAAGAAATTGTATCAACAATGTTGCAATATTAGCTAAAACCCTATTCCAATTTAGTTCTGGCAGCATTTTAACAATGACACATCATGTGACTATTGTTATTTCCTAGAATAAATCCATTTCACAGTATGGAGAAGCATAGTTATTATTCTTTTTTTTAAGTTGGTGTATGAATTTTAAATGTTGACATCTCAAAGAGATTTACACTTAAATCGAGGGTTTTAAGTTAAGGTTTTAAATTAACACCAACTGGTTATAATAAAGTATTTATGTTGTGGCTCATAGTTAACCTAATCATTATGTTTGTACTGAAGGAAAGAAGAGCATGTTTATCCACCTACTGAGTCCTTCCCAAGAACTGGGATAGGCAGATATTGTTTGATGGCATTGAAGATACCATCGCAGGATGTAAGCTGTTCCAAGTAAAGCTGACTTTTGCAATTGACTGATGGTGAATTTGTCAGTGAGGATGACTAATGCTCCAAATGTTTGGCGTTTCTTTTGCCACAACCATTCTGCTTCTATCAGTAAATCTTTCTATTTTATGATTTTTCTCCAGGTCATTCTTTTTTATTTCTCTGGATACGGAAATGTTCACTTTTCAGACTTTTTGTTATTATTCCATATGATTGTTTACCATTTGCTGCTATCACCAATATGTTTATCATTGTTGTTGCTGAAAATAACCCTAGCCAGGACAGGAGACTCAGGTGGTAGGAATATTCTTTCCCATCCAAGCAGCATTCCTTGGCATCAAGGAATCCACCAAGTGTGACCCCTCAAGGGAAGGGTGAGTCCCTAGCAAATGGCAATTAAATCTTGGGATTTAAAGGAGAATCACAACCACCTAAAAGTGTAGCCAGCAATAAGCAAATCTCGATAAATTGGCCCTATGTCCTCTCACCTCTGTGCCCTGCTGGCCCTCACTGCAATGGATCAGATCAGATCATTTTCCGTTAGCAGGACATGCCTGCCTGATCTGAAAACCCAAGCCCCCCAAAACATCCCCAAACCCCCATAATTTTAACCTAAGACCTGTTGACCTCACCTCATTCCTAAGAGTTCTGCAGGGGACATGAATAAGGACACCAGCGTACCTTCCGTCCCTGTCCTTAGTGTCTCCATTTATTTGTACCCATTTACTGTGTTCATATTTATGTTTATACTTATACCTGTCATCTATTGCATGTTTGACAAATTGTCATCTATACCTGTCATCTATTGCATGTCTGACTGTCTAATAAAAAACTAAAAAACTACGGGAAGCTACGTTGATTTGGGTTCCAGAATTACGGCCGTGGGGGCAGAAAAAAAGGTCTCTCCTCTTCAAATCAGAATCCTAACCGGCTCAGAGCCGCCTCGTTTTTTCACGTCGAGTTTTAAGCCGAGGGCTTCTTCTCGTTCTCCTCCCGGACCGACGAGGCGCGCCCCGCTCTTTCGGGAACGACACCGCCCAGCCAAAAGCGACTTCTGGGGCTGTGGGGAGCCGCCCTTCTCCCGAAGCTCCCGGCAAACGCCTCTGGCTCTGGAAAAGCTAAAAAGAGCCCCGCCTTTCATCGCTTGCCTCAAGTCCCTGCTACTCCGGGGAGAACCCCGCGAGGAAAGCGAGGGAGAAGGGAAAATTCCCCGCCCGGCGGCGCCAGATCCTGCGCCACGCGCGCCTCGAGAGAACCCGGGTCCCCCCACCCCACCCCCGGCCTGGAAGCCGCGGGGCGAGATGGAGGGCAGGGCGCCGGGACAGGCGTTGCCGGCGGTCTCCGAGGACTGCGGACTTCGACCCTCCCCACGCCACCCCAGAAACCCGCGCGGCTTCGAGGGGCTGGCGGTGCAGAGGCAAGCACGTCCCTGCTGCGGCCGACTGGCTGTTGGTACCCATTAGTCGGCTGGAAAGGCGGCCTGGGTTGCAGCCCCTCTCCAGCCATTTTGGGGGGCTCCCAGCGGAGAAGAGCAGCAGCAGCACCGCCTGGGGAATGCCGGTGGAGTCAAGAAGGCTCCTTCGGCCTCCTGGCTCGCCCGCCCAGCCCGGTCGCCGCCCTTGCGCCCCTTACCCATGGCCAGCGGGGAGGAGCAGCAGCTGCCCGAGCAGTTCAGCGCGGATCCAGCCTTGGCTGCTTTCACGGCCCTTTTCCAGCCCTCTTCATCGCCCATCTCCGCCTCCTCCTCCTCCTCCCCGCTTCCCTCAGCCTGGGTGGCTGCGCCTCTCGCGGCCGGAGGACCTAGATGGCGCCGTGCCTAAGGACCGGCGCGGCGTTGTTGGAGCCGGCGCGAAAGTCCCCCGGCCGCAGCTGGGGTGCCGCTTTGAGGGTCACCCTCCGGTTTTGAACCTGAAGGAAGCACGACGGGAAAAACAAGCCGCAACTGGTCCTGTCCTCCTTGCTTTCAAGGATGCCAAACCAGCGTTTTTAAAAATAAGTTCTACACGAACCCAAAGACACGCTTTGTAAACAAGGTTAAAATATGTCTACACTAGAAAATGTGGAAATTGTATTAAGGACCTTAATGCTGTTAAATAATTATGTTATGCTGATCATATAAAACTTGAAATTAGAAATTTGAAGATGCCTATTGTTAAGGGAAATAGATGGAAATGATAAAATGTTTATCTTCAAAAAGAAGGGAAAAATATTGTTTGTATATGTTAAAAATTAGAAACTGGAAAATATGAGAAGAAAAGTAACGTGGCTAAAATTGGAAATAATGGCAATGTAAACTGAACTATGTTTTTTGATGGGAATGTTGAAGGGGGGATTCGGACAACATTCTGTACAGAAAAATATTTTTATTATGTAACAAAAATAAATGAAAAACTTTTTACCAAAAAAAAAGGATGCCAAACCAGTGTTTTAAAAATACGAAGTCAATGACATGCTTTGTTTTAAAAAAAATATATCTGGCAAGCATTTTACCAAGACCTGGTCATGTGAACATGTCTGTTGAAACCAGTTTGGTCTCTCCTGTATATAATCTCCTACGAAGATTATACCACCTTCATTTCAGAAAGATTTATTTTTCAAAAACTGACACTGTCCTATATTTGGTTTAATATTTTTTTTATTGCCATACAGAAATGCTGCCTTATTCAATTCTCCTCAGTGTTCGGTTTTTTAGAGTGGATTCTCAAGTCTACCCACAAAAAGCAATAAAAAGAAAATGCTTGGGGAATGGGTTGAATGGGTGTTGGGAAATTGTTCTGGAGTGAAGAGAAGGTATATAGCCATGATGGCGCACCTACGGCACATGTGCCAGAGGTGGCATGCAGAGCCCTCTCTGATGGCACACAAACCGTCACACCATTTCAGTTCTGCCACGCATGCACGCGTGCCTCCTGCCAGCCTGCTGGTCTTCACGACTCTTCAGGTCTCTTCTGGCTTTCAAATGACTAGGTTGGCAGGAGCTGAGGGAAGAACAGGAGCTCGCCCCATTGCATGGAGCTCAGGTCATGAATATCAGGTCCTGAATTTCCAACTGATAAGCCCAGTGTCATAACCACTGAGCTACCATACTGTCCAAAAATAAGATGCACCAGGGGGCATACCTAGGAGCCGGGGGGGGGGTGCATGCGCGGGGGCATGCGTGCATTGCATTTAGGGGTTTGGCTGTGAATGTGCATGCACATTCACACGCACACACGCTTTGGGCACTCACTCCAGAAAAGGTTAGCCATCTCTGGTATATAGTTTGTTTTTGGGAACTGCGACAGTACATGTAGGTACATTAATGTTCTATTGGTGATTTTCTTCAATGCAAACAAGACCCCAAAATATTTGACAGAATCTCTGCATGATCCTTGCCTACAAAGAACAGCCAGTAGTAACCTGTGCTAGTTCCTGTTTCGCTCTTCTATATAAATAAAAATGTAAAATAGTTTGTACGAATCCACTAATCTCAAAAACTACTGGACCGATTTGCCTCAAATTTTGACACAAAGTAGCCAAGGACTTCCGATAATAGAATAGCTACTCATTTTGTGCCTAGCACACGTGTATCGCGTGTAAGTTAAACACAAGTAAAAGGTACTAACTGAAAAATGTTTTTACTCCCTGTAACTCCGCCCACCAACAGTCATTAACTACGGAGGCCTCTTAGGGCCAAAAAGGCACTGGAGTCAAACTATTCTGCAAAGTACCTGAGGGCAGAACAAGAAGCAATGGGTGGAAACTAATCAAGGAGAGAAGCAACTTAGAACTGAGGAGAAATTTCCTGACAGTTAGAACAATTAACCAGTGGAAGAGAAATTGCCTCCAGAAGTTGTGAATGCCCCAACACTGCAAGTCTTCAAAAAGATGTTGGATAGCCATTTGTCTGAAATGGTATAGGGCTTCCTGCCTAGGCAGGGAGTTGGACTAGATGACCTCCAAGGTCCCTTCCAACTCTGCTATTGTATTATTGTATTACAGTAGGTAGGTAGATAGGGGAATAGAGAGAGAGGGGTTGCCACAAAGAAGAGGGAGTCAAACTATTCACCAAAGCACCTGAGGGCAGAACAAGAAGCAATGGGTGGAAACTAATCAAAGAGAGAAGCAACTTAGAACTGAGGAGAAATTTCCTGACAGAACAATTAACCAGTGGAAGTCTTCAAAAAGATGTTGGATAGCCATTTGTCTGAAATGGTATAGGGCTTCCTGCCTAGGCAGGGAGTTGGACTAGATGACCTCCAAGGTCCCTTCCAACTCTGCTATTGTATTATTGTATTATAGTAGGTAGGTAGATAGGGGAATATATAGATAGGGAGAAATACAGTAGGTAGGTAGGTAGGTATGTAGATAGAGGGATAGATAGGGAGAGATACAGTAGGTAGGTTGGTAGATAGGGGGATAGATAGGGAACAGCACAGTAGGTATGTATGTATGTAGGTAGGTAGGTAGGTAGATAGGGGGATAGATAGAGAGGAAGAAATACAGTAGGTTGGTAGGTAGGTAGGTGTATAGATAGATAGCGAGAAATACAGTAGGTAGGTAGATGAATAGAGAGGGGGAAATACGGTAGGTAGGTAAGTAGGTAGATAGATAGAGGGAGAAAGGAAGAAATACAGTATGTAGGTAGGTAGAAGGATAGATAGAGAGGGAGAAATACAGTAGGTAGGTAGGTTGGGGGTTATATGGTGGTTGTGTGTATGTGTGCAGGTGTAGATCTACACACAGATTGGTTGGCCATTTAACCAGACTGGGCCACAGCAACGCGTGGCCGGGTATAGCTAGTACTCTAATAAAAATCTGAGGGGGACATCTTAGATTGAGCAGATGGGTTTAAAAGGGAAAATATACCATTTCCCTGAAAATAAGACCTCCCTGAAAATATTGCAACACAGCAGCAGCCATAAGGTAACCACACCCGCTGCCTGCTGCACCTCAAAAATAATAAGACTTCCCGAAAATATTGCAACACAGCAGCAGCCATGAGGTGACCACGCTCGCTGCCTGCTGCACCTCAAAAATAAGACCTTCTCGAAAATATTGCAACACAGCAACAGCCATAAGGTGACACCAACTGCCTGCTGCACAGTGGTGGGTTGCAGGGGTATACCCCTGTACAAGCATACCAGTGCCTGCCCGGAGCACCGGTTATCTTTCTGGTATGGTGCTCCAGAGAGCCCACCTGCCCGCCCTTACCTGTCTTTGAACTCTTTGGTGCTTCTGTGCATGACGCATACGGTGCCTGTGCAGCTGGAGCATTGTGAAGGCATTGCTGGAGGGTAGGACATGTGCATGCGCACTGTGCGCATTCATGTGGTGGATGCCAGGCCCCATTGCATCATACTGGTTGCACCAGGATCCAGAACCCACCATAGCTGCTGCACCACAAAAATAATAAGATCTCCCCCAAAATAGGGTTAAGCGCTTATTTTGGGAGTCAAAACATGGTACATTTATATAGACTGAAGTAATAATAAAGTTATTAAATGAAATACAAACAAAGATGGCAAAGAACCCAAACTACGATGGGAACAAAGAAAAGGAAGATCATCCTCATAAGAAGCCTGGAAATCCCAGCAGGTTGGGAGGCATTTGAATCTCACATGGCCTCAACCGTGGCAGGTATTGCTAAAGTGAAGAGGTCCTTCCAGGGTGCTGATATGAAACTTGTAGGGTGCTAACCCTGCCAGATCAAACCAGATGGGCAGACACTATTGGAGACAGGTGATCCCTCAAATCCTACAGAAGGGCTTCATAGGTAGTGACCAGCGCCTTCAATCGTACCTGGAAGCAAACTACAGTAGCCACCAGTGTAGTTCATGCCCATTATTGCTAAATTCTAGCAGCTGAACTTTCTGGGTAGTCTTCAAGGGCAGCTCCACATAGAGTGCATTGCAGTAATCAAGCCATGAGGTGATCAAGCCATGAATCACTGTCTGCAGAGTCTCCCAGATCCAGGAAACTATGGTCCTGTCACTTTTGGTATTCAGCCTCCCTCACAACTGGGATGCTGTCCCTGGAAGGATATCAAAGAAATAATGCAATCCAGATATATTTATTTAAAAAGGGTTTAGAAATCACGCACACACACTCCAAATAATTTGCTAGCCCAACAACTCGTATTTATCTGTATTGATCATTTCTTCAACCATTTCAGAAGAGAGGCAAAAAAACCACCCAACCATCTAGCTACAACAAAGATTGTATGTTTTCATTCATTAGGAGTGGCTGTTTTCAACTATGTTTGGAAGGCTGCTACACTTTAATGATAGTTGAGATTTATAATATAAAATATACCAATCATGCAAATGTATATGCTTATATCACATTAACTTTATTGCAGGTACTACAAAAACAGATGAGAATTTTAAAATGCTCAATACATGAGTTAAAAAATATCACAAAAATATACGTAGAAAAGAATTTGATTTTAGTGCAGTTTAGGACTTGATACAACAATCAAATCCATAGGGAAGTTAAACATAACATCCAAGAGGTAGCTTTAGTGTAGGATATATTTCCATACACATAAAATTGAATTCGTACAACTTCAGTAAATGGCATTAGAACATGCAATGAGCTCGAGGTGCACAGTTCTATTTTCCCAAAAAATTATGTTAGCATTAGAAAAGAGCATTTCAAACATCCTTACTAAAATTGCATCATTGCAGTGCCAAATAAATATTTTTCTTAAAAGAAAATTTTAACATAGGGCAAGGGGGATCATAGTTAAATGGGGATCAGGCTTTGAAACAACAATATCTAGAGCGTTTCTTGAATAGTTTTGGCATAGAGGAAGACATACACAAGCCAATTTTAACAGTAGAGATTTTGGGTGATGCTTAACTAAAGTGAGAAGTGAAATTTGCATACTTTAAAGACTTTTGTATAGAAAGCTAAGCATGCTTGCGAGCACAAAATCTTGATCAAAGGAAATCAAAATACTCAGTGAGATTGATACTATTTCTCAAAATGGGGAAAATACAAATAGGTATACTAAGATAATACTTTTAAGCTGTATTTTTAAAATGCCCACATAGTTATTTTAGGCATCATTAGTGTGTAAAACAAGATGGAACAATCCAGTTTAGCACCTTCTGGCAGAATTCAGTGTATCGGTTTCATGTTAGTGAAGATTCTCTTCAGTGTTTGTTTGTCATAAGAGTTTGCAATGTAAAACATGATCATATGCTCCTAAAGGAATATTGAAAATGTAAGAAACATTAAGGAAAACATGATTTTAGTTCTATGAAAATTGGGTCAGGTTTTAATGCTTAGCCCATGTAATATTTAGGTAACTGACTTACAATATGCCATATTTTGAATCATTACATATATAGGTAATCCACACTAATTGACCATTCCTTGTGATCATTCAAAGTTATGGTAATTGTGATTCAGGCACTTGGAAACTGGTGTGTGTTTATGACAGTCACAGCAACCCATCATCATTATTTGCAACCTTCACAACTGGCTTCTAACAAGCAAAATCAATAGGGAAGCAGGAAGTTGCAAGTCACAGCTATAGGATGTCCCACTTAAGAACAGTGGGCGATGCACTTAAAGAACACAGCCAGAAGGGACAAACTGCAATCATAAGTCAGAGGCAGCCACGTGTTTCAATTTACAACTAAGTCACTTATCAAGAGAGGTGCCAGTCCCAACTGCGGTCAGTAAGTGAGGACTACCTATAAAATGAAGCAGAACATGGAGCTAAAGAGGAAGCATCTTCTCAGAACTGTTGAATTCCCATCAAGTTTAAAATGTGTCATTCACTTAAAAAAAGACACATAAGGAACACAATCTATTGCTGCCAATAAGTTTAAGAGACTTAGTCCCATGTAAGAATGCCCTGACCTGCATATTTTTCAGATAATTATAAACCCCATATTTACTCCTGTTATCAGTAGTTCCAGTGTTTCCATCTCTACTAAGGGTTCCACTTCTACCTAAATCCAGTTTCTATAACATTTAACACAGGGGTCCCCAACCCCCGGACTGGCACTGGAAGTTGATGGGAGGAGTGGGGGAAGGTGGAGTTAATTGAGCATAGATTTGTGACAGTCAAAATTGGTGCTGCATCTAAGACAGAAGCTGCCATCATTGGTAAGCCTGCCAGCTATCCAACCTTTCATCCCATCTCTTACACTAAGTAATACTGGAAGCTCTCTAGTTAATGGGCCATTCTTGGTTCCTTCCATAGGCATTCTGCACTATCCTAGCAAGCAAATGGAAAGCATTTCTGTGCTAGGTGAATGGCTTGGTCAGCAATAATTCCCCAGTAATAATTCCCCATTTGCTCACCAACTGCAGCAATGTCCTAAGTATAGTGTGCTCTAGGGCAGGTGATGCAATAGCACATTATTGCATACATTTGGGCACTGATTTGATAGAGAATTTTGTCTTTCTCAAGGTCAAATTCTTCCTGCTAACTAAACTAATAGCGTAACCTTTCTCTCAGTTCCCCAAGCACCAGCAGCTCCAGAGATGATTTTTTTTTAAACCATTATCCTTTTAGCTAATGTTTGTCTAGGGAGATAGCAGACAATATTCAAAACAGACAATACCGTATTTTTCAGAGTATAAGACGCACCGGAGTATAAGACGCACTAAGGTTTTGAAGAGGCAAATTACAAAAAAAAGTAGGTAGGTAGACAGAGGGAGAGAGAGGGAGAGAAAGAAATAGAAATACAGTAGGTAGGTAGGTAAAGAGGGTAAGTAGGTAGATAAAGGGATAGAAAGAGAGAAAAAGAGAGAGAGAAATACAGTAGGTAGGTAGGTAGGTAGGTAGGGAGAGGGAGAGAGAGAGTGTGTGTAGGTAGATAGGTAGGAAGAAGGATAGAGAGAAATAGAGAGACAGACAGAAATACAGTAGAGACAGAAGTACAGGTAGGTAGGGAGAGAGTGTGTGTAGGTAGGTAGGTAAAGGAGGAGAGAGAGAAATACAGTAGATAGGTAGGGAAAGAGTGGGTAGGTAGGTAGATAAATGAATAGAGAGAGAGAAATGGAGAGAGATAAGAGAAATACAGTAGGGAGGGAGGGAGAGTGTGCGGGTAGGTAGGTAGAAGGATAGAGAGAGAGAAATAGAGAGAGAAATACAGTAGGTAGGGAGAGAGAGAGAGGGAGAGAGGGAGAGTAGGTAGGTAGGTTGATGTTTCCAGGTGTATTTATCCATGTCCTGGAGAAGGAAATCTCTGACAAACCTCAAAACTTTGTTTCTCCTGGCACAGAAACAGTTAAAGAGCCTTCCAAAAGAGCTTTCCGAAAGTGTTCTAACTCAGGGGTTCCCAAACGTGGCAACTTTAAGACTTGTGGACTTCAATTCCCAGAATTCTCCAGCCAACTATGTCTACAAGCTATGCTGGCTGGAGAATTCTGGGAGTTGAAGTCCACAAGTCTTAAAGTTGCCAAGTAAAAACAGCCTTCCGAAAGGGAAAAAAAGGGGGGGTTTGCATTCTGCAAACCTCGCCAAAACTGCTAGTTTCTCCGCGAAAACGGGGTCTTTTTTCTTGAAATAAAAAGCATGACTAGCCTTGGGGGGGCTTGCAAAGTGCTCCTGGGGGGGAGGTGAAAAATGAGAAAAAAACCACCCCATTTATCGCAAAAAAATTTGTGTCAAATAAATTGAATGCATAGCCCTATTGAGGCTTATAGAGTGCTGCTGGGGGATGGGGCAAAAAAATGGCCCGATTTAGTCTAATTTCTGCCGTCTCCAGCCCCCTGCTGCTCTCTGGAATCCTCCATAAGGCTAGGCACAGCCATTTTGGTGAAGGGGGTGGGATTTCAGGAGGCAAAAAATGCTGTATTCGATGTATAAGACACACCCAGATTTTCAGCCTCTTTTCAGAGGAAAAAAGGTGCATCTTATACTCCGAAAAATACGGTATCTATTTTTAATATTCTGAGACCAAAAAATAAAGGATCAAAGGATAAAATTCTCATTAGTTTCTAAAAGCTGAATCGCATTGTTCCTTTTAGTTAAATATTTTTTAATTTTGCCTAATCAGAACACAATTCACTTCAAATGTCTTCAGAAAAGATTCAAAATCTGGTTTCATTTTCTTTAAATGAAAGTGATAAAGAAGCAACCTTGTCCTTTCAGACTAGATTTAACAGTTGATTAACATTTTGCATTTTTTCATCTTCAATTAGGCCTAAAAAGTCTTCATCTAAGCAACCTGACCAAAAAGACAATATACATAAATGAAAAAGAAAGGATATCATAGCTTCATTCTTCAGATGATGAAGTAATTTCTTTAGAGGAGGATAGACACAAAGGGATGGTACACAGCCCAGCATAACTAACTTATGTTTGGCTCTTGTAATGGCAACATTAAGACGTCTCCAGTCCTTCAGAAGTTCTCCAACCTATTTTTTTTTTAAAGGGAAGCACAAAGAATGCTCACAAATTCTCCATTACTTTCAAATAATAATCATTCTTTTACATTGGTTACATAGATCTCATCAATGATAACCATTAACTAACCCCAGAATAATGGTGACCCTCTGCTTCATTTAAAGTCAGTATGGTTTCTTTCATATAATTTAAAACTCTTGCCTTAAGCACAAATGGCACTCTACTCTTAATATAACATTACAAATTGCAATCTTTATAGATCTGATCAAAGGCAAGCATTTTTTTTAACATATTGCCAACTTTTGATACTAAAGATGATAAGCTTTGTTGGTTAAAATTTATAAAGAAATTAGGAAAATCAAACAATTTTAGTTGGATCACGTTTAAAAATGTGTTGAAAAATTGATAAAAAATATTTTGCAAATCATTTTCATTTAAAATAAATATATTCCAAATCTGGTAACTTTCTATAATGTTTCCATTAATTATTCTTATTTGTAAAAATGTTATTCTGGGTAAAAATATCAAGAATTGATGTTTTAAATGAATGTATTAATCATTTTATCATATACATGTATGCATAAATAGAGTACATAATTCACTCCTAATTTTTTTTCACTTTTTGTTTTTCTTCCTTAACTCTGTAATTTATTTTTTGACCTGCCTTATGGTGCCTATTCTGATTAGTTTTATATCAAACTATTATTTATATATTTTTTATTTCTAGGTTCGAGCACCATTGCAGAAGAAAGTGGCATGCTGAATGTTTGGTTTGGCCACTTATAACACAGATTACTAATGCAAAAACAGGACTACTAGGGCTATACCTACTTGCCCCAGTGTTATACATAGTATATTTAGCTAGCATGCAAAACAGCCTTATATACATATGGACTCTTCAAACAAAGAGAGGAAACTTGGGATTCTTAGCTACGAGTAAATATCCAAAATGAAAACCAGTCACTCATTCTAAGATCCATATTAGCTTTCTTGTAGAAAGAAAAAAAAACAAATAATCTATACTAACTGCTAGTACATCTTTGCTGTTTATCTTACCTGCTAGCACATGAACCTTTTAAAGGACTACACCCTACATAAATTAAATGTTGGACAACAAATCTAAAATATTTGCAAGTATGAATAGATGTATGATTCTATAGTGTTTACTCACATTTCCATCCACATTGTTTCTTACAAAGGATACTATAATTACACTCTTGTCTCTCCCCTGGTATCTGTCCACAGTATTTACTTCTACATCAGTGAGGTACGAGCCTGCCATCAAATCTGTAATGATCTTCAATTGATGTCTATATGGAGATATGACTCCAATATCTGAAGGCTTACAACCAGCCTAAAAAAATAATAATCCCAGTGTTAAAACTATGGAATCCCAGATGGCCGTGACAGAATGCATTCCAACACTCATCCTTTTAGGAGATTTAGGGAAATAACGTATAGAAATGTCTTAAAAGAATCATATCCAATTTGTGCTACCCACTGATGATATAATAGGCTAAATGAACTTCTCCTTCGCCTCCTCTAATGCCCTCTTAATCTGATGTTAGCTACTAATTACTTTTGATTTTAATGCAACTTTATTCTTAGGTATCTTCAGTCCACCTTCTGCTTTTATCTTCTCTTAAGCCTAGGGGGAGCAATCTGAGGTCCACAAGAAGAAGCCACTTCCTTCTCTGACAATCCTCCCTTATTCCTTGCAACTGAAATAAATTAAGGAAATCAAATGTGTCCTCTGGCTGCAAAAACTATGTCCACTCATCCTAATAACATTAATTATTGGCATATTTTTCTCCCATACACTTTTTAGCTTATTCATCACAGAAATATATTTTTGTTGATAACTGATTTGGATTATATAGGAACCGATATAACTTCTTTGAATATCATATAATTTGTGTTTTGTATCTCAGATAAGAACACAACATCTACCTGCCATTCATTAAACCACACTGGACCCACACAAATTTGGGGGAAAAAACCAAGTTTCTGCTGCTTTAAAGAATTGAATCATTGAAGTAAATGCAACTCTTGAAGAGCAGCACCTTGTCTTATTGTGTTTTGCAAAATCAGAAGTTGTTCTTCCAAATAATTTTTGAACTCAGTGCAGTGCATTCTGTTAAGAGCAAAATGCAGTGGAAACTTTTGCCCTTTGCGAACATTACATCTCCAGTTACTATGATTACACCCTACAGTGATTTCTGCTAATTCTGGACACATGTCAAGATTGATCTGATGCACTAAACCAGAAGTAAGCCCCCTTTCCCACCTGAAGGCTCCTAAAAGAGGAGGCTTTCAGGTGCTTTATCCACATCTACATATAACATATTTTTCACACTATAAGGCGCACTCCCCCTCCCCCCCAAAAAGTGAATGGAAATGTCTGTGCATCTTATAGAGCGAATATTGTGGCCGGGGGGGGGGGGGGGAAGGTTGGTGTGGAATGCTGAAGTCTTTGCTGCGAAGCAGCTGATTGGTGATTGGATTTGCCTCCCGGAATACCACCGATTAGCTGTTCTAGGCGGCGGGGATTGCCACTGCCGCCTATTGCTGCTGCCACTCGTTCCCTGCCACCTATCGCCAGTGAACGGGCAGCAGTGATAGGTGGCAGCAAACAGGTATTGAGCCTCAGCTTATTGGCGGAATTCCAGGAGGCTGATCCAAATGCCAATCAGCTGCTTGGCAGTGAAGACTCCAGTGTTCCTCGCCAGCGGCAGCAGCTCAGCTCAATTGACCAGTGGTGGGTGCAATGGAGCAGAGCTCTGATGAACCACGTGCTGGGGTGGCAATAACGTGCTGAAGCTGACCAGGCTGTTTGCTGTTTACTGCAAGGATGCTAGCCAGATGAATACTGGATGGCTGCTGGGAGGCAGAGGCAGATTTTTTTTTCTTGTTTTCCTCTTCTAAAGCTAATGTGCATTTTATAGTCCAGAGCGTCTTACAGTGCAAAAAATACTGTAAGTCCTGCTGCCTGGCACCCCTACAAACTGCCTATTTTTAATAGCAAGAAGGAGGGGAAACTGATCCATTTCCCCACAGGAAAAGAAGGGAAACTGCATTCTACCTCACCCTAGAAAACAAATTGCCACTTTTTTCCTGCAAATGAAATGAATTTTCAACAACTTGTGATTAGAGGAAATTAGAAGCTTGGTCTTCAAGTGTCATAAATTCCAAGGGACAATACCAACCTGCGGGCATGAATCACCAATCTCATCACACCTCAAAAACATATTGAGGCCAGGCTATCGGAAGGACTGAACTAATAGTGGAAGACTACTAGCATACCTCTTTATTTAACAAGCATCTCAACATAAATGCATAAATAAAATCTATATAGTGTTAAAAAACAAGAGAAATACCTTTAAAAATATGGATGTGAGGAAGAACACCAGTCTGGCTTCAGTCATGTTACTTATACAGCTTTTTTCTGTCTGTTCTGGAGCTTCAACCTGAATTAAAGACCAACATCATATACCTGAATCCACTGCAATGAAAATCTCAAGCTGTTTGTTAGTTTAGGAAGACTATATTGAAGTATATCAAAAACTGCTGCAGGTACAGTAGATTATACAATTATGCTGAAGGGGACAGTCTTATTGGAATGGAACATCTGGACATTTTCTAAAGCAATTTGCTTTTAATTGAACCATTTTCAGGGAGGGGAAAGAAAATAAACAATATTTAATTACTATATCAAGGGAAATGGAAAAGGAAAAAAAGACAGGGTAAGAGCAGTGATGGCTAACCTTTTTTGTCGTCGTGTGTCGAAATAATGCAATGCACACGACACCCCCCTTACCCACCTGCACATTCACGTATGACACACACACCCCGCACTCCCCATGCACATGCAACCCCCCCCCGCACCCCATTTTGGGCCTAGCAGGCCTCCCTGCAGCCTTCTGGGACTAAAAATGGATTGCAGGGGGGCTGCACGGCCCCCCTGTGCTCCCCCTGCATGCAACGTGTCTCCTGCATGCACCTCACAACCCCCCTCCCCCATGCATGAGCGACAGTCCCCCAAAAATCAGTTGGCGGGCGGGAGGTATGCACACATGTGCAGTGGAATTGAGCTGGGATGATGGCTCACATGCCATAGGTTCGCCTTCACGGAGATAGAGGAAAGAAGGAAGAGAGCAAAAACAACTGATAAAGACTGTTGGGATAAGAGAGAGATTTGCATGGGATGAAACAGAGAGGCCACTTGATATTGCTCAAAGACCCAATACCACATGGTGTCAATCCTGAAGCTGATCTGACACATGGTCCCTGCCACTATTCTCCTAATGGAAGTTAAAGCCAACTGTCAGAGACCTCTTCATATTAATTCTGCTCCTTCAATTTCCTGAGAAACAGAACAAAACCCAACATCAAATTGCCTTGGGGATGAGAAGAGAGGCCCGATAAAAGTTACCTTCTCTGTGTTAAGAAAACAAACAGGATTATTTGGATCTAGTGTTTCTTTTAGCCACGTTTCTGACGAAGACTCTTCCAGTTTTAGGTTTTTTAAGTTAGGCAAGTCAATGACCGCTCTGGACACCTTTTCAGAGCCACATTCCAGTTTACCATCATACACCAGCTTGTTGCTCAATGACATAATTTTACTAAAGGGATTTAAAATGAAAAAAAAAAAGTTAAGATTTTTACCAGTCTTGAGGTGCGGCAAAACAGCGTGTTTCGTGCTTACATACCTGTTCATTCGGTACTGGACAGTTAGATGCACAACAGCATTCTTATTTTGTTCCAGCCTTTTGAATAAACTTTCACTCATGCCAAGTTCTCTGCAATAAAAATTCAGTCAGTGACTTGCACGCAGCGTGACTAATGGTAAGTATAAATTCCTACAGCATGTTCTGACCTAGGCTTCCCAAGATCATGAAGCTGACTCCTTGTCTCGATAAAACCTCTTTTATTTAGGTTAAAGGGAATTCTTCTCCAGCAAAGTCCCAGCAAACAGTCTTTCATGAGATTCATAATAACAGACCTTTATCAGGCTTGGAGAGCTGCCAGGCCGATATCTTCCAGACACCACGCTGTAGCAGCAATTACTTGGCAAGAAGTCAGGAATAGATCTTCACCCTAATGAATTGAACTAATTACCTCCTGCAAACTCCCCTCCCCTTTCACTCCTCTCTATTCCCTATGGGAGGGGCCATTCGCTGTCCACCTGTGTTTTACTCCGGAGTTGGCCCTTGTTCCTTAGCTGTTCCTTACTCCTGGCAGCTCTGCGCATGCGCATAATGGAAACAGGCTCCAGATGTTCTTCTGCCCACTGATCTCTGACTCTGAAGGCAGCTGATAACTGTCGGGCAGCCCTGGCCCCATCTCTGCCTCCAATGCATCACAGCCTTCCACAGACTCCATTGGCCCATGTTCCTCCCCAAATTTCTAACTGCCTGAGTCTGCCACCAGCTCCGCTGGCAGGCCACAACACAGCATGTCATGCTGCCTACCTTGCTTCTGGGTTTTGTACAAGTGGAGGCAACTGCTGATGGTCTCCCACCAGCACAAATCGAAGTGAATAAAAAAGAGGGCCAAGGCAGATGGGCTGGCTAATCTGAGAAGCCTCGTCCACTATGCAGAAGTCAAAACGTTTACGAGTGAAGATTGGATGGTTTATTCCCATGCATGTTGTTGCAATGACTGGCTGGAAAAAGATGAGAAAGTATGATGATGGCACCTCTTTTCCACTATAAATCAGACATGCATTCAAGTTCAAACAATACTACATTGTGTTCCCTGTACAAGTTATTAAATGCAGTTCTTAACTCAATGTCTCTCTGCTGTCAGAATTTGAGATGGAGCGGAGTTCAATTTATTATTCCAGCTGTCTATGGAGATTCTTAGTTATCCAGGTCATGGTTGTCCCAAAGGTGCTTTTTTCAAGAGGCAACTGGATTTTCTGGTTTTTTCTTTGAAGATGTTTCACTTCTCATCTAAGAAGCTTCTTCAGCTCATTATACCAGCTGTCTATATACCTACCTATTTTCCCTCCTAACACTTAAAGAAATTGGTGGCAGGGAAGTAAAGCTGATCAGAGGTGAAGTGGAAAGGTAAATCTTTCTCTGCAATCATTTATCAGTCACGGATTATTTTACAGAAATTTAAATGGTAAGATGTTTGTAAATTTGTTGGTAATAATATCTGAGAATTCCTTTTTATCTTAGAATATATAACAGGCTGGCCAACCTCTGCATTCTTTGGGCAATTCTAATTCTCTTAAATTCTTAGGAATATACATTTATTATCTCACAAGCAGATCCTCTCTAAGTGAACAGGTTTCATGTTAAAATTTACATCATCTAGTGGCAAAGATTCCCAATTATAGATCCCCAAAGTGGCTTTGGTTATTTGCAGGGATTCCTTTCCAGCACAGCAACAGTGGATTACAACACTACAGATCCTGAGAATTTGAAGGAATGTAGTTTATGAGTGGGCGAATCCATCTTCTTTTGCACATGTATAAAGCAAAAGAAAAACTACAAATTTATCAAACTCTTCACCATGGATGCTGAGATCTAGTCTCTTTTTAAGCAGTAAAATCATGCAGAATGGCGCTATGGCTAAAAGCCTCTTTATACAATCATGTATATATAATATGGGGGGGGGGGATTCAAGATGCAATATTTTTGTTGTAAATATGAATATACTTTTCTTATTCATTTGATTAAAACCTAGTATGATCACTTAATAAAAACATACATATTATGAAATTAAAACAACATAATATCACCAACATAAACTTCCCAGTAGAGATTCTTTTAAGGCACACGAGACTCCTGAAAAAGGCATTTTCTTTACCTGACTTTGGTATAGTTCCTCCAACTGAGCCACAGTTTTAATACACTTTGCTCTGCAGATCTCTTCTTCTGTAAACCTCTTTATGTCTGGATGAACCTTCTGAGCTCTTCCTAGCCTCAAAAATCCCACTTTGAACTTGGCTAACTTAAGAAGGATATTGTCAACTGCTGTATGGGTAAAACTAGTTAAGAGAACGCTGAAGCCACAAGCATAAAGAATCCGAACCTAAAACATGGGAAAGACAACCAAGGAAAAAGCAAGTTTAATCTGTATTTTATTTAGTTCCTCTGCACTGATTCCTATCCCACCCCACCCCAAGTAATATGAGAGCAGATCAGAAGGCATCAACTCTTATGTTCAGCAAATGTTTGTTAAGAAAGTCTACAGAACTATACAGGCCAATCTCACCCTAGTCCATCCCTGGACATCTTTCACTAACTGCCATGCACATATACAAATGGTATATAAATTATTTTTTTATTTATTCATTCATTTGTTTTAGAGAATTTATATAGCCAACTACTTGCTCACAGCAACTCAAGGACTTACAGACAATAAAAATACAATGTAGAATATTTTTTTTAAATAAATCCCTCACCTCCACTCAGCACAAGCACTCAAATCACCCACTGAATGGGGAAAGGAACAGGAAAATAACATTGTCAATACCATATAAGGAAAGCCTATATAAGATGTTTTATAGGTGGCACCTTCCATCCGCAAGAATCGCCAAAATGTTTATAAATTCATCGCCAAACTGCTGAAAATGTGACCAAGAACCAGGCATGTACTACCATATGTAGTGACTGTGCCAAAATATACTGGCAGAATATCCAAAAGTGATTGATAGAGATAACCAAAGAGGAAATAGAATTCACACCGGAACTATTTCTCTTGGGAATTATAAACAAGAAATACAACAAGGGGCTTATCTTTTTAAATATATATATTATATTATCACAGCAGCAAGAATGGTCTTTGCCCAAAATTGGAAAAACAGGGAAACTCCACATGAAGGAAAATTTTGAACTGCACTGAAATGGACAAATTGATGTGGGAATTCAAGAACAAAGATGAATCAGATTATTTTAAGATCTGGGATAAACTTTATCTATGATTGGAATATAAAAGGGAAAGCCCAAAACAGGCATGAGACAAGATTCATAGAATGGAGACTAGAATTATGTATGAAATGATAAATGCGAGAATGTACAAGATAAACACAAACCAACACGGCTGAAAATAGGTTACTTTTTTTTCTATTTGTAAATACGGCATGGATCAAATGTTAAAAAAACAGGGTGGCTACAATGCATAGCTGAATATCTTAGCATGTATGGTGGCATAGATCCTACCAGGACAGTTTACACTGTGTCCAATGTTTTAATTTATGTTTAATAAAAAACTTTTTAATTTAAAAAAAATCACCATTGAATGTGCTCTATCCCATTCTGGGTTCCTCAGGCCTGCTTCAGGGCCTTATGAAAGAGTGTCAGAGTGGGAGCCAGTCTAATTTCCAGAAGGAGGGAGCCACTATGGAGAAAGTCCTTCTAGGTTCCTGCCAGATGTACCTTCTTAGAGAACGGAACACCCAATATTCCTTGCCTCTCCGCTCCAGTGGATTGGGTGGATGTGACTAGCAAGAGACAGTCCCTCAGAGAACCTGGTCCCAAGCCAAGAAGGGATTGAAAGCACTTTGACTTGCATCTGGAAGCAAATCGGCAAGGCAGCGCCCACAAGAGAGGTGA
This sequence comes from Rhabdophis nuchalis, assembly GCA_039707465.1. Classification (NCBI taxonomy): domain Eukaryota; kingdom Metazoa; phylum Chordata; class Lepidosauria; order Squamata; family Natricidae; genus Rhabdophis; species Rhabdophis nuchalis. Next base: position 92,589,384 of record CM077645.1, on the reverse strand, counting down.
CACATGTACACATCGAGGTCTGTACAAACCCATGCAGGGTGTTGCATTTTGAACCAACTGGAGCTTCCAGATGCATTTCAAGGGAAGCCCCATGTAGAGCGGATGGCAATAGTCAAGATGGGAGATGACTAGGACATGAGTGACCGTATCAAGCCTTGAAGTACAGATTTCCTCCACACTTTAGGAAATCTGAGTGGAAGCACGAGGGAACTCTATTCTCATGACTCTGGCATGTAAGGATCTATGTACTATGTAAGTTCAAGGGAGAGCAACCTTTTGATAGTCAATAGCAGTGTAAGCGCAGTGGGCAGATTAAAATGCAAAGCAGATGGCAAGTAGGAGAATGTGATTTAAATACTGGTAATCATTGTTCAGCAATTGCTTCATTTAGCAACTGTGCACAGTAGTGATGAAAAAGTAACTTTATGAGTCAAGTTGACAGTCCCAATTGTGGTTACTAAATGAGGACTAAGGTAAAGGTAAAGGTTCCCCTCCCACATATGTGCTAGTCATTCCCGACTCTAGGGGGCAGTGCTCATCTCTGTTTCAAAGCCGAAGAGCCAGCGCTGTCTGAAGACATCTCTGTGGTCATATGACCAGCATGAGTAAACGGTGAAGGTGCACAGAACGCTGTTACCTTCCCACCAAAGTGGTTCCTATTTTTCTACTTGCATTTTTTACTTGCTTTCAAACTGCTAGGTTGGCAGAAGCTGGGACAAGTAAGGGGCTCTCACTCCATTACGCGGTGCTAGGCATTCGAACCACCCTGACTGACAAGCTCAGTGTCTTAGCCACTGAGCCACTGTGCCCCTATTTAGTCCCTAAATGAGGACTACCTGTGTATTAAGCCTATTTCAGGTTATATTTATTGCTTTCCATCTTAAAGTGATAAAACACTGTCATTAGTTTTCAGCAACTATAGTGAGAGATGGCTCTGCAAGCCAAAAATAAAAAAACAAACAAACAGGATTTAAAGGCCACCTGATACCCTAAGATTGGAGTGTTCTAATATTTGAGGAACTCCTATAAAGATGAGGAGATCAAACTATTTTCCAAGCCACCAAAAGGCAAGATAAGAAAAAATGGATTGAAACTAACCAAGGAGAGAAGCAATCTAGGAGAAAATTCCTAAAGGGGAGAACAATCAACCAATGGAATAGCTTGCCTTCAGAAGTTATGGGTGCTTCATAGCCAGTGGCTTTCAAAAAGGGACTGGACAACCATTTGTCTGAAATGATACATACGGTCTTTTGTTCGAGGGGGGAGGGGTTGGACTATAAGACCGCCAAGGTCCCTTCCAACTGTTATTATTCTATGTTCTATAAGTGCCCATTCTGGTGTAGACAATGGAGATTATGGAGGGTTGGCACATTAATTCACAACCAGAGGCAACTAGCTTATGTGCTCTATCATATTTTTTCCCATATTGGAGAGGGTTCTGTACTTCCCCACTGGTAAAATATGAAATAGTTACTGATTTCATACAGGCTGCAGGTATACAGATCTGAGATTTTCAATGACTTAACTGACAAGAATTCATTGCTTCAATAGGTATCATAAATAATATCCACATTAAGAACATAGTCCCATCCTGGTTTCTTTTTTTTTCTTGTTAAACTATCTTTACATTTTGGACATTATGATTTCAATTTCAAAATTATCATATTCATCCTAGCATTAGGTCAAACTTTTATACAAGGGGGCAGCTACTAATCCTTTTTCCAAGTCAGAGGCTTCTACAAGACCTTACCAAAGCACAGATCGTCGTAGTCTTTCCTGTTCCAGGCATGCCAACAATAAGGGTGTAATCCTTTGAAAGGAGAATTTGTTTCATTGCTTGTTTCTGGGGTTTATTCAATCCTAGGATTCACCAGACAAAGAGAAAAACAATTAACCCGCCACGTTAACTAAAACTGTACTCTATTTCTTCTCTGCAAACAACATTAAGAGAAAAAGTATTTGAATATCCATGCTAGAATGGTATCTTTAAAAATGAATTTAGTCTTTGTTCCCTTTACAGAGAAAATATACTTCTATCTAATCCTATAATGTTTAATCCGCTCCAATGAATACAGTACAGGTAGTCCTCAACATGATCATAATGAGGACTGGAATTTCTGTTGCTAAGCATGTCAGTTGTTAAGTGAGCCACATCCAATTTTATAACCTTTTTTGGCCATGATTGTTAAGTCAATCACTGCTGTTAGGTGAATCATGCAGCTGTTAGATGAATCATGCAGTCGTTAAGTAAAACCAGCTTTCCTCATTGACTTTGTTAGATGGAAGCCAGTTGGGAAGGTCACAAATGGCTATCCTAGGACACTGCGACCATCGTAAATACATGCAGGTTGCCAAGTGCCAGACTTTTGATCATGTGACCATGGGGATGCTGTGATTATTGCAAGTGCAAGGACCAGGTTGCAAGTTAGTGCTTTTCAGTGCTGAAACTTGGAACTGTCACTAAACAAATGGATGTAAGATGAGGACTAGCTGTATAGCATTCTCCAAAGAAGTGGACAAAATGGTTCTGCTAGAACAGACATGTCTGTGGGGGAACCAGGGAAAGCCATTTACCTCAAAGCGAGCCCCCAGTCTTTTTGTCTATTAGCCAAGAACTAAACCTGGAACTACCGTATTTCAGACTATAAGAAGCTCCAGACTATAAGACGCACCTAGCTATTGGTGAGGAAAAAAAGGGGAAAAAATCTACCTCTGCCTCCCACCATCCATCCGGTGTTCATCTGGTCTGTTTGCCGTGGCCCATTTGCCTCCACCACTGCCCGTTTAATGCAGCCCATTTGCCACCGCAGCCCTTTTGCTGCCACGGCCTGTTCTAGAACAGCTGATCGGTGCCACTCCAACCCACCCCCTCCCACAATATTCAGAGTATAAGATACACAGACATTTCCACCCACTTTTTGGGGGAGGAAAAGTGCTTCTTATATTCTGAAAAATATGGTAATTCACTGCTGCCCAACACATTATAGTTTTGTAATCACTCCTTTGTTGTAGAAGTAATACTTGTTCCATGCCAAAGCAAATATGTAATTTAAACGTTGCTCCTATTTATTTTTCTGGCAGTTATATTAGCAATAAAATGCTCATAAACAAACACAAACACACACACACGATGTTCTACTAGTAAAAAAGTGCTTGTCAGAGAGTACTAGTTGGAGAAATACCTATGGGCTTACTTGTAGTTACTTTACATCTAAGTCCTGATATTTACAAAAAAGGTGGAAATGTGAACCATCCTAAACCTGGCAATAATTGGCTCTTTAGGAGAAATTGTCAAGATTGAACCGCATTTTCCAAGTTGGCCACGCCCACCCAGTCACATGACCGCTGAGCCACTCCCACAAAACAGGCCACTCCTTTTGGCTCTCAAAAGAAATTTCAATCGTGGTACTGTTGATATTTGGCTCTCTTGACTAATAAGTTTGCCTGGCTGGGGGATTCTGGGAGTTGAAGTCCACCCATCTTAAAGCCTGCTGGCTGGGGGATTTTGGGAGTAGAAATCCACCCATCTTAAAGCAAGCTGGCTGGGGGATTCTGGGAGTGAAAGTCCACCCATCTTCAAGTTCCCACGGCTGAGAAACACTGCAGTTTATTGCAAAATTTAGTCTTCTCTATTTGCTGGGGGGGGGGGGGGGGGGGGGCGGAAAAGTATTTTAAGGGTCCTGATTCAGAAAATCGATGGATTGGGTCCCCCCAGGATGCTGCACCCTGGTTCGCTAATACTCTAGGACACGAGTGTCAAACACAAGATATCGGATAGCCATTTGTCTGAAATGGTATCGGGCTTCCTGCTTAGGCAGGGAGTTGGACTAGATTACCTCCAAGGTCCCTTCCAACTCTGCTATTGTATTATTGTATTGTATTCATAAAAATTATAATTATAAATAGATGAACTTGGAATTTCAAATTTTGCTACCAACTCCCTGAATAACTTTTCAATATTGTGGCATTGATAATTCTTTAAGATATTCCTGCTTACGAATATTACTGAATAAAATAATTATATTGTGGAAATGAGCTTATTGCTGAGGGTATACAGATTCTAATATATTTGTGTCAGAAGGATTTGCAGCTGAAAGGTATTAATTTAATGCTCTAAAAACTGGACTATTTTTAGATGGGCAGTTTTAAAATGATAAATAAATTATAAGTAATAATCTTTTGTCCCCTGTACCTTTCAGAATGTTTGCCACCGTGTCCTTCGCTTCTGGAGGAAGAACAGAACTCAAGTATTGAACAAATTGTGGCTTGTAGAAGTCTATTATTAAGCTACGAAGCTTTTCACTAAAAGAGAAGAGAGGGAAGATGAAATAGTCAACTGTGGAAATATTTCTAAGAGTAATGTTACTTGTGTGGAAATAAAAACCAGAAAAATACCTGGCAGGAGAATTTTCCATTAATTTAGAAAGATTTGCTAAAGGAGCTTCTATGCCAAGTACTCCTTCCTCATGATCTAATCTATACACAGTCTCCCCAGGGAGATGAGATAAATTCCTGAAACACATTAAACAGAACCAGTAAAATTCCACAAGAAGTTTAAGTACCTCCTGCCCATACAAGATATATGTAAATTTAAATCTGCTGGCCATTTCAACTGTGATACAGTGGCTTCAATACAAGTCCCATTTCTCACCAGGAACACACCTCATCCTGACATTCAAGCATCTCCAGAGAAAAACATTTTGCTAAAACTGCATGAAATCTGAAGTATAAGGAATATTGATACTTAACAAAACAGCTTCAATAAGGAAGCACATGCAAGAATCTATATACAGATCTGCCAATGTTATTGTAAATAGAAATATCATTGTTTATTAGCAGGCACATGTAATCCTATTCTACAACTAGCCAATAACCTGGCATTGCCTGGTATTTATTTATAGGGGGGAGGAAATGTCCGGACTGAACGTAATTTCTAATGTTGGATTTTCCCCCTTACTGGAGGGAGCTCCCTTGTGGAGTTCTGTAAAGATGTTACCATAGCAACTCCAGTGCACTGTACAGTAAAGCCATTTTACACAGTACAGTAGAAGCCATTTTAAGGCACAACAGGCCTTATCTTAACAGAACCCACGCCCTGAGGGGTGTCAGGGGTGTCTTACCCCCACAGTATTTTTTTCCAAAGAGTCAAGTCATCTGTGTACCAAGTTTGGTTGAAATTGCTCGAGGCGTTCCAGTTATGTTGGAACACACACACACACACACACACACACACACACACACACACACACACACACATATATATATATACGAAAATGTTGCTTTTTTAAATTCTCAGCATCTGAAATATAAATGCAAGCAATACAATGCAATCAATACCTATCCAATAAGCAGGAAAGTTTGGTTCTATTGACCTCCTGAATATAGCCAGTACATAAGGCAAGCAAATTGCGGTCTTCATCACTTATAACAACTCTGTCCCCAACCATCAAAGCTGTGATTGGCACACAATCATCTCTACGCTGGAACCAGTGTAGATACTGTCCATCCAAAACTTCAACTACATTTTCCATTCTGATCATATTTCCAATGCAGTCCCCATGTTTTTCTCTGCAAACATCAAGAACAAAGAATAAACTGGATTTGGATTTCTTCCATTAGAGAAAAACTCAGGTAATAGTACCATTTCTTCTTTCTTACTGTAGTGTGTAAAATGAAGTTTACAAATGAGTTTACAAAAATCACTGCTGATACTTGCGTAAGTCTTTGCCTTACCTTTCTGCAGCAGGCAGCATCCATATATTTTTACGCCCTTTTTTCCCATCTTTATACTGTGACTCCAAAGTTAGCATTAGATACCAGAGGTGGAAATATTCCAAATGAGAAGGCTTTAAATGACAAATCTCCTTTTCAGTAGCAGCCACCATATCTGGAGGTATTAAGACATCTTTCTGGTGTTCTACGGCCCTGAAATACAACTGAACATGAGTCCACCTGAAAAAAAATCTAGATTGTATGATTTCTGCTTTCCTGTTCAACCAGTGATGGGATTCAAAATACTTTACTATCGGTTCTGTATGGGTGGCTTGGTGGGCGTGGCAGGGGAAGGATACTGCAAAATCCCCATTTCCTCCCGATTAGCTGGGACTCGAGAGACAGAGAATAGATGGGGGCAGGGCCAGTCAGAGGTGGTATTTACTGGTTCTCTGAACTACTCAAAATTTCCGGTACCGGTTCTCCAGAACTGGTCAGAACTTGCTGAATAACACCTCTGTGTTCAACCCTCTATTATTACATGGTTTCTTATACCAAATCAGAGTATGATTCTTGAAATTATGGCGTCAGCCATTCTGGACTAAGGCACACTTTCATATGACCTCTTTAGAAGAAACTTACCTACTATAAAGTATACAATTTTGCTTCTGAGAGCAATAACTACAAGCTTGGCTATCATTAATCAAAGGAGGTAGAGGGGCAAGTTGTGTTTGCTTTTTTCCTATAGATTTGTATGTGTTGTGAATAAAATAGAAGGCCAGCTGATTTCTCAGTTTAATCAGTTCTGCAAAGGAGAAAAAGAGAAACAAGTTTAGACACTCTCAATTGTAAAGGGCATGAAAAAGACATACAGCAAAACTTGGCCATTTAGTATATTCGAGGACTGGTCCTATGAATTCATTCCTCCATTCACCCAAAAATGAACAAATTATCAAATACAGTTCCACCATAGCTCAAGTCAGTCTCTTTATTAAATATAGTCCTGCGGGCTAACAGGACAACTTTGAGTGTGCAGATAACACCCTCTGAAAGGTTGCTGGACCGGTGAACAGAAGTCCTGATCATTATCTATTAGGCACAACCTATTGATATATAAAGATGACTTGCCATAACTCAGGGGTGTCAAACTCAATTTCATTGAGGACCACATCAGGGTTGTGTTTCAACTCAGGGAAGAAGGGGTGGCATGGCCAGGGGGCATGACCAGCTTAATGTTATTCATGTTGGGGGTGCCTGTGGCAGCCCAAGCACTCTGCCTGGGAAAACGGGCTCCCGAGCTCCATTTTCGCTGGCAGAGCCACCACAGGCCAATCCTTCACTGTTTCCAGGGCAGCCCCACAGGCCAGATCTAAGTACCCCCCAGGCCGGATCTTTCCCATGGCCCTTGAGTTTGTCACCCCTGCCATAACTGAATCTTCCTGTCTGGTAAAAATATCCAAAGAGATCTATTACCTCCATCTTGACAGCTACATAAGGTACAGTCTAGGGAACAGGTCTGCTCCCTAATAGCTCCTACATTCTGGAACAGTCTTCCCCCAAAAATACGCTTGGTCGTTTCTTCTTGCATTCATCAAGCAAGTAAAAATTATTTAATTTCAATGTACTTTTAGCTTTAATTGACTAGGAGAACTGATCAGAGGCATTTTTATAATTTATATTAGGTTTCTCTTATTGCTCTATTGACTACTCAGAGTTCATTAGGATGTGGGCAGCCTACAAATACTGCAAAACAATTTGATAAAGAAGTGCTTCATGTTAAACACAAAATTATATTTGTTTTTGATCAAAATAGGTTGCAACTGTAATGATGAGCAACATGTTAAAGAAGACAACACCGAGCAATAAAGGAGGGAAAAGAGGATTCTCAGAAGATGTCATTGCCAAATGGGGCTACAGCTTTAGATATTTCCTGCTGCCATATAATATAATTCAATCTTTTTGACTCAGAATAGGGATAGACAGTGAGAATATAACCCAACTGATCTTCTTAAATAATAAAAACTGTAGGTTGTACTGGAATGCTTTTAGGGCCCCCTCCAATCATACCCATTTAAGCTTTCAAAGATGTTTACTCCTCCTTCTTTGCTATATTATGTGTTTCAAAATGTATTTCCTTTTACAACTAGGCTGTTTTGTTTTTTTGCCATACGATACACACGCATACAAAACCAGTATAATAGAAAGATGGGGGAGAAAATATTATAACTATACTCCCTTGTATAAAAATCACTCTGTCAACAAAAGTGTGTATAGTCAAGACTATGGTTTTCCCAGTTGCAGTGTGTGGCTAGGAAGACTGGACCACAAGAAAGGCTGAGCGCCAAAGAATGGAGGCCTTTGAACTATGGTGCTGAAGAAGACTCCTGTGAATCCCTGGGACTGCAAGGCGATCCAACCAGTCAGTCCTAGAGGAGATCAACCTGACTACTCTTTAGAAGCCAGATTCTGAAGATGAAACTCAAATACTTTGGCCACCTGATGAGAAGGAAGGACTCACTGGAGAAGAGCCTAATGCTGGGAAAGACTGAGGGCAAAAGAAGAATGGGACGACAGAGAATGAGGTGGCTGGATGGAGTCACCGAAGAAGTTGGTGTGAGCTTAAATGGACTTCAGATGATGGTAGATGACAGGAAGGCCTGGAGGAATGTTGTCCATGAGGTTGTGATGGGTGGGACATGACTTTGCAACTAACAACAATACTCCCTCGTAGATATCTTTGCTATCACAAAAGTTACCTCTCCTATCCATACGACTTCCTACTACAGGAATCATATTGCCTGTTTTCAAATATAAGAGAAATCCACCTTCAGGGTCAACTCGCCTTTCTTGACATAGTAAGGAATACAAAATTACCTAAAAAGATATTTAAAACAAAACCGAAAATTAAACATAGAAACAAAGTGAAGATATTTGCAGCATTTTAGTTTACTGAGAAAGATTATTAAAACTATAGTAATTCAATATTCAATATTTTCTGGATGATCCTAAGATCATCAATGCAGAGTAAGTGCTATGTAAATTCTAACCCCAGAAACAATCTCATATAATTGCATCAGATGATGCCTTGCCTTTGCCTAGATGAAAACATTCCTCCCTCAAAGATATTCTAATCATTATATTAAACAGTCTCCGGTAGCTGGCTGTTATAGATGACAATGTCTTCTCCTAACTTGCAAGGAATGTCAAATGAGATATTCCTGGCGCCTTTCAACTATGAAGACCAAAAAGGCAATGTCAGGGAATCATGGAAATAAAGTGTCATTCAACCTAGCACAGAAGATTATCTATAAAATGCTTTGCAAGTATTTCCATCAGAATGCTCTTATATATAGTGTGGATGCCTTCAATAATCTTATATTCTTCATGTATTTAAACTTTACATTCCGTATATATTCCAACATGTACCTGACTTCTATGCTCTACAGAGTTAGACTCTTTTCCACTTTTAAGCTCCAGTGGCATTATTCTGGTCTGAGTTTTAGATCTTTCATGAATGGTTACTCCAGCTGTAACATCAATCTTGCCCTTTAAGCCAAACCTGGGGCACCAGATATTCTCTTCAACATCCAGGATTTCTGTAACTTTGACATTATAACAGGACTTAGCACCTAGCCTGTCACAAAACAATTTGTATATGTTAATTTAAACTGTTAACTATGTATTTCCTGAAAGACACAAGGAAGAACAATTAAAATCCTGCATTCCTCTTAAAAAGAAGACTGAAATAGTAGAGTAAGTGAGTGCTTCTAAACAACTTAGGCTATTGTTTGTCTGTGTTTAGTTCCTGAATTAAAGAGCACATCAGCATAAACATTCAGCCCAGTCATAAACAGAACCAGCCTTTTGTGAAGATCACAGCAAAAATTGGATATTTTTTGGAAAAGATGCAACCAAACCGTTTCTTGTTTCTGACTACTAAATATAGCTCGCCTACAACATCAGCAAAGCTATGAATAATACAAGCTTGAAAATGTGTTGCCCCTGGATAGTTCAGCCAACACAATAACAATTTAACAATTTGTATTGGGGATGGAGGAGCCAAGGAACTGAAGACATGTATACAAATTTGTGCTGTAGTGATTTGTTTACATAATTTATTGAATAAAGCACAATTGGATGGGTTTATGATACAATAAGCCATAATACATGCAGGCCATATCATGCCTTCTGATATAAAACCAAACCGAAAGATAGCTACTGTATATGGAGTGTCCACCAAGACCCTCCCAAGAATTTGGAAAATCAAAATTATTTGCTAAATAATAAAGATATTTGCAAAAATTTTAAACACTCATTATTTATTGTTTAAAATGTTTTCATGGGAAATATTTATGTTAATATCTAAGAGTTTAATATTTTTACATGATTCAATCATCAAATTCTATGAATGCATCCATTTTAATTTTAAATGTGGTAAATATTAAGGCTGGGAAACATTGCACTAAAGCGTAGTATGTTTGTTCATATTCAATTAATCATTACTCACGGTTTTAACTGCACATTATTTTGGCTGTTTTTGTATGTATAGACTTCTGACCATTTAATAAAAGATGGTAAGTATTCCTCAATCTCATGAATTATATCCTTTTGCTCCAGATTTAGCTGATACCTTTAGGAATGAAAGAAAGATGTTAGAAACTGGACAAGAAAGATTCTTGGGCATTTTTGTTTAGCAAAATGTCAGCTATAGGAAATTGAAAAGGGGTCAGGGTCATAAAATAATTGTATTAATAAAATGGCAACTTAATTCAATGATTGATTGATTTGTATTCCACCTTTATTATTTTTATAAATAATTCAAGGCAGAAAACATATCCAAACACACCTTCCTCCTATTTTCCCCACAGTAACCCTCAGTTGCTCTGAGAAGTACTGGCCCAGTCATCCAGCTGGCTTTCATGGCTAAGACAGACTTAAAGTCAGTCTAGACCAGGGGTGTCAAACTCATGTCATCACAGTGGCATCATGTGATGTATCAGGACTTTTTTCACCTTTGATAAACTGGGTATGGGTGTGGCCAGCGCGTGATGCATTAACAGTCCTGGTCTAGACCAAACTGGATCTATGAAATCAAGTAGAGTTAATAATAATTTCTGAAGGAACTCAAGGATGAGACCCAAGTTTTTCGGAGACTGCATGGAGACCTGGGTCCATGATGTATTTTTTTCTTCTTTTATGACCCTGTTAATTCCTTGCTTCAAGGTGGGATTGGGGTGACTGAGTGAAGCTGAGAGTTTAATGGCCAGATGCTCTTCCAGACGCCCCTCCGGAGTTCACAGCAGATATTTTCTCTTTGCGCCCTGACAGAGAAACATCTATTGCTACCTAGGTCTTCACTTCTAGGCCACCATGCTGCCCTGGATCTTTCTTATATTTCAGATCAAAAAAGAGGGGAAAATAGGAATGTGAAAATATGAACATTATTTTGGCATACATTCTCAATCATGATAATGAGAAGGAAAATGCTTCACTACTGTAAACTGAATTGGTAGCTGAATACTGGAAACCTGAAAACATTTTCACAAAGTGAATCTTTGATTCAGAGAGTTCTAATGAAACAGCTTTCATGGTCAACAACAGCAGCGACCAACAACACTATACCAACTAGTCTCCTCTAAGTATTAAAAAAAAGAAAATATAATTCTTAAAAAATATTTATTGATAACTCTTACAGTTCTTTTAGATATTTTGGCCCATGAACAGCTGAGAAAGCAATTTCTTTCAGTTTCTCCTCTGTAAAATTTATGCCCGCTTTCTGGAAAATTTCATGTAGAATTGTGCCTACCAGCATTGCACGTGAAGTACGTTCACATTTCTGTAAAACAAAACAATATTTGAAATATTTGCATAAATGTGTCCTAGATATCAATCTGCAAAATTCTTTGCTTCCCTTACTATGCTCATACTAAGACCACAGGTCTGTACAATCCATACATTTACTACTAGTAAGTCATTAAACACAGTAAAAACTTATTTCTGAGCAAAGATATGTAAAGCTACGCTTCAAATAAGCCAAGAAAGCTAAGAATGAAAAACATACAACATATAGCAAAAAATATTTTTAAAAACTAAGGAGTGAATGTGCTATCTTAAATTACAAGATTAAAAAGACTGTTTCTTAGTTGAGTATTATTTTTTACAATTTTAATATCCTAATTATAAATCTTTCTGAATATAAATAAAAGATCATTGAAGTCTGAATATACATTTTTACAAGTAAAGCTATCTATAGTCCCCAAGTACAATAGTGTTGTTATATTTTCAGAAGAAATAAAGAAATAATTGTAAAGATGTCTATTTTGTTTCCATGCAAAGATTAAGTCTCATGGCTGATGATTGGCACAAAAAGGGCTTCTGCTGGCCTAACCATATTAAAAAATAAACTCCCCTATATTATGATCTTTTCAAACAAGTAATATGGGAGCAGCCCGCGGGCCAAATGGGTCATGTGCAGGCCACACCTACCCAGCTCTGCAAATGGGAAAACCGTTGTGAAACATCACGTGACAGCAATGTGACACTGCAAGTTTGATACCCGTGCTTTAATCCAACAAAATCACAGCTGTCATGGCTGATGAAACTGATAAAATACAGACAAGCAGTGCCTCTATTACTACATTATAAAAGAATCAGGGTCCATTACCTCCAATATACATATGTAAGTAACAAAAGCATTCAGAAGACCTCTATCGTTATAGGTTTACTTGTATAATATATGAAACATCCATTCAATTAAATGCCACTTGAAACACCAGCAAATGAATCCAGCCAATAATCCAGCACCATTTTAGAGCTAAAGTAAATTATAAGTTTACTGATAATAAAAAATCTTGACATGACAACTGTTTTAAACATTTAGAAATCCAGGTGTTTTTTTTAAAACTTACCCGGAACTTTTCACTCAGTACAGCTCTTCTCATGCACTGAATGCTCTTTGATACAGTTGTACCAGAAAGTAGCACATCTGGATACAGAATTAAGTATCCTGAATTGGCATTTATTATCCAGATACCAGAATTGCACTCTCCTTCTAAGTGAATGATATCTCCAGACTGGACTGGAACAGAAATCCTTTAAAAAAGATAGATTAAAGGGGGCAAATATGTTTGGAAATGGGAGATAAAATAAAGAAAATAAACTATGATTTCTGTGAATGATCCACCTCTCTCTGTGTATGTGCACATACAGATCCCCACATAAATGGGCGGCGGCGGGGGGGGTCCCCCTTGTAATGGTTATGTGGATTTTTGAAGCCCAAATCTGCTAGCTAGCCTAACAAGACTGGATAGTTCAGTGGATAAAAGGCATAGATTTACCTGCATTCAAAATTGCTTAGGTTAGAGCCATTTTACTTATGAGCATACATTATACAAATAGTGACATTGTTTTCTATCGTAACACCTGCCATCTGGAATATCATCCCCTCAGAGATCAGAATGGTTTCAGCCCTGTTGATCTTTCATAAAAACTTAAGGACACATTTTTATCACTAGGATTTGTGACTCAAATGTATGATGCATTCTGTGCAATAGTTATGTTGATTTGTTGGTGTTGGTTCTGTTTTTTTATCTCAACTGCTTTAATTGTTTTTCAAATTATATTTTTAGATTTTTAATTGTGGTTAGCCACCCACACAGAATCATGAATGGAGATCGGCAATGACATAAATTAAAATAATAAAACAGGACACAGGTAAAAGTATATAAAATGAAAAAAAAGTGAGAAAAACTAAATTAAATAAATACTAAATAAATACTAGTTAAATGAATAAATGCATAAATAATAGAAGGGTAGTTGAGAGAACTAAACACCATACTTTTTTCCAATTTACAATACAATACAATAGCAGAGTTGGAAGGGACCTTGTAGGTCTTCTAGTCCAACCCCCTGCATGGGCAGGAACCTTATACCATGTCAGACAAATGGCTGTCTAACATCTTTTTAAAGACTTCCAGGGTTGGGGCATTCACAACTGCTGGAGGCAAGCTGTTCCAGAGGTTAATTGTTCTTACTGTCAGGAAATTTCTCCTTAATTCTAAGTTGCTTCTCTCCTTGGTTAGTTTCCACCCATTGCTTCTTGTCCTGCCCCCAGGTGCCTTGGAGAAAAGTTTGACTCCCTCTTCTTTGTGGCACCCTCTGAGATATCGGAACACTGCTATCATGTCTCCCCTGGTCCTTCTCTTCATCAAACTAGACATACCCAGCTCCTGCAGCCGTTCTTCATATGTCTTAGTCTCCAGTCCTCTAATCATCTTGGTTGCTCTTCTCTGCACTCTTTCCAGAGTCTCCACGTCTTTTCTACATCGTCGCGACCAAAACTGTATGCAGTATTCCAAGTGTGGCCTTACCAAGGCACTATACAGTGGCATTAACACTTCACGTGATCTAGATTCTATCCCTCTGTTGATGCAGCCTAGAACTGTGTTGGCTTTTTTGGCAGCTGCTGCACACTGCTGGCTCATATTTAAATGGTTGTCCACTAGGATTCCAAGATCCCTCTCACAGTTGCTACTATTGAGCAAGGTACCACCTATACTGTACTTGTGCATTTGGTTTTTCTTGCCTATATGTAGGACCTTACTTTTTTCACAATTGAATTTCATTTTATTAGACAGTGCCCAATGTTCAAGTTTGTCTAGATCCTTCTGTATCTTAAGCCTATCTTCTGGAGTGTTGGCTATTCCTGCCAGCTTGGTGTCGTCTGCGAATTTGATGAGTTCCCCATTTGCTTTTGAGTTATGTTCACAGGACATACTGAATCACAAAACAGTTACCTATTTTTTATGCTAACTCACTATATGAATCCACATATCCACATTGGGGTGCAACACACCCCAAAAATAAAGTTTACTAGGTAACAGGAAGATTCACCAAGGGTAAATACGCAGTAAAAGCAAACCATGAGAAAGTTTCCACAAAATATTTCCCTAACCGTTCTCTGTTATTCTTATAAATTTATCACAAAATTAATTTTTCAAAATATGGGTGTAATTAGAAATCTACCAGACAAATGTCCCCTCCATTTGCCCGAGAATTACCAGTCATCCTGAAGGACGCACAACTCTCTCTCTGAATCACCAAGCATTGAAGAAACGATTGTCAGACGTTTCTCACGTTCTTCATCATTCTGAACATGTACAACACAGTATCTGTTGTTCAAACCTCTTTGGAGTACAGTATCCGGGAAGCCTATCATTTTCTTTGGAAACCTAAAATAAATAGACCAATAATTATTTTAGATGGTAAAATAATAATGACACCTACAATAGAATAACCACGCACATTTTCCAGCTCAAGGGCCAGAGTGCATGTGTGGGGGTGGGATGTCACTGCATTAAAAAAGGAGACAAGATTTCAGTGCTCTGGTTGTGGCTACTCCTCTTAGTTAGTTCCATTAATCAATGGAACTTGCCTCCAGAAGCTGTGAATGCTCCAACAATTGACGTTTTAAAGAAGATGCTGGAAATCCATGTGTCTGAAGTGGTGTAGGGTCTCCTGCCTAAGCAGGGGGTTGGACTAGAAGACCTTCAAGGTCCCTTCCAACTCTGTTATTCTATATTCTATATTATTGCCTTTTTCTGCTTCCCTGTCAAAAGGACTCAGAAGGAATTTCATGTGAGAACCATTATCTGCAGCCAAAAGATCAAGCCCAGGAAGGGGACCATTACATTCACTAGTTTTCACTTTCAAACAACATCTAGACCTCTTTTTTTTTTAACTTTCATCTTATTGGGAAAAATTTGTAACCGTCTTGATGATCCCTTGGGGCCCCTTCCTAACTGGAAGCAGAGTTGGTTCTCTGAGCTTCCTTACCCGTGGTACCATGAACCACGTTCCACTAAACCACGATCAAACTACGTTGCATCCAAAGTTTTAAACGGGAGGTGGGTGTCCCTGGTACTTCACACACACACACACACCACCCGGACGCTTTCAAGGCCCCGCTTCAGCCCCGGCCGAGACAACCACCTTTCCGCCGGCGGCTCTTCCACGAAGCTCTTCTCCATCAGCTCTTCCAGCGAGACTCCGTCCAGCCCTTCCAGGGCTTCCTCCCCGGCCGCCATGCGAAATACCGGGACTCCGGCCGTAAAAGCCCGCCAAGCCCGCCCTCGCCTGGCCCGGCCTGTGAGGAGCGCCTTTCTCCGCCTCCGCGCCCCTTTTAGAGAGGAAGAGGCGAGGCGAGGCTGCTGCGGCTCCCTCTGCACAGGCGGCCTCTCGCTGCCTCGTGGACGGGACTGCCGCTTGCTCGGAAGAGGTTCCCGCCGGCCCCTGAGGGAACAAGTGGCTTTGACCGGCAGGCCCGAAACCCCCCCCCCCCGAACCAACTGTGATAACTTAGGCTTTCTTGGATGGATATCAGGTGGGGAAATAGAAAATGAGGCCACAGGATGCCCATTCCTCTGTGTTGATGGCCATTTATTGTATGCTATATTTTTATCTCACTTTTATTATTTTGTAAGTAAAGTTTGAGGGACGCAGTGGCTTAGTGGCTAAGATGTTGAGCTTGTCCATCAGAAAGGTCAGCAGTTTGGTGGTTCAATCTCTAGCACCGCCTAACAGAGTGAGCTCCCATTACTTGTCCCACCTTCTGCCAACCTAGCAGTTCAAAAGTAAAAATAGGGACAACCTTTGGTGGGAAGATAACAGCGTTCTGTGCGCCTTCGGTGTTTTGTCGTGCTGGCCACATGACCATGGAGACGTCTTCAGACAGCGCTGGCTCTTTGGCTTGTAAACAGAGATGAGCACCACCCCCTAGAGTCGGGAACAACTAGCACATACACGCGAGGGTAACCTTTACCTTTAAGTAAAGTTTGCAGGCATACATCATAGTCCTCCCTCCTATTTTTCCCACAACCACCACCCTGTTACTTGAGATCGTCACTAGCCCAAAGCGACCCAGCCTTCCTTTCATGGCCAAAGTGAACTCAATCTCCAGTTTCCAGGCCAGCATCTTCACTGCTACACCAAATTGGCTCTTCTATCTCTATTGGATGCCTGAAGCACTGCTCTGCTCTTCCTTTCTCCCTTTATGTTTTTAACAATTTGTAAGCTGTCCAGAGTAGCTGGGAGTGGAGCAGCACATTAATGTAATATATTGAATTTCCTTGAACATAGACTATTGGGCTACTTCGGTTAACCATGGTGTGTGGTTCGAAAACAGCCAGGGAAAGAGCACCACAATGTGGTTTATTTGGTCGGTTGGTCTCTACCTATCAATCAATCTATCCATCCATCCATCTCAATATCTCTATCAATATCTCTATCAATATCTATCATCTCTCTCCCCCGCTCTCTCATTCACACATTGCACTAAGCCAGTATTTCTTATAATATTTTGATTTCAGTATTCTTTCCCACTTTTAAAAACTCTGGAGTTTTTAATAGTTTTGCATTAATGTGTATATTAACAGAACAGCTTTTGTTCATATGGGTCATATTTACTATATTAAAAATTAAGATTGATGCATTTACAGAATATTTATTGAATCCAACTCAATTCAGTTTATTGTGGTCATAAACCAGTACAGATGATAAAATTAAGTTTAAGACAGAATTAAAATACATTTGTAAAACTAACATTTATTAAATGAGGTCCAAGATACAACTTATATTAAATTATAGTGTAAGGTTTCTTAAACCATGTAAAATAACTACTAAATCAATTAGATATTAATATGTTAATGAAGAAAACCTATATTTTTAACAAATTAAAGACAGGAAAAATGAGTTTCAAATGTTTGCAAATATGTTTAATACCTGGCAAATAATTTTCATTGTGATGACCCCTGGAGACCTTCAGCCACTCTTAAGAAAAGCTGTACAAACTTTTTATATTCTTGCTATTATTCTGTTGTAAGTCCTCAGAATCACTCTGAATGTAAGATGTACAGCAAATAAATTTTATAAATAAATATAAAAAATTATGCCTTAGTATTACAAACCCATGCAGTCGTGCTTTATTCAATAAATTATGCAAGTAAATTGCTGCAATTGCAGCAAAAGGAAGGTAATTCCACAGAACATAAACAGACCAAGGACAGTGTTTCTTGACTGGCCATTTGAAGATGTGCGCATCTAAGCTCCTAGTGCTAGCTGGGGAATTGGAAGTCCACACTTTAAGGCCAAGGCTGAGAAACTCTAATGTAAAGAGTTCGAAAACTTGGCCCTTCCCTAGAATTGCCCCCAAAAGCTAGCATGATTTTTCATCCACACACCTCTTGATTCTGAAAGGCAAATATATAGATGCCAATCTATGAGGTCTGGTCATACAATACTTTTTGGCAAATGGATAGCTACCTACTCTGTGACTTAGTGGGTTACTGTGAACCAGCTGGATTCATTCAGTGGATACATTCAGTGGATACATCTAGAAAGCAATTTCCAGGAGAAGGCAATTATTAGAGAAATGCTACTGCATAGAAACTAGAACTGCATAGAACTACTGTAATTTAAAAAAAATAGTTTTGCATTAATGTGTATATTAACAGAACAGCAATATAACTGAATAAAGACCATTATTTTGTAGCCTAAACAACAAACAAAACTATACACCTAAAAAAATGCACATTCAGTGTTAAAATACTTGCCCACTTACTGTGGCATACATTTATGGATCCAGGACAAGAATATTGAGTTTTCTGAGTTTGTATGTTTCCAATCAGCTGATAACAAAAGCAAATCATAGGGGTTCATGTTGCCCCAAAGGAATTAGGTTGAAAATACAAGAAATCAGCCTCATCAAGGGTATCTTCTAACAAGATATAAGCCACTGGAAGAAGTTGACACATGAAATGGTGAGTTCCCCTTTACTAGTTGCCTTTAAATAGAGGCTGTCATGGATGCTTAAGTAGATCATGCACTGAGCAGGGGGACAAATTGGATGGCCTCTTATTATTATTTTTAACCCTTAATTCTTTTCTGATGTGGCAGTATTTGTAAGCAGTGCTTGATTTGAATTAATGCTAATGCCAGCTTTTTATTCTTTTAGGGATTTGGGGGTAAAGTTATCACGTTTATCTTGATCAGTTTATTCTTTCTTTACTTAAGTATCCCTTACTTGATATTCATTAATAACTGAAAATGGGAGGAATGTATGAAGGTTTGAGGGGAAAATATAAAAGTACATATTTTTCCTGTATTTTTCTCCATTCGCCCATATTGAATTTTTTTTTTTAAACAATTGTTGGGAATAGTCTGGACAATTTTATTTTAAATGTAGACTTCACAAAGAGGTCGGGATAATTGTATGGTAAATCCAACTTGCATATACTGCACTGCATGCTCTTAAAATTGCAAAGAGAACTAGGATCTGTAAAGGGTTTCATTTTTCACACACACACACTCCTTTCTTCTGTGACTTTAAAGTTTCCAAAAATTCCAGAGGCAAGTAAATTCAATAAAAGTACTTCCACCTACTCAAAAATCAGCAAGAAGTTTACAAGGGTTGCAATAAACTTTGCCCCAGAATAGGTCCTTCAAAATAACAAATCAATTCCACACACTTCAAACCAGCAATCAATCTTGGTTTGAGAGCATCACTTTTTTTACCCACTCATCCACCTGGCAGAGAAAGCTGCAATTAAGCATTTCTGAATGAGTTGAAGAAAGGTTCCTTCTCGTTTTCAGTGACAGGAAAATGGATGCTTCAAATGTGCAGGGATGTACTTACAGTACCTCTCATCATGTGTACTCCTAGGATCCTGCTGCAGCTGGCTGAGAAAAGGAAATGTCTAAGGCAGGGTTGTCAAGCTCAAGGCCCGATCTGGGGTGCTTAGATCTGGCCTGCAGGGCCAGCCTGGAAATGGGGAAGGACCGGCCCATGGTGCCTCTGCAGCAAAAACTGAGCTTGGGTGGGCTGCAGACGACCATTCGGGCTAAAAATGGGGTCGGCGGGGGTCGCACAGAGTCCCTTCAGCTCCATTTTTGCTGGCAGAGGGCTGCAGGCCAAAGATGGGGTCCAGGGGGTCTCTCATGCTCCCCCCAGCTCAGTTTTCACTGACAGAGGGCTAGTAAAACAAACGGAGAAATGTTTTCCCTTTTGCATTTGAGCATCCAGGAAGGGACAGGAAAAGAGAAAGAAGAAATACAAAGAAAAGGAAAGACGGGGAGAAAGGAAGGAAGGAAAGTCCTGCATTAGCACTTGGTCATCAGCAGGCGGCAAGGCTCCTCTGGAAGACAAGGTTTTGGTGCTTTTCCTGGTCTTGCCTTCCTCCACTTGAGGCAATGGATCCACCCAGCCCTGCCAGGGGCCACCACAGGTGCCCCCAATGAGTGTTGAGTTGGCCAGGGACACCCCAGCCACGCCCACCCCACATTTCCCCCACAGGTCAAACACAACTCTGATGTCACCCTCAATGAAATAAGAGTTTGACACACCTGCTTTAAGGCATTGCTGAGAGGGACTATTAGTGCCCCAACCCCTTTTTAAATCCAAAGCTCTGCAGAGCCTCAAGGGTGAATATATGAACAAGATCAACTTCATGCTCAAACGACCAACCAAGAATCTTTATAAACTACAGAATCAGCAGCAAAAAAAGCTAAACACAATCAGGTTGATAAACAGGAGACTACTAGGTAATGCCAAGCTGTATGCTAGACTGGAAAGTTGTTAGTATCTTGGAAGCAGGCAATAGCAAGCCACTTTGCTTGTTGCTAAAAAGGTACAATCCCATGTAATCCCTACTCAAATTAAAGGGAGAATTTACCTTTTGTTAAGCAAGGTTGCTACATGAATACACTGCAGCAATTTCTTGGAAACACTTGTATTGACTAAACTGCAATATACCGTATTTTTCGGAGTATAAGGCGCACCTTTTTTCCTCTAGAGGCTGAAAATCTGGGTGCATTTTATACTCCGAAAAATATAGTAAATAAAGATGACATACGGCAATTCAATTTCTGTTTATAAATCGGCCGCACTGAGTCACTTCTAGGCAATAAAGGCATTATTGCAAGGGTCTCCAATCTTTTTTGGTTCTACGGACTGGTGGTGGCGCTTTCAGAGGTGGGAATGGTTTCACAAGTGCAATCTAGACCACGCACATATGCAAATGAAGCTTCACAAGCTGACCTGCCACTTCAGCAGTCCAGTTCCCAACAGGCCATGGTCCAGTAGTGGGCCATGGCCTTGGGATTTGGGACTCCTCCTGTATTGTATTTTGATTGCTACTTTCAGACAGCTATCCTTCCAAATTGCAGTAAAGTAGAGAACCAACATTCAGAAGTTACAGAACTGTATACCAGCATCTACAAATTGCCCATGAAGACTAGCATTTAACTGCAGTTCCATTTTATCATTCATCAGTATCTTAAATCTGCACAAAGGGAAACCTGTAATTCTAAAGACATATATTGATATGCTTGCAATATTCAGTCATATTGTTATTTAAGTCATTTTATTAAAAAAAATAGTACATGTTTCTGCCCAGAAATATATCAAATTACATATTTAAAGGTATATGCCTTCAATTATCATTCAAGTCAAACCACAGAATTTAAGATTATATGTCCTAGGTACAGGCCATGAGCAATACCCAGTTCACAGCTACTTTTTGGTAACATAGCCATTTTCAGTTCATAATATATACTATTTACAATAAATAAATAAAATCGCTTTATATTAAAATTTTGAGAAGGATGTAATTTTTAAATTTTAAGGGTGATCATCGGATTTCTACTTATATAAAGTCCATGGATCAAATAAATCCTTAAACGACATTCTCAATTCACTATGGGCATGGGAAAATAAAATTGGAGGAATGAAGAGTCTGATGAAGAAGGCTACTTCAGGAAAACAATTTACCCATGATATTATCCAGGCAAAAAGGGTAGGATTGATTACTAATAGAAGCAAGTTCCCCTGAAAATGAAATAACATCATCCAGATGTGAGCTGTCAACTTGAAATTCATCATCACAGTATAATTTGAAAAGACCAGTGACTGAAATGCTGGAGTTTCATTCTTGGGGTAGGCTCATTTAAAAAGGAAGGAGGAAGGTTTAATAACAACCCCGCCCCCAATCAGAGAAGTTGTAAAGTCACACATAAACCACTCAAGGGTAACAATGAGCTATCTACTTACAATCTGTATCTATGCAAATACTGAAAACAGGCTGCAAATCAGATGAATTGTAATTCCTGCTTGAAAACTGTTTTAGAACAGTAGATTTTAGCATTATTTTTGTTTTAATTATTTTCTCTCTTGTAGATGGATGTGCATCTTGATACATGTGCAATTCACATACTTTATCTGGTCAAACTAAAGACCCCAAAAGACCTATACCCTAATTTATTTACATAAATATTTTATCTAATGCAAAAAAAAATCAGCATTATCCCACATGCTCATAGCACAGGGAGCAATGTCTTCTGCTTATCTTTATTTTTTAATTTCATTTGAACTCTGTAATAAAATCCAAACAGTAGCTTTGTGAAGTCAAACAATTTTCCTTTTAAAATGAGTTTCTCAATAATTTCATTGATAAAACATGGAAGATTAAATATTTTAGGCTTAGAAGATGCGTACAATATTCATTTTAGGGTTACTGAAAACCTCAAATCCTAATACCCAAGGATCATTTAATTCTTTTTGTACTGTTTTTTTTTCAAATGTAGAGATAAACTAAAAATGGATTGAGCACATTATCAAATTCTATCAAAAGGATTGCACTTAATTTCAGAATGCTATGTGTTTGAAAGTCTGTGTTTGTGTTATAAACCCACCCAATTACCCACCTACTCCAACTTTGAGAGAAGTTCAAAAACTATTTATAATACAGCATGATTCAGAAGAAAAACATCTAATAGTTAACAGGGCTAAACTAAATTATATAAGAAATTAAGCACCACTTTTGATTCTAATTAAGGAACAGTGTATCATAATTATTACAAAAATCTGAAATTAATGTTACCCAATACACTAATTCATGAACGGCCTCTCAAAAGCAGACTCTGGGTTGAGTTTCTACAGCATTAAATGCTACATCATCTCTAATCACATTAGCAAATAATATCAATTCAATTACATGGAATGTAATTTAAAGTGTGCCTGCAACTTATATTTTAGCGAAGACATATGGACATCTAAAACAAATTATCCTAACTTTAAAAAAGTGATCAAATTCTTAAAGTTGGACACAAACATACAATGATTTGGAACCACATCGATTTCAGTTAAGTAAACCGTATATCCATTCTTGCAAAATACATACATAGTAAACTCTGGCAGGTTTTGTTGAGCTCCTTCATTTTTTTGCGGTTTTCATATATTAAAGAAAGCACTTTAAATATTAGTGATTTCTCAAATATATTCTGAAGCTTCAATACATTATAAACTGGGGGGAGGGGGAGAATCAGTCTTTAATTGAGGTGTAAAAACTGCCTCATAAATTCATAAGTGGTGAATGCAACAGCTTGAGAAGGAATACAACGGATGTAATTCAATGATAATCCACGGTACAATCCCCTTCGTACTCCATGGTTTCCATAAACATATTGCAATGTTTTGATCATTGTACTGGAAAGAGAACAGAGTAAATCTTTGTAAAACAAGAGATTTTCCAACACTTTACTTCATCAACATTTTAAAAAGCAGTACCTAATGGTTTAAAGGTCCCCCTACTCTTATTAAGATAGAGGGCAGAAACAATTTTATTATACAGAAGTCATGCTAAATTATTGCTAATGAGACTGAATGATTTTACAAGAGGTTTCGTTACATATAAGAAAATACAATATCAAGATTTTTGATACTTTTATCTGAAAATCCAAATTCCACACTAATGAATATGAATCTCAGTTCACAAGAAAATCTTCTACACAAGCTCACTGATGTGAGTAGGAACATTTTTAAGGTGAAAGACTGCAGTCTGTTGTAATTCTAATTGTAAATTATAGTAGGTAGACTTCCAAGAGATGTACAGTCTTGAGGCAAGATATTCAAATTAACATGGTGCCAAAATATAGAATAAATGCCATATTTTGGAATCTCATCCGTTGCCACTTTGGAAAAGAATTTCAAGAAAATGTGTTTATAGTTTAGCTTTCTCCAAATGGCATAGTTGCTAATGATGGTTTCTGCGGTTCTGCTTTTGTTATTTATTTATTTTTAGATGCAACTTTATTTTAAATATAAGGTCACTTTATATGTTTCAAGCCGATTACAAAAATAGTACTACAAAAAGATGAAATACCAAAACAAAGTAAATGGCATATTTTAAAAAATCTTAAAGGAGTGGCTTTCAGTACCGTATTTTTCGGAGTATACGACGCACCTTTTTTCCTCTAAAAAGAGGCTGAACATCTGGGTGCGTCTTATACATCGAATACAGCATATATATATATTTGCCTCAAGCCTTGCCCCTTCACTAAAATAGCCGTGCATACCGTTATGGAGGCTTTGCAGAGAGCTCCTAGGGTTGGGGAGGGCAAAAATGAGCAAAAACCGGGGTGTTTTTTGCTCCTCCAGCCGCCAACAGCACTCTATAAGCCTCCATAAGGCTATGCATGCAATTTCTTTTACCAAAAAACAGCCCGTTTTTTGCTCGTTTTGCCCCCCCCCCCCCCCCAGGAGCAAGCCCCACCAAGGCTATTCATGCCTTTTGTTTGGGGAAAAACAGGCCTGTTTTTGCGAAAAACGGGCAGTTTTGGGGAGGTTTGCAGAGTGCAAAAACTTATTTTTTCTAAGCTGTTTAGTTAGAGGGATTGATGAGAATTACATTGGTCAAGTGCTGTGCCTGCAGAAACAAAGTTTTAGGTGCTACAGGTTGTCAGCTATATCCTTCTCCAGCACATGGGTAAATACACCTGGAAACACCTACCTACCTACCCTCTCTCCCCCTACCTATCTACTGTATTTCTCTTTCCCCCCTCTATCTACCTATATACCTACCTACCTACTCCCTCTCTCTCCCCCTATCTATCTACTGTATTTCTTTCTATTTCTCTCTATCCCTCTACCTATCTACGTACTCACTCTCTCTCCCCACCTACCTACTGTATTTTTCTTTCTCTCTCTCTCCCCTCCTTTATCTACCTATTTTCCTAACTACTCTCTTTCTCTCTTCTCTATCTCCCTCTATCTACCTACCTACTTTAAAAAAAAAATTGCCTCTTCAAAACCTGGGTGCGTCTTATACTCCAAAAAATACGGTAGTTCATTTTTCACTTCCTTTCCATTCTTAGCCACTAATCATTATTTAAATACTGCATCTTTTATTGAAACATTGACCATTATTGCTTACATTTGTTTATATTTGCTCATATTTGTTTAAATCATTTCACAATATGTTAATTTCCGATTTGTCTATCTTGTTAATTACTGACAGAATGATATACCATCCATAAAATATTTTATATCAATCTTCCCTCAAATTGTAGCTTGGAATAAATTGCACATTTCCATAACTATTCCCATAAATTCCACTGTAATTAATTATTTAAAGTTTTGCATGAATGTTAAGTTTGTGTTCTCATTGTTTTTACTATTGTAATACTTGTTCAACTGAGATTATGTAATCACTGACCATTAAAATATTCTTCTCCTAATAAAATTAATCATTTGAGGCAATTAGCCTACAATTAGGCTGCTCATGGAACAGCTAAATTTTAACTCTACATAAAATGTGAAATTAGGGCTGCCCAGTAATTAATATGCAGTGTAATTTGCTGACATCACATACTAAAATAATATCCCTTTATAAGGGATAAAGATAAAACTTCTTCAGCTTCAACCACAATAATGCACAGGCAAACAATCGATAAAGCACTCCAAACTTGATTGCAGAAAATAAGATTTCAGCAACAGAGTGGTCAATGCCTGGTATGCTCTACCTGACACCGTTGTTACAGCTTCAAACCCTCACAGCTTCAATCTCAAACTGCCTACAATGGACCTCACCCCATTCTTAAGAGGTCCGTAAAGGAGGTGTGCATAAGCACAAGGTGCCTACCGTCTCTGTCTTACTGTCTCCATTTATCTGTTTTTACTTCATTTGTTCATGTTTATGTTCATATCTATACTTGTTATCTTGTACATGTTTCACAAATAAAATAAAATAAAAAATAACCTGATAGTCAGTGAGCACCAATGCTCACAACCTCAGCTGTTTTTCTTGAAACCCCCCCCCCCTTTTTTTTTTTAAGAAGCTGGCTTGCTGCAAAGCACAGCATCTGTCTGTTTGTGCTTTGAGCTATTTATTTGCATCCATGGTTTTAGGCTCAGAAGAGACCCATAGGGTCAACATAGATTTTGGGGAGAAGGAGCTGCCATTCAACTTCTGACAGAAAGGAGTATTGTGGTTGACAATGTTACTGTGACAGCCACTTTATGAGTGTAGACACCACACAATCTCAACATTCCCAATCTAACTTCTCTCCAAAGATGTTTGATGCCAGTGCCAGCTTAATATTGCAACCTCTGTCAGATGAAATCCTCTACCTGTACTTCAAAAGTAACATCTAAAAGAAGGAACCTGACCTACTAGACACAGATTTTTAACTTAAATGCATTCCTCTTACTTTGAAGCTTACTATAACTTTACTGTGAAGCTATATAATACACATGAACCAAAGAACCAAAAGACATTCTTAATGTTTTAGAGCCAATATGATACAGCGGGTAGATTTTACTTCAGGCATATGTTTAGTCCAAGAGATGAAACCTACCAACATTTTTCAGAATCGGGAAGTATGGCTCCCAACTGCATTCGTCTACGAGTGACATCTAGAGGGTATCTGGGGAAATGAAAAAGCGTTTTCTTTCATTGCAGTTACAAATATAATAGTGCAACTATTCATACTACAAAATAACAATTAAAAGACATTTACACAAGGAACATATGGAAAATACAAAGCTGCCTTATATTGGCTCAAATTAGGAGCTGACTTTGCCAGAATTATCTTCTCTGGCTGGCAGCAGAAATTCATATATCCATGCTGAAATATATGGGACTGTATCTTTCTGCATATTAAGAATATAACTCGCTGGAGAACAGTGGAACAATGCTTTATGAGAAAAATGAAAGCAGTCCCAATTATTTCATTTTTATTAAAAATATATCTCACATTTCTACCAAAAGCAGTGCTAAAGTGGCTATCACAATGGACAGAACACCAAACTGCAATTGAAAAACAAATGAATTAGGAGAACCCACAAAATGAGAAATGCTAAGGCTTTTAGTGATTTTAGAAAAGGATATGTTCACTGTATTCAAAATAAATCATATTGCTTTGACATATGCTTTATTGTGTGGAAGTTCCAGAATACTGTGTTTTCCCCAAAATAAGACAGGGTCTTATTTTCTTTTGAACCCTCCCCCGGAAATAAGTGCTTGGCCTTATTTTTGGGGAGATATTATTTTTGAGGTGCAGAAGGCAGCAAGCATGGTCGCTTCATGGCTGCTTCTGTGTTGTAATATTTTCAGGAAGGGCTTATTTTAGAGGAAGGTTTGTTTTAGCACAAAACCCTGATTGAGCTTATTATCCAAGGAGGTCTTACTTTCAGGAAAACGAGGTACATGATGTTTAACATTGGAAAATCAGGTACCAGGCGCCATACTTGAATTGCCAGGAATAATTTCTTCAAGCAGTATCACATGTTTTCATATCACATGTTTTCATATCACGTTTTCAAAAATGTAAAAAAAAATTAAAATAGTAAAGAAAATGAAAAACTTTAATCCTTAAGAAATTTTATATAACAGCCCAAATCTTTTTTATAAAAGTTGGCTATCACGTGAGATTAATATAGTAGTAACCTTAATTCTGGATAGATGCCATTAACCCCCAAAACTGTATGAATTGTTTTGAAGTAAACCCCAAAAGATCGCAATCCAGCATTTCCTTTGCTTTAATTTCAATAACAGTTAAAAAGACATGTTTTTTCACTGATATCAGCAGAAGACTAAACTTAGATATTTGAAAGAATTAGAAACATTTAGCCCAGCTACTAAGTGCAAATTGAACTGTTTAAATTTGAAAACCAAATAAAAATGGAGGTTACATGCTAAAGCTTTATGAAAGAGAAGTAACTTGTCTCCAGCTATGTGTGATCTTTTTTCTTAAATGTTCAATTCTAATCTATTTCTATTTCTGCTCAATCATGCGCCTCAATGGGTGGTTAGAGCTACTCATAAATTTCATTTTTAAATTTATCTGTGTGTTGTCTTACAAAATAGCAATGCCAGCTTTACCAAGATGCCATATATATATATATATATATGGAATATATGTTAGATTTTTAAGGGCTGAATATATGTGTGTGTGTGTGTGTGTGTGTTTTCGTAGATTTTCACGGGTGTAGGTAGAAGCCTGCCTGATGATGACAAGTGACATATTCATAGGAATATATGTGTGTGTGTGTGTGTGTGTGTGTTTTCGTAGATTTTCACGGGTGTAGGTAGAAGCCTGCCTGATGATGACAAGTGAGATCTTGTCGAAACGTTGCAATAACATCTCCATGCTATATACACGGGAAAATCCCCGAAGCCAGCAATACCAGCATATATATATATATATACAATTATTCAAACTGCATCTGGAGTAATAGTTTATCTACACACAAACGTCATATAAACAACAAGGAAAACAGCAGATTGGGGGCTTTGTTACACGGAAGCAAACGTATCCCTTCAACTGATTTTAGAGAAATAGCCTCCGGGGTAGAACAAGCTCTTCTGCTGAGGATATTGAAGACAGACACTGAAAATTTGCCTTGCCTTGGAGTTCTGCTAGTGTGAGCTTTCTTTGCAGACAGAAAGTTAATTTATGTTATATTTCATCATTTCTAAAGGTGGAAGGAAATAAGATTCCTAATGCAAGCTATCCTAACATTTCTTCATTAAGTGCAGTAAAATACTAGAATAACTTACGATATTGTTTGTGCTATGGCTCCAGCTATGCCACCACACAGCAAATTTACATGAGTTTTCAAAACTAAGACATCAGGATTATCTAAGCAAGGCCTCCCGAGCAGGGTAGGCGCTTGAGCAAGTCCCACACTCTTTAAGGTACCAAAGGTAAAAAATGAGAAACCTGAAAGGAAAAAATTTATTTTAATGGAAACATTACCTCAACAACAAACTGCATAAATGCTATAGGCACAATTCAGCCAAAGAATGAGCTCTTTTAAATCTAACAGTAGTGTATGTGCCAAGCTCTTTTCCCTTATATATCGATTAATTTTAAGTCCTACATTTTAGTTTGATCATCAAGTATGCCATGACATTGTCTCCATTTTTTCAAAATTCATTTTTATTGATCACTTATAGCTGGCAATCTTGATATATACCTGACATATTCTGGTATACGGATAATAAAATTACTTGAATGTTACAGAATGCCAGAAAGACATAACAATCCTCATCACTTATCAGAACAATTCCCTTTGAAAAGAATCTTTTTTAAAAGGCTCCTTTCTTTATATAATATTGTCCTTGTCTTTACCATTATCTTGGACATTAAGTTCTTACAATAAAGTAACTTTTGATCTACATCAAAAGTACTAAATATGACTATAATAAAAATGATTTTTTTTAAAACAAAAACAATTTGAAATAGCATTTATGATTAAAACCAAAGAAACAGAATAGTCTAAGGAACAGTAAACTAAGAGGACTTAAGATGCTTACAAAAATGCTGAAAGCATTAACAACTTAGTGCTGAGCTAAACCTCTGGGATTTAATTGGTGTAGATTACTAGCAAAGTTGTAAAAAGAACATATATACATCCCTCAATCATAAGAGGAGGTTCAAAGCGTAATCCCAAACCAGAATTTCAACATTGAAACTAATTAAAACATATACAGAGGTAGAAGTTAACTGAAAATTAACATTTTGTTTATTAGATCTGGATTGTGCAACTGACAAAAAATGCAGCCATATGCCAAGAAAACTACATTGTATTGTGAGAATTCTGAGGACTGTGTGCACATGCATTAAAAAAAGGAGTATGATCTCCTTTAAGGAAAGAGAGAAGAGAATGATATAGTTCCCAGCCAACAGTTTTCAGTCTATCTTTTAGATTAGACAGGATCTTCCTCATTAGTGGAGGGAGAAAGGAGACAAGGAAATATTGAGGAATCATATTTAAGATTAAATAATTTTTGACCAAAGATCAACACCATATATCTGAATAACATTACTGAGGCAGATAAAGAGATTAGCCCTATAAATATATAGAATCATGGATCTCAAAAAGCAAATAACATGTGTCACAACTGCAATGAGGATACCACAGAGATCACCATTGTGACATCATCACAGTATGCTGCAGAAACTACTGTCTTCAGTAAGGATAAGTAATATGTTAAGAGTATTGCTAAAAATCAAAGATAAGCATGTGGTTATTTTAAATGTCATTTTTATTTTTAAAAATAGACATCTGTGATTAGTCAACAGTAGAAAATGTTTTAGTAGATGACTTTCAATTCATGGAACTGCCTGAATTGAGAGCATGTCCAACAAATGTAAAAATATTGGAAAAGACAACAGAAAGGTAAAATCATCATGCTCTATGACCAAACTTCATTTCTAGCAGTTCCTTCCTTTAATTGGTCACGAGCAAAAAGTATTTTTTTTATTTTAAAGGAAACAAAGAAAACAGTTTTCAAATCAAAATTAAACATAAAGAAGTTCAGCAAAAAATAATCACGTTCAACTCACCTGCGTATGGAGCCATTCCGACTATTGTTGGCATAAGTCCACGATAAAATCCTTGCATACCACCTTCCTTTGGCAAAAGTCAACAACAGCAAGAAAAAAAAAATTAGGAGAATTATACATATGATGTGGCCTAGAGGTGGAGCTCCCAATCAGGAGGTTGTAAATTCAATCCTAGGTACAGGCAGGGTCTCCTGCTTAGGCAGGGGGTTGGAGTAGATGACCTGCAAGGTCCCTTCCAACTCTGTTAATCTGTTAATGAACACAGGAAAGTTTTGAAGAAAGCTCCACTTTCCATTTTTTCATAATACTATATTCCAGGGCTATGCATATTTTTGAAAGAGATGTCCTACAATGCAGCTTGAATCACTAAAGCAGTCACGTTTTTCCACAACTCCCTTTGGCTGTCTGTACATGTATGTGTATGCACAGCTACTTCAAAGTAGCTGTGAAGGCACATGCAAGCACAAAAATGTCACTGAAATCAGAACCTGACCTGACCACAGAAGCAATAATAAACTGGCTATTCAATTTCTGAATTTCTCAATTCGCATGGCATGCATTGATTCTGTTCTATATCTTTCAACACAACTTATTAAGCTACCATATCAATCCTACCATCAGTACAAAGTTGCAAGATCTTGCTAAAATGAGAATGGTATTCCTTTAATCTTAAATCTAATTGTATTTATAGTACATGTCAAGTTGGATAAATACAGTCTATCCTCCCCCCTCCCCTCACCATGTATGCATACATATGGTTACAACACTCCTCATTTTCACTCATCATGACCAAGCTGGAAGCTATGGACACCCAAGTAATCTATTGGGCAGACCTGGTTAAAAACAGCCAATTCATATACTTTCGCCAGAACATTTTTGACTCAAAACATCATTCACCCCTCACTATACTAGAAGTGATTTAATTCAGGTATCAGAACAATTTTGTCTACCCACAATCTGACAATAAAAAATAACACTATAATTTGTCTTCTCCTTTCCATTTTTCTCTCTTTTTCTAATATCTAGAGCACATGGTGTCCAAATTAGATACACTACAAATAGTCGACCTATAACTAGCTGGTCAGCAACTATTCCTGCCTTTACAACCTCCCCAACTCATATAGGCCTATCGCATACCCCCTTATGTGACAGTGGTGGGTTCCAGATCCCGTTGCAACCGGTACACTGCGACAGGGTCGGGCGTCCACAATGTGCATGTGCTGCACGCACATGTGCACCCACCATCCGTGACACTCCAGCTGCTCCGCGAAGTGTCACGCAGGCGCTGTATGCTCCATGTGCATGCGCAAATGGCCCAGTTGGGTCAAATACAAGTAAGGACAGTGGGCAGGTGGGCTTTCCAGAGCATATGCCTATACCGGGGCATACCAGCCGTAACCCACGACTGTTATGTGAGAGTGAGGTTGTCAGGCCTGGAAGTCATCTTTTACATTGGGCCGTCAGGCCTGCCACATTTTATGCTGTGGGAAAATGGGAGGGGGGATTATATGGAGTATGGGAGATATATAGTCTAAATAACATTCCTTTCTCAGAGAGTCAAGGACATCTTGCCCTGCACCTGGAGGGGTGTGACTGGGAAGCATCTTCTTCTGGGACCATGCCTGATTGGGCCACGTGATGGACATGTGGGTGCTGGGTAGGGACATAGACTTTCATTTGGGTGGGGAAAACCTGGAAGATTTCAGATTCAGGTTTTCCCAGATGTGCCAATATGACATCTCTAATAAAATAGACCTTTGAGGAACTTAAAGTCTCGGAGTCTTCTTTCATTGGGGGTGTTACTTGGAACACTGACAGAGGTGAGGGTGAGGTATGTGTACAAGAGAGATACCATGGGGATTGGTGATAACCTCCATGGTATCTCATTGCCTCTTATGCATCCTCACTGACTCTTCCACAGATCCTCCCTGCATCACGACTGTCTCTCATGCACTCTCCCCGCTCCAAACCTGGCATCCATGAACCTGTATCTGTGTAACCAATCAGCATAGCATTATTTATTATTTTACAACAATTTTTTAAAAATAAGTATTAAGCAGCTTGGATCCCACAGATTGTGTAAGTAGAACACGTTTTGGAAGAAACTGGGGAGGTGGGGGTAGAAATCAAGCAATTCTTAATAATGAATCCCAGTGATGGTTCATCATTCATAATTTTAAGACTTGCTAACTGCAATAGCATAAAGATTTAGGAAAAGAAACAAATATTTTATTTCACTGCTAGAAAAGCAAATTGTTTTGTGTGAAACATCCTATAATGAAGGACACATTTATTCAAATCTGGTCAGCAGTTTTACAAAGCATCACTTTTTCTAAGGGGCTACCATTATTTAAACATATGGATACCAATTTATCCAAAGGGTCTACTTTTCTTTATAATTACCCTTTTTAATTAAAAGGATTTAGCAATGCTGCTGTAATTCCAATTTATGAGAGGCACCCCAGTTGTGTGCCTATTTCATATACAGTATACGAAAATAACATAATATGTAATAAGATCAATCCATGCTCAGATTCGGAGTTGAAGAAAAGTTAAGCTGGTTCTCTTTCAGAGCAATGGAGTTTTCACAATTGCATTCATTTTACTTGTTTTCATTTGCCATTTGCTGTTTTTCCAGCTGATTTCTTTATACTAGGTATTGCTGCTTTATTTTGTAACTGCTATAAATGTGCTCTTGGCAAACAAAAATCAGAACATCAAATACAAACTGGGCGGATAAGACCTCGTGGACGGCCCTCCCTCACTCAGTCAAGGGCCTTGAAGTACTCATTTCTAATGATCTAAGTGCCAGATCTCACTGTAATAGCATTGCCAAAAAGGCATTAAGAGTTGTTAACCTAATCTTGCGAAGCTTCTTCTCTGGTAATATTGTATTGCAAACAAGGCATATAAAACCTTCGCTAGACCTATTCTCGAATACAGCTCATCTGCCTGGAACCCACACTGCCTATCCGACATTAATACACTTGAGAGAGTCCAGAGATATTTCACGAGAAGAGTCCTCCACTCCTCTGCTCACAACAGAATACCTTATACCACCAGGCTTGAAATTTTGGGCTTAGACAACTTAGAACTACGCCGCCTTCGGTCTGACCTGTGCATAGTACGGAAAATTATCTGCTACAATGTCCTATCTGTCAATGACTACTTCAGCTTCAACCGCAACATTACACCAGCTCACAATAGATACAAACTTAAGGTAAACTGCTCCAAACTCGATTGCAGAAAATACAACTTCAGCAACAGAGTGGTCAATGCCTGGAATGCTCTACCTGACTCTGTGGTTTCATCCCCAAATCCCCATAACTCTAACCTTAGACTGTCTACTGTTGACCTCACTCTCTCACTAAGAGGTCTGTAAGAGGCATGCATAAGCACACCAGCGTGCCTACCATCCCTATCCTACTGTCCCCACTTATTCATATCCATTTCCTGTATTCATAATCATGTTTATACTTATATATGTTATCTTATACATGCTTGACAAATAAATAAAATAAAATATCACAGATATTTTTAAGAACTCCTTTCATTTAGTATAGTTTTCATTTCATTAAAAATATACACATTTCATCAAGTGTTCATAAACCACCAACTGGGATAGGAGAAACATTAAACAGAGGAGCAGCTTTGTTATTCTTATTTGCTACCCTTATAAACAGACACTGAACTTGCAGATTCATTTTTCTTGCTCAGTTTTCAATTTTCTGCTGAGGACTATCACAGAACATTGACAGGTATTTGTAAAGTCACAACATTGAAGAAAAGCAAAGACAATTACCTTGGTGTAAATGGTCTTGAATGCATGAATAATTCCCTGGTACTTATGATCCCCTTTTACTTGGAATGCCAGCCGTGCTCTCACCATATCAAGGGGGTATGTACAGATCACTGCTGTTATACCTTCCAAAAATTAATAATAATTTTAAAAAAAACAGCATACATCCTAGTCTAAAAAGGCTTTAGAAATTTGATTTTTATTTCTATTTATTGTAGACATAAGAATGATGGAAATAATAGATTAAAATTAAGAGCACAGACCACACAGTATCAAGAACCTTGAAGGATTAAGTGATTTTAGATTGCTCGGAAAATTACATTCCATGTTGCCCAAATCAGTTGACCTATAAAAGGGTTATAATTTAAAAAGTTTTCTTTCTTAAACATACTTTAAAAAAAAGCTAGAATAAGGGGGGGGGGGGGGGAATAGTGTTCAGTACATTTTTCTCTTTTGCATTTGGAAAGCTTAAATTCTTCTTAAAATGCCTTTAGAGGGGGCTAAGGAAGAACATGTTTTAAATAATTGAAATTAAGCTTTCCCCCCTCTGCTTCAACCTTTTTATTTCCTTAAAGGAAACTGAAAAGCAATTATCTACCAATGAAGTGTTACTACTCAGATTTGAATTACACAAGGCACAGGAAATCCAAAGTTGAAAGTTCACACACCATAAAGTTTTACCTTTGCCAATCCCAACAACCGCATGACAAAAGACTTTTCAAGGCATTTTCCTCAGATAATTCTTGAAAGTCTCTGCCTTTTATTACCTATGTTTGGTCTTGCAAGCACCTACTGTAGAAAGCTATTTTCCAACATTTCTCAACTCCTTTAAAGTGCAAAATTACACTAGCACCACAAATCAAATTCATTGCAGAAGGTAAAAAGGAATTTCAATGATTTTTTCATTCTCCATACAACACTTGGTGCTCATTGGGTCTTACAAATATGGAGACATCCCACATATTTACTATGTGAATGATATTTACCATTTGTTCTAGGTATATTTTGTCATCATTTTATTAAGTCAATCGCTGCTGCATTGGCAATTAAACTTTCTTTTGCAATAGCTTCCATTTCTTACCCCCTTTTGCTTTTTTTCTTATTTCTTTTCCAATCAAGTCCACACATTTCAATAAGCATAAACACTGTAACTTTTTATAAAACTATTCATTTGTGATAGATTTTCACATGCTATAAATAAGTTACTGTGGCCAACAATTTTCATCCAAAATATGGAAGTATAATCACAATGTATGTGGTTCATCTGAAGAATGTTCACACCAACGTCTATGAATAATGTGGACATTTCTCAATTTTTAATACAAGAATTTGTGTACTGAATAAATCATTTGATAGACAAGCTCAAAATAAAAGAGGATTTTTAATACAACACATTAACAATGTGGCAATGAGATACAGGCATGCATCGTGAGCACTATATTTTTAAACAATCAAACCAGGAATCAAGTTTGATCACTTTAGTAGCTACAGTAATCATAGGTGAAATCTGCTTCAGTAGATGCAATCTATCTCTGATTAGAACATGAACATCTTCACTCAGTTTCGTTCTTTGAGCTTCCAAAGGTGTACAAGTAGCTACCAATGAAAACAATTTTATTTTTTATAAAACTACAGCTAGTCCTTGAGTTATGACAACAATTGGGACCAGAATTCCCACTGCTAAGCAATGCAGTCATACGGCGCAACATCAAGTGATCGCATCACTTATCAATGGCAATCTGAACTGTCCGACCTGTAGTCATAACCACAGGATCATGAGGTTTGTTAAGCAAGAAAAGGTGGATGACCCAGGCAAGGAGGGCAGGCGTTACAGAGAGCTGAAGGGCAGAGGGGCACAGTGGGGCACACACCCTATGGAAGGTGGGTAGTTGAGAGGTACTACAGAGTATTAGATCCCAAGATCTTGTGCTGCAAAGCAAAGCTCTTTGAGAGAAAAGCATTAGGAGCAACTTGCAGGAGTGATATGAAACCTCCCCTTATCAGCTTCCCAATGCATGTGGGAACCTGACTATCCTAGTCCTATTAGACCTCTCAGCGGCTTTTGATACCATCGACCATGGTAACTTATTGCACCGACTGGGGGGGCTGGGAGTGAGAGGCACCGTATTACAGTGGTTCTCGTCCTACCTCTCTGGTCGGTCGCAATGGGTGTTGGCAGGAGGACAGAGGTCGACCCCGAGGCCCCTTACGTGTGGGGTTCCTCAGGGGTCGGTCCTCTCGCCACTTCTGTTCAACACCTACATGAAGCCGCTGGGCGAGATCATCCGTGGTTTTGGGGTGGAATACCATCTGTACGCTGATGACACTCAGTTGTACATATCCACCCCAAACCACCCCAACGATGCCGTTGATGTGCTCTCCCGGTGTTTAGAGGCCGTACGGGTTTGGATGGGTAGTAACAAACTCAGGCTCAACCCGTCCAAGACCCAGTGGCTGTGGTTTCTGGCATCCTGGTTCAGCCAGGTAAGTCCAACACTGGCCATCGGGGGCGAATTATTGGCCCCCGTGGAGAGGGCGCGCAACTTGGGTGTCCTCCTGGATTCCCGGCTGTCCATGGAGGACCATGTGACAGCCGTGGCCAGGGGGGCGTTTTATCAGGTACGCTTGATACGCCAGTTGCGCCCCTTACTGGACCGGGCTGCCCTCCGCACAGTCACTCAAGCACTCGTGACATCCCGGCTGGACTACTGCAATGCTCTCTACATGAGGCTCCCCTTGAGGTGCACTCGAAGGTTGCAGTTAGTCCAGAATGCGGCCGCGCGGGTGATTATGGGAGCCTCAAGGCATTCCCACATAACACCTCTCCTGCGCGAGCTGCACTGGCTACCTGTGGCCTTTCGGATGCGCTTCAAGGTGCTGACGACCATCTTCAAAGAGCTCCATGGCTTGGGGCCTAGCTACATACGAGACCGCCTCCTGCCCCATACATCCCTTCGACCGATCCGCTCCCATAGAGAGGATCTTCTCCGGGTACCGTCAGCAGGGCAATGCCGGTTGGCGATACCCAGGGGAAGGGCCTTCTCTGTGGTGGGCCCCGCCCTCTGGAACGACCTGCCCCCGAACTACGCACCACCTCGGACCTCCACCTTTTCCGCCAGCGTCTCAAAACGCTCATATTTCAACAAGCCGGCTTAGCATAACCTTCCGATCCTGACTATTGTTATAAATTTTAATTAGAGGGTTTTATAATTGTTTTAGCACAGGGTTATAGTTTAATAGTTTTTTTTAAAAAAAATTGTATATATGTATTGTTTAAATATTGCCTGTGCGGCGCCCTGGGTCCTTTTTTAGGAGAAGGTGCGGGGTATAAATTTGAAAATAAATAAATAAATAAAGCGAAGTTTTGGTATTTGGGTGACAAAGGAACACCACAGCCATCCTAAGCACCAGGTGGTTAATTGCAATCACAAGGATGTGCGACAGCCAGAATTTTGAGTTCACTCATTCTATAGTGTCCTAAGCTTGAAAGGCCAATGAATTAGTCATAACTTG
Organism: Rhabdophis nuchalis; assembly: GCA_039707465.1. Taxonomy (NCBI): domain Eukaryota; kingdom Metazoa; phylum Chordata; class Lepidosauria; order Squamata; family Natricidae; genus Rhabdophis; species Rhabdophis nuchalis. The sequence continues at coordinate 92,551,679 of CM077645.1, read as the reverse complement.
AAAAATACCTGTCCCCCTTCTAGCTGTAGCAAATGGAAAGAAATCAGAAACTCTCAAAGCCCTAGTATCGGTCTTCAAAACTTTTTACAATGGCTCCTTTACCTGTATTTTGGATGTTTCCAGTGACCTTTTTAAAAAAACTTTTTATCTGATTAAAACAAACTTTAAGGCTGGGTTTTAATTAATTAAAAATAACACAATTGCAGAAATTATAGAAAAGGATACATATACACTGAGAGAAAAAGAGAATGAAAAAAAAGAGGAATACCTGCTAAGGATCCAGCCATTAACCGATGAATATGACTAGAAATGCCAAGCCTGTTCTTTATCACCTACAAAAAGATTACATTTGAAGTGTGGAAAAAACTCTTAGCATACCAAAAATAAAATTCATTACTCCTCACCATATGCCATAACAATTTTTAAAAATACAGTAATCCCACTACATCCAACGATCTTTGTGTTAGCTGCTCTAAGGCATAATTTTACTGAAAAGTGAGTGAAGGTCCTGTATACAAGGTTAAGCAATAAATCATGATTACACACTAACAAATCAATAACCAACCAACCATATTATGGCTTAGTCTTAGAAACACCTGAACATTATTGTGAAATTGTAGATTTCAATATGAGTGGCTATTAAATGCATGACACAAATACATCGTTGAAAATAAACCATAATGACTTCACTTAATGTCAATGAAAGTTAAAAGCAATTTAACTTATTGTTTGTTTGCTGCACCTCCTGCTGATTTTTGGAATAATGCCAGTTAAAATTCTGTGATTCTTTTTCAACCCCAAAAGATTGTTCTCTTTTGCTACATAAATACAAGTCAAGAAAGTGTGACTTTTTTCAAGACAGTAAAGGAGCTTGCTCTTGGGTTTTCTTCTTGAAAACAAAGGTACTATGGAAAGGATTCATATTCTGTCCCTCCCCACTAAAAGTTGTGATGCTGGGCTAGGATGTCAGCTGAAAACAAGGAGTTCTGAACTATCCTTCCACAGAATTAATGAAACAGAGTTGGCCCACTTCCCGAGGACATCATTTTCTGTGGAAGAATGTTCCTATCTGAATAAACCCATAATCATTGCTCTGCTATTCTTCCTTTGCTTTATTTGTATTCTTCCTTCGTGTTCAGCAAGGTAGAACTCTTGGTAAACTACACGGAACCTAAAATAAGAGGCGTGCATAAGTGCACCAACATGCCTATCGTCCCTGTTCTAATGTCCCTTTTTAATTCGTATCCTTTTCTTGTATTCAAAATCACGTTTATACTTTTATCTGTTATCTTATGCTTAACAAAATAAATAAATAAAATACAAAAATATGTACTTGCAAGTATTTAGATTAATAATAGAGGTTTTAAATCTTTTTTAGCAGCAAAAACAATGGCATTTTCCTTCGCCTGTACATAAAGAATCTGGCTGCTTAATCCTGTCAAAAAAAGATTATAATGATAGAATCCTTTGTCAATTTTAAAGTTTGAAACCACTTCATACCACATATATTAAGGAACAAAACACAGGTTATTTACCTTTTTATACTGACCAAATGCCGTAAACTGAATTGCACCGTAAGGAAAGATTCGAATCATCATTGCTCCATTTCCTTTATAGTATCCTAAGAAGCCTTCTTTCTTCGGTACAGCGCAAAGTGTAGAAATCACCCCTGTCAGTGTTACAGAGCACACTAACATGTTACCATTTTCACCTCAGCTAAATTGCTCACTTATGAGAACTATTCTACAAAATCCTATCTTATATAACTTGAAAAGAAAGGTAATTTCTATAGGGGCTACTGAAATACTTCTTCTTTAATCAGTTTGCACTAAACCCCTTCATGTATTGTTATTTTTAATTAAAGACCAACTTGGCATTCATAAGAAATGTCATCAAAATTTTGATAAGGCAGATAGTCTAATTTGAAAAGTAGAAGAGCAAAGGCAAAATAAACCTCTCACATCCATATTTTAGGAACATTTTGACTTAATCTTAATTTTAGAATGAATATCTGTTGTGATTTTAATGGCTTATATTTACTATTATTCCTGAGCTGTTGTGAACAATAACAGCTGTATAATAAAGTACAGGTAGAAAAATGGATGTAAAGATTAAAAGTACCCCCCATAAATCATAACTGAACTAAAACAGATCCAAAGCATTAAAAGACAGAACACTATTGTTATGTTTCTATTTTATGTGTTTGTGTTTTCACAATTATTTATTATTTCAAATCTATTATGTATTCAACGTTCCAACCAACATTTAAAAAATCATTTGTACTTATTCAAAAACCAGAGAAAGAACCTAATGATAATTTTTGTTCCAATAAAGCTTTCAATTTGGAATTTAGCTTTAAAATGTTAAAGGTCTAAGCACATTAATAACCAGACAGTCAACACTCTGACTTGAAGGGACCAATTGGTATATTTAATTATTGCAATTAAACAAATAAATTGAAGAAATCCATTTTCTTTACCAATTATAAAAATGACACATTATAAGCAATATTAGATCCCATAATATGAATTTTCTTACCTAGATGTTTATAATGATGATTGTGAGCTTGCAACAAAATCTTTACTCGATCTAATGGTGCAATGGTTGACTTGGCACAACATCCAGCAACACCTTTCCAACAAGCAAAAATAGTACTATTTACTAACTGCCAGGAATTTAGCAACAGTTATTTTTAAACTTTTATCTTTTCAAGGTTCATCCTGCAACAGGTAAGCATTGCTTTCTCAGTCAACAGTTATAATCTCTGCTAAAAAAATACTATTATTTCTCAATTTCTGATGAAATAGAAGGTACACTGAGGAAAGTATGAAATTGTTAATCTAAAATCTAAAAGGACCTTTCATAGACAATCATTTTCTAAAGATGTCTATGGAGATTCTCATTCATCCAGATCATGATTCTGGCCAGAACTGATAAAGCTTCTTGGATAAGAAGTGAAATATTTACAGGGGGAAAACCAAGGAAGTCCAATTGCATTTTGAAAAGCACCTTTGGGGAAGTTTTCTACAGAAATATTAGAGTTGTTAAGAGTAGGGCAGAATACAAATTTAATAAATTATGACTACCAGAAAATATGAGAATTTAACATCTAACATCTTGTATTTAACATTTAAGAGTTTCATTCAGGAAATCCCTAATTCAAGTTTCACTTCAATTTAGTAAATTAGTCATCATCTTTCACCTCTGTTTTTAACAATTTATTTAATCTATAAAAAGCAAATCTGCAGTGCTATTTAAAAAATCATAGTCAAGTTTTGCTAACAAAGCTGTTAGAAGTGAAGAAGCAAAGGAGGAGGGGGAACTTTTAAC